>ML682024.1:4218586-4231313 GCA_007922195.1 Podocnemis expansa | reverse complement strand
TATAATATAATATAATATAATATAATATAATATAATATAATATAATATAATATAAAAAACTTCTATAACAACCTATTTCATAGAATGTTAACCTGGTATGGCCAAATCATTACCTATTCTTATTTCTATCCCTTTTGCTATGCAGAACAATGATTACTAGAATTTTATAAGTTTTAGAGATTTCTAATAATGAGAACAAACAGTAGTCCTGTCTCCTGTGGCACTTTTTAAGACTAACAAATTTATTTATCACGCAATATTACACAGATTTTCTGTGTGTTCTGTTGCCCCCTACTGGAAGGGGTCAAGCGCTGCTCAATGGCTGTTAGATAATACAGCTGATTCTATCAGCTGTGATCAGCACCTGGATATATTTCTTCCCACAGACAGAGGCAGGGCTGGCTCTCTGTAACACTGAGTCTCACAAGCCAGCTCTGAGACAATACACCTACAGAGAGTGCGACTTTTATATTTTTCCCTAAATGATTAATTCTTCCGGCAGGTGTAACTAAATGGGGGGGGGTGTTTCTGGCAACTTTTTTTCAGATAACTCCAAAATGGCTCTCTTGGCTCAGGCCCACAGGTCCATCTAACCTGGCATCCTGCCTTCTCCATCGCAGATCAGACCCACTGGCCCATCTATCCCAGCATCCTGCCAACCTCCACACCAGATCAGATCCATCTACCCTAGCACAGTCCTTGACTGGCACCAGTGTGCTCTGACAAAGGGGGTAACTGCTCCCCAGCTGCTCAACAGGGGTGTGAAGGACACACACACACACACACACACACACACACCTGCATTCCTCCAGCTGCTTGATGATGACTCAAACTCCAGCTATTAATTAATTCAGGAAAGGGGAGGATGGTGGAATTTATTTTAGTAACTATACTGACATTACCCCCCTTACCCCCCACCATCCTGACAACCAGGGGCTCCCCATAGACCCTCCCAAAAATCCACATGATCTGACCTACCACCCACCTGAGATCACCCCAGCCTGCACTCCCCACCACCCATGTCAGCTGTTACAACAGGATCTCTCTAGGGACAACTGATTGTTTATCATAGGGCCTCTCTGTGTGTCCCTGTTTATTGTTATGGAGTCTTTCTGATCTGGTTAGTGTAGGGTCTGTCAGCATACGTCAGTGCGTTTATTGTAGAGTCCCCACTGGTTTGTTATTATAGCGTCTCTCAGTTTGTTATTTGTGGATCTCTGTGCGTGTCCCTGATTCTTGTTCCAGAGTCTCTCTGAGCTGTTATTGTAGGGCCCCTCTGCATGTGCAGGTTTGTTTATTGAGGAGGTCTGTGATGTGTTATTGAAGGGTTTCTGGGGTATCTTAGGGTTTCCCTGATTTGTCATTGTAGGGTCTCTCTGGCTTGTTACTGCAGGGCTTCCCTGTGTATGCTGGTGAGGCATGTCTCGTTTGTCATCGTAGGGTGCCCTTTGCTGACAATGCACGAGTCGCTGAGTCCCTCCTGGCCTTGCTGGTGCAACTGAGGGACGATGGAAAAGGAAGCCAGACACAGGGATGGATCGTAAGTGAACTGAGGAAGAGGTGAATGAAACAGAATAGGGATGAAGGAGGAAAGAGGCAGCTGCAGCCTAATGCCAGGGAGCCCTCCCCATGCAGCGTTATGTGTGGCCGTTCCCCAGCTGACCCTCCCCAGAGGTGGCTGCCCACGTGAAACTCGCCTACCGTAGCCACAGCTGTTGGAAGGCTGGTGCTGTGTATGTTTCTGGTTGCCATGGCAACAGATCCTGGCAGCCCTACATTGTCACTCCTCCTCCGAGCTGTCAGCTCCCCCCTCCCGCCCCCATGTCTCCTAGCAACGTCCTGCTACATTAGCCTCGAGGTTCGACTACCACGCACCCCTAGCAACACAGCCCAGCCACTGTCTGGGGAGAGAACCCCGGCATCCTGGTCCCCAGCCCCCTGCCCCACCAGACTTCCCTCCCCGCCCAGAGAACCCAGGAGTCCTGGCTCCTGGGCTCCCCCAGTCCAGACTCATGAGTATCCCGATCTCTTGGGAGGGGTGAAGGGAGCTGGAGCTGTGGGAGGGGGGCAGCCAGAAATCCTGGGTCATATCCTGGCTCCAGTAGGGGACAGAGGCCTGGTGAGTCAGACCAGGGGGATAGAAGCCCCTTCCATTGGGCTGGGTGGGGGGATGCTGGGCAACTTCACCCCCACCTAACAGCCCTGCTGCTCTTGCCAGCTGGCACTGGCAGCTTGGCCCCCTGCCCAGCTCCGGGGACGGGGGGTGGCAATGCCAGGCGCTCAGCCTAATGATACCATCTCGGGCGTGTTGGCACCACAGCGCAGCTCTGTTGCAACACGCGTCGTTGGCGCAGGGCCGGGGCTCCAGGGCCTGATCAGTTCCCAAGTCCCTTGGCACTACTCATGGCACCACCCCACTGCAAAGGTCTCATACAGTGGTCTCATCATGACCAACCTCATGCCATTGGCCCAGCTTCTGAATCTCCAAACTGCTGGTCGGCCTGCAAGACTGGGAGGTTCTCACACCCCAGCCTGCTGTGCCAGGTTCATGAGGGAGCACATCTTTCCAGTTCTGACACAAAATCCTGTCAATACCAGGAAGCACCACCAGGCCTGAACCAGCACAGGTGGTATCTCTGACACAGGCCAGGAAACACACAGGAATGGGAACATGCTTGAGACCGGGGTTCTGACACAAAGTCAAGGTGGGAGGGATTGGGCCATCGCAATACTGGCACACTACAAGCTCACACGGTGTGGCCAGCTGGCCCTTTCACTTTTGCATTCAGGTGAAAGGTGGTGGGAAAGTCCCAGCCCACTGGGACACTGCGGTGGGCCAGTCAGTCACCGCCTCTCATGGCGCAAGATTGTCAAGAAGCAAGATCTCCACCACCCAACAAAGCCAGTGCAGGGGTGGCGGTGACTGGGCAATAACATCCCATCCCAATGCCAAGTCCCAGATCTGTGCAATGGGAGAGCACCAGAGCGTACCCAGATAACACTGCCCCCAACACAATGCATGGGAAGGAGCCTGCCCTGGGGAATGGGGTCTAGCAGTTAGAGCAGCAGGCTGGGCGGCAGGGGGAGAGCAGGACTCCTGGGTTCACTTTCTACCTCTTGGGCCAGACCCTTCACTGAGCACTTCTTACTTCCACCTCACCCCCACCCTCTAAGCCAGGATAGAACCCAGGCATCCTGGCTCCCAGCCCTCCCTGTCTCTAACCGGTCTGTTATCTACATCAGTCTCTAGCCATTGATCTGGCAGTATTGTGAGCACATGTTGTTTTAACACAACACACAAAAACAGTGTCACTATGGCTGTATTTAGAAGCAGTGGTTGTGTGTTATACATAATATAGGAAGTGGGGAAAATTGGAAATAATTGTTGCACTAATTAGATAATTATCAGAGGGAAATTCTTCTATTCCTAGCCCTGAGCAGGGAGAGGGTTCTAGTGGTAAGAGCAGGGGAGGCTGGGTACCCAAATGCCTGGGTTCTCTTCCAGACTCTGAGAGAGGAGTGGGGTCTCGAGGTAAAAGCTAGATGTGGGGTTGGGAGCCAGGATTCCTGGGGTCTATAAAAGTTTCCCATCCCTACAGGATGCAATAGAAGTAAAACACCAGGATTCTCTCAAAAGGCTCTTTTATCTGTTCATTGAGGTGCCCCAAAGCCAGCATGTTTGTCACAGATGAGACTATTAGGGAAGTTCTAGGCAGCTCAGACCTTGAGATGCAACAGTAATGAAGTTTACACTGCAACAGCACCTTGGAACCCTGATGGGGAGCCAGATCCTCTCAGGCCTGGTGTTGCCCAGACCCCAACCAAGATCAGGGCTCCATGTGCCAGACCCTGACAGAGCTCACAGCCCCACATGTGTGAGGCAGCCTGCGATCCTCTTTGCCCATCTCTCTAGCCCCTCCAATCCCCACAAAAGTCACCGGGTCTCATGCTTCCGGCTCCCAGCGCAGCAGCCCACTTTGATGCATGGCACCTAGCCCAGGAAACTGAGGTCTCCAGCCACACTGGATGTGAGACCCCTCTGGACATCCCCCTCCCTCTCCCGGCCCCTAAGAGTACAAGGTCCCCTCTTTACTGCTCCTGGACATGGAATATGTGTCTCTAGCCCAAGTCAGCGAGTCCATAGCACCCCCTGCAGTGACAGTGCCCCATCTGCCTGTGCCCTGCCCTGCTCCTGCAGTGCCCACTGCTGGCAGAGGCTGGGGCTGCATGCCACAAACACACCGTCACAGACAAGGCAGGCAGGAGGGAGCAAATCTTAACCCCCACCAAGGTCATCTGGGCGCCTGTCTGGGAGGAACCAAAAATGGGCTGAGCCAGTCATACAACCACCCCATCCTGTGTCTGGATAGGGGGATGGGGGAGATCCATGAGCCAAAATGGGCCTGGATCAGACAGGGGAATAAAACAGCTTAGGGTGGGTGGGGGGACCTGGGAAGGAGAGAGGACATGGAAAGCAAGGAACCAGTCACTACAGGTGAAGGAGGGAAGCAGCCACTGACCTGACGGTTCGGGAGTTCTCCCCATCGGACCTGTGGAAGAGAAACAGAAAGCAGGATAAGCAACGGCAGCCATCCAGACCCAGACACCCCTCTTCCCAGCCCCTCCCCACCCCATCCAAAGGGAGGCAGGAAGGGTTAAAAAAGGTGGGCCTCTTATTAGAATATAGAGATCCTGGAAGGGGTCAAGAAGGGGAAAGCCAGGGAGTGTGGGAAATTGCAGATGAATCCTCACCTAGGGCCCTGGACTCTCCCCTCGCCTAGTGATGCTAGCTCCTCTCACTCCTGACTCACAGCCCCCCACCCTGCTAGCTCTACCCTGGGCGCCCCATATCCCCACACTGTTTCCAGAGCAGGGGGATGGGCATATACTTTCACTGGGGGTGGAAGTGGGCGTCAAGTACAAATTACTCCAACACCTGCTGCAGCTGCATCGTGTGATATTGGAGTCATTGAAGAAAGACATCCCCCCAGCAGTCAGCCCTCACCTTGGGGCCAGATGGGAACTGGCACCCCTTTAGGGACACAGGCCCTGTGTCCCACCCCCCAGACACTCCATGTCAGGCAGGAGCTGGGCAGAATAGGACCATGCCACCAATTCAAAGAAGGGCAACACTTCAGCAGGGGTGGGGGGAGATAATGCCAAATTAAATAATTAAATTGCTTATTACCTAATTAGAGAAAAGTAGAGACCCTGAGTCCATACAGTGGGGGGGAGATTCATAGAACCCAGGTGTCCAGGGCTCCAGAGCTAACAACTAGACCCCACTCCCCTCCCAGAGAACCCTGGAGTCCTGGCTCCCATCAGGCTCAGGCTGGGGCTGAGTGGATCGTCAGTGGGGAAGAGGCCAGGCGTCACTGACCCAGCAGCTCTGGCCACCAGCCCCAGCACAGAGAGCCCTGTCAGGCTTTTTCCCAGAACAGGTGGCGCAGCAGCAGGGGCCAGAGGTCAGGCGTCATCAGCCCACGGTTCCCACCGACAGCCCCATCTGCTGCCACTTCCCATCCTCTGAGGAGGGAGGGAGACCAGCTGGCCACATGAGCTTGAGATCTGGACCCCCAGAGCCAGCGCCCCCTAGAGGAGAAAGGCCTATGCCCATTCCCCACTGCCCTGAGCCTGGGGCAAATGGAAGTAGGGCTATAACTGCACAGTGCCCAGCAGCACATGCACTGAAGCCCATTGTCTGCACCCACACCCATCATGCCTCCCTCCTCTGGATCTGGCCCTGTGGGGTCAGAATATTTTACAGACCACCTCAATGCCAGGAGAATGGTGGCGGCCATCTGGGACGGTAGTATCACAGTAGACACATGGGGACAGCTTGTCTGGTGCTGAGATGCAGCCACTCTGGAGTGGGAAAGCTACAGAAGAGCTGCATAGAATGCTGCTCGGGGTAGTAGACTCATCCAGCGCAGCCACTGTTGGAGGTGGGTAGTTGGGGAACTGGTCCACAGTGGTTTGGGACAGAAAGTGAAGAAGAACCCTCCCTCCCACCCCTGCAAGTCCAAGGGAGGAGGAAGGCATCTCCTGAGCCAGGATTTGGCCTGGATGCCTGGGTTCACCCTCAAGGCAGAAGAAGCAAAGAAGCCCGGACAGAACAGGCTAAGCCAAGAATTAAAAGGTCAATTGGAGAGACTCAGTGAGAGCAAAGAAGGGTTCAACCCCAGGGTCAAATTATGATCTCAGCTACCCTGGGGGGTCAGACTGGATGAAGCCTAACTGCAAGTTTCCAAATGATCTCACCTGAAATATTCATAGACTAGGGCCCAGGACTCCTGGGTTTCTCGCTCCAGCTTGGGGGGAGGGCAGTCGGGTCTAGTGGTTAGCGTGGTGGGAGCACTGGGAGTCAGGAAGCCTAGTTTCTCTCCCAGGATCCAGGAGGGGGAAGCTCAGGCCCCTGCATTCCCCCGCCACCTCCCCAGCGCTCACACTCCAGGGTCTGATGAACACCTCGGTGCAGAGTGGGCGGTAAAAGCAAGACAGATTTGTGCTGCTTTAAGTCATTTGCAGCATCCAAACCACGTTGCTAATTTCTAAGCAGTGGGAGGAGGCGGCGCTGGGAAGAGACGAGAACACGCGGCTGGAGCCATCAATTTGCACCTCACACGCCCCACACGCTCACTCAGTGCAGCCCAGCCTGCAGGGCTGGGTCTGATCCCACCAAGTCCCCCAAGCTCCCTGGCACCTCCTAGCTTGCTGGATCCTCGCTAATGCTTGTCCAACCCCTCTCAGGGGGTTAGAGCCTCTTGCAAGCTTGCCAAGATCCCCAGTGAGATCACAAGATCCAGACAAAGTTCACTAGATCCCTGTAAGATCATCTGATCCTTCCCAAGCTTGCCAGAACCCTATGAAATCAATGGATCCATTCTAAGGTCACCAGATCCTCTCCCAAGCTTACAAAGTTCACCAGATCTCCCAGCTCCATCACAAAATCACCTGCAGCTCACTCATTGTCCCTGAACATGACTCAGAAGTGGGGGAGGGGATTCAGATTTTCCAGGATGGGGGATGTTTTGGAGAGATAAACAGAAGCATAGACAGGTCTGTGGACGTGAAGGAGCTGGCAGGGCAGAGTGAAGGATCCAGGCCCTGAAAGAGCCAATGCACCGTTTCCTTTGGAGCCAGGATCCTTTTGGAAGCCAAACTGCTGTTGGGACCTGATTCCTTCCTAATCAGACACTAAAACAACAGAACTCAAGAGTCATGGCTCCCTGCCAACAGTCTAACCACTAGACCCCCCCAACTCCCCTCCCAGAGCTGGGGAGAGAACCCAGGACTCCTCGCTCCCAGCACCCCCCCCTCCACCCACTAAAGCCTACTCCTCTACCAGAGCTGGAGGAGAGAACCCAGCACGGGGCAAGCACAGTCCTGCAGTCCATGTGCATAGAGCCACCCATTACCTCACACCCTCTAATTTGATACTGTGCCTCCCACAGTAAAAATGTGGCTACACACACCACACTTTCCACTGATTGATCCAGGCCCCATTGCCCCCTCCAGCCATTCCCCCCTCCCATGTCCCTTGTATTCATAGGGGAAGGGAGAAGAAGCTGGGGTACGGTGCACCAGGACACTAGGGCACACTGTTCCCTCTAAGCTGTGCGCATGTGCGCATCTGCACACAGGTCGTGAAAAGCACACACAATAACAAAATAAAGTGCACACAAAAAAATTCAATAGTGCTAATATTAGCATGCACACAAATTTTTTGCGCACATAGCCTACTAAAAATTAGAGAGAACACTGCTAGGGCAGGAGCCAAGCCTCCCTACTGCCCCTCCAGGGACCAAGCCTAGGGCTCCTGCAGTGGAGACCTCTCTCCTCCAATGGGGTAATTCAAGAACTCTCTTGGGGGTCCAAAGCATGTTCTAGACCCCACCCGCTGATAGCAGAATCTAGAACCTCTGTTGCTAGGGTGTCTCTAGAACTCCTGATGCTAGGAGGCCCTGGTGCAATGTCTCAACCGCCCCCCTGCTGCGAGGCATGCTAGGGCTGGTGTGAGAACTCACCTGCTACTAGAAAGGGCAGGACCATACTCCAGAACCCCTGCTGCCAGGACTTGCTCCAGAATCCAGGTTTTAGATGCCTCATGCTGCCAGGAAAGTCAAATAGCTGCCCTAGAGTCCTTCCAGCGGTGGTAGGTTAGAACCCTCATTTAGAATTCCCAGTGGAAATATTCTAGTCATTAATATAGACACCCTATGTCAAACTATAAAAGAAGCACACTCTGGAACCTCACTTCCAGACATACTGAGTCAGACTCTAGAACCTCCTGCTTCTTTCTCCGGTGGGTCGCATTGTGGGAGGCCCAGAACATTCCTGCTTCTACATGGGAGCAGGCCCTAGAACCCCCAGCTGCTAGGAGCACAGTGGGCAGGCTCTACGATCCACTGAGATCACTGCATATCTGGGTGTGATCTAGAATGTCATACTTTCTGGATCCAGGAGAGAATACTCTAGAACACATAGCCGCTCGACACACCTGGGTCCTGACTCTAATACCCTTCTTTTACACTCCAAGAGACCAGCCTCTAGAACTCCTTGCCTTTAGCCATGCATGACTCCAAGCTATAGAACCTTTGCTCCTAGAGACATCAGGAACAGGTCTAGATGCTCTAGAATCCCTTGCTGCTACAAGGTTCAGGGAAGATTTTAGAAAGTCTACTGGATGAGGGACAGGACCGCTGCATTAAAAGAAGGGATTGGCTTGATGGGTTTCAGGGAGCTAGACAGGAAAAGATGAGAATTTATCGGAAAAGGGCACAGGTCTGTAAGGGATAAAAGAAAGCAGCAGAGGGTCTAGAACAGACTGAGAGGAGATTAATCTAGAGCAGGGCAGAGATGAGGGGTCCAGAGAAGGGGCAGATGGCTCTTGGAATGGGGGCAAAGTAAAGGTATCTAGAGCAGAGGGAGAAGGGTCCAGAGATCTAGAGTGGAGAGTCTAGGTCTAGATAGGGCAACATAGCCAGAGCGGACCAGACAGGGGAATCTAGAGCAGAGATCCAGCAGGATTCAGAGTAATGAAAGTTCAGAATCTAGAACAGAGAGTGAGGAACCTTGACCAGGATCCTCCAGGATCTAGAGATGCCAGGACCCAGAGCAGGGGAGACCCATCCTGAGCAGAAACCCATGCTGGTGGTTCCAGGACCTAGAGCAGGGAAGGGATATCTAGGACAGGATGGATCCAGAAAAGGGGGGTATTGCTCTAGAGCAGAGACCCCAGGATCCAGAGCAGTAAGTATAGAACAGAGTAGTGATCCAGGCATGGGGACCCCATGAGACCTAGAGCAGGGCTCTAGCTCCTTACTTTCTCTGCAGGGTAGTGGCGGGGCTGGTGCTGGTACTGGTGCTGTGGCCCCCGCCAGCTCCGGGGCTGGAACTCCGGGATGCGCCTCGGCTCAGCTGGCCTCGCTCCCGTTCCCGCGTCGGGCGGGGGAACTCCCGTTCCTTATCCCGGTTCTGGTGGGCAGCGCTGTGCTCCCGGATGGAGCCGCCGTCCCGGTGCAGCTGGCACTGGTCTCGGAAGTGGCCGTCCCGGTTCTGGTACTGCCCATCGCGGTTCCCGTGGTGGGGCTCCCGCTCCTTGTCCCGGTTCGGATACGGCCCATCCCGCTCCAAGCGCTTCTGGTACTGGCCCTCCCGATCCAAACGGTTCTGGTACTGCCCATCCCGATCCGAGCGGTTCTGGTACTGCCCATCCCGGTTCTGGTACTGCCCTTCCCAGTTCTGGTACTGCCCATCTCGCTCCGGATGGATGGGGTACTGCCCGTCCCGGTTCTGGTACTGCCCGTCCCGCTCCCGACAGGGCTGCTCCCGGTTCTCCTCCCGCAGGTCCCGGTTCTCCTGGCTCAGCTGCTCCAGCTGCCCCTCCAGCTCCTCGATCCGGCGCCGCTGGGTCTCCAGCAGCTTCTGCTGGCTCTCGATGATGTTGTTGAGCTCCAGCAGGTACTCCACGGCCCGGTTGGGGCTGTCGGAACCGGGCCCTCCCGCTCCCCCCTCCATGGAGAGAGACCCTCGCAGGAGGAGGAGGCGGTTGCGCCCGGAGCCCTGCGCCCTGAGCCCGGCAATGATGGAGAGGGCTGGGGGGGGTCCTCGACCCGCCCCACTCTGCCTCCCCCCCCGGGCCGGCTAGCGAGCCCCCTGGCCGGCCGCAGGGGGCTGCAGGGTCCCGGCCACCGCGGAGCCTTACGGGGAGCCCGGGGGAGGGGCCTGCGGGGCCCCGGCTGCTGCCTCCGCCGAGCGACGGCAGCGGACCGCCCGCCCGCCTGCCCGCCGCAGCGCAGCGCAGCGCGCAACAGCCCACTGCGCACTGCCGGCGCGCCGCCCTGCCAGCCTCGGGGGCCCGAGCCCCGCCGCGAGCCGGCCGAGCCCGGGGATTGGAGACCCCGGGGCCGAACCACAACCCGGGGCAGGAGGCGAGGGGGGAGCCCCAAGTTGAGATGGGGGTGCACTGAGCACGGGGAGGGGACTGAGCTAGGGCTGAGCCAAGGCGGGAGCTGCTCACCCTCGAGTGGACGAGGGGCCTGAGCTGAGCCCCTGCCAGGGGATGCCCTGCCTGTGGCCCCCCAGCCACACCCTGCAGCTGGGGCTGGGTCTGGTGAGCCCACAGCTGGCCTCAGCCACTGGCTGTCCCATGGATGGGGGTCGACCAGCCAGAGAGAGGATGGGACTGGGGGAGATGAAGATGTTGGGCTGGGTGGGGGGCATGGTCCTGTTGGGGGGGAGGGGGAGGATCAAATGTCACCCCTTGGTGACCCTAGCCCCCAACTGCTCCCTGATCAGGTAAGTGATTTCTCTGGCCTAGCAGGGCTCTGGGCGCAACCGCCTCCTCCTCCTGCGAGGGTCTCTCTCCATGGAGGGGGGGACGGTAGCTAGGATGGAGAAGGGAAACTGAGGCATAGGCCCAAAGACACTGTTAGTCTTAAAGTGCCACACAACTCCTTGTTGTTTTTTTATTGGACTAGACTAAGGCTATCCGTTTTGAAATTGACAGGCTAGAGTCTGACTAACCCCCCCCCCCCACCTAGGCATCCTCCACTATGAAGTGGGCCCAGCGTGGGCCCTTGAATGGCTTTGAGGGATTCAACCTAGGCTCTGCAAGGCAAGAGGCAAAGACCCAGGAGGCTTGGGAATGTTTAATTAACGAGCCACGATTAATACAGCAGGCTCCTCGATCTGATGCACAAACCTCAGTGGCTCAGCAGGGATTCCCTTCACTACCACTGGGGAACAGCAACATGTAACAGCACCTGTGGACCACTTGCAGGATGCTCTGCTGCACCTACCTGTGGGGACAGGGAACCAGCCCCACACATGCCACAAGGAACAGTCCCCCTGGCACTGAGATGAAGCCTCCCCTGGGTGGGGCAGGTGAGGAACAACTGAATATACCACCACAAGGGGATGGTGCGCCCAGAGCTGAGATGCAGCCACTTCTGAGTTGCTGGGGATAGTGACCCTGCTGCCCCCTGCCCCTCCCACCCAAACTGATGCTTTCTGCCCTCCAGCACTCCCAGATCAGGGCCCATCCCCCCCAAACCAGCAATGATACCTGGCCCTGCGCTAACCCCTGGATCCGCCTCCTGGTGCAGAACCAAGGTGACAACCCAGGAGCCCTGGCTCCTGTCAGTCTCCAGATTAGGGTAGGAGTGGCTGATGGAGAGAGGTCAAAGGTTATGCCCTCCCTCAAGCTTCAATTTCCCAATTAGTTTATCCAGCAACCAGTTACCAAGGCAACAAAATGCAAATCACTTTACTACTAATTAGGAGTTAAACATTGGCATTAACGACCTGTGCAGCAGCAATGGAGCGAGCTCTGGGGCAGGGCAGTTGGGGCACAGCCCCACACTATACCACAGGGCACAGAATGCCCGTTGCTGAGGCCCACAACCCTACTCCGAGATGGCTCACGTGCCAGGGGAACGGATTATGGGGGACACTGAGGCTGTTCCATGTGCGCCTAGCCCTCAAGGCACAGTATGACGATAGCTGACTCCAAGCCAGTCACCAGCACCAGGCAGGAGGGGGCAGGAAGGCTGGGGCAGACTGCCATGGATTTTCTCTGCCTTCTGCCCAAAGCGCCAGGCACTGGCAGGTGGCACTCTGAGCCCTGCCAAGACACCAAGAGTAGAAAGTAGGTGACCAGGGAGCACCTGACTTCCTGGTGGGGTCAGTTATTGTCATCCACAGCCTATGACTAGCCTGCAGGCCCCTGAGCAGAGCTGACCAGTGGACCAGGGCAAAAGATCTCACCAGAGGAGAATCTGATCTGAGCCCATGGCCCCTATATTCCTCCTCGGGGATCAGATGAGTCCCATCCCCTGCTCCCCCCCCACAGGACCCATTTCTTCTCCACCCTGCCCCCCCCAGCCCAGGGCCCAGCGCCCCTGGGAAGGAGGGTGAGGGTCAATTAACACACAGAGCCAGGTCTGACCCCACAGCAAGGGACATGCCTCCCCCCCCCAGGTTGGATCTATCAACAAACCCAGGAAGGGAAAATCTGGTTTATTTTATTGTAAAAAGATGCACACACAGTACACCCTCACCCCCTCCTCCCCCAGACAGGACTCGAAAAGCAACAGCCTCCCCTCCCTCCCCCATAGTTCCAGCCCTACTGAGGCAAAAATTTCCAAAAGTAATCCCCAGGGCCTGGTTTTAAAAAGCAAGTTAAATAGCATGATTCTAAAAAGAGCATCAAGGCATGGAGGGA
>ML682024.1:4117206-4218486 GCA_007922195.1 Podocnemis expansa | reverse complement strand
AGAGCCAGATGGGCATCGTGATGGGGGGTGGGACACACACTTTTAACCCCCCCCCCGCTGCAGTTCTTTGTCAGGCAGGTTGCCCCCCTGCTGTAGCTCTCTGTCAGGCAGTCTGCCCCCCCTTGGAGGCAGGGGTTATTGAACAGCATCCCCCCCTGCACTGGCAATTTAGGGGCTACCCCCCACCCCCAGAGAGAACAGGGGAAGGGCATTAAAGGGTTAAAATAAAGGGGTGTTAAAAGTGTGTGTCCCACCCCCCATCACGATGCCCATCTGGCTCTATTGCTCGTTGGGATTCGGGTTGGCATCAGGGTACTTGGTGAGGTCAAAGGTCAGTACTTTGCTGATCACGCAGTCCCCTTGCTGTGGAGAGAGGGGGGAGGAGTCAAGAGATGAGAGAGGGGGGTTCCCCCCACCCCCAGAATGAATCCATGCCCCCCCAACCCACAGACCCCACTCACTGCATCCTCCACCCCAGGCAGGACCTGCAGTTTGTGCTCCTAGCAACCTTCCGGGCCACCCCCCCCCCCTCGTACCTCAGGGTACACCCCAATCAGGCTCTCGGCCTTGGTGTAGAACTCCTCCTTCAGCGAGATCACGATGGCCTGGAAGTTGCAGGCAGATTGCTCCTTGATGTAGTTGGCCACCTGGGAGGGGGGTTTCAGGGGGAGTCAAGGTGGGCCGTCTAAAGCACCCCCAGCACTCCCGCCTCAGACCTCAACCACAGCTCCCCTAGCCCCAGATTTTCCCTCAGAACCCTCTATTCTGCCTGGGGAAACCCAGGGGTCAACAGGGCACACTAAGGCCCTCAGCCCCCACCCCTACACGTTCCTCTCCCCCAAACCTGGAGGCCCTGAAGACAGCCCCCCCCCCCCCAACACTCCCCTACTCCACTCTTCATTCCTCTGTCCCATCACACTGGCCCATAGAGGGCCCCACGCACCTTCCCAATGTTGGTGTTGTCCAGCGCTGCATCGATTTCATCCAGCACAAAGAAGGGGGCAGGTTTGTAGCTGGGGAGTGAGCAGAGACAGGATGATGGGAAATGTGGGTGGTGGGAGAAGCTGGTGCCAATGGACCTGCTGTGGTCCCTGCTCTCATCACTGGGCCCCACTCTCTCCCTGGAACTGGGGAGAGAACCCAGGAGTCGAGGATCTCAGCCCACACCACTCTGACACTGGGCCTCTGCGTCCCTACCTGTGGATGGCAAACAGGAGTGCCAAAGCTGCTACGGTTTTCTCCCCTCCAGACAGGTTGTCCATGGGCCGGAACCGCTTGCCAGGTGCTACGCAGTTGTAATTAATTCCATCCAGGTATGGCTCTTCGGGGTTCTCCGGGCCCAGGAATGCCTGCAGAGAGGGATGGGAGGATCATTAGGGGGTGGGGTCCAAATGGGATGGAGCCTCCAGACCCTTCAGGTTAAACAAAATAACTACATATCTAGCCCTCATGGCTGAGGAGAAAAGCTCAAAACAGCAACACTGGCCAAGTCTGCAGAGATCCCAAGCCCATTGTAGCAGAGGTGTGAACTCCCAACTTAGCAGGGACTGTGGGACAGACTCCCCTGCCCAGTGAACTTGCTGCTTTCCAAGGTGTGACGGTGGATTAATAGGGGTCCTAGCTGGGGAGTGAGGATGCGGGTGGGACCTGAGAGCAGGCAGAGCTAACCTGAGCACTGCTGTTCCGGGACAGAGCCTTGTAGATCTCATCAATGTTGGTGGCCACCGACTCAAAGCAGGCATTGAACCGGTCAAATCGCTCCTTCTTGATCTGTTCAAAGGCCTGCTTGGCCTTCTTGGCACGCTTCCGTGCTGCCTCAAACTCTACAGAGGATAGCAGGTGAGAAGCAACCCAGGCATCCTGGCTCCCAGCCTCCCACTCTGACCCAGAGACCCCACGATAAAAGGGAGGTGTCCTGGCCCCACCCCCGCCCCCTGACTCCCTGAACTGGGGATGGGACCCAGGCATCCAGTACCATCAGAGGTCTCCTGGAACTTGTCCCGGACACTCTCCAGCTTCTCCATGGCCTTCATGTTGGGCGCAGCGATACGCTGGAGGACGCTCTGCTGTTCATTCAGCTTCTGCTGCAGTTGGTTCATTTCCTGCTTGATCTCATCTTCGGCCTGGGCGTCCTGGGGGACATGGCAGGAGGGGGTTGAAGCAAACCATTCAGGCCCCACTCACTCCCCCTAGGGGACCAGATCCATGAGCCCATTGCCCCCAGATCAACCCCAGGGACTTGATGGAAGACACAGTGGACAAAGGGGTGAGGGTGGGGGTAACTTTTCCTTCCTGCCCCACCCCCCTGTTAGAACCCCCATTTTATAACCCAGCTATCATATCCATGGACCCCTGTTGGCGAAGGAACCTTCCCCCCATACTCTACAGTGGGACTGCCAGTCTCAGGGAGTCCCCTCTCCTGGTCCTCTGGGCCAGGCCCCCCAGTGGCAGCAAGTCCCACAGGCCCTGCTCACCTTCAGGTCCTCAGATAGGTCACTGTAGTCAATCTCGATCAGGGCCTCCCGGGCATACATGTTGGAGGTGCGCTGGGAACTGCTGACTGACTCCTCACCATGCGCCCCACCCTGGGGGGAGATAGGGTCAGATGGGGGGGGGAAGGGAAAACCCATCCCCTGTGGAGACCTCCCCCACTGCAGCCTTCTCCCATTCAGCCCCCCAAAGCACCCCCATAATTTGCAGCCCCCTCCATATTCATGCTAGAGTGCCCCCCATTTCTGCAGGCCCCCATGTCATCCCTCCCCCTCCTACCTCCTCCTGGCTGATGTCATCCATGGTGCCCTTGGAGAGGGGCAGTTTGATGTCTTGCATTTTGCAGGCTTGCAGCAGGTTGTGCCGGTCACTCCGTTTCTGCTCCAGTTTTGTCTCAATGGCAGTCACCTCCTTCTGCAGGTGGGTCATCTCCCTGTGGGGCAAGGGTGGAATAAGGGAGGGCAAGCCCTGCCTATACCCCACCCATTCATTCACCCCCCCTCCAAGAGATGTCTATCAAGCAATGGCCCCACCCAATAAGATCGGGGTCACTGCTGGCCCTGCCTCCAATAAGCACCAGGCACTGGAACCACCTCCTTCTGCCTGCCCCACCCCCAATGGGCTCAAGTCCCTCAAAGGCCCTTCCTCCAATGAGTGGGCCACCCAGTCCTCCTGCCATGGCCCCTGGTGGTGAGTTGGGGCGCAGACAGACTGGATCACTGGCTCCAACCCATAGATGTCACTCACTTATTGGCCCCACCCAGCTTCTTGCGGATCTCCTCCATCTCATGGTTCTTGTCATTGACCTCAGATTTCTTGGCCAAGTGCTGGTTCTTCAGATCCTGCAGCTGGGCCATGGTCTCATCAATGATTTTCATGTGACGTTGCTCCTCCTGCAGGTGAGTAAGGGGAGTGAGCCCACCCACCTTGCCCTCACCAGCTTCCGCAGGGAGGGAAGGGCAGGCGGAGAGCTGAAGCCTGTCTTTCTCCACCTGAACCTCACCAACCACACCCCACTTGGATCTCTTGGGGCACAGGGAGAGGAAACCCCATCCACAATGGCTAATGATGTCCCAGAAGCCCTGCAATGCAGCATCCAGATGCCCAGCCCTCCCCACTGCCTAGCTACCACCCCATCACCTCTTACTCCTTCCCCAGATCCACCGCTCCTCTCCCCATCCCCGACTAGCCACCTTCTTGAGCTTCTCGATCTCGGCTTCATCCTTCTTGACGGTCTGCTCCCACATGTGCACCTTCTCCTGGTCCTCTTTCAGCTGATTCTTCTCAAAATCCAGCTGAATCCCCAGACGTGTCTTCTGGTTCTCAAACTCCAGCCTGAGGGGTGACGGTGTGTCAGACTGCAAAAAATCCCCTTAGCTCCCCCTACCTTTCCCCTGTAGGGGCTGGGAACTGGTTGGATGAAGGGGTAGGAGAGGGGGCACTAGGACATGGGCCCTTCCCCTCTAGGAGGCACCGGCTCCCATCCAGCCTGGTACCTTTTTTTGGCAATCTCATTCTGCCGCTTCACCTTCTCCTCCTCGAACTCCCGGATGTTCCTCACCCCAATCTCCCGGCAGAACTCCTCAAAGACTTCATCCTCCACCTGCCAGGGAGGAAGGAGAGCACTGCTAGACCTCAGCTAGGGGCTCCCTCATGCCAGCTCTGACGTCCCCGTTCCAGGCCCCGGAGATATCAACCCAGCAACAGGACAGATGATCTTAGGTTGGACAGGAAGAGTGGTGAGGAGTGAAGCACAGTCAAAAACTGTATCCCAGAGGGTCTAACAGGGCCAGCACATGGAATATGTCCCCCCACGACACACTGCAGCAGGGGAGTGGGACAGGGCAACGCCATCTAGACTACATCCCATGCAATGCATTTCAGTAGAAAATGCTATATGGAATATATCCCCCCCATAATGCCTTGCAGCAAATTACTGCATGGACTACGGACACCCCCCCCCCCATTATCACCACACCAGGCCATCTGGTGCAACACAACTCCCAGAATGCACTGCAGAAGAGGTAGGCCAAAGCAATGCCAAACAGACTAAACCTCCCACAAAGCATTGCAACAGATACCCTGTGGACTACCACCCCCATGATGCATTGCAGGTGGATAGCACAGTAAGGCAATACCATATGGACTACATTCCTCACAATGCACCTCATTGGGCACCCCTCAGGGAGCACACCTGGTTCATCTTCTCTTTGAGGTCCTTCATCTCCCGTTCACGGCCCTGGATGATTCGCTTGATGTCATTGATGCGGGGCCCAAAGTTGGCCAGTTCGCTCTCCAGCTTTGACTTCTCCTGCAGGGGGTGGGGGGTGGATGACGAGGGGTTAAGACACCCAGACAGGGGAGCGACCTACCTTCCCCCCAGCCATTTCCAGCTCCCCCTCAACAGTCTGGATGGTCCTGACCCTCCACCTGTAGAACTCTGACCCTTCACCCCTTACAGCCCTGCTGACGCCACCTGACAGAAATCAATGTTGGGGAGTGCGAGGCAGGGACTCCTTGGTGCAGGCAGGCACCCTGGACAGACACTGGGCCCCCCTACCTGCAGATTCAGGGCAAGGTGACGAGTCTTGGTCTGTTCCAAGTCACTCTGGGAGTATTTCAGACGCATCTGCAGGCCGTGGGCTTGGGATTGTACCTGCCGCAGCTCAGCCTCCTTGCGCTTGGCCTTCATTTGCTCCTAAAAAGGTGCAAGAGGAGATTTTTAACAGCAACCTGATGGCTCTCCCGGCACCGAGATGCAGCCACCTATGGGGCAAGGCTGTTGGGTAGCAGCTGCACACAACACTGAGCTGCTGCAAGACAGTGCCCCTGACTGAATCTAACCCCCAAATCCCTAGCTTTCTGCAAAGCTCCCTGACCTTTAACTCTTCTGTCAGCCTCTCCTTCTTCTCCTTCAGCTTATCCACAGCCTTCTCATCCCAACGCCGAGCCTTAGCCTTCAGATCACTGGCACCTCCAGAGATCACTCCTGACTTCTGGAACAGAGTGCCGTCCAGGGCGACCGTCTGCAAGGAAGAGGGCACAGGTCAGGGCACAGAGCATGGTTGCCCCACATGCCAGGCCAGGCATGGCACAGCATCCCTCACAACACATCAGAGCAAGGACAAGGTTCAGAGGTATTGGCCAGGCAGCCTGGGAAGATGCCGGAGCAATCTGGAAGAGATCTGGCTGATAAGGAACAGGTCTGCATCCATAGAACAAATCGCGCCACACCAACAAACTTTCCTGCTTTGCCAGCTTCACTGGACTAGGAGATGGGAGGCTGGGCCCTGCAGACATGACATATTTTGATTTGGTTGGGTTTTGGACCCAGTCCCATGTGAGAGTCTCACAATAAACTACGGACACAGGGATTAGATGAAATGACTATCAGGCAGGTGGAAAAACCATCCTGAGAGACTAAAAGGCTGCTGTCAAACAGAGGGCGCAGCTAGCTCCTAGGGCAGGGGCCAGGGAACACTGCCCCAAACAACTGAGTAACGGGATGGAGAGCGTGCTTGGAAAACCTGCAGCCGACACAGAGCTGGAGGGTTCACTGTCTTGCCAGTCCTTTGGAGCACAGGATAAGTGTTCAAAGACACCCATGACAAATTGGAGTTGGGCTCTGAATTCAGGAAGCTGAAATGCACTGAAAGTGAGTGTGAAGGATGCCACCTCAGAAGGGAAAACACAAACATGCAGCTACGCCACAGGTAGTAACAGGCTGAAGATGGCAGCAAGGCTGGGAGTGAGGACATGTAGATTCTGTTCCCAACCCAGGGAGAGGAGTAAGGTCTAGGGTTAGAGCGGGGCGGGGAGGGATGCCTGGGTTCTCTCCCTGGGTCCAGGAGGGGAGAAAGTGTAGGGGATAAGAGCAGGAAAAAGGGTTGGAAGTTTTGATTCACAGGTGCTCTACTCAGCTGTGGGAAGGAGAAAAGGGGAGCCAGGACACATGGGTTTGTCGCTCACCTTGTGCCTCTGGTGCCCCCCAAAGGCAATGCGCCGGGCATCCTCCACATTATCACAGACCAGGGCATTCCCACAGGCGTACTGCAGGGCCTTCTTGATGTGCGGTGGCTCATACCGGATCACATCAATCACCAGTTTGGCCCCCTTCAGCTCCCGCAGCTTCTCATCTGTGGGCTTCACCTGAGGGAGGGGGGTAGAGATCATAGGAAGCTGCATGTGAAGGGGAACACATCACACAGAGATTCCAGGGTTGGAGGGAGTCTGGCAAGGGGGCAGGGCTAGGAGGAGCAGAAGATATTGGGAGGACAGCAAAAGGACAACAACCAGGGATGTGGACAGCTAGCCACCAGGAAATGTGAGTCTGGCTAAAGTTCCTGGGTTTGTGACCTGCCTGGAAATCATACTGTTAAATCTCTTGGAATTAGGGGGTCATTGTTGGGAAAGGGGAGTAGTGGTGGTGGTTCCTCAAATGCATCCCCAAACTCCTGTCTACTTCCATAGCCATTCAGGTCTCATCCATCAGCCTTGAGCCACCCAGGAAGCAACAGCTTGCGAAAGCAGAGAGAGGGAATCTGTCAGGGAACCCAACTGCGAGGAGCACAGGGGGTGAAGCCAGCTTATGAACAAGCCTGAAAGAATTTGGTGTGTGGCTCCTAATTCCAATGGATAACAATGAGCTTTGTTTTGAAGCATCCCCCTCCTTCTGCCACTTTTATCTCTTTAAATTGTCACTGGCATGCACAACAATGTTCCCTCTAAGCTGATGATGCAGCTGAGCAACTTATGGATGCAGCTGAGCAAGTTCCCTTCCGGTGCCCCAACCCAGTGCCAGACCCCTTCCCTGCTGCCCCTTGGCTCCCTGAGTGCATCCATAACTTGCTCAGTTGCATCATTAGCTTAAAGGGACCATTGCTCCTGATCAGAGATTTTTCCAGGCTACGCTAATCCTTTCCTTACACTGTGGATCACTTAGAAAGACACTGGCAAAGAGACGTTGTTTTGCCTTCTGCCCAAAGACCTGAGTCAGAATTAGAGCCACAGCTAAGGTATCACACAGCTCTTTCTAAGCAAGCACTTTTATTTGTAGCATGAAAGCATTACAGAGGAAACGTTAAAAATAAGAAAGACTCTACACTCATGCTAGTAAGGATACTAGGAATCACCCTGACTCCAACAAGGGCTCTGACAGGTAAACTGTCCTTTACATCCCCCAAAGTGGTTTTTCAATAGTCAAAATTCGTAACAGCTTGCTCTTAGAACAAACACATTCATGAATCCAAGTCACTCCTTTATCCAGTTTGTGTGTTTGGTCTCAGAAAGCACAACTATAATAATCAGCCAGAAACATTAAAATTAAGTGTCCCTCAGGGGATCTACATGCAAAACAAATTTTGGTGCTTTAGAAATCACATCGCCATGGTATGGTACTGTTGTGTGCAGTGGTTAAAGTAAGGGGGAAGGCACCAGAACACAGTTCCGATGCCCCCTGTTTTTAGTCTGGCAGTGTTCTGGTGCCCCTAAAAAGAGAGGAACACACCAGAAAGCTGCGTTCCAGGCCCCTACTAAAAATAGCGGGAGCAGCCAGAAGTGGCTCCTCCTTAAGCCCAGCCAGCAGAGAGCAGTGGCAGGCTGGGAGTGTGTGAATCTCCCCCTACAGGGTGGAGCAGCCTTTGTCAGCTAGCCTGCAAACAGTGGAGGTAAGGACTTGGGGGGGAGTTGTTGGGGGGTTTGTGTGTCTCTCTGTGTGTGTTTGGGGGTGGCTGTATGTATGTGTGTGTGTGTGTGTGTGTGTGTGTGTGTGTGTGTGTGTGTGTGTGTCAGTCTGTCTGGGTTTGGCTGTGTGTGTCTGCCTGGGGCTGGGTGTGTGTGCGCGTGTGCGCGCGCATGTGCGTGTCTGTCTGTCTGGGGTTGGGTACTGGGGGGCCCACCTGTGTGTGTGGGGGAGCACCCATGCAGGAGGGTTCCGGGGCCCACCAAATTATTCTTTAACCCCTAGTTATGTGTAGACAAACTATTAGCTATAAGTAACCATTTCTGATGTTTCTCTAGCGTTCACTGGTTAAACATCAATTTATTCATTTACTTATGTAAAAATGAAAATCAGAAGACCTAAGAACCATGCTAATGTGACTAAAAATTCCGCAAGACTCCTTTTTTGTTTTGCCAATGTGACTATTTGCCACTTTACCTATCCAACCATATCCTTACTACAGCCAAGTTTCCAATAGACATATAGATATAGGTCAAGTAACGGCACAAAAGCATCAAGCAGCAAGTTCTTTACACAACAAAAAAGATCTCTTTTTCTTTCATTTGGGGACTTTACCAAATTGAGATGGACACTGAAATCAGAAAACTTCTTTTCTATTTTTATAGGTTTCGCAGTGAACATAACAGGGATAAAAGTCTGTAATCAACAGGAAGCTAAGGAAAACATTCAGAAAAAACAGAGTGGCTGTCTCAATGTGTAATTTAAAGGGTCAAAAATCTCATTTTTAGTCATTACTAGACTTGAAAGAACAACAATCAGTTTTACTTATTTCCTTCTGCAATAAAAGCTCTACTCTTAATCTTTTAGGAAGAATTGTATTATCTGTGTCACTTGACTTGCAATAATACAGTGATACTGTATTCCATAGGTCTTAGGAAATTTTTAGCTCTTTTTTTTAATGGATCAGTAATTAAACAGAAAAAATAAAAGATAAATGGCTTAAACCTTCTAGATGTATTAACATGAAGTGCCCCCCCCCCACTCCCTGCTGACCCCCCTGCAGTCCCACAGGCTGCCTGTCCCCAGTCCAGCCACTTTTTTACAGCCAGCTTGCTATTTCATCCACTCAGGATCTTGAAATTGCTCTCACACAGGTAAAACTTAGATTTCCCCTCCCCAATTCAGCCTCTCTTGCTACTACAGCTACTGATGGAGCAAACCAAAGCGAAGGGGTTCCAAAAGCAATAGTGGATCTGAGACTCAATTCCAAAGCAGCACTGGATCTGAGACTCACTCCAGATGGCTTTTGAGTTAGGAAGGGCAAGAAATGTGTCCCCTTTCCAGCCCCCAGAACTGGCATGGCACAATTGCTGTCATAAAGCCCAGGGCTCTGCAAAAGAATCCCCCTAGAAGGAGCTGTCTGTCCTCTCTCCAGCCTTGACTGTGGAGGACTCCGCTCCCGTTCTGGGCAGCAGAGTGCGGGAGAGATAAGCAAGAGTGAAAAGGGAGGGGAGGGATAGAGGCTGATTTGCCTGGAATGGGAGGAAAAACAGGCACAGAACAATTTCATCACGAGGCAAATAAAGAGCAGCAGAGGGGCTGCTGCATCAGCCTGGGGAAATACCTTCCTCCCGGACCCAGTAGCGGAGGGGCTGCCAGCAGTGCGCCAGTGGCTGCGTTCCCTGCGCTGGGGAGAGAGAGGGGCTGCGCTCCCGCACTGCTGCACACCTTACAGGGAACATTAATGCACAGTTAGGGAAGGGGAGGAGGATTTCCTCAATTTACATTTCCCCAGTTGCAGATCATGGAGGGGGCCAGATGTGGGAGAGCATCTGGGAAATGCACATGTGGACCATGCCACACCAAGGTGCGCAGAGAAGATGTCTTGAAATTGAACTCTACACTTTCTCCCACAGCATGTCTGACTTTGCCTAGCTGAAAATTGCCGCTGTTGATGCCACAGGGTTTTTTGTGGGTCTGCACTCGCAGCAAGCATAAGACAAATAGGATCAGACCCATGGGCCACTGAGCCCAGTACTGTCTTCCAACAAGAGCGGAGATGAGGGGGCTCCCACAGAAGGGATGCTCCAGACCACAGAGGGGCTTTGGTCACCTCATGTGGGGAGATGGCGGGGAGGGTCTCACCTCCAGGTAGTCAAGGGGGAGGAACGTCTCCGGCTCGCCCCGCTGCTCCTTGATGTACTGGATGCAATCGCGACCTGTCTTCTCCGAGTCCACGATGATGGCATCCATGTTCTTGCCCAGCACCTTGGTGACTGCGATCTGATATTTCTTCTGTGTGGGCTGGCACAGGTCAATGAGCCGCCCATACTGCATTTGTGGGGGGGGGGGGGTGTTGCAGATGGTTACTGGAGCAGAGACACCCCCCCCACACTGCCAGACCCTAGCCCAATGTCCTGCTGTGCCAGAGGCTACTCCTACTCCCTCACTACCAGAACCTCCCAAATCTCATCTCCTTCCCAGAGACCCCCCTCAAATCCCACCATCCCAAAGACCCCATTCAAATCCACCAGCTCCAGAGACCCCCCCCCCCAATCTCCATGCCCTGCTGCCTCAGGGGCTCCCCAACTCTCACGGCCCCCTCCCATGAACCCCCCCAATCCCTCCCAGCTCTAAGACCCCTCCACCCCCTTCCTGAACACTCCTGTCCCTGACCCTCCAACTCAAGCCCCGAAGCCCTCTTCCAGCCAGAGACCCCATGCAAGAGACCACCCAACACCCCACCAGGCACAGCAACAGTCCACTCCCAGGGTTCCCCTACCCCAAAATTATGGCACCAGGGGCCGTCGCCATCCAATCCACCCCCCATGTGTTGGCTGCACTCTCTAAGCCCTGGATCTTCCTCAGCAGCCACAACCCCCCAGGAGAAAGCACCCCTCCAGGCTCCCTGCCCCCACACACCACAGAGCCAGGATAGAGGCGTTTGATGCTTTCCATGATCTCGGCCTTGCGCTGCTGGCGGCTGCTCTCCTGGCGGTCGATGCGGGCATCCCCCAGCTGCTCCATCACCTGGTTCAGCTCCTTGTTGATCTCATCAATGCGCCGCTTGGCTAGCTCTACCTCCTCTGTCAGCTCCCCCTCCAGTTTCTTCTGCTCCTCCAGTGACTGCCTGAAGGGCACCAGCGGGTCAGGGCAACCTGTCCTGGGGTGAACCCACCCCTTCCCCCACCCACAGCACAGCACCCCCAGTGTCATACTTGCTGGTGGCGATGTACTCCTCCAACTTCTCAATCCGCTTCTGGTTCTCCTCAATCTCCCGCAGCTTCTGCTTGATCTTGGCCTGGGGAAGAGACAGAGCATGGGGGGCATGGACAGACAGACATGCCAGAGGTAGGGGAAGGGCCTGCTTTGGGGTCAAAGGTTTAGAGAGCAAGAAGAAGCTAGTCAGCCCATTGGGCTGACGATGGCTGCAGAAGCCAGGGAAGAATGTTCTGAGTGGCAGAAGCAGACACTGGCAAAGGGTCTCAACAGTAAAAAGGTAGGCGGCACAGCCAGGGCTGGAGGGGGATCTGGCAGTGTGGGAGGAGGAAATCAGGAAGGGATTTAAGGATTTTGTACCTCGGTCTCCACTTTCTTCCTCTCCTCCAAGTCCAGCCGGTCCTGATCTGCTTTCTGGTCCCGGTTAAATTTCTCCAGCTCTTGGGCCAGTGTGGCAGCTCTCTTACTGGCCTCTTCCTTCAGCCGGTGATATTTCCTGACCTGCAAGGGGAGAGATCAGGATGGCAACAGAGTCAAACCCCAGCTGCATGGGGATGCCACACAGGGCAGGCTCACCTAGTGCTGAGCTGTAGCCACCTCTTGCCCGGGGGAGGGGGGGGGGACCGGGACCTGACAACCAGCCACACTTAACGCTAAATAGGGAGCTGGGTGTGGCTCACCCAGCACTGAGGCAGGGCAGCTGGTGAACAGCAATGCCGCAAAATTTAGAACAGGAAATGAAAGACAATCTTGTCTAACTGAAACTGTAGGGGGGCTAATTTAGGGGGGGCAGAACAGGTCCCCCAACATCAGATTTGACCCAGATACCAGGGTTCACATCCAACACCTCAAATAAAAGATCTAAATAAAAATAATGGTTCAGGGTATCATCCATAGTCAGCCTTCTGCAGGCCAGCACTCCCCAGCAGTAGGCACTTCCTGCCAGGCGAGATTCTCCCTGCCAAAGACCCCACCCACAACATGGTGCCTTTCCAGAGCCAGGTCTTCCCCCTACCTGGTTCTCCTCCAGCGTGAGATCTCGTCCCTGGCTCTGGCTTTCCTCCTCCATGCGCTCCTCAAACTCCTGCCGAGCTTTCTCCACTGAAAGCATCTCCTTCTCCAGCTCATCCATGTCGCCCTTGCGTTTCTTGTACTGCTTCTGGGCATTCTGCAAAGATTTCTTGGCTGCCTCCAGCTTCTTGATCTTGTGAGAGGTGTTCTCCTTGGCTTTGATGTACTGTGGCCGCTTCTGGTTCAACTCAGAGTCTTTCTCTCTAGGGAAGGGGGCACCATGGGTTCCAGATCCCTACCTGCAATATCCTAGGACATCCAACTGACACAGCCCACCTGCTCCAGTCTAAGTTATGGTGGTCTTAAGGTCTATTCTCTTCCAGACAACCCAACCCAGGGTGCACTACATTTCTCGACCACACATACATGAGGTTCCAGACCGCCCAATCTAGACAGCGCCACATCCTCTGTTCTAAATAACCCCATGTCTAGACCATACTTAATGTTCTAGGCCAGCCAGCCTAGGCAGCATCATCTACTCAGATCTGCATCATTACAGATGCACAATCTACAATGCAATGTTACAGGCTATACAACCTAGCCCACATCACCCACTTCATTCTGGATCACTTTGTTTATGGTCACACAATTCTACATCACCCAACCTAGCCAGTGTGACCAGTTCATTTTAGAGTACATCCATACTACTCTGGGCCATTCTACCTAGCTAGCATCACCGACATGCAACATATCCATCTGTTCTAAGCCACCCACCTAGATAGGAGCACCTTTTTCTAGAACAGTGGTCTCAGAACTCTTTACACCTTAAGCACTTCTTTACCTGTCAGTGTCCCCCATCCTTCCCCAGCTGGGCACAGAGCCATGGTTGGGGGCTGGTGGCTGCAGCTGGGCATGAGGCTATGGTCAGAGGATTGTGACTGGGGGCTGTGGCACTGTGGCCATGCATCACAACTGTGGGCCAATGCCATGGCTGGGAGAAGAGCCAGAGCAGAGCTTTGGGCAGAGCAGGGCTTGGTGGCACCCACTTCCCGCCACCCCCCACAGGGGCTGACCCAGGTCCTGCTGTGCCCCCCAACGTTCCAAGGGGTGCACCTCACAGTTTGGGGACCTCTTTTCTAGAGGGTACCAGAGTAGCATTCTAGATCATGCAATGCAGATAACTCACCAGCCTGATTCTAGAGGGTACATCCACACTGATGTAGACCACCCAATCTAAACAGCGTGACTGGACACATTAACCATATCTATCCAATGTACAGTTCACCCACGTTCCTGCACCACACTCTCCTGTTTTAGGCTGGTCATGGTTCTAGAAGAGACTCAATTCTAGACTGTACAAGTGTTGACCTAACCTCACATCTAACCTCCTCAGGTGACCATCCCTTATTCTAGGCAATGGAATGTTCTGAGCCACACTGTTGAGATCAGAATCCCCACTCTACTAAATTTCATCACCTTAATCCAGCCTAGGCCACATTTGAGACCCAGCTCCATTCAAGACTGTAATATATCCACACTGCTATCAGTCAACCTTTCTCAAATCAGTCTGCTGATCCCATTTTGGTTCAAGACCCAACTCTGTTCTAGACCACCGTTCCATCCCACTCCATTAGAGTTTACAATCACCTTCAGCTCTAGATTTGTCTCCTATTTCTAGCCCACAGCACATACAAGCCTCCTCTCCCTCTCTAGAATCTCCCTTTCTAGACTCTAATCCCCAGTTCTAGAGAGCAGCTGTATCCCCCACTCCTGTTCTAGCATACTACACTGGCTCTAGACTACAGCAGATACATTCTCCTGTTCTAGAGTATGCTGCTATCTCACCCCCATTCTAGAGCAAGACCTCATCCAGTGCCATATCCCATTCTAGAGCACAACCTGTCCTAGTGACATTCTGTCTATGGGTTCTTTCCCCATTACAAAAGGGCTTCCCATGGTTTGAACCTAACAACTGCTCTGACTTGCTGTTACTGTATGACCTGATCCTATGTTTTACACCCCCTTGCATTTATTTTCATTCCATTCTGTAAGTTCACCCATCTTCGAAGCATTGGACAAAAAGGGATTTTCTCCCACGAAAGCTCATGAGAAAAATAAATTTGTCAGTCTTAGAAGTGCCACACGACTTCTAATTCTATAGCACACTTGTTCCCTTTCTCTTTACAGTAAACCGCAGGTTCTAGAGTGCAGCTCATACCTACTCATGCTCTAGAACAGTGTTTTTCAAACCATGGGTCACAGACCTTCAGGTAATGGGTCACAGCACCCCCTGCTGCTGCTGCGGCTGCAGCTGTCGCCAAAAGACTGGAATGCATTGCTTAAAGATGTAATTATTAGGTAGTAGGCATCAATTATTTTTTTCATCTGGGTTGTGAAAAAAAGTTTGAAAAACACTGCTCTAGAACAAGATCCACCTGTAGTATCCCCAGCCCATCCTGAAGTGCAGCCCATACCCTAGGCCTAAAAGGGGAACAACCAGTTTAGAATGGCCAGGGGTACAATATACAACCCTTCTGCCATTTTAGAGTATGCAAATGACATGATCTAGAACCCTCTCTCCTGCCCTGCAGTGCCCTGATCCAGAATGTGTTAATTTTTCAGTTCTAGGTCAGAAATCACAATGCCCTAAAGCAGGGGTCTCAAACTCATATCACCACACGGGCTGCATAAGGACTAGCATGTTAGCCCGAGGGCTGCACCACTGAAACCTTTCCATACAACAATACTGCAAATATCTGTAACAGTAGTGTTGTTGTGGGCCACAGGAAATAGCCTTGTAGGCCGCGTGTTTGAGACCCCTGCTCTAGAGCGCACCCTATGACTCCAGCAGCTTTTAGCCCCATTCTAGAGCATGGCCTCTCCTGTTCTAGTACCCAAATGCTAGCACATGCAGTCCTCACTTGATCTCCTTCTCGATCTGCTGCTGCTCCCTCATCATCTTTCCCAGCTCCTTCTTCTTGTCCTTGAGCTCATCTTCCACCTTGTCCATTCGCTTCTTGTCCTTGTCAATCTCCTTGTTCTTGGAGGCCAGCTCCTTGTTGAGCTTCTCAATTTCCGCCTCATTGTGGTATAGCTTGAAAAGCTGCAGCTGGACCTGGGCTCGCACCACCTCATCCTTCAGGCGCTGGTACCGGTCCGCCTGCCCAACACACATGTGGAGTGAACACTAGGTTGTTGTGAGTGATCGTTGCCCCACCACCTCCCATCTCCTGCCCAACCACTTGGAAACCTTGCCTCTTGTCCTCCTCCTGCCCCCAAACACCCACTCTCACTACAACCCTGGCCAGTAAAGGCTTGCCCTCCACCCTATATCCTTCCCCTCTACCTCCAGCTCCATCCGCTAGAGATCCTACTCCCCTCTGGACTCTGGAAACCCTGTTCCCACACAACCCCCATCCTCCCAAGACATCCCCCATTCTCCAACCTTCTGAGGGATCTCCACTTAGAAAGCCAAGCTCTCCCTCCCTCCTGCTGCCCTTATTCCTCTAGATCTCCTCTCTACCTTCCTCTTCCATCCCGTCAACCCCAGCCCCCACTCCACATTCTTCTGCCACATCCTGCCCTGCCAGCCCCTCAACCACTAGAACTCCTTCACAGCCTCCAGTTTCCACTCTTCCCTCCACCCCCACCCCCCACCCATTAGAATCCATCTGCCCCCAACCAATGTTCCCTGCAAGCTGCACAGCCATGGAGCCACGCAGCCCCCCGCTGCTGCCCAGTTCAGGGAACACTAATGGCTGTGCATGGCTGGCAGCTGCAGTCCCTAGCCAACCGGAAGACAGAGTCCTCCGGCCAGCTGAGAGCTGCTCCAAACAGGGAGCTTTTAAAACTCCCACTTGGAGTAAGCTCTCACTGAGCATGTGCAGAACCTCTGCCCATGCCTCTGTGCATGGTCAATGAGAGCTTCTTGGCTGGAGAAGTGGCTGTAGCAAGTCCATGCCGCTCCGGTGGCTGGGTAAGGGGGCAGAAGGAGGTGATTGGGGACAGGGTAGGATCGAGCTGGCTAGTGGTGGGAGGAGGGATCGGGTCGGTGGGGGGGGGGGGTGGCCAGAAGAGCGGGGGGGAGCCCCATGCAGAGAGCAACAAAGGTTGCTCAGCTGCCTTAGGCGCTTAGAGGGAACATTGCCCCCACCCCCATCCAGCACCTCCTAAAGTCCCCATCTGCTGGAGCATGCTTATCTAACCTATGGCCCATGTGCAGGATGATGGACTGTCAAGAGATGTTATTCAGCCTGCAGATCACTGTGCTGGCAGCTGGGGCCTGGCCATGGCCATTTTAAATCTCCCACCTTGTGCAACCCATGCATAGAGTGAGACCTGGCCAGGAGCAACTCTGGGGGACTGGATGCAGCCCCTTTGAGCACAGTATGGTAGATAGGTGGATGGGTGAGTGCATTCAGGTGGGAGGGAGATCAGGCACAGGTGGGGAAGAAGGAGTCAGGGATCTGGGGCCCACTTTGTGAAGGAGGTACAAGGCTGGATCACAGCAGGCAGGGAAGGTGCAAGAGAGGTGGTGCAGGGTGGTAGGGATGAGGACCAGGCCAGAGAGGTGTTGCAGGGCTGGTGAGTGCAGGGGGTGGTATGGGGCAGGGAGGTGGCAGAGAGTTGGGGGAGGGAGGCAACTCAGTAAAGGAAAGGAGCTGGGAAGGTGGCCCAGAGCTGGGATCAGGCCCTGAGAGTAGGGGGGACATGTCATGGGCCAAGGAGGTGGTGTGGAGCCAGGAAGTGGGGTCATGAGGTGGCGTGGGGCAGGGGGTTGTCAACTTGCACCAGGGAAGGTGCTGGGGAGGAGGAGCAGAGTCGTGGAGGCACAGGATTGGGCCTGGGGAGGCAGTGCAGGACTGGCATATGGCCCAGGGTGGGGACACCAGTGCAGGGTGGGGAGGAGCTGTGTGCGGCCAGGACTAGTATCAAAGGGGTGACTGGAGACTAAGAGAGGGATCAGGTGGGTGGCTCAGGGCAGTAGGGAGTGCGGGCCGGGACTAGGCCCAGGGCAGGGAAGTAGCTCCGCAGGTGGCACGGGGCCCAGATCTGGCCTAGAGAAGAGAGTGTGGAGTTGGGATTAAAGCTAGGGTGGGCAGCATAAGGCTTTGGAGGTAGTGCAGGGCCAGCATCTGGCTGGGGGGTGTGCAGGGTCATGACTGGGGCTGGGGGGAGTCAGCATGGGGCTCTGGAGATGGCACAGAGCCAGGATCTAGCCAGGGGGCTGCAAGGTCATGACTGGTGCCAGGGGAAGTGACACAGGGCTATGGGGGTGAAGCAGGGCCAGAATCCAGGCTAGGAGAGAGAGGGAAGGCTTGGATTAGTGACGGGCAAGGATAAGATGTGGGAGTGTCATGAGAGTGCCGCAGGGGTGTGAAAGGGTTCGGGGGTGGGGCAAGGATTGTGGCCAGAGGAGGAGGGATAGCGCAAGGCCAGGATTGGGCCAGTTAGCAGCCCAGTATCTGGGAACCAGCAAAGAGAGAAGGATTCTGGGAGCTGATCCAGCCCAGGACCAGGGTGATTGGGAGCTAGTTAGTTTGAGGGGAAAAGAAGCAGCAGCTTTCACCACCCCATCCCCTCTCACTATCCCTTGCCTGCCTTGCAGGACTCCCCCACCACTCCACCCCTGTCCTTCCTTCTATCCCTACCCTGCCCTGTGCCTGTTCCCCATGTTCTCCCTTGCCACCCCTACCTTATCTATCCAAAATTTGCTCACCAGCAAAAAAGAGAATTGAAATGTGGTCTCTCACCCAAAAAAGCTGAACACCCCTGTGTTAGAACCTAACTGTCCTCAAAAACCCCAGACCCCAGATGCTGCCTTGCCCCTTCTAACACCCCAGATACCATTTCCTCCTGCCCCCACTCCAAGACACCACCCCATCCCATAGGGATCCCGCTCCACTCCCATAGACCCACCTCCTCCTTTTCCTGCTTGGCCTCCTTGCGCTCAGCGGCGATGTTCTTCTTGCGGTGATAGTTAAACTGTGTGTCTTCCTCAGCCTTCACCATCTCCTTCTTGCGCTTGTCATACTCCTGGGCCAGCTCTCCCGAGCGGCTGATCTCCTCGAACAGCGCCGTGCGCTCTTTGGGGTTCTTCATGGCTATGGACTCCACTGCTCCCTGGGGACCACAGAACAAAGCAGGATGAGGCCAGTGGAGTCAGCCAGCCACTGCTGCCACTGTGGAAAGGTCCCCCAAGGGCACTCCTCACTCCTGGATCAGACCCACAGGCCCATACTCACCTGGAAGACGAGGAAGTTCCTGGCTTTGATGAGGATCCCCAGTTTTTCCAGCTCCTCACTGTATTCGCTCAGCTGCACCACTTTGTTATTGATCTTGTATTCGGATGAGCCCCCTGCAAGAGATGGCCAGGTCAGTCCCTGTTTCAGCACCTGGCCCAAACTGCCAAGAGAGAGTGCCCCCTGCCAGGCTGCCTGCCCCATAGTGCCTCTCAGTGTCCCCTGCCCAGTGCCCTACCTGACAGGGAACACACTCACTGCCCAGCCCCATGCTTCATATGGTTTCCCAGTATCCCGCTGAACCCATGGTGCTGTCCAGCAGCCTGCCCTGACTACCAGGGGAGAATACCCTCTCCCTGCATCTCAGGGTTTCCCAGCGAGTCACAGCACTCTTCAGTGCCCAGCCCTGACTGCCAAGGGAAGACTTTCCTTACCCAGTCCCCCAGTGCCCAGCCCCACCTTGCCAGAAGAAAGCTCCCCTGGTCTGCCCCCCACTCTCACCCACAATGACGCGGGCAAAGGTGCGGTCCTCAGCACCATTCTCAGAGTACACCATGCTGACGAAGGCGCGGTTGGCTGCTGGCTTGCCCACGGGTGCCCCATGGATCAGGTCCCGCAGCGTCTTCACCCGCAAGTTGCTGGTCTTCTCACCCAGCACAAAGCTGATGGCATCCATCAGGTTCGACTTCCCTGGGGAAGGCGGGAGGTGGGCAGATCAGTGCCATAGGCTGGGGGTGACCACAGGAGGCAAGAGGAGGAACCTGGACCATACCACATGCCTTCCAAGGGCAGTGTGTCACATCCCATCAAGGAAAGGGGCCATCAACATATCATGCCAACCCCTGTGGGGTTGACCAACTGCACCCCTCCCCCCACGGGGATTCCCACGCAGCACACCATCCACGCTCTAGTCTAGCTTGTCGACTGAGGGCTGTTTGCATGGACCATACTGTTGTTTGCAGAACGAGCAGACTGTCCCCTTCCTTGGGCATCACACCCTCCTGATTGTCTCTCTCTGGGAAGGGTGGTAATCTCCATAAACGGTACCATTCCTCACTGGGCAGTCCCACAGATACCACTGTCCCCCATGGGAAGGACGGGGTCCCATGGAGCGCACCATCCCGTCCACCCCTTAAAGGCGAGTGATTTTCATGACCAAATCCATTCCTCATGGGGGGGGGGGGGCTGTCCATGGACTACAGCAGTAGTTCCCAACATTTTCTCTGCTGTGCCACACCTTGCTACCTTTAATTAATTTGAGGTACAACAGCATATAGTTTCCAAATGAACTCATGAATATTCACGGGCCAATCCAAAGGTCTCTGAGTATTTTTCAAAAAAAATTTGTGGCACACCTGCTCAGGCCTGACGGCACACCTGTATGCTGTGGCACACTAGCTGGGAAACACTAGACTATAGTATATCACCCTCCTCTGCACAACAGGAGCCTGGAGCCCACCAACACACACCACCTACAGTAGCCTCCCTGGGGGGGGGGGGGTCTGCAGACTGTACCATTCCTCCCCACATGGGGTAGGCCCGTACCGTTACCCCCCCGCCTTGGAGAGGGGATGTCCCTGGCCCGTACCATTTCCCCACCATGGGGGGGTTGACCGTGGGGCGTACCATCCCCCGTGGGGGCCCAGGGATCTTACCAGAGCCATTGGGCCCAATGATGGCCGTGAACCGCCGGAAGGGCCCGATGATTTGCCGGCCCTTGTAGGACTTGAAGTTCTCGATCTCGATCAGCTTCAGGAAGCCCATGGCGGGGGACGCTGGGCCGGCGGGAGGGGGGCTACGGCGGCCGCCAGCAGCGGGGCGGGAACCGCGGCTGCCTCGAACACACTCAACCCCCCCTCCCCGCAGCCGCCGCGCTGCGGCCGCCAACAGCCTAAATCTCGCGAGAGACACCGCTGCCCGCGAGAACCAGTCCTCCCCCAGGGGAGGGGCTAATGCATTCATTTGCATATGGCGCGGGGCTTTTTCCGTTATAGGGCTGCGCGCCGAGCTATGTTTGTATATTGGGGCCCGCCCCCTGAATTCCCTAACCACTGATAGGGCCGCGCCAAAGAGACTTAGTTTCCTGTTCGCCCCGCCCCTTGGTTCCTCTTCCAGCTCATAGGTGCGCCTCCAGAGGTTCATTTGAATGAATAGCTCCGCCCCCAGAGGGTCTCTGTCCCTTCTGATAGGCTCGAGTACGCCTTCATTTGCATAAGAGAAGGATGGAGGGTACCAAGTTGTGCGACGGGGTATGGACTGTGCTGTTGCCAGGGAGACGGGGCTCCAAACAGATCGAGAGCGAGGCGAGCGCGAGCGAGGACGAGGGAGAGGTGAGGGGAACGCAAGGGTCAGAGGGCGAGGGGCCGGGGTTAGAGGGCGGAATGGGGAGGCCAAAGGTTTAAGACCCGAGCGTGGGGTCTGGAGTTAAAGGGCACAGAAGGGGGTCAGAGGTCAGCACAAGGCAGGTGAGGGGGTAAAGGGCACACGAGGACGGGTCAGAGGGTATCTTGTGGCTATGATGGGCAAAGGTCAGGGACGGGCTGAGGTCAACGGTCAGGGGCAAATAGAAAGAACAAATTTCCTATGTCCAAACCTCAGCTTGGTGCACCGGATTTTAGTCCTCTCCTGCCAGAGTGAAAAGGTGCCCCCAGGGCATTCCATCATCAAAGACTCCATAGCTCTCTTCTGCGGGAAGCTATGCCAGGCTCCCCTCCCCTGAGGGCTAAGACTCCTGGGCTCTCTCCCCAGCTCTGAGAAGGGAGAGAGGGCTGGTGGTGGGTTAGAGCTGGGACTGGGATGCTAGGAATCATGATTCCTAGGTTCTAACTTTCCTTACTCCCACATCCCACCTAGGCGCAAGGATGCACAAAGTGGACCTACCACAAGAGAACAAGGAGGCAGCTGCTATCAGGGCTCGGAGGGAGCGAGAGAAGCAGCGGCAGAGCCGCATCTTCAATGCACGCCACCGCACCATGGGGGTGAGCCCCAAAGGGACCAACTGCATCTTCCAGGGGTTCAGTGGTGGGATAGAGGCTGGATCAGATCCTCCCCCACTCAGAACCCAGGACAGCTGCTGACCTGCAGGGAGAGGTCTCACACACACAGCTCCTATGTACCTTCCTCTCTGAGGGACATCTGTTCTCCATCACCTGCTCAGCAGGGGTTAAAGTATAATTTGGTGGACCCCCCTCCTGCACCCCAGCTCTTGCCCCCCAAATGCCAGCCCCCTACCCCAGCACCTGCCCCCACCCCAACTACTTCCCCCAATATCCATTCCCCTGTCCCCAAAATCCACACCCAGCACCCACCCTCAAAATCCACCCCAGCCCCACTACCCACCCCCAGTACTCACTCCCCTGTCCCCAAAATCCACCCCAGCCCCCAATACCTGCCTCCAGCTCAGGCACCCCTAACAACCACCCCCTAGCACTCACCAGCAGCATGCTGGGCGAGGAAGCCATGCAGCCTGAAGGCTGAGCTTGGGGACTTCTGCCACCAAGCACAGGCTGACCTGGCACACACCCCTGCCTACCGGAACACAGGGGAACGCCATTCCGGGGCCTGCTATTTTTAGGGGCCAGCATTCAGGCCCCTAAAAATAGAAAATGGTGCCAGAACGCTGTGTTCCAGGTCCTGCAATTTTTGAATGGTGGGACCTGGAATGCAGCTTTCTGGCACCATTTTCTATTTTTAGGGGGCCCGGAATGCTCAGCCCCAAAATATAATGGGCCCTGGAATGGCGTTCCAGACCTTTCCAGCCCACTTTAACCCCTGCTGCTTAGCCCTTGACTTCACACCTTGAAGTGTCATGGAGCCGAGGCAAGGTTGGGCACTGTCAGCTATGAAACAAGCTGAGACCCAGCATCTAATTCCACTGGCAGGCCACCTAACAGGCACCAGCTGGGAGGGGCTGGCTCATATTGCAGGCCTGGATTGTATCCCTGGTGCTGGGAAGGGAGTTTAGCCCAGTGGTTGAGGGGAGCTGGGAGTCAGTACTCTTGGGAGAAATTATGCTTTCCCAGTACCTCTACCCTGCATCTCTTCCTCCGAGGTGGATGTAGAAGCCCTGAGGCATCAAGTGGAAGAGCGGAAGTGGAGTGATGAAATGGATAAGTGCAGGGACAAGAGCTATGGTGAGAGCTGGGGACACTACTGCCTTGCCCCTCTTGAGCTCTGGGGAATATGCCCCTGAACCCTATAATCAGAGAGCGTGGGGGGGGCGGGGCTGAGAAAGAACACTGTGGGTTCTCTGTCTCTAACCAAGGTAAATGCTGATTGTCAGAGGAGATCCCAGTTGCTACAGCCCTGGTTGCTCCAGCAGGAAAACTGTGGGGAGCAGGACAGGTGTCTTGTTTGACACCAAACCAGGGGATCTGATCCTCTTTCCCCACAGATGCTGAGAGGGTGCTGTGTGACCGGGTGGCACTGATGCTGGAGGCAGAGGAGCACCAGAGAGCACGTAGCCTCCAGCAGGCAGTGCAGGAGTTCCGGGAACGGGAGCAGCAGCCCCACACCCGGCGGGAGTGGGACCTGAATGACCCTGAAGGGCTGCACCAGGATCACCCAGCCTGGGTGAGTGACTATGACCCATGCTGCGGTCCTGCAAGCCTGCAGCGCTTCGCTGGCGAGGACGTGGCCCTGAGCACCCGACGTCGGCTGCAACAGGAACAGCAGCGCCGCAGCCTAGAGAAGCAGCATGCTGAGCGGCAGCGAGCCCTGGCTGACAGCAAGTACGCAGGTGTGTATGTGGGCTCGGGGTCTAGCAGTTAGAGGAAGGCAGGGATTCTCAAACTGTGGGTCATGAGCCCCTGTATTATTACAGTGGGGTTGTGAACTGTCAGCCCCTTGCATGCAGGTAAGGATGGCAGTATGGAGGGAGGCTTTGGACATATTTTCAAAGGGAGTTCCAGCAAAAGCAATCTGAGAACCCCAAGAGTAGGAGGAGCAGGGAAGGCTGGGAGCCGGAACTCCTGGGCTCCTTCTAGCCCCCGTCTTGGGAAGGGGGTCTAGTACAGGCATGGCCAAACTGCGGCTCTTGAGCCACATGCAGCTCTTCCAAGAAAAAGTGCGGCTCGCAGAAGAGCATGGTGGGAGACCGGGGAGAAGTGCAGTGTGGTCAGGGCTGGCAGGGATACAGTGATGTGGTCAGGGATGGGGGCAGAAGCATGGCTTTGTCAAGAAGAGCAGAGAAGCAGCAGCATGGTAAGAGATAGCAGGGAAGCAGCAATGGGGGGTGGGGGAGAAGCATGGCATGGTCAGGGAAGCTTCTGCATGTTTAGATTTTCTCATAGACCCTAATTCAGTTTACTCATTGTTAAAATACAGTTGTGTTCTACAAGTCCTAAACATGACATGGAATAATAAAAAACAAAAATACACAGGAGAAAAGTTTAATACTGAATGTAGATTACTTTCCATTTTTCACACAACTTAACTGCTATGAAGTATCGTATTCCACAATTAAATTTGTTAATTTGAAACACTGTGCAATACACAGAGATCAGCACCTGAGAGAGCTTTTACCTACTGCATTGGCAAATTACTGCCCAGATTTTAAAAAAACTTGCCCCTAGCCTGCAGTGTTCTACATCCAGCAACAGCTAAGTTTTTACTGTATAGGCCTAGTTTTCATGATAACCTGAAGTAACTATTAGAATCTGACATTAGTAGGATTGATGTTTGCCCTGTTTTTACAATAAAATTAAAGTAGGCAATGAATTTTAAGCTTAGTAATTTTGGAGGAGGTAAAAATATGTGGTTATATGCCTCAGTGCAGCTCTTGAAGGTTTAATAATTGACTTGTGCAGCTCTTGAATTCCCTAAGTTTGGCCAAACCTTGTCTAATGATTACAGCAAGATATTGGGGGGGAGGGGTGTGCTGTAGTCAGAACTTCAGGGTTCTGTGGGAGATGAGTGGGGTCTAGTGGGTTAGAGCAGGGGGAGCCAGGCCTCCTGGGATCCCAGAGCAAACTCCCCCCCACCCAGGGGCTCCATGTGCTATCTTGGTAGATACCCTGGAGGACAAGAAGAGAGTGGAGCTGGATCTGCGGGCACAGCAACTGGCACAGCTGGAAGAGGAGTGCCGCCGTGCCAAGGACCTCGCTATAGCTGACTACAACCGTGCCCAGGTAAGCCCTAACCACAGCTAGGGAACTGGCAGGAGCAGGAAGAGTGGGGAACAGCACTGCAGATGGGGATGACAGATCCTGGCAGAGGATGGATGATAGGACTGGCTGCCCTGGCTCAGGGGATTGTGGGACAGCACAGTGGTTCCTGCACTTTTCTCTGCCATGGCACACCTTGATACCTTTAATTATTTTTGAGGCATATCACCATATAGTCTCCAAATGACCTCTTGAATATTCATTAGCCAAGCCACAAGTCTGCACAGTTTTTCAAACTTTAAATGTTTCAAGTTTTTTTCAAAAAATTCCATGGCACACCTTCTCAGGCCTGCAGGCATGCTGGTTGGGACACACTGGGACAGCTGGTCTCAGCTACTGCTCCCCTTTCCACCTAGGCAACAGAGGTGGCAGAGCAGCGCCGGCACACCCGCCAGCGGGAACAGGATGACAACCAAGCCGAGATCCACAACCATCTAACAGGGGGGCTGCTGACAGAGGACCCAGCCATGGCCCAGAGCCTGCTGGGGCCTCACCGTGTCCTCACTGACCGCTGGAAGGGTATGAGCCCAGAGCAGGTGAAGGCTGTGTGGAAAGCCCAGGAGGAACAACGAAAGGAGAACCAGGTCTCCAGAGGAAGGGAAGGGGGGATCTGAACAATGTGGGTCATAGAGGCCAGACGGAATCAGGATACCCTTACCTCTCCCTTCACCTGCCCCCTTTGCCCCTCAGAGACTGCGAGAGGTGGAGCGGCAGCGGGAGGCAGAATGGGAGGTGCAGCAACAGCTGGCAGCCCGTGCTGCGCTAGCACTGGAGGAGCAAGAGCGCTTGTTCCGGGTGCAGCTGAGGAAGGGCCTGGATGCTTACAACCAGCAGCTGGCAGAGGAACAGAGGGCACAGTGAGTGTCCCCCCAACCCAGAGGGACAGGACAGTGGGCTAGAGGGAGCTGGGCTGGGGATTCAGGAGGGTGAGAGAGTAGGAGGGGTGTGGCAGAGCAAAGGGGGACTCGGCCTGGCAGGAGTTGCAGGGGTGGGGCAAGGAGCCCTGAGGGTCAGGTTGGCAGCTAAGCCGTGCCCTTTGCTTTGCAGCCAGCAGTACCTGCAGAAGGAGGTGTACACGAACTCACCTGACGCCCAGTACCACTTGCAGTTCAACACCACCAGCCGCTAGGCCCCTGGAGATACTACCATCACCAGCCCCTGACCTAGGTGCTGGAACTCCCCAGCCCATCTTGCAGATGGGAATCTGGCTCTCGGCCCGTTTCCTTCAGCTACAGAAGCATCCAATAAACGCTCATAGTGCTACTTCACTGCAGCTGTGGAGCAATGCACCTTAGCACAGCTCCTTCCCACCCCCATAATTCCAACCCCACCTCCACCCCTGCCTTGCTCCAGCATGCTGGGTTCCATCCCCCACCCTGGAGGGGAGTGGATGCTGGGGGCTAACAGAATCCTGAGTACCCCCAGAGCCCCACAGGGACAATCATTTATTAAGGCCCAGATGCAGATTGGGGGCAGGGTCAGCACAGCACAGCCCCTGCCCACCCTCTTATTGTCTAGGGTGATAAATCAATGTACAAGTCCATGATTAGTCCAGAAGAGAGGAGAACCACAAAAGGGTGTGGGGGAATCACCCCCCCACACCCCACTCTTCCAAGGGCAGCAGCTCAGGGCTGCATGCGGATGGCCCCATCCAGACGGATCACTTCCCCATTCAGCATAGGGTTCTCCACGATGCACTGCACCAGGTGAGCATACTCTGCAGGCTGCCCCAGGCGGCTGGGGAAGGGCACCTGGCGTGCCAGGAATGTTTGCACCTTCTCAGGCAGCCCTGCCAACAGGGGTGTAGCAAACAGCCCTAGGAGAAGAGAGAGAGTGTGGGGGGGGGGGTAGCTCCTAGCTTGCAGCCACCTGATGCCACCCAGGTCCACTGATGCCCCTCAGTCCTGGCCCACAGCCCCCTGTTGTCCTACACCCCCAGCTCTGACCATGGCCCTTAGTCCAGACCCACGGCACCCCTGCTGCCAGCCTCCACCATTTTGCCTCAGTCCCAGCCACAGCCCCATTCCACTCCTCCAGCTCCAACAACGTCCCTCAACCCTGACCCACAGCCCCATTTTCAGCCCACCCACCCCCACCAGTGCCCCTCAGTCTCAGCCTGCAGCCTCCAGCCTCCCTCTTCTTTCAGTCCTGGGCTCCCCACACCATGACAGGAGCTATCCTGGGTTTGGTACCTGGGGCGATGGTGACAACACGGATCCCAGCAGAGGCAAGATCCCTGGCGATGGGCAGGGTCATGCTCACAATGCCCCCTTTAGAAGCAGCATATGCAGCCTGACCCACCTGTACAACAAGCAGGGCATTAGCTTGGGGCTGGGGCACAGGGACATGAGGGATGGCCAGGGGAGAGAACCCACTTCCCAGTCTCTTGAAGCAAGGACTCTCCAGTGCCCAATCCCAACTGCCACGGGATGATGCTGCCTGCCCAGCCCCCACCCCTTGTAGCACAGTACCTCCAAGCACTCACCTGGCCATCGAAAGCTGCTACACTGGCTGTGTTGATGATCACTCCCCTGTGCCCATGGGGGTCCCGGTCATGCTTGCACATAACAGCAGCACTCAGTCGGATCACGTTAAAGGTGCCCACAAGATTGACCTGGGAAACAGATCAATCAATGAGCCAACTCTTCCCTACCTCCCTCCGTCACACATCACACCCATAGGCTTATCCATCCCAGTATACTCCTCCCCCACCCTGTGGTTCTCTCTCACTACCAGGGCTTTGGGGGGGGGGGGGAGACACGACAAAGGGCAGCAGGAAGACTTTGAGGCTGCAGAGAAGTGGGGAGTGAATTGGGGTTGGAAGCAGTGGGTCCCTTCACCACCACTCACACTGACAACCCTCTGGAAATCCTCCAGGCTGTGCACAACATCCTTCTGGACACTGTAAGACTTGAAAGCCACAGCAACCCCAGCACAGTTCACGGCCAAATCCAAGCGCCCAAACTTCTCCTGTGCCAGAGCCAGGGCTGCCTTCACATCTGCCTCCGATGTCACCTGAGCCACCAAGTGGAGACGAGAGGTTAGCCAATGTCACTCTATGCCAGACCCCATGCCACACCCAGAGCCAGCAATGGGTCCCGGCTCCCACTGCTCTAACCACTAGAGCCCATTTCCCTCTCAAAGCTGGGCAGAAAACCCAGGAGTCCCAGCTCCCAGCACTGTCTCCCTCCACTCTAACCACTAGACCCCACCCCCCACCACAATGAGGAATACAACCCAGGAATTCAGGCTCTCCTACATCAGCTGGTGCAAAGACGCATCGCTCCCCCAGCTCTTTGGCTATGCTCTCCCCCTCTGACGTCGGCAAGTCCAGGATTACCGCTCTGCCTCCTTGCTGCACCAGGCGCTCAACAGTGGCCCGACCCAGACCGGAGGCCCCACCAGTGACTAGGCCAACCATGCCCTGGGGGCAAAATAAGAAAGAGAAAGGGAGGAATACATGCAAAGTATCTGGAACACAACAGGTAACTTTAATGATCTCCCCCAGCCTCCTCCATCTAATATCCACAATGGTTTTGCCCTACCTCCTTATCTGAGCATCATGGTCTCACCCACATCCCCCCCCCATCTAAAGCTTGCATATTGTGGTTTCTTACTACCCCCCCCCAATCGGTATTATGGTCACTTTCCAAAGGGATAGCCATGTTAGTCTAGTCCAGTAAAAAAACAACAAGCAGTTGTGTGGCACTTTAAGACTAACAGATTTATTTTTTGCATGAGCTTTCGTGGGAGAAGATCCCACTTCCTCAGATGCTTCGAAGATGGGTGAACTTACAGAAAGGCTTCTTCGAAGCATCTAAGGAAGTGGGATCTTCTCCCACGAAAGCTCATGCAAAAAATAAATCTGTTAGTCTTAAAGTGCCACACAACTGCTTGTTGTTTTATTATGGTCACTGCCCTCCTCATAGGCATGATCTCACCCAGGAGTCCCCCTCTTCTGGTGTTCATCGTCTCTTCCCAACCCCCACCCTATATAATGTTCCCTACTGCACAGCATGGATCTTTCCTTCGATTCTCCCCTCCTTGGTTTTCAAGTGGTCTCCCCCACCTCCCAGGCTCATCAAGCTAAACTCCAGCATCGCCCCGCTAATCAACATAAATAACCAACGGCATCCCCAACCCACCCAGACTCCCCCATTCTACTGTGTGGAATATTCCACTCTCGTCCAACCATCACCCTTCTCGTTTGATGGTCTCTTCCATCGCACTTCTTCCCACCCCCCTTGTGTAGAACGGTGTCTCCCTCCCACGTGGATATACTACAAGAGAGAGTCTAGCGATTCCAGCCGCTTCTCTAGCTAGAATGGTTTCCTCCAATTCCTCTTCACCCCACGCAGCAGCATGGTCCCTCCCCGGCAAACCCCCCCCCCCCGCCTCCGTCAAGTACAGTGGTCCTTTGTCTCCCGCGGACGTGGATGCAGCACGCAACCACCTTTCCCAGGTACGGTAACAATGTATAACGGTACCACTCAGGCCATGCCTCCCCCCGCACACGGTAGGCAATGGTCTCACCCCATCTCGCGTCACGCAACGCAGCTCCCCTCGCTGCTTGCCCCCACCCCACCCGTTACCTTCACGCTCCTTAACATCGCCGCCATCTTCCTTCCCTACAAGTCCCACCACCTCCCCTTGAGGTTGGCTGTAGCCAATCACAGGCAAGATCACTCTGAAAGGGGAGGCAGATGCAATGGGACCAATCAGGGACTATTGTCCTAGGAGGGAGGGGTTCTTAAAGGATCAGGCACACGATCTTAACGGGATAGGGTGAAGCTAGTTACCGCACAGATAAAAGAGGTGGTAGGGGGTAGTGATGAGAGGGGGGGTGGGAAGGGCTCAGAGCTGTTACCTGCTGGGGTCCCACCCAACTTCTAGGGGGGCAGTGGAGTCGAGGGGTGGAGGGGTAGCTCCTTTTATTCTCTCTCTCACACACTCACACAGTATTTACATTTATTTATATCAAACTCCTTTACAAAGTATTGCAGTCCCAGCAGCAGGCAAAGTCAGGCACTGCCACAGAGGGTTGAGGAACAGCACAGTTTTGTTTATAGCCCCCCTGTGCCCTCCTAGTCCACACTCTCCCTCAGCAGCCACCCCAACAGCCAAAATAGTAGCTGTGGTCCACTGATCCAGAAAGGGTGGGTTGGAAGGTCACCAACACACTGTAGACCCCAATTCTGAGGTAGAGTCCAGCCATGGCATTCAACTCACTCTCCTTCCATCTGTAATCTCTCTGTAGAGCCCACGTTAGGTTGTGCTCTAAGATCTCACTGCTCTGGAACCCATTGAATTGGCAGAGCTGGAGTTATCCTGGAAGTTTGTCCCAGCCACAGTGACCATGCTGCCCCTTGGTCAGATTCCATCCACATCCTGCCATCCCCTCAGAGAGAGGATGCACCCCCATCCCCTGGCCCCAGGAATGCTGAGTTCAACAGTCTCTCTATCCAGGAGAATGGGGGGGAGGGCTCAGTCATCCTCAGTGCCCCCCACATAATGACAGATAGCATCATAATCCAGTGCCAGGACGTCCCCATCTTCAGTGCGCTGCAGCTGCACCAGCACCCGGCTCCGCTGCTGGTCGCGCTGCAGGATACGGCCCACCTGTGGAGGCAAGACAGCTCCTGTGAGTCCTGAAGGGAGGGACATTCTGGGAAGAAGGATCTCAACAAAGGGGACTCAGCAAGTAACTTGGGACAGGAGATAAGGGCATTTCAACATAACTCAGGCTCTCCACTTTAATCCTGCATCCTGCCCGCAGCACTCACACCCAGCTACCCTATCATCCCCCACCTTGGTTCAGCATTCCACTCGGCCCCCTGCAGTTCCCACCCCCACTACCCACGTGGATTCTTCTACCCCACCCCCAGGCTATCCCTTGCTCTCACCTCTCCAGATCCACTCCCCCCCCCCACCTCAGCTCCCTGTCTCCCCACCAGGGAGAGGGCTTGGGGGTCACTCACCTTGCCAGCATGTTCCCCCAGTACCACCATCACCCTGTCCGCAGCACCCCTTGGGATGACTGTCTCTAGCATGGACTCCCGGATGCCTGGGGGTCAGGGAAGGGGATGCTCAGTGCCAGACAGTAGGTCCTCCACAGAGGATCCTTCCCCCACTCAACCCAACCCACAGACACACCCTGGCCTCTCCAGTACCATCTACCCCATTGGCACATCCCCAAACCACCCCACCATCGCCCTTCCCCACCCACAGAAGTCAACTCCCCTCCCACACAGCCCCCTGGGATTTAGTCCCCCAGTGGAATCTCTTTCCTCCAGACACACCCATGGGGGTCACATCCCCCATGGATCCATCTATGGATCCCCCCAACCCTGTCTCCCCCGCCCTGTGCAACACACTCAGCTCTTCTAGCACCCCCCAGGCTGGGATCACCACCTCCCCCCCAACAAGCCCTTGTTCAAAATACCCCACATCAGGATTTCCTCTCCCATGGAATCAGCCCCCTCTGCTAACCAGTCGTGCCAACCTGGGATCTGCCCCAAATTGCACTAGATGGGACTGGAGAGATGGAAAAGAAGGGAGGCTGGGCTGTGACAGAATGGAGCCATCCCCAACTTACCATCCAAGATGTGTCCCTCCTCTGTCCGGCAGACACACGTATCTGGACTCAGAACATCCTCAATCAGCATCTGGCAAGAGGAGGGATGCACTGAGACACAGGGCCTTTCCCATCTAGGGGGTGCCAGCTCCCCTCCAGCCCCAGGCTGGGAGGCTGGCTGGAGGTGGGGGAGTACCTTGGTATTATAGTATTTTCCCCTCTTGTACATTTTGTCCACAAAGCGAACCCGGAGATCTCGCCGCAGCCAATGGAGGGCACTGGAGGATGACGAGCTGTGGTTGCCACCTTTACCCTGCTTCACAGGCCGGGCATCACTGTGGGGAGAAGAGGAGTGAGTGGTGGCCCCAGCATGGTGGGGGGACCCTCTCCTGGCAGTCAGGGCAGGTGCTGGAGGACACAGTGCACTGGGAAGATGCCAGGTGTAAGCAGCCCTGACATCAGAGTGGGAACTTGGCATACAGGCTGCACCCCAGCTCAGGGAATTCCATTTTGCCTTTCTGAATCCACCTGTGTGGCTCAAATCACAGACAGAATCAGTTTCACTTCCTACCCTCAATGGCACCATCATCTCTCACCCACTCCAGAGATGGCTGCATCTCAGCACCTGGTGAGCCATCCCAAGCAGTATTATGTGCAGCTGTTCCCCAGCTGCCCCATGGGTGCATTTCAGTGCCAGGTGAGCCTTCGCAGGTCTCTACCTCTGCAAGTCTGTTGGCTGTTTCCTCTTTCCTTCCTTCTCTTCCCATTTGTCTTTGGGGATCCCAGTGTCTGGGGCATCAGTGGGTCCATTTCTTTGCTTCTCCTCTTTTTCCTTGTGCGCTTTGCTTAAGCGGCCTGAGAAGGGGATTGGAGAGACAGATGGATGTGAGGACAGGGGTGCAGGGAGTGTGATGAGGAAAGGGCCTGAGCTGTGTGTGGCTCGAGCTGTCATGTGACTCACTCAGATCCTTGGCTAGTCTCTCGTACTCCTTCTGGGACACAGGTCGCAGGCTGTGCTGGCTGACAGTGATGATCATATTCCCAATGGCCAGTTTCACCATCACTCGGGCATTATCAGGGTCTACACCTTCAATCTGGGGGGTGGGAAAGAAGACAATGGGAATGATGCATGGGGCTTTTCCCCTCTAGGGGGTGCTGGATGCGATCCAGCCCCATGGCAGGGAATGGAGGAAACTCACCTTCCCATAGAGGTCCTTGTGGGGCCCCGCTATGATCAGGACAGCACCCCCTGCCACCAGCCCCAGGGGCTCCTCCTTGTCACCTTGATGCTCCTCGCCTGGCTTGGGGGGTCGTCGGGCACCAGATGGCTGCAGGTCCTGGATGGCCGAGCAGTCTGCTCCCAGACCTAGCCCTCTAGGGCGCAGCTCATGCTCCAGGGGCTTCACGTCTCTAAATGGGGGAAAGAGTTATTTGAGGACCTACCCACTGAGCTCTGCTACCCCCACGTGACCTGACTCTTCCCCCAATATTTCCCCCAACCCCAAACTGAACTCTGACCCTCCACCAGTCTATGGTCCCCTGTGCTGGTCTACAACCAACCAAAGTTCTTCCTGCTCCTTCCACATGACCTATGACCCCTTCATCTCCTGCCTCCCCAGATCAGACTAATGAACACCCCTCCCCACTGACCTGGATCTGTGCCCCATCCCTCTGGTCACACCTCTGACCCTCCCTCCATGGAGTCACTCACTGCTTGAAGGTGCGCCCGATGCCCTCGCCCTCCTTCCAGCCCATGCCCCTCAACATGGCAATGCCATAGGCTTCCACCGGCACCACTTCATAATCTGCCTCCGTCGCCTGCCAGGGGGAGAGGGGCAGAAGCAGCATTAATCTGTGGGACCATCCATTACTGGGCCCTCAGAGCCAAGCCACAGGAGGGGAGGCTTTACAGGGAGGGACGAGGTCCTGTTGGGGGATCCTCTCACCGACTCAGGCCGCAGGCTCACATCCACCCGGTCACCATCCTCATACCCATCAGGGACACGGTTCTGCATGAGAAGGGGGATGGTCAGCCTGGTAGCAAGTTTGGAACCGCTCTCTGACTGCTCCTGGAACTGCCGGCACTCTGAAACACAGGGGCTCCTATCAGTGGCTGGATGCCTGGCTCCTGTCCTGGCCCAGGGAGCAGGGCTAGTGGTTAGAGCCAGGGGCTGGGAGCCAGGACTCCTGAGTTCTCTACCCAGCTTTGGGAGAATGTGAAGTCTCATAGTTAGGACTCCTGGGTTGCTTCTCATGCTCACCCTCAATGATCTCCCTCACAGCCTGGGACTCCACCCCATCGTCCCCTGGCTGGTCTGGGGTCCCCGCAGAGGGTGTCTCTGGCTTCTTCCATCTGTTGCGCTGGATCAGGGGGATGACAAGTTCTCTGGGGGGTGAGGCTGGCCGGAGGCTGTGGGGCAGAGAAAGACACCCCTCCCCGTTAAGGCAGGTACATGAAATGACACTCCCCCCTATACCATGGCCCCTCCCACTGCAGAGCCCCACCCACACAGCCCCGCCCCTACACGACTCCACGAGGACCGTGGCTCCACCTCCCCAGCCCACAGCTTGGCCCAACTGCGCACGCGCAAGCGCATGCCCAGTGCCTTCTCGCTCACCGCACAGTCGCGCCAGCGCGGAGGCCCAGTCTGGCCAGGCATTCACGCATGCGCGCTGTTCTCACCTGCGCAGCTCGTTCCCCTCCACGGCGCTGATGAAATCGGGCTCATGGGTGGCCGCTCCCTCTCCCGGCTCCGCGAGCCGCCTGCGTGTGGTCGTGCGGGCGAACCCGAACGAGACCGTCCGCGGGGCCAGTAGGCCACCCGCCGATGGGCAGCCGTCCTCCGCCATCTTGCCGTTCGCGCCGCGCAGGATCTTATGGGGGCTGTAGTCCCGCTCCCTGTATTGCCTTCTGGGGAAGATAGGCGCGCCCTCGCTTCCGGGTGCTGATGTAGACCTGCTCACCGCACTGCCTGATGGGAGAGGTAGTCCCGCCTTCCTCAACTACATCCTGCCAACCGCATTGCCTGATGGAAAATGTAGTCCATTGCAAGGTATTACCTTACGGGCGAGGTACTCCTGCCGCCTGCACGGCTTCATGGGAAGAGTAATCCACCTTCCTTCAATGACTTCTGGGAGTTGTGGTCCTGTGGGAGGTGTAGTGGCTAGGACTACAGCTCCCATGATAGGTTGCAGAGCTGACGTCTATGGCTCCTATTGATCCTTCCTGCCTTCCTTCCACAGCATTTGAGTTTACAGGTTCCCCCTCCTCTCTGTGGTAGTGAAAAGTACTTGAGGGTGTGAGCCTGGAGGCAAGTAATGCCACCCATAGCCCTACAGCAGTGGTTAAAGTGTAACTTGAGGGGCCGTGGCCCCTTTCTTGTATTGTCTGGGCCCACTTCATGCATGTGTGGGCCCCAGCCAGCCCAGATAGGCATTTGCAACCACTTCTCAGTGCCATATGCATTTGTTATTGCTCTGTAAAAATATTTATAATTTTGTATGGTGTTTATGTCTATATCAGTTAGTGTCACAAACTAGCAAACACTGCATAACACAATAATAATTGAGATTAACAACATAAGTAAATGAGATGCGTAATTGATTCAAGACAAAGGCATAAGCAGAAGAATCGAGAAGCAAAAACGCAAACTGCAGTTATTGCTTGTTGTAAAATACAGACATGCAAATATTAATATCAGAAGACGTACAATTTGGTTGAAGCTAACTTCTACCCAAACAGCTTATAAAATCAATAAATATTTTTCTGTTGCTTGCCACATTGCTGCACCTTCATCTTGAAGGCCAGTCTTTCTTGGCTAGGGTTACCAGGTCCCAAAGCATGAAAAGGAGGACAGGGAAGTATGAAAAGGAGGACTTTGGAGGACACATGGATTAAATGTAGCATAAATGTAATATTTGTCTGTTTTTAGGGGGCCCTGGAACACTTCCCCCTAAAAATAGGGTGTGCCAGGGTGTTCCAGCATACTTTAACTCCTGTAAGTAAAAAGCCAGACAAAATCATGTAGCTTTAAAATGCCTGCAAGACAGTGGGTGTGAAGGTAAAAAGGAGGACATGTCCTCCTTTTGCCTGACATCTGGTAACCCTATCCTTGGGAGACCCTGAGTGCTAGTTGCTTCTCTCTGATTTAAAAGTAACCATGATTTGACATACTTTAAAGGGTCCCCCAATGCACATGGAGACCCATCGGATTTGTGGGCTTCTTGCAATGGATGTTTCAAGTGGACTTTCCTAGAAATTAACTAATATAATAAATTAAAACGTTAATACTAAGAGGTTTGTGGTGTTTGTTGTTATAAGCAGTGCCTTTTAGAGGAAATGTTTCCATTTGTTAATTATCAGAAAAAATACTGTTAGACTGAAATATATGCTGTGTGTTTGACCTCAATACAATGGAAATATTCAGCCTCCCTACAGAGTAGAAAAAGATGATCAACATTTGCATGCTCCAGAGTCTGGATATGCAATGTTAATAAATGCAGTTTATGTGTTGCAAGAGAAATAGCTTTTAAAAAGTAGAAAGTGATAAATACTATCATGTGTAAAGATAATTGATTGCTGACCTCATACTTAACTAGATGAAAAATCAAACGCTAAATAAAAAATTCTGAGGAGCACCATCCAACTGGAAAATAATTGGCTTTCTGCAGTGTGATTACCCAGAGTGAAAAAAATGCTACATGCAGTAACTTAATTGTGCATTTATGTTGCAGATTTATGTATGTATGAACCAGAGTAGAAAATATTTGTTTCACTGCCATATCTGTAACCTTTGTGAGCGATCCATGTATAATAACCCTTCCCCCAGTGATTATCTTGGAAAAAAGTATTTATGTGCATTTGGGGGAGAGAAGTAACTATGCTTTTTCTATACATAATTACTTGAAAGAGGCTGTGTTTGTGTGTGTGAAGAAAGTCAATGTACCACTGCAGGCAATTTATGAAAAATGCCAGCATATGTGTGATATTTAGACTTTTGTTTCAGAGGCAAAAGCTTGGAAAGGTGTGTGAGTGAGAGAGAACACTTGCCATGCCTGTTTTATTATCAAAGGTAATTTTGTAGAGACTACAGAAAGAAACTTTCAGAGTTGCATTTCATGTATGCGTTTATAACAGACAGAACAGATGGACACTGGTAACCCATATACTCCAGCAATAACCCTACAGGCCCTCTCCTTGTCCTGGAAATAGCTCTGTCTGCCCTTTGAGCTAGGACTTTCTGTTCTTCCAGGGGTCAACAGTTTAAAGCAAAGCAAACAAAGACTCGGGTGGCACTTTTAAAGACTAACAAATTTATTTATTGCATGAGCTTTTGTGGGGGTGAATCCCACTTCCTAAGATGCTTGAAGATGCTTCAAGCTTCTGACAAAGTGGGATTCTCTCCCATGAAAGGGCATGCAATAAATAAATCTGTTAGTCTTTAAAAGCGCCACCCAAGTCCTTGTTTGTTTTGCTGGACGACACTTACCTAACTACCCTTTTGGAAATTGGTTTAAAGAAGAAACTCTGTCCTGCAAGACCCTTGCTGTCATCACTGTGAGGCTACACTATAATTGCAATGGGAGCTTGAGCTAATTAGGACCCGTAGCATGTCCAAGGGGCAACAACCAGCAATACCCTGTGGGGGAAACTGCCCCTTCCTTTCCTCGGGGCTACTTCAGCCAAAATGCCTGCCCAAGACACTGAAGGGGCTTGCAATGGGTGGACCAGACTCTTAGGACCCGACAAAGCCAGAACCCTTCCTCCCCTCAGGGGGCCACTGGGCCTGGCCAGAGCAGCAGGGGTTGTGTGTGGAAGACTGTGAGGGGAGCGTGCTAGTTACGTGCCCCCAGCAGGGTGGGGGAGCTCCTCAGTGCCAAGGCATGCGGTGGGCACACTGCTGCACTGGCCTATATCTTTAACGTGCCATTCCCTGCCTTCTCCCCACGTTTTGGGAGCCCTAGGCACAGCCCACTGGCCCTCTCCCACGGAGGTGTGCATGCCTGCGGGCACAAGCAGCTGTCACACCACCGGTGCAGAGCTGAGCTGAGCCACTCATGCTGTGCTGGTAGCTGGGAGGTGTCAATGGAGGTGGCAGACATAATGCCCCCCCCCACCCGCCCCAACGTAGCCCTCTAGACTATGAAGCTCACAGGGAGGAATGTTATGTATAGATCTCCCTGATGGGTCTCATCTCCGGGCTATTCAGCTCAAGGGGAAGAATGTTAAGTATCGATCTCCCAGGATGGGCCTCGATTTCCTGGGTGAGTTTCTACCCCCCTTGCCTTGTGTCATCAAGGGGGGGGGGTGAGTTTCTATCCCCCTGAACAGTTTCTCCGCACCCCTGTCACCGCGAAGGAGGGATCATTGTCCGGGGTCCCAGTTTTATCATTGGTCCTGACCAGCATCCCACTTCCAATTGGTTATTTTTATACTCTGGCCATGCAGTACACTATTTAAGCCCCTGCCTCGGTTGGCTCGAGTGTTCTCCCACCCTCGAACGCTAAAGGGCACGTCATGAACCGGTCGGACTGATCCCCAGACCAAGACAGGGAGCTCCCACCCGCGAGACTTTTGGATGTACTCAAATTGCCGGCCGAACGATTACGTATTGGGATGCTGCAGCTGGTCTGCCTCCTCGCTTTGGGTTCCACTATGGTGCTAGGACAGGTATTATAAGCTGGTAGTTATTCTACCCCTCTCAATTTATTTCTTCCCCTTTTTTTTTCCTTTTCTCTATAATTCCATGTATGCATTGTCTATAAGTGTAGTTTTTCCCATTTATGCAGTGTTTATAAGAGTGGTTTTCATTTGTACCTTGTATAGTCCCTTTACTACATAGCTGTTTATTATCCCACTTGTAGCTTGCATAGTCCTTTTCACTGTGTAGCTGTTTACTCCTCCCACATAGGCATTTTTGTTGCTATTTCGTTGTATGTCTTTGAGACCACTATAAAATTTTGTCTATTGAAAATTGGTGTCCATCTCCTTGGTGGGTGTCGCCGGTCGATCGCAGTTACATCGCGAACCCGGGGGTTCAACCGGAGGGAGCCACGGGTACCAGAGCAAGGCAGCCCCTTATAGTGGCGGCAGTGCCCAGTGATCTCCCCAGGTGTAGCAGCAGTGGAGGATGTCTGTGGTGACTGGGGGCAACAAGCCAGGTGCTGCTGGGGGAGGTGGCGGGAGCAGAGTTTTCTTCCAGAGCCTCCGTGGTGGTGGCAGCTCCTCCTAGAGGACTCGGTGGCCACAGGTCCCGCTGAGAGTCCTCGTGGCCCCACCAGCAGCCAGGGCAAGGTGGAACGTATTCTGCCTGATTCTTCTGTTTTTTGGGGCCCTGGAGCACCGGTACCTCAAATTTGTGGGCCCCGAAATGGCATTCTGGGGCGTTCTGCCATACTTTAACTGCTGAGTGATTCTCTGCAATGGCTGGATTTGGACCGGTAGGAGTGGGCTGGTGTGTCCTGTAGGGTTGTGATATGCAATCAAGTATGTCATGTCCTGCTAAAGGTTGGGAACCACTGCCCTAGGGGAAGGTGCATGGGGCTGGGAGCCTGGAGACCACCAATGCTCCCCTACGTGGACGCACAACAGGCTATGATTTGTGTATCTTTCCTGTTCACTTTGGCAATGTGATTTTGGGGTTTGATGCAAAATGTGCCATGCGAGGTTCCCTTTTGAATGTTCTGTAATATTATCATAGTATCATGTTTCCTGCAGCATCATGTATGTGTACAGATGTGAAGCATGTTTCCAGGCATGTTACATGGCTCAGACCATCAGGACTATGGAGGCTGGAGAGGTGCATGACAAGGGCAATGCAAATAGAGCTCCCTGACTTAGGTGGGACAACGTAAATCACACAGCTTGAAAGAGGGGGGAAATCTCCTGCCCCTTCCTAACAAAGGAGGGAGAAGGGAGGTTTTGGAAAACAAATACAGACACTTTGGACTTAGAGGCTTTTGCCGGAGATTCTCCATCTTGAAACATCTATAAGAAGGATTGGGCCCTGCCTGGGAATAGACAGAGACTGGCTGCTAAACCGTCATTCAGTCAGATCTTGTGAGTAATCTTGGACAGTAGTGTTAATTAGCAAATGTCTTATATCTTTTATTTGCTTGTGGTAACTCCTGACTCCTTTATTAAATGACTGTTTATTGATTTGCTCTATACTCACTTAAAATCACATTCTAACCAATCAACTAGTGTTTATCTAAAGCTGTGTGAACATTAGAGGGTGTGAATGAATGAGTCTGGGCATACCCATTTCTTTGATAAATGGATGAACTAGTGTCTATGAGTCTACAGTGATTTGGGGTAGGGTCCCAATCCCTGTAGGATGGAAATTCCTGGTGTGGTATCTTGGGGCTAGGGATGCTCACTGGGGGACAGTCCCCTGAATAGTTAGAGGGCACAAACCCACTGCCTAGGACCGACTACATGGAGGAGGCTGGTGTGAACTGGCTCAGGAGTGAGTAGTCACCTGGCATAGTGAGGTAAGTGGGGTTCATGACTGGAGATCAGGGGGGTTACAGTGGCACACTGGCAGGGCTGGTCCTACCATAGAGGCGGTTGCCTAGGGTGCCAAACACTAGAGGTCTCCACCTTGCAGCATACAGGCATGTAGCCTGGTGTGCAACAAGGCAAGAAGCTTTTTTTGGCTGGCTCCGCTCCCCACTGAAGAAAAGGGAAGTGCTGGGGGGGGGTAGCTAGAGACAGGCTTAGTGGGGGGCTAGGAGGAGTTGGTGGGAGGGAGGGGGGCAGGAACCTCTCTGCCAGCTTGTGGCTTGGCTGGCTTTGAGCCAGTCCAGCCCACTGCTCACCCAAAGCAGCTCGCCGCACCAGCTACCCCCCAACTCCACACAGCCCGCTGTACCAGCTGGCCCACCACCTGGCCCAGCCCACCACAGGGGGTGGGGTGCCAAATTCACAGGCACCTAAGGCAGCAAAAAACCTTGGTCTGACCCTGCAGACTGGATCAGATACCTGTGTGTGTTCAGGGAGTGAGTTTGGGATCCAGACTAGCCTTCTGGACCATGCTTACATGGGCATCCTATGCCCAGCAATTCTTGGAGTCCCTAGGTTCGCCAGCTCACACAGTAGCCAGTGAATGTAGACAAAAGCATCTGCCCAATGACAGAACCTGACTTTAAGTCAGGCTGTGTGCTCCAGGCTCTCTCTTCCTTACACCATGCAATGGGCCTAGTGTTTGGGGGGGGGAGGGCTTCCAATGAGACCCACAGATTTCATCTGCCTTTAAAACACAAAATCAGCCCATTGGTGCCCCAAAGAGTGGGGCAAAACTCTGGCCCCTGGGACTCGCTCTGGTCCAAAAGTTGGTCGAGGTTTTATAAGTGCAAGGCATGTTTGGAAATGGTGGAGCAGGGGTCTGGCGCAGCTCTTCTCTACCCTGAATGCAGTCAATTATTAACCCCTGCACACACCCCCCCACAACTAGCAACAGCACATTTGGATTTGGACCGGTAGGTGTGGGCTGGTGCAAGAGCACAGCCAAGACCCCTGCCCCAGCTCCACCACTTTTCAAACGCTGTACCAAACTGATGTCCTTCAGTTAGAATCCCCTTACATGCTGGATCCCACACCTCTCCCAGAGCAGAGCGAGAACCCAGGAGTCCTGGCTCCCTCCCAGCTTTGTGCAGTGGGGGGGCAAAAGCTAGGGTCTAATGGGAGTGTTTCAAGGCTGGGGGATAAACTCGTCCCAGTCACACACTGCACCTCCTTAATGAAATCTGGACCATTACTGTGCTCTGCTTGATCATTAGCCCCCTGGGGCTGGGGCTGAACCCCCCACCCTGCGAAAGGCCCCACGTCCCATATCCGGGGGGTGGGGGTGGGATTAACTGCTCTGGTCTCTGATTGGCCAGCCTGTCTGTCCATCCCCTCCCCCCCCCCAGCCTAGTGACGGAGAAGGTGGAGGGTTCCAGGGACAGCAATTCCCGTTGCCTTGGTGACCCCTGTTGCTAACCCAGGCAGCATCGGGTACCACTGGTGGAGGGAGGGGGTCTGTTGCAGGGGAGGCAGTTGGAGCTGCGCTGAAGGCTGGACCACCTCAAGGTAAGGGACCCCCCCATGGCCCAGCCCAGCCAGTGGAGATGGGTGAGCGGAAGGATCAGCCGCTAATTGGATTACCCAGGCTGCACAAGGGGTGGGGGGGGGGGATATGGGGCTTGGAGGGGAAGAGGCTCAAGGAGGGATGGGGGATCCTAAGGACAGGGGGGTGGATCTGTGAGGAAGGGGATCATGAAGGCTAGGGAGGAGCCTAGAGTGAGGGGGGGACCATAAAGCAGTGGGGGTCAGGGGTGGATCTGGGGATTCTAAGGACCTAGGTGGCAAAATGTGGGGTGGATCTAGGGAGATGGTGGGATCCTAAGGGCCTGATCCAGGCATGGGACATGGATGGAAATGGCAGGGGGCTGGGGGACAGGTTCAGCTTCTTTCTTTGGGTGACTTGGGAGTAGGGGAGCCAGAGCCCCCCACCAGCTTTCCTCTCCCTGCTCACAATGCCCCAGGAGATGTTTCCCCTCCATACCCTCTCTGATCTAGAACTGCCCCTGCTTGCCCTGGGGAGCCCTTCAGGGAGCAATGTCCTTTAATGTGCTGGGCCCCAGGGCCACCTGACTCTTTCCATTCTCTATGGCAAATCCTAACCTGTTCCAGAATCAGGTCCCCCCCCCCCCCCACACACACCCCAGGCTGGGCTCCTGAGTCCTCCAGAGAACTCCCATTCCCCAGCTCTGTCCCCGGTCCTGCTTGCCGGGGTTTCCCCATCTGCTGAGGGTTGCTGGCTTAGTCAGGGAAAAGGGGGTATCTTGTTGTCTTGCTTGGAGTCACTGTTGTTTTGGGTCGGTCTTGGCCCATTCTTTGCTGATGCTGTTTCTCTCCCCCACCGAGCAACAAGATGACACCCCTACTTCCCCACTCCGGCAGTGGCCAAGGGGCAGACGGAAATCTCTTTCTCATGCAAAGCCCAGAGAGGAACTGAGGGAGGTGACAACAGCAGTAAAATACAACGGTCACCCCAGCACCATGCGTGAACTGGTCTGCTTGCCCCTCGCAAGTCCCATGTAAACCACTGCATGCTAACTTGACATAAACCAGTGGCCATGCTGGGACATGACAGTCACTTAGTTCCATACTTCAGTGCCTGAAAGTACAGCAGGGTCTGGCTCCTGTGGGGCCCCCTTCTGTGGCCAACGTCCTCTGTCCCCACAAGCTGGCCTGCCTTGGCAGGGGGCTCCCAGACCAATTCAACCCAGCTCCCCTCCCAGCTATGGTCAGGTAACATCACTGGCCTCTCAGTGCCTGGGGAGATATGGACCCTCCAGCCCACCACCCTTCCCTGGAAGAGTCCCAGGTGGGACTGTATTTCTAGATCATACCCAAGAAAAGTGGGTTCTAGAGTTCCCAGCTTCCCACTGGGTTCTAACGGGTCAGCAGCTTTTTCAGGTACCCAGTGGGTCCTAGAGCAACAGAGCTTTTCCCTGTTCCCCAGTGGGTTCATGGACCAAGAATGTTCCAGCTATCCAGTAGGGCCTAAAGTTACAGAGATTTTTTCTAGAGCCCCAAAGCAGTCTAGACTGACAGGGTTTTTCTGGATCATGCCTGACTCTAAACAAGGAAACCATGCAGATTTCTTCAATGGCTATGAGTGTGTTGGGGATATTTTCCCAGCTCCTTAGTGGAACCTTTGACTTAATGGATTCAGAGGGACCAAAACTTTTCTCTAGTCTCATCTCATGACATTCTAGAGCAGGGGTTTCAAACTCAAATCACCACGAGGGCTGCATGAGAACTAGTAGAGGGCCACATAAGGACTAGTATATTAGCCTGAGAGCCACACCACGGAAACCTTTTCATATAACTATATTGCAAATATTGGTAACAACAATGTTACTGAGGGCCACAGGAAATACCCTTAGGGGCCGCATGTGGCCCATGGGCCGTGTGTTTGGGACCTCTATTCCAGAATGATGGAACATATTTTCAGCAATGTGGCAGGTGGGCTCTGCTCACTGCTGATGCCACCTCCTCCTTGATGTTCTGAGGAGGAGCTCCCTGTGGGCGACTACCCCCGTCTTCCCATCCCTGCACTGCAGCCTCTTGGGGTCTCCTTCTGGAGGGGGAAGGTCTTTAAATATTTTTTCTGCCTGCTGTCCTGACCTCCCTCAGTCTCTTGGGACCCAGCATCCATTACTGGTCAGGGCCCCCACTTCCACCCCACCCTTGGGGTCTTGAACGCCCCCCCATTTCCTTTCAGGTGAGTCTCCTAACTAGCAACTTTCAGTCTTCCCCTTTTGCTACTTAATTGACTGATCAGAGCCTCTCACCCTATCTGCTCAGGGCCAGTGTGAGGAGGACACCCTGTCACGTAGAGCCCTTTGGCCTCTAGAGCCATTGCCAGGACCACCAGTTATCGAGACCATACCTAGCTTTCCCACTGTCTCTAGAGCAATTGGTGCAGTGCTAGATTTCAGCCAGTCCCTAGATCCAATGAGAGGTGGTACGCCTTTCTTGAAGTTGCTGAGTTCTAGAGCCATGGCATCCCACGGTCAGACGGGTCCAAGATGTGGGCAGAGGGGACCCAGGTGGGGGGAGGTTACAGCTGGAGTCTCTTTTCCCCTAGGCTGGTTCTAGGGAATCAACACCACACTTCCTGGCTGACAGGGTGCCCTAGGGCACCAGAGCACCTCAGAGCTGGTACTGAGTGTTGCCAGCACCTGGAGACCTTCTTCTCAGTACAGACAGGGTCGTGGGGTGTACAGGTTTCCATGCTGTGGGGAGTGGGAAGAGTGGGTGCGCAGGGGATGCTCTCTTCATTTCTGAGCTGCTATTACCTGTGCCACCCCAGAGGTGATTGCATCTCAGCAATTTTGAACACTCTTCTTTCCCCAGTCAGCACCCAGCACCCTCAGAAGCCCTTCCCCAGCAAGCAGAGACCGCGATTTGGGACACTGGCTGTGCCATGGGAGGGGCGGGGCCCCAGCTCCAGCACTGGGAATCGGAGCAAAGTGAAGCCTGCGGAATTAGGTAACTCCAGGCCCCTTCCCCCCTCCCTGGCTGTGGTCAGAGGGGTGAGCAATGCCTGGAGGTGTTAAGGATGTGGTGGATGGAAGGGAACGATCTCGGTCTAAAGCAGGGGTATCAAACTTACGGCCCACGGGCCAAATCCTTCCCACCAAGGGCACTGATCCAGCCTGAAGAGCTGTTGCCTGGGCTGTGCCTGGGAGCTCTCTGCAGCAACACAGAACAACAAAGACAGGCTGCTTATGGTGCTTGTGACTTGGATCATGTGAGAAAGTCAGAGCAGAGGGGAACAAAGGAAGTGTTCCAGCCAATCCCAGCTCAGCTCTACTGTGGTCCGCCAACCAACCAGAGTCTCAGTCACAGCTGGCTGGGTTCAATGTCAGTCAGTTGGCATGCTAATCTGATTGACTTCACATTGAACAAATCACAAATAAGAAAAGAAGATCTCACGAGGTCCCTTCCAGCCCTATGATTTGATTGATTGATTGAAAGAAAAAATGGCTGGGGCCCACGCGAGAATGAGCCAATCAAAGGCCAGCCAGGACTGAGCCAACCAAAGGCCACCATGCTGAATGACTGACATTGAGTGGGTGATGGGGGGAGGCAGGAGCCCAGCCTGCCTGTGGCTGTGAATGAGACTGATTGCCTGCTACCGAGCAGTAGGGGAAATGGAAAGGGAAGTGGAAGTGGGATCTGGGAGCTGCTCAGTTGGGGAGGTGGGTCCAGGAGCAGTCAAGCAGGAGAAGGGGGTCAGGTAGCCAGCATGGCAAAGGCACAGGGCAGGGAAAAGGGAAGGTGTTGCGGAGCCTGCAGGGTTGGGGAGGAAAAAGAGGAGCCCATGCTGCTCTGAACGTGGCAGGGGAAAGAGCTGGGGAAACTGTGCAGACACATGGCCCATGACAGGTGTCCTGTCCTCCAGTGTGGCCCCCACATTGCATGAGTTTGATACCTCTGGTCTAAAGGGATGGAGTTGGGGTGGGAAGATATTGGGGGGAAATTGAAGGGTTTCAGGGGGCTGGTGGGGAGGCAATGTGGTAGAAGAGGCACTTGAAAGTTCCAGGGGAAAGGGTGGAGCTGGTGGGATGGTGAATGGGAAAGGAGAGGAAAGAAGGTTGCCAAAGGAAAGGACCTCCCCCTGAATATTCAACCCCTGTCTCCTCTCCCCCAGCTGTAGCACCCATCAGAGCCCCCATGTGGCCCCCAAGCACCCAATTCGGGCAGCAGAGACAGCACTGACAGCTGGAGGTAAGGGTGTGTGTGTGCTAGGGTGCATTGCACCCTTGCTAACTGTCCCCTGGGCACAGGGGTAGCCTCCATGACCCCCATCTCAGGTTCTCCCATTAACTTTTCTCTTTGCCCTGCAGTGAACGTGGTGGTGGTGGTGGATGGCAACTGTATCCTCCAATACACCCATCGTGATGCCCCCTGCCATTGCTTCTGCCGCAGGGAGACCCTGCTGACCCACCGGCATCCCCCCTGCTATGGGACCACCACCCCCTGCAGCCCTCCTGTCCCACCCAGCATCAGGCCCCGTCTCTCCCGCCGGGCCCGGGCACTGGGGGTTCGATGCTGTGCTGAGTTTTGTCTGGAGGAGGAAGAGGAGTGGGCAGAGCGCAGACCCTGCCACCAGGGTGTGCCCCCACGTTCCTCATTGCCCAGCCGGCTGATGCCAGTGCCCCTGCCTCACAGTCCTGCAGGGCCCTGGTTTACAATAGAGGCACCAGAGGATGGCAGACCAGGGGCCAAGGTGGCCAAGATCTGGGACAGGGGACGATGCCCCCTGTTGGAGGAGGGGGACCTTGTGGCCAAGGTGAACGGGGCTGATGTGAGGGGTCTTGGGCCCCGAGAGGTGGAAAGTGTCCTGCAACAGCACATGCGGGCCGGGGATGTCATCTTGCTGGTGGAGCGGAAAGGTAATAAAACGGTCATAGGCACTAGGGTAGGGTCTCAAACTCAAATCACTGCAAGGGCCGCATGAGGGCTAGTACAGGGCCACATGGGGACTAGTACGTTAGCCTGAGGGCAGCACCACTGAAACCTTTCCATACAACAGTATTGCAAATATCAGTAACAATAGTGTCGCTGCAGGTGGCAGAAAATAGCTTTAGGGTTGCATGCAGCCCGCAGGGCACATGTTTGAGAGCCCTGCACTAGGGCCACCGGGATCCTGGCTGCAGCAATTCCTGTCTGGCCCACTAGGGGGCAGTGGGGCACCCCGACTGTCATACTTCCTGCTGGACCCACTGGAGGGCGCTGGGGGCTGTTCCTGGCTGCTGCAATTTGACCAAGGGCCTGCTTCCATCTGCTGTAATGACAGCTTCATCCACTAGGGAGCACTAGCTGTGAGATAGTTCCTGGCTGTTCCTGCCCCAGCAAGGGCACTGTGGGGCCTAGAGAGTCGTGGTGGACTGGCTGTGGAGGGAGCCCCCAGTCTTTCCTAGCAAGGGTGTTGTGGGGGTGGGTAATTTTGGGGGCCCCTGCAGTTGTTGAATGCCCTCTTTCTTCTCCCTCAGGTCCTGGCCATCACCAGCCCCCACTGGAGCATCTGTTCTCAATTACCTCCCCTTGCCAGGATTCCCCCCAGGCAGCAATAAAGGGGGGTCCCCAAGAATCTTTGGGGGCCCCCAGTGGTGATAGCCTGGCCATCACCAGCTTTGTGGGACCTGAACCCTGTGACATGCTGCTGTGCCCAGCCCACTGCCATGGGGGGGAGGCCCAGAGGACACAATGCCCCCAGCCTGCAGGAGGCCCCAGGGAGCTGGGGGGCAGTGTGGTGTTGGATGGCACCAGGACAGCAGGTGAGTGAGGAGGGACATGGGAGGAAGGGCAGCAAAGAGATGTGGCTTCATGGAGGGAGGGAGGCCTCACTCTGAGGTGGGGGAAGTGGATGTGGTGGACTTGGGGGAAGGGGTTGGGGATGTTTAGAGCTGGGGATCTGCAGAGGTGTGGGGGAAGGGATGTTTTCAGGTGCGTTAGGGTATGCAGGGGGTCCACAGAAATGATGGGAGTAAAGGGGACCAGGGGTATGATGGAGAGAAGGGTGGAAGAGAGATATGGGGGCTGCAGGGGATGAATGGGGGCAGTATTCTCCCCAGGACTTGAATTAGGGTGGGTGTAGGGGGAGGTGAAGGAGGGTGTAGGGGGTGCTCACTAAATTCGTATAACACTGCTACCAGCTGACAACTGGGGGGATGTTGTGAAATTCAGGGGGGTGGTAAGGAAATCCCTAAATGGGGGGACTGGCAGCAAGACCTATTTAGGGGACAGGGCAACTCCTGGGGGGTACGGTAGCTGGCGAGGTTGCTTCTCCTTCATACTCCCACCCAGCCTCTCCTCTCTTTCTGCCACCCCACCCCCCAAGAAGAGACCCATTGCTTTTGTGTTTGGCTCCCTCACCAGTATCAGAATCCACCCCCCCACAGGCAGGTGGGGCCCATGGGGGCACCTGGCTGCTGGTTCCAGGCCATAAACCCCTGGCATGTCTCCTCCTGCCCCACGCCCAATGCAGCTCGCCCCAGTCCCCAAGGGGTTAACTCCCCCACAGGCCCCCCCCCATGTCCTTGACTTATCAGGCCAGCCTGTTTGTCCTGCGAAACTTCTCCCTGCAGGAGGAAAGCTGCCGATCTGTGGGTGAGGGCTGTGGATCCCCACGTCTGCGGCCCCGCTAGGAACCAGGGCCCCCCTCCTGCCCCACAGCCAGCAATGCTGCAAAGGGTCCAGTCCGTGCTGCGAAACGTCCAGGGTTTGCAACACCCCCCCATTCCCCTTACCTGTCCTCAGGCCCACCTCCACACCTTGCTTCTTCTGTCGTGGTTTGGGGGGGGCTGCGCTCCAGAGGGGTGGGTTCTCGCCCTACACATGGGGGAGCAGAGGAGAGAGGGGGAATTGCTAGTGTTGACTGGGTGATTTGGGGGGGGTGGGCAGAAATAGGGGGTTGGGAACATCTCTCACCCCCTATATGTCCCCCCAGCTTCTCTCTGCACCCCGAGCCCAACACACTGCCCAGTGCCACATGCCACCTACATGGTCGCACTTCCCCAGACTCCCTCTGCCTCACATGGCCCCCCTCAGCCAGCCCCATCCCCCATGATGACAGCATCCTCCACCCACAACCCTCTCTACTCCATTCCCCCATAAAATCCCTTCTTCCTCCCCAAGGGACCAACCCCACAAACAGCCCCCCCCATGCTTCTCCCCACACCACAATGTATCCCCAAAGTCCCCTCTACTCCTGACAGCACCCACCCACTGCATTTTCCACATAGCCCCCTCCTTTCCCCTCCAGTCCAGCCCTGGCACTGCCCAGCCCTTCCTCCTAAGTAAATATTGAACCCGATAAGAGCCTCAAGCTTCAGAGCTTGGAGGGGTCCTGTATGTGGGAGTGGTGGATTGGTGTTTATATGGGAGGGATGGAGGGGCTGGTTTACTGGGAAGGTCGGTACATGGGGGGAGCTATCACTTCCAGGAGGGGTTAGATCTTGGAGGGACTTGGGTCACCCAAAGAGGGGGTTGGGAGGGCAAGGCTGGTCACTGGAGGGAGTTTTAGTTCACTGTGGGGGGGACTATTTGGGAGAACCTGGCACCCCTCCTCCTTCACAGGCCCAAACCTGGCTCTACCACTCCCCAGCAGGTGGCCTGGTGCCTGAGCGCAGTGCAGACAACCCCACCAGGAAGCTTCAGGAGAATGGGGGGCTTCTGTCCAGAATCCCTCACCCTGAACTCGGAGCCCTTTTCCGCCAGGTGGGAGCCAAGGTCCGGCTGCGAATGCTACCTCCCCCCAGGGACACAGGTGAGTGCCCCACTAGAAGTGGGAGCAATGGGGGTAAAGAGGGGCAGAGAAGGAGAGGATGGGAGTTTGAGAAAGGAGCCAGAGGGGGATCAGATTACTCCTGCCCCACACTAACCCCCTCATCTCACTTCCTCATCCAGTTGCCTCCAATGACCTAGATGCGGCTGACATCGAGGTGGACAAAGAAGCCGGGAGGCTGGGATGCCGGCTGCCGCAGCCACAGGTGGGGTAGGGAGGGTGTGGGTACAGGGAAAAGGGAGGGCCAACAGGAAAGGGGCAGATTTGGGGGGAGGGGAAGATCGGGGGGGCAGATATTGGAGAAACAAAAGGGAAGGTCAGGGCAGCAAGGGCTGGGAGCCCCAACTGGGCACTCACCTCACCCTCTCCCTTCCCAGTGTCTGTCAGCCCCCCAGGACTCCCCCAGCTACTGTGTGGAGCTGCTGCGTGGCCCGCTTGGCTTTGGGCTGAGCCTGCGGGGAGGCAGTGAGTACAACATGGACATCTACGTGCTTGGGCTCATGGAGGGGGGCCCAGCCCAGCAGAGCGGCAAGATACAGGTACCCACCTGTTGGAGGGGCCCCATGGGGCAGGGCAAGGGGCATCTCTGGCAGTCAGGGCTAGGCACTGGGAGTGCTGTGGGATAAGGTGTGGGGCAGAGAGTGGGCAAAGGGCTCTCTCCTCCAGCAGTCAGGGCTGGACACTGGAGAGCACTGTGGTTCAGGGAGTGGGTGAGGGACTCTTCCCCAGCAATCAGGGTTGGGCACTGGAGGGTGCAGTGCTGCTGGGGGTGGGGGGGCAACTGATGTGTGATTCTCCCTCTGGTGGTGGCTGGTACTGCAGTATCCATCTCTGGGGCAGGTCAGTGATCAGCTAATGGAGATCAATGGGGAGCCCACCTTGGGCATGACCCATGCCCGGGCCGTAGAGCAGATCCGCCATGGGGGCAGCCGCATTTGCCTGGTGCTCAAGAAGGGCAATGGCTTCGTCCCTGACTATGGTGAGTGTGGACCCATCCCACCCTCCCAGTGCAGCTGGTTACCCTGCAGAATCTTGGGGAGATCGTATTACCCCACTATGTGGCCCCATGGGAGATGGGAGGATCCATAATAATATCCTCCTGCATATCGCATAGGAGATGGTATGACCTAAAGTGAGGTCTAATTTCCCCTCTAACTGCTAGATGAGGTGGCACCACCCATAGCGTGCTCCCCCCAATTCCTGAGGTGATAGTACAACCTCCCCACCCTTCTCCACTCCCACCGCAGGCAATCCATAGCAGCCTCCCCCACATTCTGTCCTGGAGCAGATAGTACAACCCACATCCCTGGAGAGATGGTATGACCTCCATAGTCTCATACACACACACACCCCTGTGGAGATGGTATAATCCAAAGTGATAACATCATCCCCATCCCTGGGGAGACCATGTGACCCATAGTTGATGGGGAAGATAGCAGGTGCCCTGGTACATAGGGGTCAGTAATATCTGGGAAGGTGGCAGGTAGCTGACCTGTCCCACAGTCCCTGCCTTGCCTTTGCCCCTCACGGGGTGTCTGAATGGGGCCAGATTTTTGGAGTTTGGTACTCAACCCATTTTTCACCCCATTTCTGACCCTTCTCTGCCTCCAACCATCCACATCTCCCCAATTATCCTTGCCTACAACACTCATCACACCATGTCCTTTCCATTTGCCATCCCTGCCCATCTGCCTCCCTTTCTGGGTCCCCCATCTGTGCTGCTCCGCCCAAGTGTCCGTGTGCACCCCCCCAACAGCGACACCGCTCTGCAACCTGGCGTTATGTGTCACCAACTCCCGGCGGGGGGAGCCCTGCTTCTGCCTCGTGGGACGGCTTGAGCGTGACTGGTGGGTTACCCCCCGCAATTGGGCCAGAACAATGGGCCAATCCAGCTCCTCCCAGATCAACGTAGTAGACCAACTGAGCTCTTCACTCAAGTCACAGCAATGTGTAATTCCCTCTCCCTGGGCCAGAGCAATGGACCAATCCTGCCCCCTGAAACACAGGGTCCCCTTTATCTGTTTGATTAACCAATCCTGCCAAGACCCTCTTTAGGGAATCTGAGGTTCAATGCTGTTTCCTGGGGTTGGGGGTCACCCCAATTCCAGAAAATGGGAATGCCCCCCTCTATTGCCAAAGATAGGCGTAGCCCTCCCCCATTCTTGACCCCCCCCCATTGAGCTTGCTGTGCCCTTGAGACCACCCTCCCAACACAAACCCTGCTTTACCCTCCATGAACCCCCCCAACTACAGATCCCACCCCAAAGCTTCACCAGACCCCCCATTGTTTTGTTTAGTCAAACCATCTGAACTGATGTTGGGGGTGGAGAGGTGGGGGTGGAGGAAGACAGAGGATTGGTCCCAGAAGCCCTAAGGAAGCTATCCCAGGGTAAATGTGTGTGTGTGTGTCTTTTGCTATGTTCTCTGAGCCTAATCACCTCCCTCCCTCATCTCATTTTCTCTCCTCTCTCCAGACCTCAGACACATGCCCAGCCCTGCCAGGCAGGACCCAATGCCAGAGAGTGGAGCAGCACCAGGCATCTGGAAAGTAGACCCGGTCAAGAGGTCTCCTTGCTGGGGACCAGACGACAGGGGCTGCCTGGAGGCCTCTCCCAGCAGTGCCAAGCGGGGATCCCACCGCTTCCATCAACGCAGGTCCCAGGAGCAGCAGGGCACAGAGAAAGGCTGGCTGCCATCCAGGCAGGAGGCAGAGGCTGGGAAGACAGAGCGTGGGTCTCTCTCTCCCCGGAGGGAGCAGGTCTGGAGGGGCCTCTCCAACCCAGCCCCAGGCCCCTGGCTGGTGCCCACCAAGGAGCGCATCTCACAGGCTCTGAGAGGGGACTGCATGGGGGAGGAGGAGGATGATACAGGGGGCAGTGTGGAATGGGGCAAAGGTGGGGAGGTGAAGAGGAGGACCTAGTCCAGCCTCAGCCAGTGCCAGACATTCTCAGTGCCTGAGAGAATGCATCCATAGCCAAGGCAATGGTACTGTATTGTGCATCCCATCTGGCTGTGCAATGGTACCTTCTATTCTCCTCCCCACCTAGCCAGCTAGGGTCCAGCTATCTAACGGTATCTTCCACTCTCGTTCCCTTTCCCCTCTTGACTGCAGCAGCAAAGTCCAATCTACCCTTCCCCTCGTCTGGGCTATGCAAATAGTCCCTTCCATTCCTCCCCCACCATCACCTATCCTCTTCCTTTCTGTCCACCACCCCAGCTGGGCTGTGCAATGTTACCTTCTGTTTGTGTGGAGGGGTACCTCCCATGACTGCTCTGTGAAATGGCATTATCCACTAGGTACCTCCCCCAGACTTCATAATGGTATTGTCCACTATTGGTAATTTCATATTTCCCCTATGTCAGCATTGCAATGGTAACCACACTCCTGCCTCCAACAGATGCCTCAGAGCCAGGGGGATGAAGCCTTCCTTGGAAGAGATGGTGTTGGAATGGATGTTTATTCCATGGGTGGGGGCAACATTCCCTTCTCTAGAGCATTGGTTCCCAACATTTTTTCTGCCATGACACACCTTGCTACATTGAAATAATTTGAGGCACACCACCATATAGTTTCCAAATGAGCATTCATGAGCCAATCCAGACCTCTTTGAGTTTTTTTTTTTTAATTTTGTGGCACAGATGTGTGCCCTGCCACACTGGTTGGGAAATGCTGCTCTCGAGCCACACGTGGACTGACCTATTCCATGGAGGTGGAGGAAACTGAGCTAATCCATCCTACCATGGGGAGGAACTCTTCCTGCATAGAGCAATGCCAGATGGATCAATTCATTAATTAAGGATGGGGTGGGAACCACCACATGTGGCTTGGTCTGCCTATGGATTTGGTGGGGGCGGGCAATCCATTCCATCAAAAGGAAGATGAATGCTCCAACTCAACTCATGACACACAAAAACTGATCCATTGGGGTGGGGGGAGGACCAAATCATTCCCTTAAGGTAGGGGAAGGAGTAGGACAATCAGCAGCCAGTCCACTTAATGGAGATGGGGGAATAGCTCACTCTAGTACAGTGGTTCCCAACCTGTGGTCCAGGGACCCCCAGGGGTCTGCGGACATGTTGCAGGGGGTCCACAGAGCCTCTCCCTACTGGGGCCGGAATCCAGCTACAGCCTGATGCTCCCTGCCAGAGCTGCCTCTACCTGCCCATGGCCAGATCCTGGCAGGGGAATGGGGCCATGGCAGCTCCCCAGCAGATGCAAGGGCAGGGGGCCATAGCTGCTGCGGCTTGGCTGCACCGTGGCACAGGCAATGGTGGTGGCAGCGCTGCTTGCTGGCTGTCCCAGTGGTGCAGGCCAGATTACATAATCAGCCAGGGGGGCTGCAAAGTTTTTTTTTGTTAAAAAGGGGTCCCCAGCCTGTAAAAGGTTGGGAGCCACTGCTCCAGTAGACTGCACATGGACTCATCCATTCTGTGGTGTGGGGGGATGGATCAAACCATTCCATCAAGTTGTGGGGATGGGAAACCTATTGGTTCTACTACACAAGGTGTCTTGCTCCAGGGGGTGGGAGACAAACTGGGGGAAGGGGGGTGTCCCAATCCTGAAGTAAGGTGCTGCAGTTGCCTTGGCTTCTGTCTCCATGGAGACAGTCTGTTTAACATGAACAGAAACTCTTGCTTACCAGCAATGAACAATGATTTAAAATAAAAAAAAAAAAAAAACCCAGAGGGGTTTGCGGTTTTGTCGCCTTAGTCATTCAGTTTGTCAGACACGCATATCCTTTCAGAAGGGGACCCAAGCAGCCCCACTGCGTCACCACAAGGCCGGTCCCTGAGCCTAGGCTAGAACCCAGGTGGCCTGGCTACCAGCCTCCTGCAGCAGCTGGTGCTAGTAGCCAGGCAGCTAAGAAATCACCTGGCTAGTAGCCAGGCCAGTGCTGAGAAATCATCTTCTCTGGGAGCTCTGCACCTTAGGAGTTGCTTCCCAGGCTCTGGTAGCCTCCTGAGGAGCAGCAGCTTGCTCACCAGTCAGTTGCAAGCTCCCCAGGCAGTTCTTTCATACATGAGGATTATGTCCAGTTTCCTATGTACAAACAAAGTCTGTGGGGAGCTACAGTTGCTCTCTATAAATAAGGCAAAAAATAAATACCAAGAAAGGGAGAGGTCAGCCCCAGTGTGGGCACAAGAACTTATGCCTATAAACTGGCCTCAGAAATTTAGACTTCAAATTGGACACAGGTTTCTAACCATCAGGGGAGTGAAGGTATGGAATATCCCTATGAGGCGGGCCATGGGGGGCAAAAAACTTAGCTGGTTTCAAGCCTGAGCTTGATTTATTTATGGAGGGGATGGTGTAATGGGTCAGAGTAATTTAACAATTGGCTGATCTTTGATTCCAGGTGATATGCTGATAGGATAATGGACCCAGGGGGTGGGGAGGTGTTCTGAATTATCACAGTGAATACTTTCTTGGGTCTGTGGCTGGTGAGTTTTGCTCATGCACTTATGGTTTAACTGATCACTGTTTTAGGCTTGGGAAAGAATTTTCCCCCAGGACAGATTGGCAAAGGCTGGGGGGGGGGGTCACCTTCCACTGTAGCACAGGGCATGGTTCAATCACTGGTAGCTTCTCTGTATTTAAAATCTCGAAACCATATTTTAATTACTCAGTCCTAGGTTCAGGATCTATTACAGCAGTGGGTGGGTGAGGTTCTGTGATGTGCATTGTGCAGGTCAGACTATCATATGCGGTCCCTTCCAACCTTAGCGTCTATCAATCTCTTAAATTCATCCAGATGGGATCACTCACTCCTGTTAGCACAGTCTGAGTCCTGACCCATGCACCTCCCAGAGAAACATCAGTCAGTCCATTGCTGGCACAGACCTTTCTGGGGTGCAGCTCCTTGCAGAAGCCTGGCCCTCCAGCCAGATCATGCAAAGGTCTCCAGCCTGTCCCAATGGCCCAGCTTAGAGGGACAAAACCTCCCACACACTCCCTGAGCTAAAGCCACCTTTACCTACCTCCCAGGCCTGCTTCAGGCATTTACTTGAGACCAGCGGCCTGCTCTTTTCATGGCCAAGATCCAAGTTCTGCTGTGTGGCCTTCCGCTGGAAGAGAAAACTGGATAGCTAGCTGTCTTGTTGGTCTCCTACACTACCACTACATTGCATTGCATTGCTCTTGCCAACTTCCCTCCCCCAACCAAACACATCTTGCAGCTCAATAGAGTCCCTATGACCTGCCCCTAGCTTGAGTTGATCATGGAACAGGCCATGACCTTTAAACGGGCAGGGACATTACAGACTTCTGTGGGATATCATTGTGGTTGGTGAAAAATGGAGGGGGGGATGTGATCTAGGCCTCCTGGGATAACCTCCTGAATATCTGAAAATCAGGGCAAGCTGATTAGGGGTATGGAACAGCTTCCATTCTCAGGGGACCTTAAGCTGGAACTTTTTAGCTTGGAAAAGAAATGACTTAAGGGGAGATATGATGGAGGCCTATAAAACCTTTTCGGGTATGGAGAAAGCAAATAAGGAAATGCTTTTTAATGCTTCACATAACACAAGAATTAGGTGTCCCTCAATTAAATTAATAGGCAGTTGGTTTAAAACAAAAGGAAGTATTGCTTCCCATAACACACACAGTCAACCTTTTTAACTCTTTGCTAGAGGATGTTGTGAAGGCCAAGACTACAACAGGGTTAAAAAAAGAACTACCAGTAGATAAGTTTATGGAGAAAAGGCCCATCAATGGTATTAACTGGGATGGTTAAGGATGGATGCAGCTCCATGCTCTAAAATATTCCTAGTCTCTTTTTGCCAGAAGCTAGGACTGGATGACAGGCGCATGGATCGCTCCATGACTGCCTATTCTGTTCAGTCCCTCAGAAGCACATGGCATTGGCCACTGTCAGAAGACAGGTTACTGGGCTAGATGAACATTTTTCTGGCCCAGTATGGCCATTCTCATGTGCTTCTGTAAAAATTAATGAAAACATAAACGTATTTAGTACAGAAACTCTCTAGCCTCTCAAGATAGTGATGATGTTAGATAATGACCTTGGCAAATAAAGCATTTTAAAAATCTTGGCGTACTAGGAAACATTTATGTGAGTTTCCCAGTCACAAATCTAGCATTCTGGAGCTAAGTCACTAATGCACAGTCCAACAAACAAATGTTCCTTTAATATGTCCCTCTCTTCTCCCTCCATCACACCCCACTCACCATGAGAGGCCCATGGTTCAGAAGTGCTTTCTCATGAATTCACCTCGCATACCAGACAAAAGGGGGAAAGAAGGCACCTTGCTCATTCCTCTAGCTGCTTGCCTCTCATTCTGGTCACTTTTGTTAGTTGAGCTGTTCACTCCATCACTCCCATAGGTGGCTTCCTACACCATCTCCTTCTACTGCCACTTCCATTGTGATCTATCTCTGGGAGTAGGTCTATGAAGTTCCACAGCTCTCAGTAATTTCAGGTCTCAGTGGGGGGACATATGATACATGGTGGCAGCCTCTCCACAGAAACACTGGGACTGTCCCACAGCAGGTCTAAACACTAGCATTTACACCTGATTAGCAGTGATTTCAGCTATAATGGTCACTTCAAATAATGAAAGACCCTACAAGCACTGTTTGGCTAGTCCAACCCTTGTTAAAAGATACAGCCGATTAGTAATGTTTGGACAGAGCCACACCACCACACAAAACATCTGTCCCCTCCCCACCTTCTCCTCTCAACTGGGAATCCATCTGGCGTTTGAACCGTCTTGAGTTCAGTTCAGTCATTCCAACCAATGACTAAATTGACAACACTGCATGTTACTAGCAGATAACTAGAGGGGGGATATTGGGAAACTTTTTTGGGGGAAGGTGTAGGGAAATCCCTGGTGGGAGGGGATGAGCTCAGGGGGTGACTCCAGATTAACCACAAGAGCTGAGCTCAGATTGGGCCCTGGCCCAGTTGCAAACAGGAGTGACTCTGGATTTGCCACCCCAAGAGCCAGACATCCATACTGCTGCTTGCTCCTGAGTCTGCTGTGAATCTGCTTAGCCTTGTCATTTCCTGCCACTGGCTGCCAGGGCTCTGCAAACATTGATTGAGTCAACAGCTGGCACAATGCCCACTTGGGCACCGCCTCGTGGCATTACCCTGACTCCATGGCTGAGCCACACCTAGGCTGGAGAGTAGGAGCCTCAAGGGTGGAGGGAGGTATGGGGCTGGGTAGATGGATACAGGAGAGGGGGTGAGGGCAGGAGAGGTGTGTAGATGGACAAGTGGGAGGCTGTGGGAGTGGAAGTATGTGGGAGAGGATGGAGGGATAGATGGAAGGGTGTAGGGGTAGGTAGAGGGGTATCTGCAGATGGAGGAGTGAATGGGGGATGGATGGATGGATAGACTCTAAGGGCAGAAAGGACAAGTAAGATCATCTATTCTGACCTCCTGCACAATGCAGGCCTCAAAATCTCACCCACCCACTCCTGTAATAAGCCTCTAACCTATGACTGAGTTATTTACATCCTCAGATTACAATTTAAGGACTTTAAGATACACAGAATTCACCAACAGGCAGGAGGATGCTGGCTGAGGGTTGGGGCCTGGTCCTGCCCCCCCCCCCCACCACCCCGCAGCCCTGATTCTGCTCCGGGGCCAGATTTGGCTCCAGGCTACTTGCCGGCAAGCAGCAGGAAGCTCGAAGCCAGAGCCGGCTCTTTCCACTGCCCACAAGCGGCAGGAGGCTCAAAGCCAGCTCCTGCTGCTTGATGGCAGTGGCAGGAGCCAGCTCCAGCTCCAAGTCGGTTGCAAGAGATCTGAAGCTGGAGCCAGCTCCTGCCGCTTCCTGCAAGTGGCAGGAGCTGGCTCCAAGCCTCTTGCCACTTGTGGTCAGTGACAGGAGCTGTCTCCAGCTTTGAGCCTCCTGACACTTGCCAGCCCGAATCCGGATCCAGCTCCTTCAGCTGTGCTGATAACCAGGCACAGCAGGCGGGAGATGCAGGGCCCATGCCCTTCTGGCCCCAGGGCAGCATGGACCCTAGGTGACTGCAGGTGAGCCATGCCCCATGCTACAGAGGATGCATCAGATGATTTTTGCCTTTACTATAGTTTCAACCAGTTTGTCTGGCACTGAAGTTAGGCTTACTGGTCTATAGGATTCCCTCTGAAGCCTTAAAAAAATTGGTGTTATATTGCCTACTCTGTAGACATCTGGTACAGAAATTGATATAAGCAATTGGTTACATACCAGAGTTAGCTGTAGCACAACTCCATAGCTGAGTTCCTTCAGAACTCTCCAGCACCACCGGGTCCTGGTGACCCACCACAGTCCAGTCTATTGGTTGGTTCCAGAAACCTCCTCCATTGACACCTCTTCCTCTGCAACAGTTCCCCAAATTTGTCACCCAAAAAAAGTGGCTTGGATGCCAGAACCTTGTTATGATTACCTGATAATTAATGCACCACTGGAAAAAGCTTACTCAGTCTCTGGTCAATTACAGTTCCTCTATATCCGCCCAAGTGGTTTTTTTTTTTTTTCCTGTCTCTCCTCCCAACCAGCAACAGAGGAAGACAAGATTGTTCACTACCACTCCTCTTAAGAGCACCCCCAAGAAAGCTAATTTCCTATCAGGCTAGAATAGTTAATTATCAGTACTCACAACCCACACTGTCAGACACATTCAGTTTAGTATTTGTGTTTATATGCTAACCAATGCCTTAAGATAAATTTACATGTATGAAGCTTTTGCCTTACAAAAGACACTTCTTTATGCATATTGGTTTAACGAATTCTCATTTGGATTGTGTAACCTCATTTACAAGAGCTATCAGAGCATTTGGTTGACCTTGAAATAGTGGAGTACACCAACATATCTTCCCAAACATTTTCCAAGGGATTCCAGAGAACACTGACAGTCCTAAACACAACTCCAATTAGTGTCAAAACAAAATCATCCTTCTTTCTCACTATATTGTTGCCTCACACTGCATCACATGCTTTTAACACAACTAAACAAAGGAATGTTCTCCTTTGCCCATGTGCAAACTCCCTGTTACTTTACTGTTTGTTACTGCAGTACATGTAATCTATGTTCCCGCTAAGCTGTGTGCATGTGCATGCACACGCAGGTCATGAAACCCACTCACACAACAAAATAAAGCGTGCACAAAATAATTCAACGGTGCTAATATTTTTATGCTACTTTAAGAAGGTGGTTTCAAGTAGCGTGTTTCATATAAGGTTTTGTAATTTATAAAATCATTTACATCACCATATCAAAATAAAACTTAGATATTATTTGCATTATACTCTCTTGCTTCATTGCACTCACAAGTTTGACCACACTCATTGGAGTGTGCACAAATTTGGACACTGCCTCCGAAAATTTGCACAAAGAAATTTTTTGCTCACACAGCCTATGAAACATTAGAGGGAACACTGCATGCAATGTATTCAAAACAGTATGATTTATAACATACCCCTTAACAAGGGACTGTACGGCAGTATTTTGCACCTGATGTGTGAAGTGAGCAGTCCTAATTTTAGTGCAGACCTGCACTGTTTAGTGAGAATGATAATTCAGTGTTCATTATGCCATCATTTAGTAACAGGTGCTGGTCCTACTTTCAAGTGGCTGTAGCTCCAGGGGAGGGAGCTAGATGAACAGGTAGGGTGGGCTGGAGCCATTTGGAAAGCACGAACGTAGGGGAAATAAATCCAGGGCATCCCCTTTCCATCCATTTGTCTCCAGAACCCCAAACCCTGCGTGCTGCCCACAGCTAAATCCCTCACCCCCCTGGCACCACCTTAACTGCCCTCTGGCGCCCTTCAGTTCCACTTTTACCAGGTTTTGGAGCCACCTTAACAAGCCTTCAGGACTCTGCAGTGAGACCTCGGGCCCCAGTACCACCTTAACTGGGCTCCGCCGCCCTTCAGTGCCACCTTAACCGGGCTCCCGCACCCGCCCCAGTTTCCTGTCCCGCGTTCAGATCCCTCCAATTCCTTTCGTAGAAAGCGACTGGGCTCCTCTTAAAGGGCCAGCCCCTCCAGCCGCACCCAACCGCACGCCCAGCCCCGGCCGGTGGCCAAGCTCCTGCAGCCCTGCCAGTCTCTTGACAGCCGGAGCCGTCTGGGGGCTTCTCCGGGGCCATGGAGTCGTCGGGCAACACGCAGGGGTGCATGGGGCAATGCACCAGTTTCCTCTGCCTCCAGAAGGGCATCATCCTGGCCCTGGAGATCGTGAGTTCTGGGCAGGCGGCACGCGGGGACGGGGTGCCTGGGCTACTGGGGGGGGGGTGTCAGGTGTCCGCGGTGGGAGGAGGGGTCCATGGAAGCCAGGCACACGTGTCAAGTTTGACATGCGGTCAGCAGGGGCGGGAGCACATGCTGCCGCGCCTGTCGGTCCACGCCCGCCGCTCTCAATGAGGAGTCATGGCTCCCAGTTCCCCCTCTGGCTCCCAGAGCCCACTCCCTGCCAGAGATTTCCCTAACACCCCCCCCCCGTTGTCAGCTGGCAACTGTTATACCAAAATATTGAGCACCCCTACCCCCCCGCAATTTCAAGTCCTGGGGCGAATAGTGCTCCCTGCCCAGAGGGGACAGGACCCAGGCGTCCTGCCTCTCAGCACCCCTCCGCTTAGTGCTCTGACCACTAGACCACACTCCCCGCCTAGAGCCAAGCAAAGGACCCAAGGGTCCAGGCGCCGAGTCCAGTCCCATCCCGCAAAGGGTTAATGCAGTGGCCTGGGCTTGCACCTCACCTCCCGGGGCCTGAATGCAGGGAAGCGCCCCCCGCCCGACGGGAGCCCGGCAGGGAGGGTCCAGCAACAAGGCAGCCGGGTTAGTCTAGATCCTCAAAACCCACAAGGCGTCCGGCGGCCCTTGGAAAACCTAACATTTATTTACTGGCAGAAAATCCCACTTCGTCAGACGCCTGGAAGAACTGGGGCTTTCACCCACGCGCGATAAATGACTTTAAAAGCGCCCCAGGGCTCCTTGGCCCTGGAGGGAAGGGCAGTGGGGCTGATGGAGTGTGTGGGGGGGGTCCTGGTAGGGGAGCCCCGATCCCCTGGTTCCAGCGAGGGGAGCCCCGATCCTGTTCCAGTTCCTCCCTGCTCCGTTATTTCGACACCCCAGGCTCGTTGCAGGTTGTGTCCGGCTGCTTCCCGCCCGCCCAGGGCCATGTTCCTGGGTGTGGCAGCGCAGGGTCCCGGTGGCTACGTGCTCTGGCTGCAGTGGCGGGCGAGCTTGCAGCGTGTGCTGGGTTTACACCGTCTGGGGGGCGCCCAGAACAAGTGGCAGCGGCCTGGGACCCGTCGCTGGGGCGTGTGGCGGGAAGGGGGCCGGGTGTGTCTCATGGGGCGGGAAGGGGGCCGTGCACCGGCGCCGCCACGGATCGGTGGGGTGGGGCCGGGCCGGGCCGGGCCTGGGAGCGCTTGTGAATGTTGCTTAAGCAGGAGCAGGCAGCGCGGGGCCGGGACTGCCTGAGTCTGCCCCATAGATCCGGCTGTTCCCAGGGGATTCCCCGCCCCACACCTCGCCCATGATACATTCCTGCCGCCCCGCCCCGCCCGTCTACACCGGCGGGAGAACTGAGCCTTTAGACCCGACAGGGAGGAGTTGGGGGGCATTGGCTTTCCTTCTTAAAGGTGCCCGCCTCCTCCGGAGAAAGGGCGTCTATGGGGCGGGAAGAGCAGGTCCCGGCAGGACCCATGGGCGGGTGGCTGGGTAATGTACACCGAGCTCTGCACCGTGCCCAGACCCGTCTTCTCCTGCCCCACCTTCCTCTCCCTTCCAAGGCTTGGGGCTCCACGGCAGAGAGGGCTGGCCCTTTAAGAGTTTGTGCGTGGGGGGGTTGTCCCTTTAGCACCCTCCAGTGTGTTGCAGCGACCAGGCCCTAGGACCCCCCCCCCAAGTTTGTTCAAGGCGCCATCTACCTCCCCAGGACACCCCACGCTCCCCATGTTCCGGGCAGCGCCCCTTTAAGACCCGCACCCCCCGCCTCTCTGCCACAGACCCCCCCCCCCCAGGACCTAGACATATTTGGCAGGGGGAGCTGGTTTAATATAGTGGTTGCTATGGCGAGCGGTCCCGCCCCTCCAGGGGAACATTGGCCTCTTTGTCTGCCCAGCCCAGGCTGGTATTTTTAGCCTCCAGATGTGACTCCAGCTGGAACATTCCCCAGGCGGCCGGAATGCCCCACCCAGCCCACATGGGACCCAGGAGTCTGGGTTCTCCTGCCCTCCCCTGCTCTAACCACTAGGCAGTACCACCTGCCTTCCCAGAGCCAGGAAGAGAACCAGGAGTCCTGGCTCTCACTCTTTCTCCCCCCATCCGCTCAACCACTAGACCCACCCCCTTCCAAGAGCTGCAGAGAACCCCAGGAGTCCAGGCCCCCAGCCCCTGAACCCCATTTCCTTCCCAGAGCTAGGCTCTCAGACCCGCCCCCTCTAACCACTAGCCCCCACACGTCTCCAGTGACACCTATCCCCAGGCGCACAAAGGAAAGCGGTGGGTGAGTCAGACCTTTGGCAGAAAAACAGACGCTTCATCTGGCAGCTAATGGAACATCAGTGTGACTCAGACCCTTAAGCCACCCCCTCACCCCTCCTAGGGGTGCTGTGGGGATGGGGAGCAAGATTGGGGATGCTCAAGCCACCTGCTTGCCCCTTCTACGGGTGCCATGGGGGGCAAGGAGCAGGATTTGGGCTCGGCCAGGACTGCTCTCCCCTGCAGGCAGGGCTGGGTTATTTAAACCTTTAAAGCATCAAATCAAATCAAAATCAAATCATAGGGCTGGAAATTTGGGAGTCTGGGAACCCCAGCATCCAGGCCATGGCCTTGTTTGGGAGATGCCATTCTCTTTCCTTTCAGCCCCTCTCATTTCCTGTCCCAAAGTTGGTTCCACACTCACCCTGCCCCAGTGGTGGTTGCATCTCAACCCCAGGCAAGCCATCCCTGTGTGGTGTTATGTTTGGCTATTCCTCAACTACCCAGCCCAGAGGGGGCTATATTTTAGCACTGCCTGAATAGTTTTCCTAATCCTTGTCTACTTCCACCCTGCACAGGGCATCTGTATTATTATCCTGATCTGCTATGGTGCTTCCAGGACCCCTGGTTACACAGGCCTGGCCATCTTCGAGATGGTGTTTTCAATTGTCTTCTTCATCATCTTCGCCTTCAGATTTAACAAGCAACTGGCTTTCATACACTGGGGCTGGACTGTAAGAAGTTATATTCTATTTACACTATGCTGCATGGGGGGGGTGGGGAAGCACTGTAACATATCAGCTGAGAGTGAACAATTTGCTGTTCTGAATAACTTTTTTTTTTTTTAAAAGGGGGCAGGTTCCTAAACAACCATGTTTTAACTTCTTAACATACAAGAAAATGTTGTACAAAAATAAATTAATTAAAATCCATGGAAATACCTATGCAAAAAACTTTGTTAAAATGCATAGCGAGGGTATTCCCAGGCAAAAGAACTTGCAAGTAAACAGTTAAAAGCCTTAAACATTGATTTATACTGCACAAAGATATAGCTACATGCATTTAGAATAAATTCTAATAATTTAGAATAAAGAAATTGCCATAAGAAAAAAAAATTAAGCTAAAAACAAAAATACATGGAAATTCCAGTTTGAATAGAAAAGGCCATGAGAGGGGTCAGTAGATGTGGAGCTACAATAAGATGAGTGCAAAACTGGCTGGATAACTGCTCCCAGGGTGTAGTTATCAACAGTTCACAGTTGTGCTGGAAGGGCATAACAAGTGGGGTACTGCAGAGATCAATTCTGGGTCTGTTTCTGTTCAATATTTTATCAATGATTTAGAGGATGGTATAGAAAGTATGCTTATAAAGTTTTTGGATAATACCAAATGGGGGGGGGGTTGCAAGTGTTTTGGAGGATAGGATTACAATTCAAAATGGCTTGAGCAAACTGATGAAATGGTCCAAGGTAAATAGAATGAAATTCAGTAAAGACAAGTGCAAAGTACTTCGCTTAAGAACGAACAATCCATTGCACGCATGCAAAACGGGCAATGACTGCCTAGGAAGGAGTACTGTGGAAAGGGATCTGTGTGTCATAGTGGACCACAAACTAAATAGGAGTCAACAGTGTAACACTGTTTCAAAAAAAGCAAACACTATTCTGGGATGTATTAACAGGAGTATTGTAAGTAAGACACAGGAAGTAATTCTTTCACTCTACTCTGCACTGATTAGACCTCAACTGAAGTATTGTGCCCAGAACTGGGCACCTCATCTGAGGAAAGATACGGAGAAATTGGAGAAAGTTTAGAGAAGAGCAATAAGGTCTGGAACACTTGACTTATGAGGGAAGATTGAAAGAACTGGTTTTCTTTCAGGAGGAGACATGATACCTTTTCGAGTACCTAAAAGGTTGTTATGAGGAGGGAGAAAAATCATTCTCCTTAACTGCCGATCATAGGAGAGGATGCAAGGGGCTTAAATTACAGCAAAGGAGATTTAAGTTGGACATTAGGGGGGGAAAAAACTCCTGTCAGGGTGATTAATCACTGGAATAAGTTGCCTAGAGAGACTGTAGAATTTCCATCACTGGAAGTTTTTAAGAGGAGGTTAGAGAAACACGTGTCAGATGGTTTAAGATGGTACTTGGTTCTGCCATGAGTGCAGGGGTTTGGACTCGATTACCTCTCATGGACCTTGCACTTTACATGATTCTATGAGAGAATTTCTCCACAAAATGTTGGTAGGGGTGGGGTAGGGGAACTTCTTGTTATTATTCTGTCAGGAAGTTTCCATGCAAACAAGTTAGTGAATTTAGAAGATGCACAGAAATTCCCATGGAAACAAGAAAATTTCTATTCCAAAAGCTTCATTAATGAAGACATCCTGCAAACAATTTCATTGGGTTATTGATATGCAAGTAAATTCTTGCATTAGAAAGCAAGTTAAATAGCAAGGGAATTCCTGGGCCAAGAACTCCTCTAATTGAGGAAGAGGGCTTCAAACTACCATCTGTCTGCTTCTGATCTTTGGTTTCTTTCCTCCTCAGGATTTCCTCCGAGCTGTAATTGCCTCTCTGCTCTTCCTCATCACCTCTCTCATCGTTATCATTGGCCATAAGGATGGACCTGGGATCGCAGCTGGGGTAAAGCAACTGTGGCTCCCCTGACAGTCAAGGCTGGGTGCTGTGGTGCGGGGAGCGCTCTCACCTGGCGGTCTGGGCCATGCTGTTGGAAATGGAGCTCGGTGGCAGACACTCTGCCCACCAGTCAGTGCTGGCTGCAGCATGTTTGGCATCAATTTCTTGCAATTGGCTTCCATGCTTGACCACAGAAGTGGCCACATTACAATGTTGGGAGGGGAAGAAATGAGGCAAACTGTGTAAAATTAGCAGGGGGACCTTCTGCTCTCCTTGATCCAAGGGCCTTGAGCCCCTCTCACCTTGGATCCTAGCAGTACCTTGACCCCCCAAATCTTCAGCTTGTTAAAGAAATCAACAGATACAATGAAACTTGCTTGGTTCCATTCCCCACAGGTCTTTGGGCTGCTAGCAGGTGTCTTGTTTGCCTATGATGCCTATACCTCACTTTCCAGCCTCCGGCAAAGCCACACAGCTGCCCCCACTGGTAAGTCACCCCCCCCCCCCCCCCCACCCAGGGCTGGGGGGAACTATCTGCCCTCCCATGAGAAGGTGGAAGAGAAGAGGGTAGATGGTAGTGACCCCCAACTCTGACACTCCCTTGTGTCCTTTCTTTCCTTGCAGAGTCCCCGGAAGGTGCTTGAGGAATCTGTGTGCTAACCCCCACCCCACTGTGCAGCCTCCTCTCTCCCCTGCTGTTTCTAAGGACTCTTTGTACATACTCTGTGAGGTGTGGGATATGAAATCCCACCCAATAATCTCCCTCCAGCTTCTCCTACCAGTTCCTGCACTGACCTCAAGGCCCCACCCATGTTTTGAAGCCTTGACAAGGTGGTCACATGGGGGGAGCTAGCCCTCCCAGCAACATCACCTCCACTTGCCCAGCTTGGCTTTAGAGAGGATGAGGGCAGCAGAGTCTACTGGTTAAGGGTGGGGGGGCAAGCAGGAGCCAGGACTCCTGGGTTCTGTCCTCAGCACTGGGAGGGGAGTGAGGTTTACTGGGTTCTGTCCCTACCATTTATTGCTTATCAAGTGCCTTTACCCTTTCTGTGCCTCAGTTTCTCCTGCACCATGAGGGGGTAACTTTGTAAGCTATTCAGGGCCGAAGGACCCATGTGTTTACATAGGGCCTGTCAAAACAGGAACCCAAGTGCTTAAGGGTCTTGAAAAAGTGGGATATTTCAAGGGAAATAAATTAATATAAGGATATTTTTAATTGACTAAAATGAATGCAAGAAACCAGCCACAGGGCAGGGGATTGGCTGGCTCTGGGGGTGGGGTGGGGAATACACCACTGGGAAACAGGTCAGTTCACTGACTCTGCCCCTGACTCCTGCCGCTCCCACCTCTCCAATCCCCATTCCTTGTGCTGCTTGAATTAATTTCTGCTTATTTAGGGGGAAACGTTTAATAAAAATACTGAGAAATGGCTTTGTTTGGAATGGATCCAGTGGTGTTGGAGGCAAAGGCAACTAAAGGAGGGTTTTGAGATGGGTGATGTGTGTCTAGGTGCCTGTCCGCCCCGGAAGAGACCCATGGGCCCAGCCAGTCTGGCTTCCACTTCCTTCCCCAAAAGGTTCTTTAAAACACAAGTCACATGTGTCCCTATAAATTACTGAGTTGACATGCCACTGGTGCCCTCTACTGCCAGAAAAATGAACAAGTCCCTCTAGTATGCACCCAGTGCTGATACACAGCCATCTCTGGAGTGAAGCAGGCAGCTGAGGAACAGTCATGCCATAACACCACATAGGGACAGCTCTGACACTGATCAGGGTTTTAAACAACTCTTTTATTTAAATGTTGCTCCTTTCTTTTTTTAAATTAATCCTTTAACAGTAAAACAAACTAGAAGGTTAGATTCCAGACACAGTGGGCAGCCCAATTCTGTAGCAGGGGGCAGCACAGGGTGTGCCCCCATGAACTAGTCTCCCCCACTCTCTGGACCCCTTATCTACCTACCCCCACTGCAGCTCCTGAGGGTGGGAATCAAGCCCCCAAATGTTCCACTACTAAACAAGCCAAATATCTGATCTAATGGGGGAAAACAGAAAAAAATCCTGCTGATTCCCACCCCTGGTCAAAGGTCACAATGGATGGGCCACAGGCCAATGACATTTCCCCCAAAACTAAGAACATGTAAAAGTCAAAGTATGAAATACAATAGGTCAAAGGTCCCACTGAAGAGATTCCCATCCAAAAGTCAAGGGACAGCATGTGAGGGCACTTGCAGGTAAGAGGTCACAGTTCACAGCAAAAGGTCAAGAGTCACAGTGGAAAGGTCAGTCAAAGGCCACAAGGAAAAATTTACCAACGGCAGGTCAAAAATCACCACCAAAACAAAAAGGTCACAGTGGAAAGGCCCCAACCAAAGTTCAAAGAGCCCAAGTAGGGTTCAAAGGTCAAATGGGCAGATCAGTGCTCACAGGTCCCTGAGGAAAGGTCAGTGTTCATAAGGGTGAGGTCCAGCCATCAACAGCCACAAGGCAAAGGTCAAGGTCACTGTGGAGAGGTCATTGGCCCACAATCCTTAGCCAGAGGTCATAAGCAGAGACCAGAGGTTAAATTTAAACAGTCACAAAGCAGAGGTCCCAGGTGAACAAGGTCAGACATCACAGGAGAAAGGTCAAAGTCCAAGGGTCCCCACTAAAATGTAATTAATTAAGGTTATAGTGGAAAGGTCACCCTCCAAGCAATCATGGGAATGGTCAGAGGTCAGCACAGAAGCATGTGGCTGAGGATACTCAATGAAACGTTACAGGTCACATGGAAAAGGTCACAGACCAAAGATTATCATGGAGAAATCAATCACAGAGTCCCAGGTGAAAGTTTGGGGTTGGGGGTGGGGACAACAGAGACTATCAAAGTCCAAAAGTCCTACATGGAAGGTTACTGCTGAAGGTCAGGGGGTCATAGCAGAGAGGTCAAAATCCAAACGTCCTCCACTGAAATCCACAAATGAAGATTAAAGATGACAGTAGAAAGTTCAAAGTCTAAAGGTCACAAGCAAAGGTTGGTTGTCACCACAGAGAGGTCACAGTTCAAAGGTGACAAGCCACAGCTGGAGGCAACACTGGAGAGGTCATAGTTCAAGAACTGTGAGAAGAGGCCAAAGATTGTTAGCACAAGTCAAAGTTCAAAGGTCATAAGTGCAGGTCAGAGGCCACTGTGGACAGTTCACACCCAAAAGGTCATTGCCAGCTGGAGGGTCAAAGGTAACGGGTCAATTCAGGCCACCACACAGCTCCTGTCCCGAGCCCCACGCTGCACTGGGTTGCCCTCTCCCTTCTGGGAGGGGCCAGGATGAGTGGCCAGTGGGGGGCCTGCCCCTCTCCGCAGGTGGGGGGGCAGGGGGATGGGCTCGCCTAGGAAGTAACCTTCCTCCTCTGAGTCCGAGGAGGAAGATGAAGAAGAGTCGTCCCAGGCACCGCGGCGGCCCCGAAGATAGCGGTGCTGGTGGCGGGGGTGAAAGGCCCCTTTTGAGGCTGAATAGACCATGGGCGGGCCCCCTTGGCGCTGCTCCTCCAGGGGGAGCCGCCCCTCTGGCTCCCCCTCCCCAACCAGGTGCAGGGTGTTGTCAGAAGAGGAGGAGGGCTGCGGCCAGAGCTGGCGTCGGCACAGCTGAGCAGTGCAAGGAGGTCCTAGCTCTCCCGCCACCAGAGGCTCCCGGAAGCTGACCCGGGGGACAGTGCCCTGGGGGAAGCCCCCTTCTGTGGCTATCGTCCCTCCACCTTCCATTGGGGGTCCCTGGCTGAGCCGAGGGGAAACCAAGAGCTTGGAGGCAGAGCTGCTGGTCCAGTCAGCCCCTTTGGCTGGCGCTAGGCCCAGCTCAGGCATGGAGTGGCGGTGGGGGAAGCCGCGATGGAAGCGGGACTCAGAACCTGGTGGGAGAAAGAGACGGGGGATGCAGTTAGGGACAGGAGCCACCATGTTGCCCACCTGCCTCACTGCCAAGAACCCCACCGAGTTCTCTGATCTCCCCATGCCCCACACCAGTACCTCTCCTCCAATCCTCTAGCCTCTTCCATCGCCACGATCCCCCCCCATCTCACCTTCTTTCTCTTCTTCTGGGGGTCTTGGGCAGGTGGACGTGCCCCGCGAGGTAAATCCAGCCGGTTCACTCCCCTCCTCAGCCCCAGAGACCGCACTCCAGCTGCGCCGCCCACTGGGTTCCATGCTCCGGGCTCTGCGGCAGGTGAAGGAGACAGAGCGGGAGACGGGCAGGCGGCGAGGGGGGCCCCGGCGCCCATCCTGGGAGCGGGGGCCATGGAGGGCTGAGTCACAGGAGTCTGAAGCGCTGGCATCGTCGCCTCCCAGGCTGCAGCCTCGGGAGCAGAATATCTGCCCCCCCTTCGGCAGAAAGGGTTTGCCCAGTAGGGGGAGGCGGCAGCGGGTGCAACAGAAGCAGGCGTCGGTGGCATGCCAATGCTGCCCCTCATAGGTCATCTGGCCCTGGTTGATGCCTATGGGGGGGGAATGGAGATGGGGCAGGGGCATCACGTCAGTCCACAGAGCAAGAGAGGTTAATAGCAGGACTCCTGGGTTCTATTCTGGACATACCTGATTGTGGGTTTCTCTATACCCACCCTGCTCCCTTGGTCCCTGGTCACCTGGGTCCCATGCTGCCTGGGTGCTCCCTCCTTTCCCACTGCCTGAATGTCAGAGACCTCCTGCTCCCTGGATGCCTCAGTCACCCTGCTCTCCATGGTCTCTAGATACCAGGTCTTCTCGCTGCCTGGGTACCTGGGTTACCTGCTCACCATGGTCCCTGGATGTCATAGTCCCCCCCACTCTTCATGGTCCCTGGATGCCAGTTTCCCTCCTCCTGCTGCCCAGATGCCTGGGTCCCCGTGTTCTCCACAGTCCCCAGATGCCAAGTCCCCATACCGATGTGCTCCCCACAGGCGTCGCAGTACTCGGCATAGAGTGCCTGGTAGCAGCGGCAGCAGTAAGGGCGGCTCTGCCGCATCACGTAGCGCTGCCCACCCAGTGCTTCCTCACACTCGAAGCAGCAGAAATGACGCATGTGCCAGTGCCGGCCCTCGGCCTCCGTGCACTCGTCTGCAAAGATGATCTGTGGGCAAGGCAGAGATCTGCTGACTCTCCTGCTCCCTCCCACTGACTCACCAATAGTGGCACCCCCATCCCACCCACCTGGATCCCCCAATCCCATCTACAGAGAGCCCAAAACCCACACCCTCAGACCCCCAGATCACCCCATCCAGATCCATTCCAGCCTTTGGATCCCCCAGTCTCCTGCCCCCTGCTCTCACCTCATCACAGGCCTCACAGCGGGGTTTCAGTTGCTCGGCATGGTGCCGTCCACAATAGATTTTCCCCTCCTGGTAGAAGTAAATGAGATCCACCAACAGCTCCCGACAGGTTGTGCACTGGAAGCACTGGGGGTGCCAGCAGGCCCCATGTCCTGCCCGACTGGCAAACACTGCAATGTCCCCACCACGGATCTGCTTCCCGCACTGCCGCAGAGAAAGAGAGAGAGAAACAGGTCTCAGTGAGCAAGACACAGGACCTGTCCCTTCTATAGCAGTGGTTTTCAAATTTTTTCCTTGGGCTCCAGTTGAAAAAAATCATTTATGCCCATGACCCTGCAATTATATCTTTTGAGCAATGCACTCCAGTCTTTTGGTGGTGGCAGCAGGGGGCCCCATGACCCAGTACTGGGTCCTGACCCTAAGTTTGACAACCATGGCTCTAGAGGGCATCTGCTCCTGCTTGGCCCCAGAGTGGAGGGGAATGGGGTAAGATGCTCTGGGACGCTGCAATCCTCCCTCTGGTCTGTAAGTTCCAAAGGGGCAGCTGTGTTAGTCTAGTTCAGTAAAACAAACAAGGAGTCCTGTGGCACTTAAAGACTAACACATTTATTTACTCATGAGCCCTCATGGGAGAAAATCCCACCTTGTCAAATGCCAGCTTCACGGGATTCCTTGTTTGTTGGTCTGTATATGTACCTGTTCATCTGCTCATTTGACAAGCACCTCTAAGGGCAGGAGGCTCTTGGCATGGGGCCCGCCTCTCAACAGCCTGACAGATGGGGCTCAGTAGGAACCCAGGAGTCCTGGCTCCCAGCTTCCCTTCCCAATGTAACCAGTAGACCCAACTCCTCATCCAGAGCCAGGGGCAGAACCCAGAAGTCCTGGCTCCCAACCTTGCCCCCCCCCAGCCCTAACCACTAGATCCTACTTACCTCCCAGAGCCAGGGAGAGAACCTAGGAAAGCTGGCTTAAAACCCTCCTGCCCCTTTAACTAGTAGACCACACTTCGCTCCCTGAACTACCAATCAGTTCCCCAAACTTTCTTCTTAGCCCAGGTTTGCATCTTGGCTCCCACAACGTTTTGCACAGTGCATGGGGGGAATTGCGCCCAAAATCCCGCTGGAGAAGAGGAGGGGGAGCAGCGAGAGAGGCACAGATGGGGACATGGCAGATACCTGCTCACAGATGGCACCAGTAATGGTGACAGGGAACAGTCGAACTGTTCCTCGGCCAAGATTCTCCCGCTTCCGCTGCTGGGAGAAAAGCTTTAGCTCTTTCTTCTCTTCCTCCTCCAGGGGGCTGCAGTATTGAGCCTAGGACACAGAGAGACCAACTGAACCAGCACCACAATGCAGCTACTTCTGGGGCAGGACAGATGGGAACAGTCACACATAACACCACCTGGGTATGGTTCCCTGGAGCTGAGATACAGCCAGTTCTGGGATGTGATGGGGACAACACAGACCAGTTTGGGGAAAGAAGGGCAGCAGAGTGAGGCAGGCTGGAATCTCTGGAACTGGGATTTTGCCTGAATGCCAGGGTTCGCTCCTCATGTCTTGGGGGAACACAGGCCAGAGAATTTGTATTTTTAGGGACACCTCCTGCAGCATGGAGTCAGCCCCTTCACCTGGTCCTCTCCCTGCTGTGTGGTGCCCTCCATCCCCTCCCAGCACCAGGGGCTCTCCAGCCCCTCACCTCACTGTCATGGGGAGGCAGCTGGTGCAGGAGCTGGCGGATCCGGTACCGCTCCCCAGGGCTGTTCACATAGGGCACCTTGTCCTCTGGCAGACAGCTGAAGAACTGATACACCTGGTATGGGAGAAAGGTGGTGGGGTCAGATCCAGGGGGCGTGGCCTGACCCCCCAAGGCACAGAGTCAGAGACCAGGATTGGGGCTGAACATTTTCAGAGGGTAGCCGTGTTAGTCTGTGCACAGCAGGAACAATGAGAGTCCTGTGGCACCTTAAAGACTAACAAATTTCTGCAGGCATAATCTTTCATGCATCTGATGAACTGGGTTGGAGCCCACGAAAGCTTATGCCTGAAGAAATCTGTTAGTCTTTATGGTACCACAGGACTCTCATTTTTGCAGGATTAGGGGTCTGATTCCAGAGGCTGGGAGGCCACAAGAGGAGGAGCCATAGGGTGGGGGAGTGTCTGCGACCAGGCGTGGAACGGAGTTATAAGCCCCACAGAGGCAGACAGAGCTAGAATGCCCACTGGTGGGTAACTTTGGCCCCCATGTGGGCATGGCTATGGACCCCAGGAGGTGGGCCTAGGATCCCAACTCCAGGCGGTATCTATGGTGCCTACATGGGCATGGCTACCACCCCCAGGAGGCTGTGGCTACGGCCGGAGGAGTGGGGCACACTCACCCCCCAACCAGGAGGTGGGGCTATGGGATCCTCCACCCAGAGAGGTGGGCTCACCTGCTCAGGTTTGAGGCCGGGTGGCACCCAGGCATACTCCTCGGAGGCACAGCCCGAGTCATCATCAGAGATGGAGTGGCGCTGGAAGTCCGAGATGAGCCGGCACATCATTCGCTCCAGGTCGACGGGCACCGACCGCACTGCGTGTTCCTCCCGTGGGCACTTGCAGTGCTGGCAGATCTTCCTGGAGTGGGGAGACTCTACAGTAACACACCAGCTCCCGGAGAGCCTCTACAGTAATGCACTGGCCCCCAGAGAGCCCCTACCGCAGGGGTCTCAAACACACGGCCCACAGGTTGCATGCGGCCCCTAAAACTACTTCCTGTGGCCCCTGATGACACTTTTGTTACTGATATTTGCCAGAGCCGTAACTACGGCAGGGCCAAAGGGGCTTTGCCCTGAGCACACCAGAGCAGCTCAATAGAGCCACTCTATTAAAGGGCAGGTTTCGCAGCGCTGGCTCCAAGTGCCGCTAATGGCAAGGGGTGTATTCAGATTGGAACGTGCCCCGGGAGGCAAAACAGACTGTTACTGCTCTGAGATTTGCAATAGTGTTGTATGAAGAGGTTTCAGTGGTGCAGCCCTCAGGCTAATGTACTAGTCCTCATGCGGCCCTCATGGTGATTTGAGTTGGAGACCCCTGCCCTACGGTAATGCACCGGTCCCTGGAGGGCCCCTACAGTAATGCACCGGCCTCCCAAGAAAAACCCTCCTCACCGTACAGACCCCACCAGAGAGACACTACAATAACACACTGCCCCCACAATAATACATGCTCCCTCCCCAAAGACACTACAATAAACACACAAGAGACAGGAACTTCTGTAGGATCAGGTGTGGGGTCGTATGCTGGGCATGAACAGAGAAGGGGATCGAGGAGGAGTCTCTGAGGGGTCACTAGGGGAGGCCACAGAGGAGGCTGTGGGAAAGGCTGTATCTGGAGTGTGGGGGAGGATTGTCCCTCCAAGGGAAGTGGCCTTACAGGGGTCCCTTCCCTTTCCCCTTCTCCATGGTGCAGGTGTGGAGAAGCTCCTTCCGTTCCATTAACCACAACAGCCTGGCTCACACAGTGGTCTCAGCCAAAAGGCGCTAATGAGGGGGGCAGGGCTGGGGACAGGGCCCAGCTTGCCTGAGTACCTGTCCCTCTGGGTGGCACCATGCCAAGTACTTTGCTCCTGGGGTACTTCATGGGGGGCACAGCAGCAAGGTAGGAATGGCAGGGGGTGACATAGGAGGTGGGGGGCAGCAGAACAGAATAGATAGGGTTGAGAGGGCAGCATGGTGGGATCGATGGGTACCAGGGGAGCAGTAAGGTGGGATGGGAGGGTACCGGGGGGTTAGCAGAGTGAGTGTTGGGTTCCTACCTCCATCCATGCACCAGGAAGCCAGGACATTGGTCCCCACAAGCATGGCACGGCTGCCCTCGGTCAGGATCAGCAGCTTCGGGTGGCTGCAGGGCACAGACACAGCATGCCACCCAGCACCAGGGCTCCGCAGTAGCTCCCACACACCTGAACTATGAGGTCTGGTAACTGGAGCCAGCAGGCTGGGTTATGAGTTAGGATTCCTGGGTCCTGTCTCTAGGTGGGAGTGTCTGTCTCCAGCCCCACAACTGCTTGCCCCATCTCTGAGCTGCCCATGCAAAAGCCAGAGCCCACCAAACCTGGCCAGGGGCAAGTCTGGGACACGGACAAAAGCCACAGCCTCTGCACCCAGGGTATCATGGGAGTGAACCCCCCCAACTGGGGATCCCCAGCTCATTGGGGGAAGGGAGCCACCAACCTCGGCCATGGAGAGGGCTTCTGGGAGCTATGAATTCAGGCCAGGCTGTGGGGCTTGTGGAAGCTGGGCTGGGCCACACTGGGGCCTGTGAGAGCTCAGACGTTGAGCAGGTCAGCCCAGGGCATTGTGGGAGGTGAGAGCTGCCCCACACGCCAAGACCTGCCCCAGCTCGGCTCAGCGGAGCATGACACACACTGAGAGCTGGCTCGGTGCCACGGGCTAGGGTGGGGGTGGGGGTGGGGAGCAGACAGCAGGCAGGTTGGGGGGTGGACTTGGGGGATCCACCCTACCTGCCCCCCTGGGGGTCACGTCAAGGGGAGACCACCTACAGACCCCAATTTTGGCCAGCCGTGAGGGGGCAGGGCAGTGCCTGGCCTGGTAGGAGAGCTGGGGAGAAGGAGATGAGTCAGACCAGGGGGTTTGAATTAGACCCCAGTCCCCACCCCTGCTCCACACAGCAACAGTGTTGGCCTCCCCATGTACAGCCCCTAACCTCCCCTCCCACTCCATAGCCTCCAGCTCAGGTACCCCTTTCCCTGACCCCAGGCACTCCACCCCAACATGCAGATCCCCATCTCCCCCCACAACTCCCCATTCAGGAAACCCTCTTGCCTCACAGCCCCAATCCACCTAAGTCAGGTCCCCCCAACTCCCATCACCCACTCAAATCCCCTTCCCATCCTCCTGCACAGTCCCTTGACTCAAGATCCCCCCTCCCCAATGGTTCCCTATCCTCCCCTCCCCCACTCCTTGCTGGAAGGACTGACCCCAAAGCCGCATTAAACGTGACCTCTTAATACAACCAGCGAGTTAATCCTGACCCAGATGAGAGACAATCCGCACCATCAGGGAGGGGAAACACACATGGGGCTGAAGGGTGAAGCAGCTTGGATTATACCCACCCCACACACGGTACCTCCATCTGCTGGGGAGTGCATTTAATAACCCCCCCAAAGCCCCCAGTCCCCATTGCTCTAGCGGGAATGGGGGAGGGATACTGAGCTAGGCATGTCTGTGGCTCTGACTGGGGCTGATGGAGGCAGGGTACTGGGGCAGATGGGCTTTGGGTGTGATGGGGGGCAATGGAGGTGGGATACCAGAGTAGCTGGGCCCATGGGTTTGACCAAGGGGGGTTGAAGGGGGGATTCTGGGATAAATGGGCCTGTGGGTTTGATGGGGGAGCTCGAGGCAGGACGTCAGGGTAGATGGGCGTGTGGGTCTGATGGGGGGCAATGGAAGTGGGATATCAGAGTAGATGGGCCCGTGGGTTTGACCGAGGGGCACTGAAGGTGGGATTCTGGGATAAATGGGCCCGTGGGTTTAGCTGGAGGCAGGACGTCAGGATAGATGGGCCTGTGGGTCTGATGGGGGGCAACAGAGACAGGATACCAGAGTAAATGGGCCTGTGGGGTCTGACAGGGCAGCAGGAAGGAAAGTGGGGCAATCGCAACCAGGAGTCGTCCTGCCCCTGGAGGGCAGATACCACAGCTGGTTTGCCCTAGAGAAGGGAAACTGAGTCAGCCCACCGGCTGGGTCAATGGGTAACATCCCCGACCCCACCCCGCCCCCGAGGGGAGAAGCTCGCCCCGCCCCCTCGGCAGCAGAACAAGCCGCCCCGGTTCCGACGGCCGGGAAAAGCAGCCGGGCCCGCCCCGGCCCCACCGATCCCCGCCCCGAGGCGCCCCCGGGACAGCGCCCCCTCCCGCCGCGAGGGGAGCGGCCCGTCTCCCCCGCCCCGTCCCTGGTTCCCACGCGGGGAAATTCCCACGGAGCTGGGCGCCCCGGCCCGCCCCACCGAGCCCAGCACTCACGGGGCGGGAGGAGCGGCGGTGCCGAGACCCCCGGGTGAACATCGTCCGCTGACGGGCCGGCACCCGGCAACCCGGCCCCCAAACCTGCCCCGCCCCACGCCCCGTGCTCCGCCCCTCGCCTTCCCACGCCCGGCCCTGCGCTGCCCCGCTGCTTCCCCCTTAAACACGCCCCGTCGTCCCCAGCGCTTGGCACCGCCCCGCTCCCACGGCCACCCGGGACCAACTTGCCCCTTGTCCCCCCCTGCGGTTCTGACTTCATGTGTCCTGGGGGACAAACCAAGGGGCTGGGGGGGGGGAAGGTGGGCAGAGTGAGCTGAGATAGGAGGAGAGCTGAGGGTGGGCAGAGGTGGTATGAGATGAGTTGTGTGTATGGCACAGCGAGGGGCGCCCCTCACATCAAATCTGTCCCAGGCCCCCTAAGGCCTTTGGGGGGCCCTGACCGGGCCCCGGGTTGGGTGTGTTGCCCGGTTCGTGCCATCCCTGTTGTCTGGGGGTGGGTCCCTACTGAGACCTTTCCAGCTGCCACCTGGAGTCAGGAGAGAGTCCCCCCATCCGTAGCTTTGCAAGCCCCACATCTGGAGTCCCAGCCCAGAGCTCGCCCCTTCCACACACCCCACCCCACCCCCATGGTTTTGTCCCTGCTCTGGGTGGGGGGCAAGGTCAGGGCTGAGCTGGTGGGTGGTTGGAGGTTGGGAGCCAGGGTTGGTTCCCCAGCTCTGAGAGGGGAGGGGGGGCAGTGGTTTGAACATCAGGGGCTGGGAATCAGGACTCCCTATATTTCTGGCCCCCATGTATGAAATGAATTTGCTGAACCTCAGCTTCATTTGTCACTGGAGCTCAACTTTGGGGTGGGGCCAGCTAAGATATAGAACCCAGGCATCTTGGACTCAGTCTCTAGGCCGCCTTCTTCCCTCCAGTTCTGTGAAGGCAGCGCCTTATCTGTGGTCCTGGGCGTCTCCATTACAGGGTGGGGCTGGTGGGAGGGGGCCCCTGGCAGCCTCCGGGGACTGGGGACGGGTGTTAGTCGGTCAGTGCTGGTTGTTCGTCCTCAGTGCAGGACAACAGGTAATGGGGGGTCACCTGGGAGGGGCATGGGGGATGGTTATAAAAGAGGAACAGCAGGTGGGGCATGGGTGGGTTGCGGATGGTGAGGTGGAAGGGATGGGGTGCAAATGCTGGCAGTGGTGGGGGGTGGGCTCAGACCTCCTTTTCTGCCCTGCTCTCAAGTTGGCCATTAACAAGGTGGCTCTATCCAGCCAGGGGCTGTCAGCAACCCAGACACCCCTTGAGCAAACTGGAGGAGAGGGGCAGGCTCTGACCTAGTCCCACAGCAGGGTGCTGGCTGGCCAGGGGGATGTATGTTGCCTGTCTTCTGTAAGGGGGTGCCAGCTTTGACCTGACCCCATGGCAGTGGGCTGGGTAGGACCTGTCTCCTCTAAGGGGCACCAGCTCTGACCTGACCCCATGGCAAATGGTTGTCTGGCTTGGGAGAGCATGGGGCCTTTCGGTTCTAAGGGATGTTAGCTCTGTTCCGTCCCCGTGGCTGGCTGGCTGACTGGAGGGGGGAATGGGGTATGAAAGGTGCTGCCCCAATAAAATCCCACTGCCATTCCGGGTATCATTCTTCCAGAGTCTCCCCCTGGTCCCTGTTCAGCTGAGTCCCACCGACAGCGTCCAGTCTTGGGCGTCTGCTTAGCTATTGCCCTACAGCTGCATTGGGTGGGCAGCCATGGCTGTTATCAGGCTCCCACAGATGCAGCCCCACCCTGACGCTGACAAGCGCTGTGCCAGGCCCAGCTCCGACATATCCCACTTAATTGCTGGCCTGACAAGATGGGGGAGGGGGATCGTAGTGAGACCTCTGCAATCACTCCCCATAGACATCTGCAGCTGGGAGGGAATGGAGCCCAGAAAACATGATACTCTGCCCACCTCCCACCAATTTCTTACAGCCCTAGCAATAAAGATTTAGGGGCATGGGGCAGAGATGGGTCCTGTCCCACCAAGCCTATCCACTTTCCTCTAATCCAGCTCCAAGACAAGCAAGCTCCATCTTCAGACCAGTCTGGCTGATGGTTCTGACCAGGAGCCTGGTGCCCTCCAATCTCCTCTCCCACACCCCTGGTTATTGTATCTGTCCGGGGTGGTGAAATCAGTCATTCAAGAGGGTCTCCCTCCATGGAGCACTGGTTCACTGGAGGGCATCAATACCTGCCTGCTCTGATCTATAGGCAAATAGAGAAGTTGAGCCCATGTGTCAGTCCCCTTCTCATTTTCTGATGACCTCCAAACTCACCCAGCATTGCTGGAAGTTTGGAAGCATTTGGAGATAATGTTCGAAAGGGTTCACCCACCACATAGGTGGAGAAATGGGGTTGGGCAGCAAATTTGGCCGATGGGCCAGTCTCATGCTCTGGGGGATCAGGAAGGACATTTCTGAGCCGCTCCAGAGGCTAAATTCATAGGGATGTGGATGAAACTTGCCCTCCCTGGATTATATGGAAGGCCAGATTAGGTGACTCAAGGGGGCCCTTCTGGCTTTGGACTCCACAAATCTACCCAACCTCATAGGGAGTGGGGCTCAGCAGGGGTGCTTCCCCCTGGCAGGCAGGACCAGGCGATAAGGGGGACTGTGCTGTGGGGAATGGAGCAAGGACAGGAGACCTGGACACCTTGGTTCCTCATGCCTTTTATTCCTCTGATGGGCAGCACTGCAATCCAGCACAATGGCTTCCTTTCTCCAGCGCTGTCCATTCCTGACCCGGGATCCCAGCATCTTCTTGCTCAAAGCTCGGCCCCTGCTGGTGAGCAGTGCCCAGCGATGTCCTGTCATGGTGGCCCGGACGCTGATGTGCTCCTCCCCAGATCTTCAGAGGAGTGTGGACAATCCCATTCCACCAAGTGAGTGGGGGGGAGGGGCTCTGATCCAGGACTTTTGGGCTCCCTCCGTGGCTCTGGTGGGCAGTGGGGCCTAGCAGTCGGAGTGGTTGGGACTGGGTGCCCGGACTCCTGGGTTCTATCCCTTTCACTTGGCTGTCTTTCTCCAGCAGGATCTGTCTCTGTGAAGTTGGGGCCCCCAGAGGGGGTCCCCAGCTCCTCTCAAACCAGCTGCCCTTTCATGGAGTTGGAGGTGCAGGATGGACTGAACCGGATCGTTCAGCGTGCTGGCCCAGAGGTGCAGGAGGATGTGAGGCTCTACAAAACTGGTGAGGACTGCCCTGACCTCTCCATAGAACCCAGGAGTCGCTCCCAGCTCCTCCCACCCTACTCCAGCCTCTAGTCCACACTCCTATCCACGAGCTGGGAAGAGAACCTAAAAGTATTGGATCCCAGCCCCTTCCGCTAACTTCCCACCTCTGTGTTCCCTTCTCTCCAGACCCTCTTAGCTCTCTGCTCCTTGAGGTCCAATCCAGCCTCCGAAAGAAATTCCTGGCCTCTGATGGGCCAGGCCTCCCCACCCACCTGCTCCAGGACAACATGCCAGGTGAGGCCTGATACTGGGGTAGATGGGCCAGTGGCTCTGACTGGATGATACTATGCTGGACGGGGGGACTGGGGCATGCTGGGGGAGAGGAGGGACAAAAGTGACATAGCTTGGGCTTTGCCATCCTGCTCCCAGAATTCTCGACACTCCCAAAGTTCAACTCAGGCTCTGTCCTGGACACCCTGCCACTGAGATAAATTGAGAGTCACAGGCCACCTCTGGCGTAGTGCAGTCCAGAGACTCCCCCCACCAGAGCAGACCTCTAGAAAAACCATCCTAAATCCACTGGGCCCCTTGGGAAACTTCCACCCTCATGACTGCAAGTGGGTCTGTGGCATGGCAGGGTCTAAGTTTTCTTTTCAATAGGTAAAACTTGAGGCATGTTTTAAAACTTTGGAACTGTGTAAACTCTCACAGAGGTGGGAGATTCTAGGTGTGGGAGGGACACGTCCAGCAGAAATTATTTCAAACTGGCAGCCACTGAGATTATGGCTTCAGAACCCACAAAGGGCCAGCACCCCACCTAGAAAAGACCCGATTGCCCTTTGGCTGCCACCCACCAGTCTGCGCTCCCCTGGCCTTCTTCTGACTTTGCCCCACGGGAAATCTTGATGCTTACTGGAGAAGGAAACAGGGAAATCTCCACTTGCCCGTGAAAATTGAATCTCCTGATCTGTGGAAAGCAGACAGACAGATGCGTTTGTCATCCAAGAGCAGTGAGTCTGCTGCTGGGGAGACAGAACATTGGAAACAAATGTACAAAAAAGCCTCCTATGCTTTCCAGAGACTGCTCCTTGCTCCCAGATTAACCTCCTGCCTGAAGAAGCTGATCCTGTACATTTTTCCGTGGCATTTAAAGAACATGAAAGCAGCCAGACTGTATAGAACAAAGGCTGGAGTACCCTGACTGTGACTGGCCAGGGCCAGATGCATCAGAGAGAGTGAACGGAACAGAACAATTTCTGGGTGTTCTGTCATTGTTGTTTTTTCCCAGCTTCTGGCCATCAGAGGTTTGGGGATACCTGAGGCAGTGGGCTGCATCCCTGACCACCTTAGTGATAGACGTAGCCGCCAGGACCATAGCTAGTTCTTCTTTGAACCATTTATCTTTCTGGCCTTTGCAACATCCCTTGGTGGGGAGTTCCACAGGTCAGCCGGCTGCTGTGTGACTAAATTTGTCCTCTGTGTTAAACCTGCTGCCTGTGACTTTCAGCAGCTGACCCCTGACCCTTGTGTTATGTGAAAGGCTAAATGACACTCCCTCTCTCCACACCAGTCAGGACTTTCTAGCCCTTTTTTGCATCCCCTCCTTTAGTTGTCTCTTTTCCATGCTGAACAGTCCTCATCTTTTTAATCTCTCCTCACGCAGCAGCGGGTCCAATCCCTTCTCATTTTTGTTCCTTTCTGTGTACTTTGTGTCCTCTTTTGAGACAGGGTGTCCAGGTCTTGCCTGCAGTGTTGCAGACGGTGCCAATGTACCGTGGCTTTAGATAGCAGCACAGAGAGGTTTTCTGTCGTCTTATCTCTCCCATTCCTAACATGATGGTAGTTCTTTGGCCACCTATTGCATGAGGAGCAGCTGTTTCCAGAGGATGCCAGGATCTTTTTTGTGAGTGGGGCCAACTAAATCAGATGCCACCATTGTATAGGTAGCATTGGATCAGGATCGCCAGCCTGCATCTGTCATCCATGTTGAATTTCAGTGGCTGTTTTCTTGCCCAGCTGCCCAGTTTGGCACAATTCCCTTTGGAACTTGTCATCACCCGCTTTGGACAACTCCTCTTGAGTTGTTTTGTAATGTCGGCCAAGGTCGCCACCTCGCTTATTGCCCCCTTTCCTGGCACCTTCAGCTGAGGGAGCCACACTGGCCAAGAGCCCTTCTCACCCAGGCTGGCACAGGGCTCATTTGCTGCTCCGGTGGCATCTTTGCCTTCTAGATGTGATTCCATTGCCTGGACCCAGATGGGCCATGATTTCCTTCGATGCTGCTCTCCTGGGGTCACATGTCTCTCTTCAGTGCCATCTGCCACCACCCCACCAGAGACATGCATGCTCCAACCTCCCAGTTCGGGGGCTCCCACTCACCCTGGGACACCCCTTGGTAAACCAGACCTAGTAGATTCTTGTGGGTGACTTTGGTAATGGGGTGGGGTGTTAGCTGTGTGTCTGGAGGAGGGGACAAAGCCACTGGGCCTGGAGGGATGGGAGAGGCAGGAACTGTAGGTCGGGGGGGGGGTCATGCTGTGTCTGGTCATCTGTCTTTGATGCCTCTTGCAGCATCTGGGGCCTTCTCCTACGACTCCTTCCTAGAGGAGCGGCTGGAGGCCAAGCGTCAGGACCACACCTACCGCGTCTTCAAGACAGTGACACGCCAGGCGGACGCCTTCCCCTTCGCCCAAGAGGCTGCGGGCTCCGAGGTCTCAGTTTGGTGCAGCAATGACTACCTCGGGATGAGCCGCCACCCACGGGTGGTGCAGGCTGCCATGTGAGACGGCACCCCTCACTCTCAACTTGCAGCCCCTCTGCTCACCCAGCCCTCGCGCTGACCCCTTTTCTCCCCTTTAGGGACGCTCTGCAGCACCATGGCTTGGGTGCTGGGGGCACCAGGAACATCTCGGGCACCAGCCAGTACCATGTGGAGCTGGAGCGAGAGCTTGCCCGTCTCCACCGCAAAGATGCTGCCCTGTTGTTCTCCTCTTGCTATGTCGCCAACGACTCCACCCTCTTCACCCTTGCCAGGATGATGCCAGGTACCTGGATGCCTGGGTCCTGTCCTCAGGTCTATGAGGGAAGTGAGATCTAGTGGTTAGTGTGTGCGAGGGGAGGAGCTGGGAGCCAGGACTCTTGGGTTCTTTTCCTGGTTTGGAAGGGGTACAGTGGTTAGAGTGGTGGCAGGGGGAAGGAAAAGCAAGGACACCTGGGTTCCCCAGAAGGGGCATGGTGACATCATTAACACTCCCTCACCCATCCCCCAGGCTGTGAGATCTTCTCCGACGCAGGGAATCATGCCTCCATGATCCAGGGGATCCGCAACAGTGGGGTCCCCAAGCATGTTTTCCGGCACAACGACCCCCAGCACCTGGCTGAGCTGCTGGGGCGTAGCCCCCCTGGGGTGCCCAAGATCGTGGCCTTTGAGACAGTGCACTCCATGGATGGTAAGGGCCGCCTACTGTTACACCCCCCCCTGTAGAGACTACACCCCCTTTTCCCCACATCCCAGTGACCTGCCCCTGTTGGAGGGTGCTGTCCCACCTCTCAGTCTCACCTTCTCCCCCCACAGGTGCAATCTGCCCCCTGGAGGAGCTCTGCGATGTGGCTCACGCTCATGGTGCCATCACCTTTGTGGATGAGGTTCATGCCGTTGGGCTATATGGTGCCCATGGGGCTGGTATTGGGGAGCGCGATGGGGTGCTGGGCAAGATCGACATTGTCTCTGGCACCCTAGGTGAGTCAGGGGCTGCAAGTCCCAGATATTGGGGAGCAGCATGGGGCAGAGTTTGGGTAGGGTATTCTCTTCTATGGCAATCAGGGCCAGTGCTGGGGGGCCGCTAACTTCAGTCTGCTCTTTCTGCCCTCCAGGAAAGGCTTTTGGCTGTGTGGGGGGGTACATAGCCAGCACGGCGGCCCTGGTAGACACCGTACGCTCCTACGCTGCTGGCTTCATTTTCACCACCTCGCTGCCTCCCCCAGTGCTGGCAGGTGCCCTGGCCTCGCTCCGGGTGCTGGCTGGGCATGAGGGACAGGCTCTGCGCCGTGCCCACCAGCGCAATGTCAAGCATATGCGCCACCTGCTGATGGACGCCGGGCTGCCTGTTGTCAGCTGTCCCAGCCACATCATCCCCATCCGGGTACGGCCAGATGACTGGGTCCTCTGGGATGGGGCGGGGGTGGGTTTAGTGGTTCAGGGGTTAGGAGCAGTATGACTGGGTTCTCTCCCCAGTGCCAGGAGCCATAATAGGTTTGGGGGGGGGGGGCAATTCCTGGATTTGTGTGTCCCACCCTCATCTCTCCCACTCCCCCTGCAGGTGGGTGATGCAGCCCTGAACACGCAGATCTGCAACCGCCTCCTGTCCCAGCATAACATCTATGTGCAAGCCATCAATTACCCCACAGTGCCCCGGGGTGAGGAGCTGCTGCGTCTGGCACCATCGCCCTACCATACGCCCCCCATGATGGAGTACTTCATTGGTGAGGTCCTGGGAAGCGTGTGGGGCTGGGCTGGGGAACAAAAGAGGGGCTGGGGGCATTGAGGGAAGGGTGGTGGGTGACGCATGGAGATTTGGAGGGCTGAGGTCAGGGGATCACAGACCAGTCACCCCACCCATAACTGATAGGGGGAGGGGCAAGAGGTCTCACCCTATTTCCCCCTCTCCAGAGCGGCTGGTGCAGTGCTGGCGTGAAGTGGGGCTCCCTCTGCAGCCTCCTGCGTCCTCTGCCTGCCATTTCTGCCAGCGGCCCCTGCACTTCGCCCTCATGAGCGAGTGGGAGCGTGAATCCTTTGGCAGCCTGGGCCCCCTGTTCGTCACCAGCAGCGCCTGAGGCTGGGACAGAGAGCAGGATCCACCTCAGCCTGGAAGGGCCCTGCCTGCCTGTGAACAGATGAGGCCTAAAAATAAAAGTACTGTCACTCTGTGTCTGTGTCTACTTGACTGGGCTGTGCATGGTCACCCTCCTTCCCTGGAGCTAGGAAAAGAACCCAGGCATCCTGGCCCCAGTCCCCCTCCACTCTTGGAACCCGCTGCATTGTGGGAGTGAGGGCACCCATCTAGATTGAAACAACCAAGTTTATTGATTACATCAAGATTTGTAAGTGAGGCCAAGTCTGAGTAATATAGATCTCTGGATTTAATAACGAGTTAATAGCAATTAACTGCAAGATCTAATGTTTGGTGTGTCATCTGCCAAAATTACTAGATTTGCCCATTAATCTGTGCAGTCTGAACTGGTGCATAGCTGTTACCCCTGATTACACCTGTCTGTCTTGATAAAGAAAGCTCTGTTGTTGCACTGGCTGCCTCTGTACACATTCAGTCCACAGCCGCCATGTGGAGTAAAATAACAAGTTTACTGATTACAGCAGGATTTTAAGTGATTTGGAACTAAACAGAATCTTTCAATCCCTGTTGTCAAGACATTAGTTTACCCCATTTGGTGTTGCTTAAAAATACAGTTCTCAACTACTGTGTGTCGCACAGAGCCAGGAGGGGTGTCACCAAATACAGGGGGTTGCACTGCTTCCAGCCTGAGAGCCGCTGTGACTGGCTTCCCTCACCCTGCTCCCACGCTGAGCAGGGCACAATGAGCTGGTGGTGCAGGCAGTGTTCAGGCTGGCAGCTTTCCCGAGGCTCGGGTTGAAGTACACTGGAACAGCCTGGAATGCTGTTCTGGGGCCCACTATTTTTAGGGGCGCAGCATTCTAGGGCCCCTAAAAACAGAAAATGGATCCAGAATGCTGTGTTCTGGTGCCCACTATTTAAAATAGCAGGCCCTGGAATGCAGCATTCTGGTTCCATTTTCTATTTTTAGGGGCGCAGAACGCTGAGCTCCTAAAAATAGAAAATCTCGGAACGGTGTTCCACTGCCTTCTGGCAGGCAGGGGAGCGTGGAGCAGCATGTGAGCCACCCCATGCTCCCCTGAGCATGCGCAGACTGTGTTTGGAGGCAGAAGTCTCCAAGCACAGGTTGTCCCTGGCGCAGGTGTGCAGCTGCCAGTGTGTATCAGGGTTGCCGGCTCATGCTGGGGATTGGGCTGGGGCTGGTGGTGGGTATTGGGGATAGGGCAGTGGATGAGGGGATAGAGGCTGTTTATTGGGGGCAGGGTAGATTTTGGGCTGGGTATTGGGGACTGCGGGATATTGGGGACAGATGAATGGATATTAGGGGCAGGAGGTTGATTTGTGGCATGGGTATTGGGGGAGGTGGGGTGGGGTGCTGGCATGTGCGAGGCAGGAGTTGGGATGCTGTGGGAAGGGGGCCCACCTGACTAGGAGGGTTCCGGGGCTCCCCAAATTATACTTTAAGCCCTGCCGAAGCTGGGGTGCTCTGGAGACTCCACAGACACACAACCTTGGCTGCAGGGTCAGGGGATGTGACCAGGGGCAGGGGGAAGAGGCAGGGGCCCAGGGAAGCGGGGGGGGGGGCTGTGGTGGGGCTGTGATCATGGTCAAGGGGCAGGGCAGCAGGTGGGATCACAGGTCATGGCCAGGGATTGGGGGAAGTGGCAGAGTTGGGGGCCAGGGGAAGCAGTGATGGGCTGTGATGGGTCAGGGCAAGCTGTGCTGGTCTGCCGGGCCAAGAGGGGTTGGGGAAGCAGTGGGGGGACCAGGGGGAGTCAGCAGTGAGAAGTAGTGAGGGACCAGAGTCAGCTGGGGAGAAACGCTGCTGCCAAAACTTCTGGCAGCGACTTTTATTCAGCAAAGGGGAGCCTGCTTTTTGCATTGCTGAAAGCACCAGTGGAGGCTGGTTTTTCAGTGGTGGTGGGGTTTACTGCACTGGTTTTTTTCAGTCATTTTCCCTTGAGACCCAGTTGAAAAAAATCATTGCTCTGACCCAACAATTACATCTTTGAGCAACGTATTCCAGACTTTTGGTGGCGGCAGCGGCAGCAGCAGCAGCAGAGGGCGCCATGACCCAGTTCCTGGGGTCTGCGACACCCTCCCCATGCTTGATATCGCTGCCAGCGGGTGCCCTCCAGTGGAGACAATCGGTACTGCGCCAGCCCAGAGCACACTTCCTATGGTTGACCTCCATTGCCAACAGTGTTGTGGACCTAAAAAAAAAAAGGGTTCTTCTTCGAGCGCTGCTCGGATGCATTCAGTAATAGGTGTCTCCATGCTGGAGCGCTGGATTGGTCAGAAAAAACTTGTCCTAGCCTGTCAGGAGAGGGTAGGCAGCCTCCACCCCCCCCCTCGCGCCACCCCATGGCTATATATACGGCTGTCTCCCGACCCCTCCTCAGTTTCGTTTCTTCCACCTTGCACGTCAGAATTGGAACGTCTGCTGCTTGTGAACTGCAACCAGCCTGTCCCTTTCTTCAGCTTGCTGTCTGGCAGGGAACATCTCTGTGGATTTAATTCTACTACAAGAGTTCCCACTACCGGACTGGAACATCTCGTCGACTGTGCCAGGGTTCAAACCCTGTGCCGAGTGCAGCAAGGCCTTCCCCCCGGACGACCCCCACGGGAAGTGCCTTAGGTGCCTGGGCAAAGACCACATGGTCTCAACGTGTTCCATCTGTCTCTCCTTCAAACCCAGAACGATCAAGGAGAGGGAATAGTGACACAGTGCCCTAGCCTCGAAGGAGGTCTGGCATCCTTCACCTGAGGCTTCAGGTTCATGCCCAGCACCGAGACCCAGCTCGGCACTGGAACCTACACGGCACTGCACCACCAGTAGCCGCCACTGCCACCACACCATCTCAGTGCCAACTCCAGGCCCCCAGCGCCTACCTGGCGCCCCAGCACCTGAGTGCCGCTCGAGGTCGCCTTCAGCCCAGCACCAACGGTACTGGGATTGCCTCAGCACCGTTTCATAGAATCATAGAATCATAGGGTTGGAAGGGACCTCATAGGTCATCTAGTCCATCCCCCCCCCGCCAGAGGCAGGACCACTCCCACTAAACCATCCCAGTCATGGTTTTGTCCAGCTGGGCCTTAAACACCTCCAAAGATGGAGACTCCACCACCTCCCTTGGAAGCTCATTCCAATGCTTCACCACTCGCCTAGTAAAAAAGTTTTTTTTCTAATATCCAGCCTCGAGCTCCCTAACTGCAACTTGAGACCATTGCTCCTTGGTCTGTCCTCTGTTACCACTGAGAACAGTCGAGCTCCAGCTTCCTTAGAGCATCCCTTCAAGTAGCTGAAGGTTGCTATCAAATCCCCCCTCAATCTTCTCTTCTGCAGACTAAATAAGCCTAATGCTTTCAGTCTTTCCTCATAGGGCTTGTGCTCCAACCCTTTAATCATTTTGGTTGCCCTCCTCTGAACTCTCTCTAGCATGTCCCTGTCCTTTTTGTAGTGGGGAGCCCAAAACTGAACATAGTATTCTAGATGCGGCCTCACCAGTGCAGAATAGAGGGGAATGATCACATCCCTTGATCTGCTGGTAATACTTCTTTTGATGCAGCCCAGTATGCCATTGGCCTTTTTGGCAGCAAGAGCACACTGCTGACTCATATCTAGCTTCCCATCCACCATGACCCCCCAGGTCCTTTTCCACACTGCTGCTACTTAGATGAATTTTCCCCAGCCTGTAGCAGTGCATGGGGTTTTTCCGTCCCACGTGCAGGATTTTACACTTGTCCTTATTGAACTTCATAAGATTTTTATTGGCCCACTGTTCCAATTTATCTAGGTCTCCCTGAATCCTGTCCTTGCCCTCCAACGTGTCTACTGTTCCCCCCAGCTTGGTGTCATCCGCAAACTTACTGAGAGTGCAGTCTATTCTATCATCCAGATCATTGATGAAAATGTTGAACAGGACTGGCCCCAGGACTGACCCCTGGGGCACACCACTCGTGACTGGTTGCCAGCTAGACATGGAACCATTGATTCCTACATGCTGAAACCGTTGATCTAGCCAGTTTTCTATGCACCTTATAGTCCACCTATCCAACGCATACTTCCTTAATTTGCCAATGAGAATGCTGTGGGAAACTGTATCAAAAGCCTTGCTAAAAATCAAGGTATATCACATCAACGGTTCTTCCTGCATCCAGAAAACCAGTCATCTGCTCATAGAAGGAAATGAGATTGGTCAGACATGATTTACCCTTGGTAAATCCATGCTGACTGTTCCTGATCACTTTATTTTCCTCTAAGTGTTTGAGGATGGATTCTTTAAGAATCTGCTCCATAATTTTGCCAGGGATTGAGGTGAGGCTGACTGCTCTATAATTCCCCGGATCCTCCTTTTTCCCTTTCTTGAAAATAGGCACTACATTTGCTTTTTTCCAATCCTCTGGCTCCTCCCCTGTTCTCCAGTTTTGAAAGATAACAGCCAGCGGTGCTGCTATCTCATCGGCCAATTCCTTCAGCACCCTTGGATGCAGTTCGTCCGGCCCCATGGACTTGTGCACATCCAGCTTCTTTAAGCAGTCCCTAACCTGACCTTCCATCACCAAGGGCCTCTCTTCTTCTCTCCAATCTGCCATACTTATGGTAGTGGGCTGGGACCTGACCCTGCCTGTGAAAACTGAAGCAAAAAAGGCATTGAGCACTTCAGCTTTTTCTTCATCCTCTGTCACAAGGATGCCTGCCCCATTCAGCAAGGGACCTACACCATCACTGATCCTCTTCTTGTTATTAACATACGTGTAGAACCCTTTCTTGTTATCCTTTAGCCCTTTCTTGTTATCCTTCACATCATCTCCTGTGCCGATGGCCCGGTACAGTCCGGCCTTGCCGGTGCCGCGCTCACCCTGGCAGCAGCCAATTTCACCCTTGGCACACTGCAGGCCCGCCATAGCCCGGTGCCACAGGAGCATGAGTCCTCCCACCCAGGGAGTCCTCCCTCCCCAGGAAAGGACTTGCCACTGAGTCAAATGGAGTCACTCCTCGTCCTGTCCACCCCGGAAGCAGTGGAGGCAGCACGAGCCCTCCTGCTACTCTCGACACCCCCTGCCCCACTCCCAACCAGAAGGGGCAAACTGGCCTTCATATCGAAGGCCTGGGTCCACTTGGGGCGTTCGCGCTCACCACACAGCCCCCCGTAGTCCACTCCAGTGGGGGCTGGCAACACCCCACCATCGCCGGTACCAGCCCAGGAGTCTCGGGCCCCTTCCTCTGCTTCCAGCCCAGAGGCGGGACCTTCCACGGGTTCCAAACAGCCTCGGCGCTGCACATCGACCCCATGAGCCTTCTGTTTTAGGCTGCAGGAATGGCCCCCCCAAGGACCTCCCTCCCCACCACGGCGAGCTCCCAGTACCACTCTCTCTCTCTCTGGCACCGGGGTCTTACACGGGAAACCTATCAGCGCATTTTGATTTGTTGCGCTGGGCTATGGCTCATTTAGGCATGGAGGTGCAGCTCTTGAGCCTCCCTCCTTATACCCTCTTTGGGCCAGCCTTTGTCTCAACAGCACCCTTAGCAGTCCTGCCCCACCCAAGCTTATGGGACCTCGCACGTTCCCAGTGGCAGAGCCCAAGTTCCCCTCCCCCGGTTTCAGCTACGGCGAGTGTAAAGTAGTGGGTGTTCGAGTCGGACTATCCCTCCCTTGTTGGCCACCCACTCCCCCTGAGGGATGTAGTCCAGATGGCAATGGGCCCCAGGGAGCCCTCCAGTGACCCCCCCTTCCATCCTCCAGGGAAAACGGGGAACTGGACCTGCTAGGCTGTAAGGTCTACTCCTCATCAGCCTTCCAACTATGAGTGGCAAACAGCCAGGCTATAACCAACAGGTACTTGCTGGATGTCTGGGAGTATGATGCCTTTCTGGAGGAAGGCAACCTTATTTCCCAAGATCTCCTTTCGGCACGTGATGCGGTGAACACAGCAGCTTGCACCATGGCCTTGGCGTTTACCAGCCACAGGGTGGTGTGGCTTAGGGAGGCTAGAGCACCCCCCTAATGTGCAGCAGGTGGTCCTCGACCTGCCCTTAGAGGGGGATATTTTGTTTCCCCCTGAAACCCTCTCGGTGGTGGGCACCGCCCGAGATCCTCGGGAAGAGGCCAAGCACTTTGGCCTGCTCCCCCACAGACCCAGCCCCCGAACTTAGTTTCCCTCCCCCTCCGAATTCCCCATCTTCTCTCAGAAGGGGACCACAGGGGAGATCTTCTTCCACCGCTTTATCCACTGCGAAGGCTGGGTCCTCGCCCCTTCTCCCACAGGGAGGAGCCCACTACTCACCGCCGCCCCACTTCGATCCTCGGGCATAGAGGCGTCAGGTTGTCAGCATCACAGACAGCTGCCACACCCTCTTTCCCCTCGAAAGGAATTGGGATTTGGTGGGCAACATCCCCCCCACCCTTTTTTTCCCATTCGCTACTGCACTAGCAGACCTCGGATCTGGGGGGCGACATGGCCCCGACAATATAATGATGCCCCTGCCTGCACCGATGGTACTTGAGTACTGTGGTCTACACCCCACATCCCTTAAGCAGTGACTCCTCCAAAGATGCATGGAAAACCTTTTCCCTCTCCCTGCATTCTCCATCCCGGATATCCCCCTACCGCACATCCCCCACGCCAACACCATTGCCAGGGACAAGAGGCGCGTCTCGTTGTAGCCCCAGCCCCGCTGCAGAGGCTCCAAGACGTGCATATTCGAAGCCTACCCGCAAACAGAACTGTACCTGTGACCCCGATGCCTCCCTCAGGTAGGCCTCCTGAAGTCCAGGTCAGGGGAAGGAGGGGGGGAATACCTCTGGTCACATACCATCAGCTCATTGCGCACCAGCCTTTGCGACCCCGACCCCAATTCGACAGGAATATCTCCTGCTCACTGAAGGGGACACATCCACTTAGCCAGGGCGGATCTTTACCTCTGAAGGGGGCCAAGGTGAATAGTCAACCCCAAACCATTCCTCTTCCTTATGGGAACTACGGCTCCACACCTTCACCTTGTGGTGATCTAAGTGGTGGGCAGGCTCCCACCCTAGGAACTGTAGAGTTTTAAGGGAGATTATAATCCAATAAGGAGGACAGCATATTCAGAGCTGTATAAGAAGTCTTTATTGAAAGAGAACTGAAAGAGAGAGGAGATAGACAGGTTTTCCTAGCACCTAAACGACTCTCCCATTTATCACTATGGCAACCCCAATGACCCTTGGTAGTCCAAAACACCACATATTCCTCCCCCTCTAATGAACACCCCCCAAAAAATAAAGCCCTCCCCCCCCCGAAAGAATAAGAACTAAACTAGGAGATGAGGGTAGACTGCCTCATCTCTGGCAAACCCCCGGGGAATTATTCTGCCCCATGAAGAGGGGGTCACCACTAGCTAAAGATCCAGCCGATTAGGAGGCCTTCTGTCGCAAGGTGGATTACGGCAAACTTCTGGTGTGCCTACCCCACAAGGTGGTATTGGTGGTGGTGGGATCACAGGTACTGGGGAAGTAGCCGGAACCGGAAAGGATGTTGTGTCTGGTTGGTCCAGGAAGGCTGAAGGCGTTGAAGGGGTGGCTGGAGCAGGGGAGACAGAAATAGTAGTTTCATGCTCTGATGTTGTATCATCAGTAAGGGTGAAGTCAGATATGTCTGCTGGAGATGCATCTTCTGGGTGGATATGACGGAGAAGCAGCTGATCTACATTACGTCGCCAAACTAGGCCACTCGCTGTCTGGACAGAGTAGGAAACAGGTCCTGTCTGGGCAATGACGGTTGCTGGGACCCATTTAGCTCCTGAAGCATAGTTTCATGCAAGAACTGGCTGTCCAATACTGAAGGCCCTTTGTTCTTGGTGAATGTCTGCTGACTTGGTCCTGCTGTTGGCGTTGAACCACTTGCTGTGTGTCTTGTGGTTTCAACAAATCAAAGCAAGAGGTCAACTGCCGTCCCATCATAAGAAAAGCTGGCGATGCCTTAGTTGTAGCCTGTGGAGTGTTTCTGTAGGACAACAAGAAGTTGTCCAGACGCTTAAGAAGAGCTGAATGTCCCTTTGCAGATTTTAGAGCTTGCTTCATAGTCTGTACAAACCTTTCAGCAAGTCCATTGGTGGAAGGATGATACGGTGCTGACATGATGTGATGTATTCCGTTGGCCTTCATAAAAGTTTCAAAATGCTGAGAAACGAATTGTGGTCCAGTGTCACTCACCAGCTGTTCTGGAAGACCGTAACGACTAAAAAAACCACGCAGGGTCTGAATAGTGGCTTCCATAGTAGTGGACTGCATTATCGAGACTTCAGGCCATTTTGAATGGGCATCCACAGCAATTAAAAACATACATCCTTCAAATGGGCCAGTAAAATCAACATGGATACGTTGCCATGGCCTTTCGGGCCAATCCCATGGGTGAAGAGGTGCCAACTGAGGTGCGTTCTGGACGCTCTGGCATGAGGTACAAGCTCTAGCCGTTTCTTCAATGGCCCTGTCTAAGCCTGGCCACCAGAAATAGCTCCGTGCAATTTCTTTCATGTGCACTATGTCGCAGTGACTTGAATGGAGCTGTTCCAACAAACGTGGTCTTAATGAAGGTGGGATAATGACACGCATACCCCACAACAAACACCCGGATTGGGTCGATAACTCTGTCCTAGACACATAGGGGCAGAGGTCAGGAGAGACCTGAGAGTCAGGTAAGAACATTCCATGCATCACGAAATCCATAACTCGTGAGAGTACTGGGTCAACCCGTGTTGTTTTTTTCACTTGAGAAGCCATGATGGGTGTGTTTTCCACCTGTTCAAAGTAAAAGATTCCTTCCTGGCCCAGATCCTGACGGTGTGCCGGTAAGGGTAGCTTTGAAAGGCCATCAGCATTGCAATGCAAAGAGGATTGCCTGTACTTGATTTCATATGTGTATCCAGAAAGTATCAATGCCCATCGCTGCATCCGACTAGCAGCCAAATGGGGGATGCCTGTGTGTGGCCCCAAAATTGATGTCAGGGTTCGATGGTCAGTGAGAAGAGTGAACTTCTTTCCCCACAGGTACTGGTGAAATTTCCGAACGCCAAAAACAATGCCCAGTGCTTCGCGTTCAATTTGGGCATAATTAGTTTCTGCCTTAGTCAAGGAGCATGAAGCAAAAGCAATTGGCCTCTCTTCACCAGAAGGCATAATATGTGACAATACAGCCCCAACTCCATAAAGGGAGGCATCACAAGCCAACCGTAGAGGCAAGGATGGGTCAAAATGTATCAGAACCTTAGAGTTTACCAGTGAGCATTTAGCTTTATTAAATGCAACATCACAGGCTTCAGTCCAGTTCCAGGCCTTTTTTGGCCCCAGAAGCTCATGTAGGGGTTTCAGGAGCGTCGCTAATTGTGGAATAAACTTGCCATAATAGTTTAGTAAGCCTAAAAAAGAGCGAAGTTGGCTTACGTTCTGAGGTAGCGGAGCATCCACAATAGCTTTAACCTTGGCTGGAGACTTATGGAGACCATCAGCATGAATTATATGTCCTAAATATTCAACTGAGGGCTGGAAAAAATTACATTTGTCTCTGTGAACACATAGACCATACTCTTCCAGTCTTTGCAGAGTAGCTTCCAAGTTCATAAGGTGTTCCTCCTCATTTTTGCCCGTGACCAGGATGTCATCCATATAGCACTGTACTCCTGATAAACCACTCAAAATCTGATCAATTACCCTTTGGAACAAAGCTGGGGCTGAAGTAATGCCGTAAGGTAAATGACAGTATCTGTACAACCCCTTATGTGTTACGATTGCCAACAATTCTTGAGATTCTTCTTCAACATGCATCTGTAAGTACACTTGACTCAAATCAATCTTGCTAAATTTTTGTCCTCCAGCCAAACCTGCCAAGATGTCCTCAATGCGGGGAAGAGGATATTGTTCTGCACATAACACTGGGTTGACAGTGACCTTGAAATCTCCACAAATCCGAATGGAGCCATCCTTCTTCACTATTGGGACAATGGGTGTCGCGCACTGGCTGTGAGTAACTGGCACCAAGACTCCCTCTTTGACTAACCGCTCCAAGTTTTCTTCCACCTTGGGTCTGATGGCAAATGGCACCATCCTGGCCTTCAAACTTTTTGGTTGGCAGTCAGGCTTTATATTTAATTTCACAGTGATTCCCTTCATACTGCCTAAGTCTTCACCGAAAACAGCAGCGTGTTTTGTTAGTACCGCTGCTAGATTCATTTCTTCTTTAGTCAATTGATGCACCTGTGACCAATCGAGTTGGATTTTCCTGATCCAAGATCTTCCCGTTAGGGCTGGGTAATTCCCCTTCACCACAAACAGTGGTAGCTTTATGGTCTGTCCATTGAGTTCTACTTTCACATCAATAGTACCCAACAGGGGAACAGTCTCTCCAGTATATGTCTTCAAAATGACTACTGTCGGCTTAAGTGGCAGATGTCTAAAGTCCTTCTCATACACAATGTTAGAAACTAATGAAACTGCTGCGCCAGTGTCCAGTTCCATGTGTGTAGGTTTGCCTTCCAACACAGGTGTTACCCAGAATTTACGTGGGCCAGCTGTTATAGACAAAATATGGAGGGAATCATCATCTTCCAATTTGGTGTCACTATGATCACCTGTATTCTGCTCTACTGCATGCAGAATTTCCCTCTTAGTCTGCCAAACCAACGGCCCATTTTTCTCAGGTCTGCCTCTTCTGTTTGGCTCACCCTTCCTTTGTTTGTAGGCACGTTTAATGTGCCCGCTCTTACCACATTGTCGACACAGTAGTTCCTTAAACCAGCACTCAGATGCGAGGTGGTCCTGCTTCCCACACCGGTAACATTCTTGTCTCCCCGGTGCCCTGGGGGCAGGTTGTAGGGATACTTTACGGACACTGACCCCGATCTGTTGCATGTCTTGGGTGATGCGTTCCATGGAGACTGCAATTTCCACAGCCTTCTGCAAGGTGAGTTGACCTTCAGTCAATAGGCGTTTTTGTGTTGATTCACTGTGCAGGCCACACCAGCCTGTCACACAGCATTTCCTCTAACATGTTCTTGAAGTCACAGTGTGCTGCCAGCTTCCACAGAGCTGTTACAAATTGTACAACTGATTCACCTTCCTCTTGGTTCCTTTGGTAGAACCTATACCTCTCGGCAGTTACTAGTGGCTTTGGGGAAAAAAGCTGCTCCCAGAACTTCCACTAGGTCCCCGTAAGGTCTCTGCTCTGGCTTCTCCAGATAAAGCAAATCACATAGCAAATTATAAGTCTTAACTCTAATGACTGTTAGAAAAACTGGTACCTTCTTCTCATCAGTTATGTTGTTTGCTATTACAAAATTTTGAAATCGGGCTGTATATGTCTGCCAGGAAGCTGCCGAATGATCATATGCTTCAAAGGTTGTAGTAAGTAAAGCCATGATGCCCTCTTGTGGTTATTGTTTGTCTCTTCTTTTAACAGCAGGCAGATCAGCTTTCAGAATAGCCAGCCAGCTTTATCTCTTCCTTGTGCTTAACAACAGGCAGATCAGCTTTCAGAATAGCCAGCTAGCCCTTAGGCAAACAGATCAGCTTTCACAGCTACAACCCAACCCCCATGCAAGCAGTAAAATAAAGTTTTGCTTCTTACATTGTATTCTGGTTTTCCAGAGTTGCCAGGATTGTTGAGGATAGCCACTTCATCACATATCCCATCCTCGTTGCCAGATGTAGAGTTTTAAGGGAGATTATAATCCAATAAGGAGGACAGCATATTCAGAGCTGTATAAGAAGTCTTTATTGAAAGAGAACTGAGAGAGAGAGAGGAGACAGACAGGTTTTCCTAGCACCTAAACAACTCTCCCATTTATCACTATGGCAACCCCAATGACCCTAGGTAGTCCAAAACACCACAGGAATCCTCGTCCTCAGTCCACCTCCCAATGGCGGTGGTCAATTCCCCTTACGCCCTCACCCATAAACACAGGCTGGGTGTACATTCCACGAACTCCCAGACAGGGAACCTAGGAGAGGACACTTAGTTGCAGCTCCACATAAGGGAACAGTGAGGGGTCACCCTCTTGGGCCTTCTCTCATCAACGCCTTCCTCCATGTCACCAGCTGTCATCCTTCCCAAAGTACTTGTAGCTGCCCTTTTTCTGCCTCTCAGGCTTGCACCCTGGCAGGGCATGCCCTCCCCCCCCCCTTCCGCCCTTTGTTTTCTTGGGGCCTTCCCACTACATCTGATTGCAGACCTATAACTCTACCGCGGGGTTACACCCACGTGTGTTGGTGGTGCCAATAGTACTGCTGTTCCTCCTCAACTCTTGAGGATCTGTTTACATACACTGCCTGTCCACTGGTGTGATAGACAGAGGGAATCAGGCTAGAGCCTATTTCCTACAATATCCAGGAGTTTGGGGATCATACTCTCTCAAATCACCTTCCGGCTTCCCGCCTGGGGAAAATACTTGGTTCGGTCCTCTAACCCCCAGACTACCCTTGAAATACTGCAGTTGCCACCCTGTGCTGGATCCACTTCCCAGCTGGTAGGAAATGAACCTCCCCTGGTGGCAGGGTTCTTGGGATAGCCCTGTATTGAGGAGTGTTTTCCCTGGCACCCACTGGTGTGGCAGAGCGGTAGCGCTATCCCTCCGGGAAGTACTGTAGGTGCTTGAGACTGTGACCTTACACAGCACTTCTACGAACCTTTTTGGTCCACGTTGGGGTGACCAAATGATAGCCAGCGGTATTCCCAATCTTTCTTCTCTCTCCCTCACGCACTCATGATGGCTCTTGTGATGCGAAACCCTGCAAGATTATAGGCCAAGCCGGCCTTTCCAGTGAGTTCTCATGCTCCCGCAGGCCTTATAAGGACCAACTTAATAGCACTGCCTCAGGTCACCTTGCTTTTGGTGGCTCATATCTCCCGAAGCCTGTCTCCTGTGAGAACCCGGCCCTTGGTACCTGTTTCGGCTGAAAACGTGTGCTCCCAGACTACCCAGTTTTATAGCTAGCATACCATAGGCCCCCCGTTCTGCTCAGCTTGGCCTATATATGCTGCTGTTTAGTGTCTTGTGGGTCTTAGTCATGCTCAAGCCCCACCCTAAAACTCTGTATCCTCACCCTCACTTGCATCGACCAGACTCGGCTACGTCTGGTCACGACCTGGACAAGGGATATGATCATTCACCTACGGCTAGCTGCATACCCAGTAGTCGTCCAGACAAGTTCATAACCATGTGGTTCCAGCTAAGCCTTTGGGTGATCAGTTCAGGGAGTCATCTCCACCCTTTCTTCGTTCTCGTGCAGGACATAGCTAATTTGGCTAAACCCGCACTTGTTGGCATCCAGCGATCGCCCACAAGTCCAAGCTGCAAGGCCCATGGCCAGACACTATATTCTGTCTGTTATACTTCACGTTTCCACCTATGCAGAACATCTAACGCAACCCTCTGTGTTCAGGTTGTGTCCTTTACTCTGGTTATGGGGACCTTGTTCCAACCTACTTATGCACATATGTCTTGGCAGGTTCGGTCCTGCCTCTATCCTGCGTTGGCCCTCAACTCTTGACTCTTCTGGGCTGCGTCAAGGCCTGTTCGCTTCTTGACTCCAGCCAGGATCTTGTTGCTGGGCTTCTAGCTTATGGGTCATGTTGCTGTGCTGAAGGCGGAAGAACCAACTCCACCTGCCATCCATCAGCATGGCTAGTAGACACCTATTACTGAATGCATTCAAGCAGCACTCGAAGAAGAACAGTGGGTTACTCACCAGTAACTGTCCTTCTTCGAGATGGGCTGCTCAGATTCATTCAGGTCTCTCCCCTCCATCCCTGCATCTGGAGTTGGCGACTCTGAGGAACTGAAGAGGGGTCGGGAGGCAGCCACATATATAGCGGGAGGGGTGGAGGCCACTTACCCTCTCCTGACAGGCTAGGACAAGTTTTTTCCAACCAATCTGGTGCTCCGGCACAGAGACACCTATTACTGAATCGATTCGAGCAGCCCATCTCGAAGAAGGATGGTTACTGGTGAGTAACCCACCATTGTGAACACCTGGCTTAGATGGTGCCTAAGCTTTTAATACGTTTATCTGACCCCATCGGCCCTACCTGGCAATGGGTGTGAGTTCTTTGCTTGGGACAATATACCCCCAGGTGCTCAGGCTGAGGCATTTGTCCTGCCTATGCTGTGCACTGAACCACAGCTCTGGATTTGTCTGCAGCTCTTGTTTATTGCCTGTGCATACACCTGGTATGGCAGGAAATGTGCTACCCTAATAGCAATGTTGGTGCTGTTAACGAGGCCCCACAAGGGGTGCAGTGTTATGTGCCCTGCTTGGGTTTGTTCTCATAGGAATACCTGGATGGGCAGCAAGCCCAGATGCTGCAACCCCCCCTCACCCCCCATGTCAGAGCTGGGGGAGGGTTTGTCACACCACTCAGGTGAAGGCCTTTGAGGGTGGGTAGCAACAGTTTGTTTGGGGGTGAACCAAGGAACTAAGCGTTCCTGGCTCCAAGCAATGGTCTGCCACAAGAGCTGGTGCTGGACTAATGAAGGCTCAGTGTTTTGGGCAATAATAAGGGGTCCTGGGCAGGCTGCAGTTGTGGGGTCATTGCCCTTGGCAGCAGTGACGACATCATCCCTCAGTGCTGTATCTGCCTTGGAGACCTCAGACAAACTACATAAGTGTTTAATGCAACACAGATAGCCCAGCCCACCCTGCACCTGTTCTGACTCAAGCCCAGCACTCCCATTCAGTTGGCCAACCACTGTGATGGGGCCATGAAAACCCAGCTGTCCAACAGCAGGCAGTAAATATGCCCCATGGGATGTTAGATGGGGACTGGGGGTGTGTGTGTGGCTCACCAGGCACATTTCCTCCCCTTTTTGTTGACCATCAATTTGGGGAGCACGCATGCACAAACATACTATCCAGGACCCGGGCTGGGGGTGGGGGGGGAGGCTCCTGGACACAGGGTTTACCTTCAATTAAACTTGTTCTCCAGTGCACTGCCTGGCAGCTTGGGAGCACACCAGGCAGTTGGGCCCAGCCTTGAACCCCTGGATTTTCTCCGGGGATGGGGGGAGGGGGGCTGACTTCATGTGGTGGGACCAGACTGGACCACACTATGCAGCAGCAGCCCCATTCCAGCTGCTCCTGAGCCCCTTGCACAGGCCCAAAGAGCCAGAAGAGTGAGGTTGCTGTCAGAGCCCCACCCTCATTCCACCCTGCTGGTACCAGCTCTTAGCTTGGACACCTGGGTCCTTCATGCAGCAGGCCTGCCACTCCCTCCTTTCCCTCCCCATTGCCCCGCCTGCAGGGATCCAGTGCTGCTAAATGAGTGACTCATGGAACCACAGAACAGAAAGGGACCCTAAGAGGTCGTCAGGGCCCCCTCTCCTGTGTGACCCAGGCCTCCTAGGATAACCATCTGAATACACAAAGATCAGAGGAAGCTGCAAAACTGAGCGCCAAACTCTGAAAACATTGACAAGAAGCACCTAAGTCAGACTCCCGATCAACAACAAACAATGATTCTGACTCCCTGCACTGGTTATCAAAAAGCACCACAAAGTACAACTAGCCCTTTTACTGCATTTCCGCCACTGGTCCCCAAACAGCCACTGGGTTTAATACAGCGATATGTTGCTTAAACTCCAAGCTTGTTACCCAAAAGAGGTTCTTCTAACCCCAAAGGGCCAGCCACATTACACAGAACAACCTCTCAGGGATGGCTGGCACAGCCTCTCACTGCCGCAGACACACCATTCCCCATCACCCCATTTGGGGGACTCTCAGTGAGCAGCTCCTCTGAAGAGGGTATCCACCCCCGACATCGGACTCTGAGCCAGGGGATGACAGGGATTACTTTTGGTTCTCCCTGGAGACCTCTTCACGAGATCATTCCATAATGTGCTCACAGAGGTCATGCCATACCAGGTCGAAATCCAGCTCATCAGAGGGCTCTGATGCCTAGTACTGTTGCTGACACTCATCACTCCCATTGGCACTGGCATCAGCTACGACCAAGCCGGCTGATAAGCACAGGAGAAAGTGATCTTCTGCACCCTCTTGGTGCAGGGACTTGTGGGCCATGGCTCCAGCATCAACTTCCCCAGCACCATCCTCGCTGCATGATGCACCACCAGTGCTCTCCAAGAACCTCTCAGCATGGGGAGTCCGACCATGATCTGGGGCGGGGCCAAACAATCTCTGAATGGGACTCGGCACTGAGAACTTTTAAAGACTGGTTGGAACAATGGATGTACTGGGGCTCTGGGCGCTCCCCCCACAGGGACCCCACAACACCAGGGTCACCCAGACCAGATGGCAGACCCCATCCTTGATTCCCCTGGCATCAAAAGGGGCAGAAAGGAATTACCAAGTACCCATGGTCAGGTTCAGCTCCTTTTTCAACCACCCTATGCCCGGGTCCTTGGTGGTGGATGCAGTGAACCAGCAGGAGTGGCAGGGTCAACCAGCTGTTACTCCAAAGAACAGAGGCCAAAAAACTCAACCTCTTTGGTAGGAAGATGTATTCTGCCACAGCCCTATAACTGCGTATTGCAAATCACTAAGCTCTCATGGACAGATACATGTTCAACTTATGGAAGTCTGGATGGGGAGTCTGAAGCTGGATGGGGAGCCTGTGGCAGGGGGAGGACACTGGCAGCTGGTT
>ML682024.1:3884780-4107206 GCA_007922195.1 Podocnemis expansa | reverse complement strand
CAGCCCTGGCTGGGCGCCCTGAGGGATGTAGGCCCAGGTAGGGGGGTTCAGGCCCTCCCACTCCTCTGAACCCCAGCCCAGGGCCCTGGGGTGTACGGGAACCCTGGCCCGGTCGGCGGGGATCCAAACCGCAACGCGCCGACTGAGGCCCAGGTGTGGCCAATACTCACCCCCGATTTACCCAGCCCTGGGCTACTTCCTACCTGGCCGTTATGAGGTGCCCCACCTGGACTCTTGACGTCCACCTGGTCAGGTGCCTTGTTCAGTCGGGGTCCTCGGATCCTCACGGCTGAGGGCGCCTTGGTCAGCAGTGCCTTCCGAGTTCTGTGCCTCTAGCGTTCCCGGCATCTGCCCCGTTGAGGCAGGAGCCAGACCAGAGTCTGAGCGAGAGCCTCTAGCCTGCATCTGCTCCCTCCACTGGCCAGCCTCCAACTGAGGGGAATCGCAGCCTTTTATAGCTGGGCAGCTGTTTGAGCATGCCCAGCAGGGCCTGAGGGGCGGGGTTTCCCTTCTCTTCCGGGCATATAGGCCCGCTTCAGTGCGGGGTGGGCCTGCCCCGTCACAAGTGCCACAGGACTCCTTGTTTGGTTTGCTGAACTAGACTAAGATGGCTGCCTCTTTGAATTTCACAATATTCCAAGTACTCATGATCCATCATCATTATCCAGGGAAAACAGCAGGATTTGAACTTGTACAAAAAATATGCATTTCATGGTAAGCCAAAGAAATGACTCTCATACTTTTCCAAGCAAACAGAACAGTTCTATATGAAGCTCTACATACCAACTTAAAAAAATCTTTAAGCAACATTTTCTTGTCACTAAAAAGAAACTAAAAGCAGGGGCAGAAGTAAAATCTGTGGTATGTTTACAATGCTTGGGTTCCCAATCTTAGTAGGGGAAGTACTTTAATTAAACTTAGGTGAGCCTCAGCCATTCTTCTGTGGTTTCCTTGAGCTGTACATAGCATATCCTTAAAGGGGCTGCTTTATTTACAATAGGAGGATCAGTTGGTTTCCATTTTGGGGCTCAAGGTAGGAAAGAATTTTCTTCTTTGTGAACCATCTCTGCAGAACCAGCTTTATCATTTCATTATGGATGGGGGCAATGTGCTTAGCATATGTCAGTCTTTCCTCTGAATAAAAGATATGAATCAGCTAAGCCTGGTCTTTGCAGAATAGCAGACAGCAGAAAAGCTGAACAGATCTATTTAACAAGAGCTATGAATAACTGACCCCACCTTTTTTCTCTGTCTACATATTTGTAGGGCCATTGGACCAGAGTCTGGTATGGTCCTGAAGCACTCAAGCTCAAACCATCTCCTTTGAGATAAGGCCTGGTTCAAGAAGAGAGATTATACAATAAACTATCTTGTGTATAAATGTGCACTAGTTACTTTGAAAGATGGTAGAGCTGCATCTATTAAACTGTTCTCTTTGCTCTGAAAGATATTAGAGTAATTTCTTTGGCTTATCAAGAAGAGTGTGTGTGTGTTTGTGTTCATGTTCAAATCCTATGATTTCCCTTGGATGACGATGATAGATCATAAGTTCATCGAATATTGTGAAGTTCCATAGGGGTAGCCATGTTAGTCTAGTGCAGCAAAAGAAACAGTCCTGTGGCACTTTTAAAGCCTAACAAATTGATTTATTGCAGGAGCTTTTGTGGGAGAAAATCCCACTTTGTCAGATGTTTTGAAGATAGGGGAGGAAAATAAATGCAGGGAAGTGTAAGTCATAGGATCAGGTCCAGTGTTTCCTCTAAGCTGATGATGAAGCTGAGCAAATTATGAATGTGCTTGGGGAGCCAGCAGGCAGCGGGGAAGGGGCCCAGCATGGGTCAGGGAACTTGCTCAGCTGCATCCACAATTTGCTCAGCTGCATCACCACCTTAGAGGGAACATTGGTGGAACCCACCGATATTTTATTCAGGCCGGTGTTTACTTCTGCTGCGCCTATTACAATTTCCCTTCACCCCAGTGTATGGGACCTTGCCACGTCCCACTGGCAAGCCCTGGGCTCCATTTCCTCAGTAGCTGATATAGTGGGCCTTAAATATCTGGTCCCAGAGACAGAGTATCCCTTCCTTACCCACCACCTGGCACTGTCTCAAGGGGTGGTGGAAGCAGGACTAGGCCCAGGGCAGGTCTCCTGTGACCCCCTCCTGGTGTCTATGGATGCGAGGGAGTTAAATCTCCTCTGGCAGAAGATTTATTCTTCCTCCATCTTCCAGCAGCGGGTAGCCAATAACCAGGCACTCATAGCTAGATATATGCATGGGAGTCCATGAATAAATTTAAACACCTACTTCCGCAGGAGAATAGGGAAGACTATGATGCCTGCCTAGAGGAGGGCAAAATAGCATCCCAAGACCTTCTGTTATTGGCTTTGGATGCTGTAGACACAGCTTCCTGGTTCATGGCCTCAGCCATGACCCTTTGGTGGGCGGCCTGGCTCAGAGAGGCGAGGGTGCCCTCTGCCTCCCACCAGGTTATACTCAACCTGCCTTTCAAAGGTGGTTCTCTCTCTTTGCGGCCAAGATGGATGCCATGCTCTGTAGCACACAGGACCCCTGGGGGGAGGTAAAGTACTTGGGTCTGCTGCCTTTGCGGCCCCTTGTTCGACCCCCTAGTCCATAAGGGCCAGCCAGTGCCCATCCTTACACCTTCCAAAAGCTGCTCCACACTAAACCTATTTTGCCTCTGGCCCTATCATCTAGTAGGCGTTGCCAACTACTCCCTGTTTTGGGACAGCACTATCTGGCCCATTGGAAGTACTAGGAGGGCAACACCTGCTCTCCGGGGGGGGGGGGGGTGACCCTGACATAAGATCCCAATGCAGGGTGCTACCTTCCTCCCTCTAAAATCACCTACTGGCTCCATCGGGATCCGTAAGGACTCCTATGGGCAAGGGATGCTCCTCTCCCGCCTCTCCACAGTCAAGTTCTTTGGGGTTAGGACTGGAGGGACCATTCCCTCTCTCTCTCCTGTCCCATAAGGGAATGCAAGGTCAGGTTATATCCCTGAGGGTTGTAAGCTCGGATTCCCTGCACCCCTTACACTCAGATGACCAGATGGAATCTGTCTCTCAGTGGTTTCTAAAACTCTCTCCCCTTTCCTGGGAAGGTGCTTCCCTTTTCAAAGGTTATATGGAGTTTTTCTTAGAGTGGTTCCCTTCACGCTATTCCAGTCTGGAGGTACTATTTCTCCCCATGCGACTCGCGATTCCTAGGTGCCAGGCACTCATTTTGTTTGTGCCTCAGGTGATCAAAACTTTTTTCAAATAAATAAGAATAGGCAACAGAGGCGTTGCTGGCGCTGGGCACCCAGGGGAAGTGCCCTGAATCCCAGCACCAGTGCCCCGGATCTCTGGCCCAATCAGGCCGGAGATCCGGGGCCCAGCTGCCGGTGGCCACGGTGGCCCCATCCCCAGCCAGGAATCTGGGGCCTGGCCGCCCACAGCCGTGGTGGTGAGTCTGGGGCCCAGCTGCCCGCAGCGGCAGTGGCCCAGTCCCCAGCCGGTGATCCAGGGCCTGGCCACCCGTGGCCATGGTGGGGAGTCTGGGCCCAGCCGCCCACAGCAGCGGCAGCCCTGTCCCCAGCAGGGGATGCAGGGCCTAGCCGCCCGCAGCGGCGCAGTGGCTTCTGGCCCTGTCCCTGGCCGGGGGCAGGGCCTGCAACTGGGGGCGGGACCTGTGGGCCAGGGGGCGGGGCCTGGGCCCGTGCCCTGAGTCCCTCCCCGGGCCAGCGATGCCCCTGATAGGCAATAAGGGAAACAACACAACCCCTACTGATCGACCTATTGTTGGGGTGGGTCCAGTGTCCTCCCTTCCCCTCTCCTTCCCAGACCAGTCTAAGTCGTTCATCTTGGGTTCATTAGGCCCTGTCAGCTTGGCTATGTCTGGCCTCAGGATTTGAACTGAGGGATCAACAAGCCAGTAGCTTATGGTCATTTAATGGGTAATTTCCCAGGTGTTCATGGCTCTTATCCTATGATTAGAGGCCTCGTGGGCTGTCAACCTTCTGTGCAGTTATCCCCCTCTGTTGCTTGGCAGGCTGCCCCCAGTCCCCGGGACTAGCATGTTTTGAGGGCTTCTCTCCCCTGTAGGTTTGCCTGCTTGATTTTCCTCTTTCCTCTTTCTCTCCACTTGGAAGAGAAATTTTTAACCCCTTCGTGGGAATGAAGTCTCCCTTGCTTTCCCTCTACGTGTAAGGCAGGCTTAGAAGCTGTGCTTAACAGTTTCGGGGGGGGGGGGGGCAACTAAGCTGCATGGGTTTAGTATTTGCATGAGCACAAACAACATATTTGCTTGTATACACTGTGGGTGCAGGGCAATATGGGTAATGGTTTTTGGGGTTAATCTGATCACAAATCTGTCAATATCTGTAAATCTTCTGAAGGGAAATATGAAATACCATCTTTTGTGATATGTTACTCTCTGATTGTTCCAAATCTGTTTGGGGTAGTTAAAGGGCAAAAGCTACCTTTAGCTAAAAAGAGACATGTAAGAAGGCCACTGCCTATTTCAGCCTGAAAAAAAAAAAGAGCAAGACAGAGGTGGGGTTTACATAGCTCTTTCTGGTGTAATGCTTGAGGTATTTTGCCTCACCCCATGGCCCCACTGTCAAATGATAGATCTGGCTGGGCTCCTTTGAGGCCTGTCTTTGATATTCTATTAGAAGTAGCTGTTTGCAGCTACTTGAGGTTTAAGAGCTGAAATCACTGAGAAAGGCAAACTCTCTTTGAGCTGAAATCACTGAAGAGGAGCAGCAGATGGAGTGACCAGTGGACGGTGAGAACAGCCAGTAGTGAGCTGGGCGGCATGAGTGACCAGTGAGCAGAGCTGGAGGACAGTGAGACCGGCAAGCTGGGCGGTGTGAGTGACTAGTTGGCAGAGCTGGCAGACAGCAGGTGGAGCCAAGGGATGGCACTAATGGATGGAGTGAGTGACGAGTGGTTGGTGCCAGCGGACAGCTGGCATGAAAGACACACCCTATGTACTCTAGGGTTTGTTGGGGACCTGTTTAGCACTGATTCTCCAGATCAGTGCCGGTTTTGCTATTGAGTTCACAGGTGCTGTTATGCTGTGTGGGATCATGTTGAAAACCTGTATTGCACTGATCCTCTAGATCAGTGCTGATTTTTGTTATTGGACCTTTTACATTCTGTTTTTATTACTATTAAAAGTTCTGTATACTACACTCAGACTCATGCTTGTGACCGGGGAAGCCGTACCCTTTTGGGGTGCCCAGGGAATAGTGCATAATTTCCCAGAAGACTGCGTAGGCGCTCAAACTGGTTGGTGGTGTAACATTATTTGGAAACTCCTAGATATAGAACCTGGCCCTTGTTCTGCCAACTCACCCTGGCAGAAGGGTTACATATGTCAATGGAGGTGGCAGCCATGATGGCCACCCTGCCCCACACGTAGGCCCCTGGATTATGCTACTCTCAGGGAGGAATGTTAAGTATCAATCTCCCTGATGGGCCTCATCTCCGGGCCATCCAGCTCAAGGGGAAGAATATTAAGTATCAATCTCCCCTGATGGTCCTCAATCTCCTGTGTGAGTTTCTTCCTCCCTAGCTTTGTGTCAACAAGAAGGGGGATGAGTTCCTATCCCCCCTGAACAGTTTTTCGGCACCCACGTCACCACGAAGGAGGGATCATTGTCCAGGGTCCCAGTTTTATCATTGGTCCTGACCAGAATCCCACTCCCAATTGGATATTTTTACTCTGGCTCTGCAAAATTCTATTTAAACCCCCTGTCTCAGCTAGCTTGTTGTTCTCCCACCCTTGAATGCTAAAGGGCATGTTGCAACCCGGTCGGACTGATCCCCCGACTGAGACAGGGAGCACCCACCCCGGAGACCTTTTTTTAGGGGTGTACACGAATTGCCAGCCAAAAGATTAAGTACCGGGATGTTGCAGCTGGTCTGCCTCCTCGCTTTGGGTTCCACTACGGTGCTAGGACAGGTATTATAAAGCGATACAAGCCTCCTACTTCTCTTAATTCTTCCCCTTGCTACTATTCATGTATAGTCTGTTATTGTAGCTTCCTTATTTGAGTTTTGTATAGTTTGTGTAGCTGTTTATTATTCCCCCTGTATCCTGCATAATCCTTTCATGATATAGATGTTCATTGCCTAGCATAGATTGATATTTTGTCATATGTTTATTAGCCATATGTATTTTGCATTTTTATTTTAAAGTTGTTTATTGCTCCACTTCTGCTCTAAACTGCTGTCCCCAAATTCCCCCAGCATACACGGGTGGCATGTGGGAGTTTAGTTTCTCTCATCTGACTCTTTCATTCTGCTGCCCACCCTTCTTGGCTAGCAAGGAGGAATGGCTTTGAGCCATTGGTAAATAGGCATCGGGTGGGCGACTAATGAGGGGCTGGGCAACAGCCACATATATAGTCATGGAGTGGCAAGGGGATGGTGGCAGCCAACTCTTGCCTGACAGGCTAGGGCAAAAACGTTTCTGACCAGTTGTGCAATGCAGCATGAATACACCTATTACTGAATGAATCCGAGCAGCCCATCTCGAAGGACAGTTACTGGTACGTAACCCACCATTTTTGCAGACAGCCAGTCTGGGAATGCCTTAAAATCAAATCACTTGAAACACACTTAAAAACAAATAGATTTCTAATTTCTAATACCAGCATGATACCTACATACAAACCATATAATCATTCTTAGCAGATTACAGCCTTTCTACTGATACCAAATATGGAATATCCAATCTGGATTATTGCAAATATGAACTATTAATATGAAAAATAATCATCACCAGTCCCCTGGACCCAGACAGCATCACAACTGGGGTAGATGGGCTAGACAGAGCTTTCGCTTAGAAACATGCAGAACTGGGCTCTTATGGCAGGAGACTTAGTGAACGCACATTTCACAGTCACAGTCACAATTAATTCATTTACTTTCAAAAGTAGCCTACTTCATGGCTCACCCACAAGGTTAAGCAAATGTGCCATGTGTGTAATGTGGCCAGCACTCAAAAGCAAAGGCTTCAGCCCTTGCTCCCCCCCCCATGTATGTGCCTTTGTCCGGCACAAACACAGTGATGTACTCAAATGGTGCTGCAAATTTTTGAACCATTTGCGCCACTGACTGTTCTGAAATTGACAGGGTCCAAAACTTAACAATGTAGCACAAAAACATTCAACTTATGGCCACCTGATTTTTCCCTGCATTTTCACAGCTCCTTGGGCCAGGGACAGCAAGAATGCTGGGTACATAGCAGGGGCGTTGCTGCCCGGGGAAGCACCCAGGGCACTGGCCCAGGGCACGCCCACTGCCATGAGGCCACGGCCCTGACTGCAGGCCACGCCCCTGACCGGGGTTGGGGAACCAGCTGCGAGCGGCTGAGCCCCAGATCCCCAGCTGGGGATAGGGTCGCTGCGGCTGCAGGCGGCCAGGCCCCAGATCTCCGGCCTGATTGGGCTGGAGACCAGGAGAGGTGGACGCCGTCAGACCCGGGGCACTGGTGCTGGGATTCGGGGCATGTGCCCTGTGTGCCCGGCGCCAGCGACGCCCCTGGTACACACCCGACTTCACCATCAATAGTTTCATCTGTCTCAATGCTGATGTGTCACAGGACTGCAAAGTTGCCTACATGTCTTCCACGTGATGGCCAAAGACTTTGGGTAAGGGAACCTGGCTAAGCTGAGCTGCACTTGGGAGAACTCCAACTTTGCTCCCTAAAAACCCACTCAGCTCTGAATTGTTGAGGCCGTGCCAAGAGATGTTTGATTTTTGCAGCCATGAAGGCTGCCGTTAATTTGAACATTTCAGGTCCCCTGTCCAGTTGCTCCTCAGCCTTACTATTCAAGAGCTGTGCCTTTGTTCCCCCATCCTCCAGTATTAATTCCTCGTCTTCAGGCTTATGCGCTTCAGTTTCAAGATGCATATCACAGCGGGCCTGTCTCAGGAAAGCAACTGGTACATTGCATGGGGAACAGCCCAGATCACCTCCACAGCCCTAGAGAAACTGCTTTGCTTACTAGCTTTTTTCTGGTTGTGGCTCTCTCCATCTGAAGTTAAACAAGGAGGCGTGTGGCCCTTTTAAAGACGTACGCATTTATTTATTGCATAAGCGTAATAAATAAACAAACAAATAAATAGCTCGTTAGTCTTAAAAGGGCCACAGGACTCCTTGTTTGCTTTGTTGAACTAGACAGAATGCTTCTCTCCTTTGCTACTTGAAGTAAATGGTTACAATCCTCTTCTTCATTCAGGTATTTACTTGCCGCAGCACATGGATGCCAGAAACTTTTCTGCCCTAGCCTGTCTCCATAGTGTCAGCAGCTAATGCCCCCTCCAACCTGCACACCTGCATGGTATAGAAGTGGTCCTCTCCTGCCCCCAGTTCCTTCTTTCCACCCATTAGTGACAGTTCTGGAGCTGCCCCGCTCTTGCAATTCTGCATGCACATTTTCATTTTGTTCCATCCTGGAAAACCTCTTCATTTTGATCTTCCCTCCAGGGTCTAGACCAGTGGTTCCCAACCTTTTCTCTGCTGTAGCACACTGTGATACCTTCAGGTTTTTCGAGGCACATCACCATTAAAAAAACTCATGAACCATGGCACAATGCTGCTATGTGGGATATTAGGGGTAGCAGAGGAGGGGTGGCAAAACACGGGAGGTCAGGAGTCGTGTGCAGTGGCAGGAGTGAGTGTGGGGAGCAGAGCAGGTCAGGGGTGGCAAAAGAGGAAAGGGGGAGCCATGTGGGAACAGCACAAAGGTGGCAAGAGAGGAGCAAGGAAGGGAGAACAAGAATGGCTTTGTGGGGTGGCAGGGGGAACGTGGGAAGTGGGAAGGTGGGACGGAGTAGCATGGCATGGCACCCACTTCCCCCTTCTCCACAGTGGCTCCCTACCACACAGGGCAAATCCTATCCCCACTGCTGCTCCCTCCTACTCCAGTGGGGCCTGTCCTCCCCTCCCCCAGCCCCCTGATGTCTGTGATGGACCCTCCAATCACTGCAGGGGCCAGAACTAGGCCTCCAGCCCCCAGCTACACCCCCTCCACACAGCCACCCAACCCCCCAGCTACACCCCCCCCAACCAAACAGCCACCCACCTCCGCTACACACACACACACACACACACACACACACACACACACCCCTACCCCACACAACCCCCAGCAGCCTCTCTCCCCCCAAAGCCCTTACCTGGGCTGTTTGCAGGTTGGCTGACACAAGCTGCTCTGCCCTGCAGGGGGCGATTCATACATTCCTGGCCTCCAGCAGCTTTCTGCTAGCTGGGTTAAGGTGGAGCCACTGGCACTCTGCATTCCAGCTGCTCCCGCTATTTTTAGGGGACCCCTGGAACTCTATGTTCAAGTGCCTTCCTCTATTTTTAGGGGGGGCCGGAAGGCTGCCTGCCTAAAAATAGGGGGCTCCAGAACTGTGTTCTGGTGCCTGCTCCCTTACTTTAACCCCTGTCTTTTCCCAGCCTTGCACAGCCCATGTGGCTGAGCTGAGCAAGGAGGGAACGTTAACTCCAGCTCTCAGGGATGTTTGCGGCACACTTTGGGTGTTTCTGTGGCACACCAGTGTGCTGCAGCACACTGGTTGGGAACCACTGGTCTAGACAAGCTGAAGAAACCACCGATCCACTGTCTCCCAGAGGTACTGCATGCACTGGCACTGTTCCACATATGCTGTGCTTCACGCCCTGTGTTGACTGCTAGAAGGCTGTCCCAATCACTGAGCCACATGAAAAGTGCCTCAAATGCCTCTGTGAGAGCCACAGGGCCAACAAATGCAAGCTATGCTGATCCTTCAAGCTGAGGATCCAGAAAGAGTGGAAGCATTGCCTATGCTCCATGACGATGGAAGATGCCCTATGCCCTTCCTCAGTGCTGGGCAACCATTCATCAGCAGAAGGGGTCACAGCAGTATGGACCCAATCGGCACTGGCCCCACCCCAGCACCGAGGAAACCCAAGGAGGCCCATTTGGGCTTGGAGTCCGCCAGGGGTGCACACCCTAAGGAAAAGCTGCAGCACTGGCATTGGTCCAAGTCACTGGCACAGGCCCCTTCAGGGGCACAGGGCCAGAGACAATAACACTGCCCTCCATGCTGGAAGTGTTTGAGGAAGCCAAGGTCCTTCTACAACTGCTGGCCCCCAACCCCATCTAGGCTGATGGCATCCAGGGGAAAACCAGCTCTGCTCTCTAAAGCCTGGTCAGGTTCCAAGCATGAGCCTGGTCCTTCAGAGTGGGAGAGGATGGTGAAGAATCAAACCTGGCACTGAGTTGACTCAACGCGACACCAAGCCCCAACCCTGAGTTCTCCAGAGCAGAAAACCAGGGCCAGCCAGCACAGCCCTGCACTGCCACGGACACCTTGGTCATTACTGCGCGGTGCTTCCCTGAGGAGGGTCTTGACCCCCTCGTTCATTGGGGTCAGAGTTGGGGGATAACAAACCCAAATCAGCTGCTCCCTATGGGTTTTGTCAGGGGACTGCTGCCCATCCTGTCCACAGAGGCCTCTCCACGCCAGGTCCCAATCACACACCTCAGGAGACTCTGACGTCCAGTACTGGCACTGGCATTTACCTTCTTCATTGGCACTGGCACCACCTTTGACTAAGCCAGTGGGTAAGCACAGGAGGAAGCACTTCCCATCCGCCCCATGGTGCGGGGACTCCCAGAATAAACACCCGGCACTGTTGGCACCAACATGAGCTCCACCACTCAAGCCTTCCCTGGTGCCACTGTTGAGGAACTTGAGATTGTTTTTATTGGATATGTAAGTGGTGCATAGGTTGACCACTTGCCTGCAAGGGTATGTCATAACTGTAATGCAAACTTATAGGGGGGACAGTATCAGTTGCTGTCAATCAAAGATGCCCTATTGGTGTGGTTCCATTTGCATTAATCTGGGTGCCTAATGCAAAAAAGGGTGCTGGCTGCAAAACTAGAGCGCTGAGTGCACCCCCCCCCCAAGGGCCATGTGCAAAAGGTACCTGTCAATCACCAACTAACGGCCGGAAAGGAGCTTAGAAATTTCTAGCTCACCCGCTGCCTTGTGCTGTCCACTCAGGAGGCAGCATAGAGCAGGTCTGTTTATTCTGGGTTACCAGACTGCGTGGGACATACCATTGATCCAATATCTACTTGAGAGATCATCTGCACAGAGGGTTCTGTGAGCAAACACTAACACTGCTCCAGCATCCTGCCAGCTGTTCCTGTGACATTGCCTGGACAGTAGATGACTGCACCCGCTAAGGGTGAAGAAACATAGTTAAGCGGACTTGCTGGGGCTCTGGGGAGGAACAACTGGGGGATGAACCCAGCTATCTGTCATCCTTTTGCTGTTTATGGTAATCAACTCCTCACTGTTATAAATAAATCACTGTTATTAACTCTTAATTGGCCTCCCTCTGATAACTGGATAGGTCATCTCTGACAGATGGGTATGGGTGTTGAAGAATACCTGGGATGAGGTAGGGTGTCCTAGCCTAATAAATTACCTTATCCTTCATCTGGAGGTTAACACCAACACGAAAGAGAGGCCATTCACCACATTCCATTCAGCACAGGGAACACAAATGACACTCAGTGCAGGGAAGATCAACACTGGTGCAGGATTCAGCACTGAGAACCTTCAAGGACTGGACCTTTCAATGGTCCTACTACGGTTCCGAGGATCCCTCCCACAGAAACCCTAGGTCTCGGGGTTCATCCAGGCCAACCACTCCCAGGAAGACTTGGGACGTGGTGGACTCTGACAAGGATTCAGACCAGGGAGTGGGACCATCAGGCACCCTGTCATAGCGCCTCAAGGGTGTTATCCTCGCCATGCCCCAACAAAGCAGCCTACCAGAGGTCTCTGCCCTTCTGGGAGGATCCTCACTCCCATCAAGACCTGCTGAGGCACATGGCCGCCAACCTTGACCTAAAGATTGAGGTGGTCAAGGAGGACTTTGACCCGTTCTTCGGCATGGGTGACACAGCGTCACCAGCAAGGGTGCAGTCCCTCTCCATGAAGGAGTCCTCTAAATATCACAAATTAGATGAAGCTCCGTTTGTTGGTCCCTGTGATCTCCAAGACAGCAAAGAGGAAGTATCACATCCCTCTAGAAAGGTTCAGCTTCCTTTTTAGCCACCCTGCAACTGGGTCCTTGGTAGCGGATGCTGTTAACCAGCACAAGAGACAGGGTAAACCAGCAGCCACTCTGAAAAACAAGGAGGCCAAAAAATTAGCCCTCTTTGGGAGGAAAATGTACTCCACCATGGCCCTCCAGCTCTACATTGCCAATCACCAGGCCCTCATAGGGAGATATGTTTGTAACCTCTGGAGGTCCTTGGAGAGGTTCAAGAATCTTGTTCTCCCCGACCATGCAGTGGACTTCATTACCCTGGTCGAGGAGGGCCTGCTAGCAGTCCACAGTATGGGCCTGACCTCTTAAGATGCCATGGAGATGGCTAGCCGTGGGTGGCATTGGCTATTGCCAAGCGCAGGGCAGCCCAGCTGCAGAGCTCAGGTCTATCCCCGCAAATGCAGCAGTCCATTCACGACCTCCCCTTTGAGGGCCCACTGCTGTTTGCTGAATCAATGGACACAAAATTGCATGGCATGAAGGATTCCCGTGCCACACTCCAATTGCTGGGCATCTATACCCCTCTGACAGCCAGACAGTCCTTCTCCTCCCAACAACAGCCACAACAGCCCCAGCAACACTGGCAGCAGCAGGACCCCTCACACCAGCCCTTCTACCCATCCCCCAGGAATGGGGACAGGGATAAGAGCAGAGGGGAGGAAGGGGACCCCGGTCCTAGGGCAACTCCTCGGCTTCACGGCAGGGTGGCAATAATACACACAAGCCAGCACAAAGGCAGAGATTTTTGACCCCTTGCCCAAGGGCCGTCACATCAACCTGGACCTGATTCTGCCATTCTGGAACCACCTGGTCCCTTTCCGACAGCAAAGGGCCAGGATAACTTCAGACCTCTGGGTCCTAGACACAATCTCACGAGGTTATCCCATACAATTCAGGACCAGACCATGGGACCAAAAACCACCCCTTCCAAACAGAACCAGGGACCCCCTCCCATGAGGCCCTGAGTGTCAGAAATGGAGTGTCAGAATGTCAGAAATGACTAGCCTTGGGGGTGGGGGGATAGAAAGCGTGCCCTCAGGGGAGTGAGGTAGGGGCTTTTATTCCCATTACTTCCTGGTCCCAAAGTCAATGAAGGTCTGTGGCCCATCCTAGACCTCAGGGCCCTCAACAGATATCTAAAGAAAATGGTTTCCTTGTCTCAGATTATTCCATTGCTAGATCCAGGGGACTGGTTCACAGCCCTTGGCCTGAAGGATGCATACTTCCACATCTCAGTAAGACAAAGACACAGAAAATTCCTCCTCTTCATGGTGAGTGGGGATCACTTCCAATTCACTGCACTCCCCTTTGGCCTTTCCCTGGCCTCCAGGGTTTTCACAAAGTGTATTGTGGCCTTAGTGGCCCACCTGAGAAAACAGAGGATCTGAATCTTCTCTTACCTAGACAACTGGCTGATAAGGGGAAGGCTCAAACGCCAAGTTTGACGCAGTGGCCGAATGGTCTTGAACCTGTGCAGCAGACTGGGCTTCCTTATAAACTTAGAAAAATCAAACCTTACCCCCATCAAAGAGAATAGCATTCAAAGGGGCTCAATTAGCTTCGATAAGGGCAAGGGCCTCACTACCTTTGTGACCCGGGTCTCCTGGGATAACCTTCAGAACGTGCCAAAATCAGGGCAACCTGCCAAGCCAGGGGCCAAATCCCCAAACAACTGATGGGTGGTACTTAAACCAGTCTCCCAATCAGCAGGAGTGTCACTGTCCCAGGAAAAGACCTGGGGACTGGCCCTGGCCCTGCCCCCTGGACCCTGACCCCAATCCAGAATCAGGGCCCCAGGCTCCTGCTGCTGCCAGCTTGGCTCTCAATCCCTGACCGGGACTGGAGCCAGGGCTAGGAGAGGCAATGGCAGCCATGGGCAGCCCGACCCCAATCCCAGGCTGGGAGAGGCAGGTGCTGCCATGGCCATACTGGCTCGGCCCCAGATACCTGGCCAGGGATGGGGTCAGGAGAGGTGGGGGATGCACCAGCCATTCAGGGCACTGGTGCCGGGACTCAGGGAACGTGCCCCCTGTGCCAGGCCCCAGCGACACTCCTGCCAGTCAGTAACAAAACATGCTTCTGATTCCCCACTCCAAGCATAACAAAATGGAAACAGCCCCCTTCATTGCACATCAGCTCCTCTGCTCCCCACCTAGCCACTGGGTCTCTTAAAGAAATAGGCTCTCCTGACCCCAAAGGGCCGGCCACATTACTAGAACAATATAGGCTTGGATCTTACCCAAAATACCATACTGCCAGCCAATCCTTTAGTAACTACAACGAAAGGTTTCATATGAAAAGAAAATAAATAAAGTATGAGAGATGTTAAAGGGTCAAAGTGAATCACATACATACAAGTGATTTAGAGTCCATAGAAAGCAAGTCCTTGAAGAATCTGTAGTTTGCAGGTTAGTCCAATTCCTCTGGTAGACAGCCAGCACCTGGGTGGGTCTCAGTCCTTTGTTCAGTGCAGCAGAATAGTTTCTGAGGATGGTGTTAATTGCAGGTTGCAGACTGAAGACAAACTGAAGATGGTGCCAATGCCTTTTATCCCCGCTGGCTTTCCCCATGCGCTCAGAGTCCTAGCCAAATCAAAATGGAGTTGAGTCACATGGTCAGTCTGGGTGACTCATCGAACAGGTTTCTTCCTAGTCCCACTGTAGCTGGTGCCTTCCTTAATGGGCCATTACGAAGATACTGGTTTTACGGCTACCCAGTCTGGGAATGCTTTAGAATCCAATAACTTGGAACACAAATAGATCAAACACAGTCCTAGTTTCTGATACAGATTGGACACCTACATATAAAGCATATAATCATTCCCAGCAGATTACAACCTTTCCATTGGTACCAAATCTGGCATATCACATATGGATTATTGCAAATATGAAATATTAGTATGAAAGATAATAATAAACAGTCCCTAGACCCAGACAGCGTTACAACCCCATCCAGGTTTCCCTCCATATCTACCATCATTTCAGACATGCATCACTCTCCCACCACGACTGTGAGGCACTGCCTCCATCTGCTAGGCCACATAGTGGCCGCCACTTATGTAACAAAGACTGTATGCATCTGCATGAGGCCCTTACAGTCATGGCTAGCAATGCCTTTCCACCCTCAGCACCACTGCCTGAACTGGATGGTCACCATCTCGGCAGGTGTACTGGACTGATTGGCAATCTGGCAGAACCTGGAGTTCACACACAAGGAGTCTCCTTCAAAGCCCAGAACCCCTCACTCATACTGATCACACATGCACCAGACTTGGGGTAGGGAGCCCACATCACAGAAGGACTGGCCACCCAGGGGTCTTGGTCTTGAGAGGATGGCCCCCTCCACCTAAACATGAAGGAGTTGAGGGTGGTGCGTCTAGCGTGTGGCGCTTTCTTAGCCAGAATGAGAGGGAAGATGATTCAGGTACTGACAGGCAACACAGCGGCTATGTTCTGCATCAACCGCTGGGGGAGGGGGGTGCTTGCTCACTGGTGCTATGCTAGGAAGCTTCTCTCCTATGGGAGCTGGCACTGAAATTCAACTTCACTCTCATAGCCTTCCACCTGCCAGGGGCAAACAATGCCCGAGCAGATTCACTCAGCAGGAAATTTCTCTCCCAACATGGGTGGCCCGTACACTAGGAGGTACTGAATCATCTAATTGAGGCCTGGGGGCTCCCACAGATGGACCTATTCACCTCATGCGCAAAACACAAGTGCAACCAGTTCTGCTTGTTCAGGAGCAAGGAGAGGGGGGTCCCTTTCAGATGCCCTCCTGACTAACTGGGGGGGGGGGGACACCCCCTCCTCTATGCCTTTCTTCCCATTCCCCTGATCCACAGGGTCCTGCTAAAGATCAAAAGGGATCAGGCAGACATAATTCTAATAGCCCCAGCTTGGCCGCACCAGCCTTGGTATACCACTTTCCTTGACCTCTCAGTGGCACTGCCCATAATCCTTCTACTCAGAGAAGACCTGCTCAATCAGGATTCTGGTCGCCTTTGGCGCCCAAACCCGAGAGTCCTACATCTGACAGTGTGGAGGTTACATGGCTATATTCCAAAAAGCAGCCTGCTCGGATAGGGTCCAGAAAGTTCTGACTGAGAGCAGGAAACCCTCCACAAGAGACACCTATGATCCTAAGTGGAAGTGTTTCTCCCTCTGGGCACAAGGAAAAGGGGTAGATCTGGGGTCCACCCCCACCCACGTCATTCTAGATTACCTCCTAACCCTGAATGTGGAGGGTCTCTCACTCCCTTCCCTCAAGGTTCAACTGAGAGCAATCCTGGCCCTACACAGTATTGACAGGGTAACCCCCTTCTCTCACCCCACTACCTCAAATTTCTTCAAAGGCCTAGAGAGACTGTACCCCCAAATTCAGGCCTCTGTCCCCCAGTGGGACTTAAACTTAGTGCTCGAGGGTCACACAAAACCCCCGTATGAGCCTCTGGACTCCTGTATGCTACCAGTTCTATCATGGCAGGTGTCCTTTCTGGTAGCTACTACTTCAGCCAGGAGGGTCGCTGAGCTAAAGGCCCTCTCCTCAGAACCCCCTTACACGATGGTCCATCCCAACAAAGTACAACTCCGCCTCACCCAGCATTCCTACCTAAAGTGCTGTCCAGGGGATAAAGTATAATTTGATGGGTCCTGGAACCCTCCTAAATCGTTGTGCCTCCCGTACACCAGTGCAGGACTGCCTCACACACCCCAGCTACTGCCCTCCCCCATGCCTGCCCCCCCACCCGAGCTACTCCCACCTCAGCTACTGAGCCTGGCCTCTCTCTTGCCGCTGGTCCCCCAACACTTCCCAACCCCCTGCTGTGCCGTGCAGTCTTCCCCCGTTGCCCTGGGCTGAGCCTGGTCCCCCACACCCTTTCCTCACCAGGCACACTCACCTGTCCCTGAACCAGGGATTTCCTTAATGCCCCCCCAAATTTCTCAACACCCCCCCTAGTTGTCAGCTAGTAACAGTGTTACGTCAAATTAGTGAGCTTCCCCAATATCCCCCCAAACCTCCTAATACCCCCCAATTGCACGTCCCAAGGAAAATACTGCCCTGACACCCCTCTGCCAGGTCCTCTTACCTGGCCACTATGTCACTGGAGCGGCTGGGCCCAGGCTGAGGCTCTGGCCTGAGCCTGCTCTCACTGAGCATGCTCAGAGGCTCTGAACATGCTCAGTGAGAGCAGGCTAAAGCTGGAGCCTCAGGACAGGCTCAGGCAGCTCTCTGGCTTCCAAAAACGGTGAAGGGGCCTGCTATTTTTAGGGGCTCAGCGTTGGGGTCCTTAAAAACAGATAATGGAGCCGGCATGCTGTGTTCCAGGGCCAGTTATTTTTAAATGGTTGGTCCTGGAACCCAACATTCCAGCTCCATTTTCTATTTTTAGGGGCCCCGGAACACTGAACCCCTAAAAACAGTGGACCGTGGGACACCGTTCTGCCACATTCTGGCTCAGTTTAACCCCTGGTGATGTCCTCCTTCCATGTTATCCAGGACATTTGCCTCCCAGTATTCTTCCTGGTCCCACAGGTCATGGAGAATTACAGGAAATGACACACTCTTGATGTAAGGAGACCACTCTTGAGCTACACTGAGCAGACCAGACCCTTCCTCAGGACCATCAAATTATTTGTGGCCATGGCTGAGCACCTGAAGGGCCAAGCAGTAACAATTCAACGCATCTCATCCTGAATATCAAGTTGTATCAGAGATTCGGTACTCCCCTGCCAGGGAGACTCAAAGCACATACCACTAGAGCTCAAGCAGACTCAATGGCATTCATCACACAGCTCCTGATCCAGGAGAAGAGACATAACTAGAAATGTTGGCACCTGGGGCAAACAGTCCTGGATGTTTCCTCCCCCCACCCGCAGCTGCGGGGCCCAAGCCATCTGAAGGAGTCCCCTGGCAGGGCACCTTTCCCACAGGGCCAAGCCAGCTTTCCCAGATGAGCCGGTAGAGGCACCTGCCAGCTGAGCTGCATCCCCCGGGGCTGGAGACAGAGGTACCCCTGCCACCTGGGCCATGTCCCCATTTGCCTGCCTGTCCACCCACAGGCTCTCCTTTCTCAGTGGGGTCCCAGATGGCCCCCTGTGTCTCCTCATACTTGGCCTGGCCAGCATGGCTGCTGACCCCAGGAGGCTGGTGGTGCTACCTGGCTGCTTTGCCAGGGGCTGCTTCTCCCTCTCCCGCCCCTGAGGAGGCTCAGGAGCAGGGCAGGAGATTTTGAATCTCCCCAGCCCCTGGTGCCAAGAAGAGGAATGTGCTTTTGCCAAAGGCACATTCCTTTTCCTGGCCAGGTAGGGGCTGGCTCTCTCTAAAATTCAGCACCTGGATCTGTGCCCTGTTCATCCTGTCCCAGTTACAGCCCTGTCCAGGAGATCTGCAGAGCAGCTACCTGGTCTTCCATACATACTTTCACATCCCATTATGCAATTGTCCAGTAGACAAGAGACAATGCTGCTCTGGGCAGAGCCATTCTTTGAGCAGGAAAACCCCAACTCTGCCCACCATCCTCAGTACAACTTGTGAGTCACCTAAATCTGAATGGATGTGAGCAGCACGCAAAGAAAAAGATTACTTACCTCTAAGCTTTTTCCCATTTATGCATTGTCTATAGCTGTAAGTTTTTCCATTTATGCATTGTTTATAAGTGTGATTTTTCGTTTGTACCCTTATAGTCCTTTTACTACATAGCTGTTTATTATCCCACTTGTATCTTGCATAGTCCTTTCCATTGTGTAGCTGTTTAACCTCCCCCATAGGCATTTTTGTTGCTATTTCGTTGTATGCCTTTATGAGACCACTATAAAATTTTTCTATTAAAAATTGGTGTCCGTCTCCCTTGGTGGGTGTCACCGGTCCATCGCAGTTACATTGCAAACCCCGGGGTTCAACATGGTGTCAGATGTGGGCTGTAACTGCCGCTGGACCGACCCATCCTCCAATAATAGTTCGATACTGAACAGATTAATCACCTTCAGCTTCATCTAATGATGAGCCAAGGACAACCAAGTTCTGATGAATGGATATGTGTGATTGGGCAAGATTATGAGGCACGGTCCTACACGGTCCCCCTCACCCTAGCGTCGGTGGGCTGTCTCTTAAAAGGGCACCCCCCCCCAAATGTGGTTAACCCCCCCGCTGATCCCATGGCAAGACCTCACTGTGATAAAGGGGGGGGGTGAGACAAAGTTAAAAGAGTCTGAAAAGCTGTGGCCAAAGGTAAAGAAGGCTATAAAATTGGCTGGGGGCAAACCCCCCCACTCCCACAGCAGCAGACCTCATGGTACCCCCCTCACTCTGACGCACACCGCTTACTGGCCACTTTAGTCCAGAACATTGAGGAAATAGTAGTCCCCAGGAGAGTGGGACCTGAAAAAGTTAAACCTGAAGCCCTCTGTAATGTTTTCCTTGAATGGGGAGCTCGGTGTCCGAACTGAGTGGCTACCCGCAAAGGACTGTTACACCAGCATGCCCTACAGACATCTCAGGGAATGGAAAGGGGAGAACAACGCCCCCCCCCCCCCCGAAAACAGCTGTGCCTCACTAGATTCACCGCCAGCCTCTGCCCCTTTGAGTGCTCCACCCGAGAAAGCCCCTAAGGCTCCAGTTCCATCAATTTACCCCCCCACGATAAACCCTAACATTGCAAACCTGCTGGCCCCCATCATTGTAGTGGAGGCCCTCCCCATCTCAGTGACATGCACCAAAGTAGACAGGCAAGGCATCACTTCCCAGATCACCGAGTATAGGCCCTGAACCAGAAAAGAGATGAAAGATTTGGCAAAGGAAATGGGAAGGGGGAAAAAAGAACCACCACTAGTGTGGCTGGGTCACCTTGTTTTAGAAGATGGAACTGAGTGGTTAGCTACCACCAAGGCAAAGGAGCTGGCGCGTACCCCCGTCTGGTCTAAAGGTCTGGGGGGTCCACCATATCATTTCTAATCATGTGCCGTCCCTAAGTGTAACCTGGCACTGGCAATTTTTGCCCCCAACGATGCTTTCCAATTTGAGTCTATTACAGGAACAGCTTAAATCAAAGCTGCCCCCATGGGCACAAGACCATCAGGAGGCCACCGCCCAGCTTACCACCTGGCTCAAATCTCGCCTACGCCTACACCGATGGGACCCAGAACAGCCTATCACCATCTGCTTGTTTGTGGATCCTTAGATGTTCACCATGACCGTGACAAGTGGTCTCAATGGACGACTTTCTGGACCACATGGGGTTTCGATTCGTGGGCATCCTCTATTCGCCACGGGCTAGTCACTATAGCTATTTGTTTAGGTCTGGTTATTTGAGGTATTGTGCTTGTTAAGATTATTATTTCTCGAACCTTATCCTCTATTATGGTTGCATATACCCCCCCGCCCCCCCCATCTCAGCGCCCATGCGGACCCCTTGACAAGGAGGAGGAAGAAAACAATTTTTGACCCTCGGATGAGGTCCGATTCAGGCACGGGGGGGGACGGGTTGGCCACGGGGGGGGGGGGGGATGTCAACGGAGGTGGCAGACATAATGGCTACCCCCCCCAACGTAGCCCTCTAGACTATGGAGCTCACAGGGACGAGTGTTAAGTATCAATCTCCCCTGATGGGGCTCATCTCTGGGCTATCCAACTCAAGAGGAAGAGTGTTAAGGATGGATCTCTCGATTTCCTGGGTGAGTTTCTGTCTCCCTAGCCATGTGTCATCAAGGGGGAGGGGTGAGTTTCTATTCCCCTGAACAGTTTCTCCGCACCTCCATCACCACGCAGGAGGGATCATTGTCCAGGATCCCAGTTACATCATTGGTCCTGACCTGCACCTCACTTCCAATTGGCTATTTTATACTCTGGCTGTGCAATACACTATTTAAACCCCTGCCTTGGTTGGCTCGAGTGTTCTCCCACCTTCGAACGCCAAAGGGGAAGTCACGAACCGGTCAGACTGATTCCCCCGACCGAGACAGGGAGCTCCCACCCGCAAGACCTTTACTCAAATTGCCAGCCAAATGATTACGTACTGGGATGCTGCAGCTGGTCTGCCTCCTCCCTTTGGGTTCCACTACGGTGCTAGGACAGGTATTATAAACTGATACAGTTATTCTACCTCTCTCGATTTGTTTCTTTCCTTTTTTTTATAATACCATTTATGCATTGTTTATAAGTGTAGGTTTTTTTTCCTTTAGGCATTGTTTATAAATGTGGTTTTTCGTTTGTATCTTGTATAGTCCTTTTACTACATAGCTGTTTATTATCCCACTTGTATCTTGCATAATCCTGTTCACTGTGTTGCTGTTTACTCCCCCCACATAGGCATTTTTTTTGCTATTTCATTTCATGCCTTTATGAGACCACTATAAAATTTTTTCTATTAAAAATTGGTGTCCGTCTCCCTTGGTGGGTGTTGCTGGTCCATTACAGTTACATAGCGAACCCTGGGGGTTCAACAGTTGGAAGTCCCATCCATGATCCCTGCATACAGGGCTTGCGCACCCCTGCTGGGTGGCCAGCCTGGCAGTTTAGTGCTTATTGACATGCAGATGGGAAGTTGATCTTTTTTACTGATGTCACTAAAAATACCAAACACTGACACCAAAGTGTGCACAACCTCAGAACAGTCTGTGCCTGAGAATTTGAAATGCGGCAAGTGGTTTAGCAGCAGTTAACTGAGTGATTGGGTTTTTGGGTGTGTGCAATAACAGACCTGCTAACACCATGATCAGTGTAGTTTTGTGATACAAGATGTGATGCTGAATAATGCCAATCAATGGCAAAGTACAACAGGTTTTAGTTCTACCCAACTTTATGGACATACATTTAGGGAGTTACTGAGCGTGTTGAACCCATACATTGTTTTACTGATTGTCTGTAAATTTACTGACAGTTGACAACTGTGAGCACGCATCCCTTGCACCCATCCAGGAGGGCCTCGGGCATCCTGTCCACACATTCTCTGCAGCCAGTGCGAACATTCACCCAGGGGGCTCACAGCCAGCTCTGTGCTGTCAGACAGGAGCCACATACCGACAGCCCCCACACATTCCACCAGGTCCCAGACTCTTCTGCCTCCTTAGGCCATGAGTAACATGCTCCCCCCCACCCCCACCCCCCCACCCCCAAAAAACCCTGGTCACTTCCTCCCTTGCCAGCCCCAGTTGGATGCTGCCTCCTGGCTGGAAGCTGAACACGTGACTTCCCTGACCTGTTTCAATGACCTCTGTGACATAATCTGATCCCTACTGGTCCACCAGCCTAGCTGCAGAGATGACCTGCCCCACAGTTAAGGGGGGGAGGCAGCAGCAGCCCTGGGGCTGGCGTGACTGTAGAGTTTTTGGGGATATTATAGTCCAGTAATGAGAGGCAGCATATTCAGAGCTGTGTAAGGAGTCTTTCTTCGAGCACTGCTCGGATGCATTCAATAATAGGTGTCTCCGTGAAGAAGCGCCAGATTGGTCGGAAAACTTTTGTCCCAGCCTGTCAGGAGAGGGTAGGTGGCCTCCTCCCCTCGTGCCACCCGTGGCTATATATACAGCCGCCTCCCAACCCCTCCTCAGTTTCATTTCTTCCACCTTACGCGTCAGATCTGGAACGTCCGCTCCTGGCGAACACAAGCAGCCTGTCCTTTATTGAGCTTTTCGCCTGACTGGGAGCAACTCTCTGTGGACACAGTTCCACCACAGGAGCCTTCCATAGTCGGGCCAGAAGATCGTTCAGATATGCCAGGGTTCAACCCCTGCTCTGAGTGTGGCAAGGCCTTCCCCTGGGACGATCCCCACGGGAAGTGCCTACAGTGCCTAGGCACAGACCACTTGGTCTCAGCCTGTTCCCTATGTCTCTCCTTTAAACCAAGGACTATCAAGGAGAGGGAGGAACGGCGCCTCGCCCTGGCCTCCACGGCACTGTACCACTGGTGGCCGCCGATGCACAACCTCGGCACCGACCCCAGCACCCCGGCGCCAAGCTGGCACCTCTGCACCACTCGAGGTCACCCCCCAGCACCCCGGCACAGTCCGGTACCACCAGCATAGACATCACCCCAGCGCTGATAGCCTGCCTCCCCGGCGCCGTTGGCTCGGTACAGTTCAGCGTCACCGGTGCCAAGTTCACCCCAGCACCAGCCACAGTCACCCTTGGTACCACAGACTCAGTACACCCCTGTACCAACAGAATGCAAGCCCTCCCAACCAGGCAGTCCCCCTTCCCCAGGCCAGGACTTGCCATGGACCAACACAGAGTCACTCCTCGTGCCGACAACTCCTGAGGCAGTGGAGGCCACTGGACCCCTCCTTCTGCCCCCCCCCCCGCCCCAATCCCAGCTAGAAGGGGCAAACTGGCCTTCACTTCTGTGGCCTGGGTCTAGCGTGGGCCTTGCTTTCCCTCACCACATAGCCCTCCGTCTTCCACCCCATTGGGCCCCAGTACCATAGCACCATCCCCACGGCAATACATCACCTTGCCGTCGCTGGTACCGCCCCTAGAGTCTCATACTCCTTCCCCCACTTTCAGCCCAGAGGAGGGGCCATCGAGGGGCTCCAAGCGATCTCGGCGCTGCACTTTGGCACCGTCGCCGTTCTGCTTCTGCCCACAAGAATGTTCCCCCCGGGATACTCCCTCTCTTCCACAACGAGGCCCCGGTACTTCACTCTCCCTGGCACTGGGCTCCTATACAGGGAATCTAGCAGCGCACTTTGATTTGCTGCGCCGGGCTACGGCCCATTTAGGGGTGAAGGCACAACAGTTCGGTTCCCCTCTTCGGGCCTGCATTTGCCTCAGCAGAACCCCTGACAATCCCACTCCATCCGAGCATCTGGGACCTCATGTCCTCCCAGTGGCAGAACTACCCTGCTTTCAGACATGGCAAGTGTCAAGTACCGTGTCCCTGAGACAGACTTCCCTTCCCTCGCCCATCACCCAGGCCCCCTGAGGGATGTGGTGCAAATGGCGTTAGGCCCAGACGAGCCCCCCAGTGACCTCCTCTTGTCTTCCAGGGAAGCTAGGGAACTAGACTTCTTGGGCCATAAGGTTTACTCCTCCTTGGCATTCCAGCTATGAGTGGCAAATAACCAAGCCCTGACCAGCAGATATTTGCTGGATGTGTGGGAGTCGGTCGCGAAATTCCGATGCCTGCTCCCACCAGAGACTAGAGAGGAATTTGATGCATTTCTAGAGGAAGGTCAGATAATCTCCCAGGACCTCCCTCCTCTCAGCCCGTGACGTGGTGGACACAGCCGCCCATACTATGGCCTCAGCGGTAACTAGCCGTCAAGTAGCCTGGCTCAGGTAGGCTAGGGTGTCCCCCACTGCTCAACAGGCAGTCCTTGACCTGCCTTTTGGAGGGGATGCCCTGTTCCCACCAGAAGCCCTTTCAGTGGTGGGCACTGCACGGGACCCCAGGGGTGAGGCTAAATACTTTGGCATCCCGCCCCCCGGGGCCTTCCCTCCCCCATAAACCCCTTGTGGCAACTCCTTTCCCTCCAATGCCACTTCTCACATCATCGTGGGGATACAGACCTCCCCCCACCAGCCCCCCGCATCCCGTTGCCACAGTGCTGAGACCTCTCTAAGGGGTTGGTCCATTTGGCCGCCCACCCACTTTCAAGCCATCTGAGATGCAGCAAGACCTTAGTGCACCGGCAAGGAAGGTGCTGGCCTATTTGACTGCCACCTCATTCTCTAGGTATCCGGGGTGCAATAAGACTCCAGCGCACCCTCAGAGTGGGCAGTTGGTGTCCTTTCCCTCCTTTCTGGGACATCGGGACTTAGCGGGACCCTTTTCATCTCTCCCAATTCTGCGAACTCAGGCACACTAATTCTGGCCCTGTACTTTCCCCAACCTTGGGGAATATGTGCCATGTCAACCGAAACCCCTGCCCATCGTCATATCTTTCCAGAGGTCCACTCCTAGACATCCTAGACACTTCTCCGGCATTTATAGTAGATCCGCCCCCTCCCACCCCTCTTCCAGGTACCCTTCAACTGCCATCCCCTGCACCGGCAGGCAACAGGACAGGCCCTGACAGGAATGAGAAGCGCGTCTTGTAGTAGCCCCAGCCACTGCTGCAGAGGCTCCAATGCGTGCAGACACAAGTCCTCTAAGGACGCAGAACCATTCCTGCTTCCCCAAAGACCCTACATGAGGTAGGATGCACGCTTGTTCCTGGGTCAGGGAGGGAACCCCTCCCCTCACTATCATACTATTGGCATGCTGGTTAGACCAGCTCGACTAGGGCTCTTGGCACTCCTGTGCTAGATGAGAACCTCCACCACCCCAACTGCCACGCGGGACGCGTCTCACATCATTACGGTGGTCCTTAGCCTCCAGGGAAGGCCAAGGCAGGGTCATCTAACCCCTGCCAGCCTATAATCCCCCCCTCCCCCCAGCGAATCTGAGGCCTTGCAACAGCCCCTTTCCCTTGCGAACAACTTGGCCGATACCAGGACAGCCTATCCTGGAGTCAGCGCCCTGGGCCCACCCTTCCAGAAGTGGAGTAAGCCTTCTCACACACCTTTCCCTTTCCCTTACAATCCCTAAGCAGGGACCTAGCATACCTAACCCGGAACTTCCGGATCAAGGAACTCAAGGGGTAGGAGTCAACGTCATGTTTATCCTTGGTGAGGAACAGTAGTGGGAGTACCCATCCCCGGCCCTTCACATCAGAAACCGCCCCTTTCCAGCAGCATCAGCCCTACATAGCCGGTACAACACTGCAATCCGGGCACAAAAGCCCCGGAGTTGCTTCTGCCTGCCTACCCCAACCCTTTCTGCCCCTCAGTGGCACGTATCCTGGCAATGGCTCTGCTCCTTAGGCGTGAGCCAGCCTTCTACCCCGGGGACCTAAATCCGAATTGTAAGCCACCCCATGTGAGCTTGGCATTGGACTTACCACACCCGTTTTCCCTCATTCCCTTGAGGGACAAGACTATATACATTTAATAAATAGAGAGAGACAGGTCAAGTTCTTGTTTCCAAAGTACCAAGACCTCAGAGGCTTATACCTTCCACAAGTACCACCAGTGGGTTCCACCCAGCTGGAAATAACCCTACACATGGGTTCCCTAGACCCAGGATACCGCTGTAGTGCCGCAGTTGATTCCTTGCGAGCAACCCCACCTCTTGCACACTCGGAAGGTAACTCACCCTTCCTACGACAACCGTACGTCAGGGCAGTTCTGTCTCTACCTGCCCTTGTTCTTGCTATGCATGTAGGTGGGGCGTAGCTGCAGCATGGTTCTCCTCCAACAATGCCATAGGCATGCGACTTCGTACCCGTTACTGATCTCCACGAGCCTTCAGCCACTCCGATGGCTTGGCCAAGCGGCAGCTTTGCATCATTCCCTGCCGCTCCCTCTTCCCATACCCCTGTCATCTGGGCAATCCTCATGATGATGGAATCCCATGGGATTACAGGCCCAACAATGGGCTCACTCCATGAGATTGTACGTTACTAGGACACTGATAGGTACCAACCATCCACACCACTGAAGGCCATCATGCTGCCTTGTGGGCACTAACATCCTGGGGACCCCTCAAAAAAACCTTAAACAACCCCAATTTTTGGTCCCTTACACCACTGGAAGCGTTCGCTTGTGCACTAGCTTAAGGTTCCCTGGCTGACATGCAATGCGCCACTCACCGCACCTCTATTGCCTTCGAGTTTGGGTACTGCTTCAGAGTGCCCTCCTTCAGACCCCTCTCGCTTGAATCTGGGGGTTCCCCCCCTCTTTCCCAATGCATCTACGCAATTTAGCCCAGGCCCCTCAGGGGCTGGTTGTGACCAGAACACGGGGTAGCTTCATTCCTCTGGCGACCGTCTGCGTAGTCCGCAGCCGTCATGGCTAGGCCGCGACCCTTTGACTCCTGGTTCGGACTGGATGTGCTCTGTTCATGGGAAAATTTTCCCTTCTTCCCTGCTTCCTGTGTGGGCTATGGATATTACGGCTAATCCCGTATGCGCTGGCCTCCAGCGTCTCCTTATAGCTCACGCTGGAAAGTCTTATGACCAGACGCTTATTCTCTGGTCCCTTTCCTCGTGCTATACCACCTAGTATAGCAGCCAAGCACATCCCTATGTTGTCATTTTGCATTCTTCATCTTCACCATGGTGACCTTGGTCCGTCCTGCCCTCACATGCCTGCCTCGGCAGGGTTGGCCCTACCCCTAACTTTGGCTTGGCCCACAGTTATTGATTCTTCTGCACCACGCCACGAGCCTAGTTCGCCTCCCGGCTCTGGTTAGAGTCTTGCTTGCTTGGCCTCTTCCCATCTGGGGTGTTTTCTTCGCTATGCTGAAGGCGCAAGAGCCAACTCCACCCGCCATCCATCAGCATGGCTAGTAGTCACCTATTACTGAATGCATCCAAGCAGAGCTCAAAGAACAGTGGGTTACTCACCAGTAACTGTCCTTCTTCGAGATGGGCTGCTTGGATCCATTCAGGTCCCTCCCCTCCATCCGCGCACATGGAGTTGGTGACTCTGAGGAACTGAGGAGGGGTCCGGAGGCAGCCGTATATATAGCCGTGGGTGGCACGAGGGGCGGAGGCCGCCTACCCTCTCCCGACAGGCTGGGACAAAAGTTTTCTGACCAATCCGGTGCTTCGGCACAGAGACACCTATTACTGAATGGATCCAAGCAGCCCATCTCGAAGGACGGTTACTGGTGAGTAACCCACCATTATTGAAAGAGAACTGAGAGAGAGAGAGTACCTGACAGGCAGGTTTTCCTAGCACCTAAACGACTCTCCCATTTATCACCATGACAACCCCAATGGCCCTAGGTAGTCCAAAACACCACATATTCCTCCCCCTCTAATGAGAAAGCACCCCCCCCCCCAAAGAATAAGGACTAAGCTAGGAGATGAGGGTAGACTGCCCCATGTCCAGTGAACCCCCAGGGAATTATTCTGCCTCATGAAGAGGGGGTCACCACTAGCTAAAGATCCAGCCAATTAGGAGGCCTTCTGTCTCGAGGCAGATTACAGTGAACTTCTGGTGTGTCCACACCACAAGGTGGTATTGGTGGTGGTGTGACTACAGGTACCAGGGAAGTAGCCAGAACTGGAGATGTTGTGGCCGGTTGGTCCAGGGAGGCCAAAGGCATTGAAGAGGTGGCTGGAGCAGGAGAGACATGAACAGTTGTTTCATGCTCTGATGTTGTATCATCAGTAAGGATGAAGTCACGTATGTCCACTGGAGATGCATCTTCTGGATGGGTATGACAGAGAAGCAACTGATCTACATGCCGTTGCTAAACTAGGCCACTTGCTGTCTGGACAGAGTAGGAAACAGGTCCTGTCTGGGCAATGACCATTGCTGGAACCCATTTAGCTCCTGAAGCATAGTTTTGAGCAAGAACAGGCTGTCCAATACTGAAGGTGCAGTCCTTTGTTCTTGATTAATGTCTGCTGACCTGGTCCTGCTGTTGGCATTGAACCACTTGCCGTGTGTCTCGTGGTTTCAACAAATCAAAGCAAAAGCGCAACTGCCGTCCCATTGTAAGAACTGGAGATGCCTTAGTCATAGCCTGCAGAGTGTTTCTGTAGGACAACAAGAAGTTGTTCAGACGCTTCTGAAGAGGTGACTGTCCCTTTGCAGATTTTAGAGCTTGCTTCATAGTCTGTATGAACCTTTCAGCAAGCCCATTGGTGGAAGGTTGATACGGTGCTGACCTGATGTGGTGTATTCCATTGGCCTTCATAAAAGCTTCAAAATCCTGAGAAATGAACTGTGGTCCATTGTCACTCACCAGCTGCTCTGGAAGACGATAACTAAAAAAGCCATGCAGGGTCTGGATAGTGGTTTCCATAGTAGTGGACTGCATTACAGGGACTTCTGGCCATTTTGAATGGGCGTCCACAGCCATTAAAAACATACACCTTTCAAACGGGCCAGCAAAATCAACATGGATACACTGCCACAGCCTTTCTGAACAATCCCACAGGTGAAGACGTGCCAACTGAGGTGTGTTCCAGATGCTCTGGTATGAGGTACAAGCTCTAGCCATTTCTTTGATGGCCCTGTCCAAGCCCGGCCACCAGAAATAGCTCCGTGCAATTTCTTTCATGTGCACTATGCCGCAGTGACTTGAATGGAGCTGTTCCAACAAACGCGGCCTTAAGGAAGGTGAGATAATGACATGCATACCCCACAACAAACACACAGATTGGGTTGATAACTCCGTCCTCCTAGACATGTAGGGGCGGAAGTCAGGAGAGAGCTGAGAATAAGGTAAGAATGTTCCATTCATCATGAAATCCATAAATTGTGAGAGTACTGGGTCAACCCATGTCACTTTTTTCACTTGAGTAGCTGTAACAGGTGTGTTTGCCACCTGTTCGAAGTCAAAGATTCCTTCCTGACCCTGATATTGACGGTGTGCCAGTAAGGGTAGCCTTGAAAGATCATCAGCATTGCAATGCAAAGAAGATTGCTTATACTTGATTTCATATGTATATCCAGAAAATATCAGTGCCCCAACTGCATAAGGGGAGGCACCGCAAGCCAACTGTAAGGGCAATGATGGATCAAAATGTGTCAGAACCCTAGAGTTTACCAGTGAGCATTTAGCTTTGCTAAATGCAACATCACAGGCTTCAGTCCAGTTCCAGGCCGTTTTTGGCCCAAGAAGCTCATGTAGGGGTTTCAGGAGTGTTGCTAATTGTGGAATAAACTTGCCATAATAGTTCAATAACCCTAAAAAAGAGTGAAGTTGGCTTACGTTCTGAGGTAGTAGAGCATCCACGATAGCCTTAACCTTGGCTAGAGACTTATGGAGACCATCAGCATCAATTATCTGTCCTAAATATTCAACTTCTGGTGGCATCTCTCAGGAAACAGGTAGGTGAGTTATAGGAGGAGGTGTCGCGACTCAGGGGTATCCATGCCCTGGAAAAGTTCCTTGACAGTGTCCATGAGGAGACATGCAAGGAGGAGGTCCCTATCCCAGTGCCAAGGGCTACTGCCACAGCTCTGGAGACGGATGGGATGCCTATGGCAGAGGCAGGACACTGGCAGCTGGTCACCTCTGGCAGCAGACAGTGCTCCACGCCTACTCATGTCCCACCCTCCATTGCGGTGAGGAACCGTTATGTGGCACTAGAGACAATGCAGGAGGTAGAGGAGATGCCATGCACCCCAGAGGCTGGGGAGATCACAGCCATCTCACCTAAGAGGAAACGTAGGGTTGTGGTGATTAGGGACTCACTCCTGAGAGGAACGGAGACACTCATCTGTTGCCCTGACAAGGCCTCTAGGGAGGTATGCTGCCTGCCAGGTGCCCATATCCAAGACGTTATGGAGGGACTGTCAAAAATCATCCACCCCCTCGGACTACTACCCCATGCTTCTTATCCACGTGGGTACCAATGATACTGTGAGAGGTGATCCTTGGCAGATCAAACGTGACTACAGGGCTCTGGGAGCGAGGGTGAAGGAGTTTGGAGCACAGGTGGTGTTCTCCTCGATCCTTCCGGTCAAAGCTAGAGGCCTGAGGAGAGATGGATGCTTCCTAAAAGATGAATGCCTGGCTGCAAAGATGGTGTGGTCAGGAGGGATTTGGCTTCCTTAACCATGGAGTTCTGTTTCAGGAAGGAGGATTGATAGGCAGAGATGGCCTTCATCTGTCCAGGAAGGGGAAGAGTATATCTGGGCACAGACTGGCTGACCTAGTGAGGAGGGCTTTAAACTAGGTTCAAAGGGGGAAGGAGACAGGTAAGTGACAATGTGGGAGATTTGGGGGAAGGGATGGAACTTGGGGGGTGCTGGGACTGTACACAAGGAATAAAAGAGAAGGTAGTTGGAACGGGGGCGGGGGGAATCAAATAATTGTCTTAAGTGTTCTACTGAAGCCCCAATACGTGAGGAGAGTGGGGGAGGACAACTCCAAGAAAAAATGCAAGGAGGTATATGTAATAGAATTGAAAACCAAACTGACAAAGTAGGGCAAGTGACCGGGTATCTTAGGTGACTATACACAAATGCTAGGAGCCTGGGAAATAAACAGGAAGAATCGGTAGTACTAGCAAGGACAAGGAGCTATGATAGTGTTGGAAGAACGGAGACGTGGTGGGATAGTCTGCATGACTGGAGCTCTGCCATTGATGGGTATAAGCTGTTTAGGAAGGACAGGCAGGGAAGAAGAGGGGGAGGAGTAGCACTATATGTAAAAGAGCTCTATGACTGCTCAGAGCTCCATTGTGGAAGTGGACGCATGCCAGTAGAGTCTGTGGGTCACATTGAGAGGGGAAAGCAACAAGGGAGATGTTGTGGTGGGTGTCTGCTATAGACCACCAGACCAGAAGCAGGAGGTGGATGAGGTGTTCTATGGACAACTAGCGGAAGCTTCTAGATCACAGGCCCTGGTGCTGATGGGGGACTTCAATTACCCTGACATCTGCTGGGAGGCCAATACAGCAGTGCATGGGCAATCCAGGAAGTTTTTAGAGAGTGTTGGGGACAACTTTCTGGTACAAATGCTGGAGGAACCAACTAGGGGCCTTGTACCTCGCGACTTGCTGCTCACAAACAGGGAAAGAATTGATCAGGGAGGTAGAGGTAAATGGCAAACTAGGCAGTAGTGACCATGACATGGTTGAGTTCAGGATGCTGATTAAAGGAAGGAAGGAAAGAAGCAAAACACAAACCCAAGACTTCAAAAAACAAAACAAAACAGATTTTGGCTCCCTCAGGGAACTGATGGGCAGGAGTCCAAGAGAGTTGGTTATATTTTAAAGAAACTCTGCCAAGGGCACAGGAAGTTGCCATTCCAATTAGGAGAAAGAACAAACATGTAAGGCACCCAGAATGGCTTAGCAGAGAACTCTGCTCTGAGCTTAAACATAAAAAAGGAAGCTTACAGGAAGTGGAAGCTTGGTCAGATGACTAAGGAGGCATATAAAGATATTGCTAGGTGTTATGTGTTAGCTCTGTGTTCTTGAGGAATCAGAGCACAGTATCCAGCCTGTGCCTCCCCCCCCCCCCTCACATTCCCCAACCTCTGCTTGAACTGAAAGCCAAAGACAGTAGGAAATGGGAGACATCCTCATCTACCCATATCCAAAAGCCATCAGCACAGTAAATGGAGCTTCATTTGCATTGACTATGGAGAGCCAGGCTCCAAAGCAAGAGCCGCACTGAACTCTGGGATTGAAGAAGCAGGAGCTGCACTGAACTCTGGGATTGAAGAAGCAGGGAAGCATTGCCTGATGGGGAATCTCACACCAACACAAACAAACTCAGCAATTATCAGACCATTCTAGTCACAGACATGATAATTGATACCCAAAATGCTGAGTCTGCCTGACTGTATTGTGAGCTTCTCTGAACCATTACACCCAGCCAGGAATGTGTATTGGCTACGTAAACAAGTCCTTATAAAAAAACCTTTACCCACATCCAACAGTAGTGGAGTGGTGTGTATGTAGTGTGTGTCCTGTCCAAGTCCTGACTGGATCCTGTCTGAATCCTGTGGGAGTCTGGATTGAGTCCTGATGCTTGGATCTACAGCTGTGTCATTTCCAGTGGGATTTGGCTTTTCTTCCTTGCTGATTGCTGTGGGAGCTTGGTTTCCATCCAGCCTCTGACCCTGATCTGCACAACCTGGAAACCTTTTTGCTACAGAGTGGTGAGACCCCCCCCTCCCCCAACTTCTCTCTCTCTCTCTCTCTAGGCCTGATACAGAAGAATCTAGGTAATATTGTAGCTGGGTGTTCTTCTTTCCTTGTATGTTTATCAATGCTGTAACTGGGTATTTTGGGGTATTCTTCTCTCTTTTGTATTTATTATTATTATTGCAAGTTTTAGATACCTAGCAATAAAATGCCTTTTGTTATTCAGCCAGTTTCCAGACTCTTTTAAGACATCATTCCCTCTCCTTTGTGGTCTTGGTTTCTTTATATCACTTTGCAGCAACGCTTCTATTACCTAGCCAAAGATCCCTGTAATGCCCACAACCTTGTAAGGTTTGCTCATTGATAGGGATAGTAGCCTGATTGACTCCAGGGGCATATAAGGGTGACAGCTGACAAGTGCTGTTTTGACCCAGCCTGCTCAAGATCCATAATCAAGCCTAGTTTGGTGCGGTACAGGGGCACCTAAGGGTAGCAGCACAGAAGTGCTGTGTGACCCAGCCTACTGAGTTCAGGGACACATAAGGGGTCAGCTGAGAGTGCTGATAGACCCGGTCCGCTCAGACGCACCTATATAGAAACACAAGTGACACAAGCAGCACACTAATAGAATTACCATCTTCCCCATAGAGAAAGCAACCCTAATAAATGAGCATACCCCGAGTTGGTGGGCAAAGTTGATAACATAGGGACTGCAGCGATAAAATCAGAAAGGCCAAAGGACAAATGGAGTTGCAGCTAGTGAGGGATGTAAAGGATAACAGGAAGGGGTTCTATAAGTATGTTAATAACAAGAAGAGGATCAGGGATGGTGTAGGTCCCTTACTGAATGGGGCAGGCATCCTCGTGATAGAGGATGAGGGAAAAGCTGAAGTGCTCAATGCTTTTTTTTGCTTCAGTTTTCACAGGCAGGGTCAGCTCCCAACCCACTACCATAAGTATGGCAGATTGGAGAGAAGAAGAGAGGCCCTTGCTGACGGAAGGTCAGGTTAGGGACTGCTTAAAGAAGCTGGATGTGCACAAGTCCATGGGGCCGGACGAACTGCATCCAAGGGTGCTGAAGGAATTGGCCGATGAGATAGCAGCACCGCTGGCCATAATCTTTCAAAACTCATGGAGAATGGGGGAGCTGCCAGAGGATTGGAAAAAAGCAAATATAGTACCTATTTTCAAGAAAGGGAAAAAGGAGGATCTGGGGAATTACAGACCTGTCAGACTCACCTCAATCCCTGGAAAAATTATGGAGCAGATTCTCAAAGAATCCATCCTCAAACACTTAGAGGAAAATAAAGTGATCAGGAACAGTCAGCATGGATTTACCAAGGGTAAATCATGCCTGACCAATCTCATCTCCTTCTACGATCAGATGACTGGTTTTCTGGATGCAGGAAGAACTGTTGATGTGATATACCTTGATTTTAGAAAGGCTTTTGATACAGTTCCCCACAACATTCTCATTAGCAAATTAAGGAAGTATGCGTTGGATAGGTGGACTATAGGGTGCATAGAAAACTGGCTAGACCAACGGTTTCAGCGTGTAGGAATCAATGGTTCCATGTCTAGCTGGCAACCAGTAACAAGTGGTGTGCCCCAGGGGTCAGCCTGGGGCCGGTTCTGTTCAACATTTTCATCAATGATCTGGATGATGGAATAGACTGCACTCTCAGCAAGTTCACGGATGACACCAAGCTGGGGAGAACAGTAGACATGTTGGAGGGCAAGGACAGGATTCAGGGAGGCCTAGATAAATTGGAACAGTGGGCCAATAAAAATCTTATGAAGTTCAATAAGGACAAGTGTAAAATCCTGCACGTGGGACGGAAAAACCCCATGCACTGCTACAGGCTGGGGAACATTCAGCTAAGTAGCAGCACTGCAGAAAAGGACCTGGGGGTCATGGTGGATGGGAAGTTGGATATGAGTCAGCAGTGTGCTCTTGCTGCCAAAAAGGCCAATGGCATACTGGGCTGCATCAAAAGAAGTATTACCAGGAGATCAAGGGATGTGATCATTCCCCTCTATTCTGCACTGGTGAGGCCACATCTAGAATACTGTGTTCAGTTTTGGGCTCCCCACTACAAAAAGGACAGGGACATGCTAGAGAGAGTTCAGTGGAGGACAACCAAAATGATTAAAGGGCTGGAGCACAAGCCCTATGAGGAAAGACTGAAAGCATTAGGCTTATTTAGTCTGCAGAAGAGACGATTGAGGGGGGATTTGATAGCAACCTTCAACTACTTGAAGGGATGCTCCAAGGAGGATGGAGCTCGACTATTCTCGGTGGTAACGGAGGACAGAATGAGGAGCAATGGTCTCGAGTTACAGTTGAGGAGGTTGAGGCTGGATATTAGGAAAAACTTTTTTACTAGGCGAGTGGTGAAGCACTGGAATGAGCTGCCTAGGGAGGTGGTGGAATCTCCATCTTTGGAGGTGTTTAAGGCCCAGCTGGACAAAACCATGACTGGGCCAGTTTAGTGGGAGTGGTCCTGCCTCTGGCAGGGGGTTGGACTAGATGACCTCATGAGGTCCCTTCCAACCCTATGATTCTATGATTAACTGAGGGATGGAAAAACTTACATTTGTCTCTGTGAACACGTTGACCATACTCTTCCAGTCTTTGCAGAGTAGCTTCCAAGTTCGTAAGGTGTTCCTCCTCATTTTTGCCTGTGACCAGGATGTCATCCAGACAGCACTGTACTCCTGATAAACCACTCAAAAATCTTGTCCATTGCCCTTTGGAACAAAGCTGGGGCTGAAGTAATACTGTCATTTACCTTTCAGCATCTGTACAACCCCTTATGAGTTATGATTGTCAACAACTCTTGAGATTCTTCTTCAACATCCATCTGTAAGTACGCTTGACTCAAATCAATCTTGCTAAATTTTTGTCCTCCAGCCAAACCTGCCAAGATGTCCTCAATGTGGGGAAGAGGATATTGTTCTGCACATAACACTGGGTTGACAGTGACCTTGACATTTCCACAAATCCAAATAGAGCCATCCTTCTTCACTATTGGGACAATGGGTGTCGCCCACTGGCTGTGAGTAACTGGCACCAAGACTCCCTCCTTGGCTAACTGCTCCAAGTTTTCTTCCATTTCGGGTCTGATGGCAAATGGCACCATCCTGGCCTTCAAACTTTTTGGTTGGCAATCAGGCTTTATATTTAAATTTCACAGTGATTCCCTTCATGCTGCCTAAGTCTTCACCGAAAACAGCAACATGTTTCATTAGTACCGCTGCTAGATTCATTCCTTCTTTGGTCAATTGATGTACTTGTGACCAATCGAGTTGGATTTTCCTGATCCAAGATCTTTCCATTAGTGCTAGGTAATTCCCCTTCACCACAGACAGTGGTAGCTGTGTGGTCTGTCCATTGAGTTCTACTTTCACATCAATAGTACCCAACAGGGGAACAGTCTCCCCAGTATATGTCGTCAAAACAACTACTGTTAGCTTAAGTGGCAGATGTCTAAAGTCCTTCTCATACACAATGTTAGAAACTAATGAAACTGCTGCGCCAGTGTCCAGTTCCATGCGTGTAGGTTTGCCTTCCAAAAGAGGTATCACCCAGACTTTACGTGGGCCAGCTGTTATAGACAAAACATGGAGGGAATCTTCATCTTCCAATTGGGTGTCACTATGATCACCTGTATTCTGCTCTACTGCATGCAGAATTTCCCTCTTAGTCCGCCAAACCTACGGCCCATTTTTCTCAGGTCTGCCTCTTCTGTTTGGCTCACCCTTCCTTTGTTTGCAGGCACGTTCAATGTGCCCTCTCTTACCACATTGTCGACACAGTAGTTCCTTAAACCGACACTCAGATGCGAGGTGGTCCTGCTTCCCACACTGGTAACATTCTTGTCTCCCCAGTGCCCTGGGGGCAGGTTGCAGGGATACTTTACGGACACTGACCCCGATCTGTTGCATGTCTTGGGTGACGCGTTCCATGGAGACTGCAATTTCCACAGCCTTCTGCAAGGTGAGTTGACCTTCAGTCAATAGGCGTTTTTGTGTTGATTCACTGTGCAGGCCACACCAGCCTGTCACGCAGCATTTCCTCTAACATGTTCTTGAAGTCACAGTGTGCTGCCAGCTTCCACAGAGCTGCTACAAATTGTACAACTGATTCACCTTCACCTTGGTTCCTTTGGTAGAACCTATACCTCTCTGCAATTACCGGCTTCAGGGAAAAATGTGCTCCCAGAACTTTCACTAGGTCCCCATAAGGTTTCTGCTCTGGCTTCTCCGGATAAAGCAAATCACATAGCAAATTTTAAGTCTTAACATCACCATGACAACCCCAATGGCCCTAGCTAGTCCAAAACATCACAGTGACGAAGATTTCCCAGCTCAGCATGGACTCCATCACTCCCATCCTCATTGCACGGTTCAGCCTATTTCCCGTCTTGAGCCCCATCTCCCTGGATAGGCAGATAATTCAAGCACATGCATGGCATGTGGGGACTGGTAGGATCAAGGCCTCTGTCACCACAGAATTGTCCCAGCTCACCAGTCACCACTGGAGCAGTGTTCAAAGGTAGCCTCCTGCCTTGAGGGAGAAACTGCTGCCCTGGAGAAATGGTTCTGAATGGCTTCATCTCATCACCAGGCCTGCTGCTCTAGGCCTTTCTGCCCTCACAGTAGTCAGGACTCCAACAGCCCTCCCAAGCAGGCTCCTCACGAACCAGCAAGAGATGCAGCAAGCTGCCCCGTGAGGCCTGCCTCCCTCATCTTGACTGGATGCTGTCAAGTTTGCAACTTTAACAGCATTTTCTTGACCCCACACAACTAGGTGCCTGAACCCCTCTCCTCAGCCCAGAGAAGTATAAAGTCAGTTGAGAGAAATTAGGGTCTTCAGAGGATCACTACAGCCTTTGGAGAGAAGGGAAGCCGCTCTGCCCATCCTCCTTCCCTCTATGAAATGAAACAGATGGACAACCTCCACTTCACTTTCAACATTACAGGCTTGCTGAGCAAGAGACCACCCACAAATCAACAGGCAAATGATGCCTGGCTGCTTCCCCACCAGTGGGTGGCAGCAGATCACTGCCTTCCTCTGTGCACCCCACCAAGAATCTGCTGTGCTGGAAACTTGACTGACAGGTCAGGGGGAACATTATAGCATGTCTTGTTACTATCATGCACAATATTATGCTAGTCTGGGCCCCCGCGTGATAGCATGTGTGCTCTTAGTACTATTGGATAGTAACTACTTGCTACCACAAGGATAGGTCTCCCTCCCCCAGTCATTAGCAGTACTATGGTAACACACGCCAAGTCCACCCCAACGAGAGCTCACATTACCAATGTTACAGTACTTCATGGGAAGCAATTATGTACATTATAAGCAGTATTACAGTAAAACATTGTCCATTCCCCCAGGCACAGTGTGCACATTACCAATATTACAGTAGCAGATCGGGAGCAATTGTAGGAAGTGCATTAGCAGCAATATTATGGCAGCACCAGAGTCTCCTAGACAAAGATTTAGGGTACAAGAGGCTGCACCCCAGTCTTTCCAGACACATCTCTAGCACCCCTCTCCCCCATCTCTGACTGATGCAGGGGAGTTAGCCCCATGCCCTCAAATCACAGCCAGAGAAAATGGGCAGAGGGGTTACCCCCACAAAGCAAGTCACCCTCAGACAGGCTCTAGGGTGCTTCCTTTACTGCATATAAAAATCAGGGGAATTCCCAGAAAGTATGGGGCTCGAAGTTGGGCACTGGGTTAGAGTGGGGGAAGGAAATGCCCCCATGGGATCATGTTAGCAGTTACAGGAAATCAGATCCACAAAATGCAGAGAAAGGAGAGGCAGGGTAAAAAAAATGAGGTGTTCATGTACCCTCTTGCAGAGCTACCTTAGGAACATGGGAAGCAGGTATGGGGCTACCAGAACAGCTGGAGAGATAGAGCTCTGGCATCCAGCATGCCTCCACTTCACCGCAGACTCCACTCAGCTCCCAGAGCTGGGAGAGAACCCAGGTCTCCTGGTTCCCGACCCCCTCAAACAACAAAAGCAACCAAGTGCCCTTCAGCATCTTTATTTATCAAAAATAGACAGAATTCCCTCTTTCTTACAAAAAAACAGGGGTTACAAAAATAGTTGATGGGTTTAGAGTGGGGAACAGGGTGGCAGAGCATTACTCACAATACCTTGCACCACCACCAAATGCCCTGGTGAATTTAAACCATGAGGGAGTGGAGAACCAAGGCATCCTGGCTCCCAGTGCCCCTGCTCAGTCACTGACCCTCATTCCCATCGCACAGCCAGGGAGAGAACCCAGGTGTCCTGGATGTCAAGCCCCCACTTTAACTCACTTTCTTCCTGTGAACCCAGGAGTCCAGACTCCCAGATTCCTCACCACATGGCACAGGAACTGAGGGGCCTGAAGAGTGAACCCAAAGAGTTGCTCCCACCCTTGGCTCACGAGCACCCCCTGCTGGCCCAGCGGAAGAAGTCACAGCGGGCACGGGGGTCACCAGGGCGTCCTGGGGGTCGGGCACAGACATAGAAGCGTCGCCCACGGTTGGGACCAGGTTTGCGGACAGTTCGCAGGGCACAGGGCTCCTTGTGGGTCAGGCAGTGGGGTGGGGGCACCGGGCCAGGCAGCACTGCACGCCAGCGGGCTGTGCTGCTGGGGAGAGAGGACGCTGTCGGCCCTGAGGCACCCAGGGGCAACCCTACTGCCAGCTCCCTGGGCCCCAGGCCATTGCTGGGCCCCAGTGAATCACTGGCCAGCTCCTGACCACTCTGCCCTGCTGTATCCTGGACCAGTGCTTGTCTCTTCTGACCCAGTGCATCATGGGCCAGCTCTTGTGTCCTGTGCTCCAGTGCATTTTGCGATAGGTCTTGTCCACCATGCTTCAGTGCATCCTGCGCTGCCTCCTGGGTCCTGTGGCCCGATACATCCTGGAATGGCTCTCGTCCACTGTGCCCTAGTATACTCTGGGCTGGTTCTGGTCCATCTTGCCCTGGTAGATCCTGGGCTGGGTCCTGGGTCCCGGGTCCCAATACATCCTGGAATGGCTCTTGTCCACTGTGCCCTAGTACACTCTGGGCTGGTTCTGGTCCACGTTGCCCTGGTACATCCTGGGCTGGCTCCTGCGTCCTGTGCCCTGGCGCATTTTGGACCATGCCCATCCCCAGCTGGCTTTGTGTTGATCTAAAATAACTCAGTAGATTCCCCTGCCCCCTAGGCAGGCGTCTCCCCCTCTGTGCAGAGCCCCCCCGTCGCACCCTAGCCCCCCAAGTCCCACCCCCCTCAACAACCCTTGCCGATGACTCTACCCTGACCAGGAAACGGTTGAGCTTCTGCTGGGTGCCAGCAAACTCAGGCATATAGCGAGTGCAAAGTGGGGGGCATCGGGGTGCAGGCAGGAAGGTGGCTGCCAGCTCAGCTAGCACAGGGCAGTGGTCAGAGCCAGGCACCTCAGACAGGACGCAGGCATCCCGCAACTCGCCCAGCGCCAGGGCCCGGTCAGCCAGGATGTAGTCCAGCCGTGTGCCATAGTTGGTGAGGCGGGCGCCTGTGTCGGTGCGCCAGCAGGTGAAGGCATAGGGCTGTTGAGGGTGCAGTAGGCGGAAGGTGTCAACGAAAAGCCCCTGTCCGGATTGCCCATTTGGTGCACACAGGAACCCATCAAGCCAGCGCCGGCCTGGGTGCTCCCCAAATGTCTTCTGGGGGAGGGAAATGGGAGAATCAGTATTCCAGAGAACCCAGGAGTCCTGGCCCCTAGCTCCAGCTCTAATGACTAGACCTTACTTCCCTCCCAAAGGCAGGAAGAGAACCCAGGTGTTCTGGCTTTCCGCTCCCACCAGATCAGAGGGAGGGGGGACCCGTTGTACTAACCAGATCTCCTGGCTCGCAGTGATCAATGGGCCGATGGGAGGTGTTGATGTCCCCCAAGATCACAACGTGGCTGGAAGAGAAGAAGCGGGGCTGAGGGTCATCAATCCAGAGGGATAAACCCACAGGGGGGCACCCAGGGCCAGCATAAGGTTTCCTGGTGCCCTAGGCCAGAGAATTTTGACATCACCACCCCTGCGGGCAGGGCTCTGGCCTGGATGGAAAGCGCTGTCACCATGGGCCAGTCTTTGCACTCCCGCCCCTCCCCTGAGCTGGCCACTCTGCCGCGGGGGCGAAGCGGGACAGTCCAGGGGCTGAGCTCTGCTCCCTGCCCTGCCTCCAGGCCAGCCCTCCCCACCCTTAGGGCAAAACAGCCAACTCAGGGGAGTAGCGAGAGCATAGAGCCCAGCCTCTGGGCTGACCTGCTCTGCGCCTGGCCTGGCTGTTCCCCGCCCTGGGAGCGTGGCAAGATGGCCTCCGCCCCTGCTGCCTTTGGCTCCATACCGAAGGCAGCATGGGGAGGGGCCCCAGCATGGCCATGGGGGCAGTAGTGCGGGCCCCGCGCTGTCCTACCCTTGACAGCACAGCACGGGTCCCATGGAACTGCAGGGCTAGGGGTGATCACCCCTCTCCCGCACCTCACCCCAGACAGCGCTGCCCCAGCAACCCCTATCTGCTGGTGCTTTAGGCAACCGCCTAGGTCACTTCAATGGATGGACTGGTCCTAGGGGCAGTGAGATCGGGAGGGGAAGTCTCTAGTTCCAGAGAAACTCTGAGGAGTGGAGATGTAAAGTCAAGACCTGAGTGGGGATGCTGGGGGCATCACAGTGAGATGAGGGGGTCCTGAACCTTCTGATTCCAAGAGGTGCTTGAGCCCAGGTCAAGAGGGTTGGGAAGGTCAAGGGGTACGAACCCGTTCCTCAGCAGCGCCTTGGCCCAAGCTAGGAAGGATCAGGGGTTTGGGGGGCCTGTGGTACGCACCCCCCATCCCTCAATAGCGCCTCAGCCCGGCCCTGCAGCAGGCGATAAAAGGCTGCTTGGTAGGTGACACGCTCGGGGCGCTGGGGGTCAGCCCTGGGGCAGTACACGTTGATCACTGTCAGAGTGGTCTCCTGCTGCGATGATGTGCTGTGGGGGGAGAGCAGAGAAGGCACAGAGAATGTGTTAAATGGCTATCTTTCCACCCCCGTATCCTGCCCCACTTCCCAAATGGCCAATGTCTTTGCCCTGCCCTCAGATTCCCGCCCCTCACCGTATGCGGTGGTGGGTGATCACTGCACGCCCCTCACTGTCCAGCGCCTTCAGCTCCTGTGGTGTGAAGCTGCCCAGGTCTCCGTAACACCCCACGGAGCCGCCCTCCCCTGGCTGGGCCAGGAGCCCGGAGAGTCCCTCCTCTGCCGCCAGCGGGGTGGCGCTGTCCTTACAGAAAGTTGCCACACCTGGGGAAGAGAGAATTCAAGAGCTTGGTGCCAGTCCCTGCTCTGGAAGGCAGGGGATCCAATAATTAGAGTAGGGTGGTGAGGCGAAGCCGGCGCCCCGAAGCCTGGGTCCCACAGCCCTGTTACCTGAGTAGCCGCTCCGGGTACGGCAGAAGCTGAAGTAGGAGTTGTAACCATCCACCATGGCCAGTGGCTCCGCCAGCAGGTCCCCTGAGGACACGGGTCGGGGGGGTGAGGTGGGGGGTTACAGTGGGGTCAGGTGTGGGTCATGGCGGGGTCACAGCGGAGCTCGACTCCCCAACTCTTGTGTCGTGCCCCTTGACCCCCTTACCCTTCGCCCCCCAATTACCTGCAACCTCCCTTTGATCTCTGATCCGATAGCTGAGCTTGCCCTTTGACCCCCACTTCCTCAGCCCCCCGACCCGCACATCACTATTTCCCCGCCCCCGCCCCGTGACCCTGGGCTCCGCTCACGCGTGACGCGGGTCTCCTGCAGGCAAATTACGTCCCCGCGCAGCGCCCCCAACCCGGCCGGGCCGGGCCCGGCCCGGAGGCCGCCCACGTTCCAGCTTAGCAGCCGCATCCACCCGCCACGCGGGAACCAGGCCGGAACCTTGTCCACGTCACTTCCGCCCGTTTGTGTCCACTTCCTCCGCACTACCCCACGCCCATCTTCACTTCCGCCCTTCTCTGGACGAGTCTGGGCCCGCCCCCTGCCCTGACCACGCCCACAACTCCCAGTTCACGGAGCACCTCCCCGCCTACAAAACCCCTCCCCTCGTGACCACGCCCCCAGACCTCTGTCCGTAACTGAGACTTTATTGGCTCTCAGGTAACTTCGTCCCCATTGGCCCCGCCCCTTTCCCCACCGCGCCCCTCCCCCTAACCGCTGGCTCCGCCCCCCAAACAGCTGTCAGCGCTTCTTGGCCTTGTCCTTCGGGGGGCGACTGTGGCTGTCGGACCGACTCAGGCTGGCTCGGGACAGGGACTTGACCAGTGACAGGATCCGGCTGGGCTTCCTGCCTTGGGGCACAGAGGGGGATGGGATCAGGCAGGGCTGTAGGCAGGGTGGAAGTGGGGTGGGCCTGTGGCTGGGCAGGTGGCATGGTGAGGCAGTGGGGGTGGGGCTGGGGCTGGGGATGGGGCTGGGGATGGGGGAGGATCCGGGGGGAAGGGTGGGGTGGTAGGGATGGGGCTGTGGCTGGGCAGCAGGGAGCTGGGGATGGATCTCTGGCTGGGTGTGAGGGGATCTGGGGGGCTTGCAGAGACAGCTGAGGCCCTGTGCCCCAGCCTAGGTCTCGATCTTACCCCGGCTATGGGATGATTTGCTTCTTCTGCCTCCGCTGCCTCGCTCCGCCCGCCTGCAAACAAAATGGCTGAAGAGACCCTGGGACGCTCCCATGCCTCCCAGCCCCCCACCATCACTCCCAAATGCCACTCAGCACCACCATGTTCCACCCCTCCCCAATCCTCCCTACAACCTGGTGGCTCCATATCCCAACTCCCTCTTCCCTCACTGCTCCCCTACTCCCCCCCCCCACCTGCTGGACTCCTTCTTCCTGCTTGAGGGACTGCTCCCCCGGCTCCCCTTCGGGCTGCCCTGGCTTCTCTCCTGGGGAACTGGCAACCCTCTTGGAGACTCGGCCTGGCTCCTGCGCTCTTCTGTGGACCCATCTCGCTGTGACCCTCTCCCCACACTGGGTTCCCTGCGGGGCAGCGAGGGACTGAGGCTGGGGGTGGTCCGGCTGTGTAGGCTCCCAGGGTCATCATGGGAAGGGCTGGGGGTCCGGAGACTGCGGATGCTCAAGGCCTCGGGGCCATCTTCCTCAGGAGGCAGCGATTCTAGGCTCTAGGAGAGCAATGGGACAGGTCACAGCCAGAGAACACTGGAGTCTTTGTTCCCAGATCCACAGTTGCTCTAAACACCTAGCCCACTCTTCCCTCCCTGAGCCAGGACTGAAACCCACAAGTCCTGGTCCCACTCTACGTGGTGTCCCCAAAGGAAAATACCTGGTGATGCCCCACCCCAGTGGTCTCCTGGCTGATGCCTTGGGACAGGGGATCCCCAAAAGCCCCCGCTTCTCCTAGTACGGCCTGTCCCTCATAGCTCCTCTCTGAGGGTGGCCGAAGGAGGTGGACGATCTGCACCCACACGTCAAAGAGGTCATGGCGGGCATCGCATTGAGGACAGAGCTGCAGGTAGAATGAGCGGCCACTGGCTAGCTTCAGCCGCAGCTGCAGCAGATTGCTGTCATGCACCGAGATCTTCACAAAGCGCAGTGGAAGTAGCCTGTAGGGATGGCAGGGGGGCTGCAGGTCAGGAGTGAGAGATGCTAACAGAGCTGGGTGGGATGGGAAAGCAGAGCTACGTTGTGGGCGTGAAGGGTACCATTTATGAGGGAGAGATGGGGGACAGTTGGGTCTCACCTAGTGAGCTCTAGCATTTTTTGGGGGGGGCCCCTATGCCCCTGGGCTGAGATCCTGTTCCCCTCCGAGGGGACCACAGGCCGGGCCAGCAGCAGCACATTGGGCACCAGGAGGGCAGGGCTTGTGCAGGCCACACCCACCGTGACCACACGGACACGATTGTGCACATCCACGACCTCCCCACGCTTGCTGATCTGGGGAGTGGGACAGAGGAGCAGGTTAGTGCATTTCCCCCCACAGCCACCTGGTCCCAGCTGTTCGCTGCCCCATAGCCTCCCCCCACCTTTGAGACCAGCTTCCATTTTTGGCCTCTCCTATACAGGGCTGCAGAGCCGTAATGCCCTGTTTTGCTGCCTGGGGCACGTTCCAATCAGAATGCTCCCCTTGCCATTAGCGGCGCTGGGAGCCGGCGCTACAAACCGTGCCCTTTAATAGAGCAGCTTTATTTAGCTGCTCTGGCATGCCCGAAGCAAAACCCAGTTTGCTCTGCCATAGTTAGAGCTCTGCAGGGCTGGTCCTTCCACAGAGGTGACCTAGGCAGTTACTGAGGGCACCAACAATTAGGGGGTGCCAAGGGCTGGGCTGGAGCTGCTCTGCTCTCTGCCTGTGGCGCCACTCCCTGCCCACGGCTAGATCTTGACAGCAGCACTGCACCGCCAAGGTGCATGTGGCACCAAAATCCCTGTAGGCCTAGGGTGGCAAAATCCTTGGGCTGGCTCTGCTCCTACAGCCCGCTCCATCTTAAAGCTGCCCCCCCATTAGCTCTATGCCACACCTCTGACCACACACCCCCTTGGTACCTGAATGAAGTCACTCTCGAATATGGGCGCATATTGGAAGATTTCATACTCGCCAGCCCGGAGCTGGCGCTGCAGTGGCCCCATGGCTGTGTTCATCAGCCCCCTTGCCTGGTCACTAGCTGCCGTGTAATACGGCAGCATGAAGTCCTCGTACATTTCCTGCTTGGCCTAGAGTGAGGGGAGAGAGCCGGGACTCCTGAGTGCTATTCAGAGAAGGGGGGGGCGGGGACACCTGTGTCCCTTTCCCAGGTCAGGAGGGGAGTGAGCTCTAGGGGTTGGAGCAGGGGGAGACTCGGAGCTGGGACTCCTGGGTTCTCTCCACAGCCATTTGTATGTTGGGCCTTTTGAATGTGCGTAGCAAACCCCTACCCCTGCAAGGCCTGCAACCCCAGCTGCCTATTCTTATGCTTGTAGGAGTGATGGGGGGAGGTACTGCAGTCCTGGGGGACAATGGAGAGGTGACCAAAGGACCTTTCCCAGCAATAACAAAACTTTTCCTTATGGTCACAGTCTCACCCAAGGGTTTCCCCATAGCAATCCCCATACTGAGCTCCTCCCCTGCTGCTGGGTTTCCTATAGCTGACACCCCCCCAAAAAGCTTTGTTCTGCTCTGAGACCTGTCTACCCAGCAACAAGCCCCACCCCGGGTCCATTCCCCTCCTGAGGGGAGCAGTTCTGCAGCAAGGGTGGGACAAATCCCCCATTTCTTTGGTGGGGGGGGTGTCTCAGCCATATTAGGGGAAGGGAAGGGGCTCAGTTCCGTCTTAGGCTGGGGTGTGGCTCACCTCCGCTGCACCTATGGGGGATGTAGGCTACAGCAGATGGGGGGAGGTCTGGAGCTGCTGCTCCCCCTCCCCCAGTTCCCTCCACTCTCCCCCAACCCGGCTAGGGCAATTATAACATCACTCCCTTCTCTGTGACGCAATGCTTGGGGATCAAAGCTAGCACGTGCCACACTCAAAATGGCGCCCGAATTGCTTGCCCCGTCCATAAGGCCACATCCAACATGGCGCGCAAGGAGGGTTCTCTCCGAGACAATCGATATGGCGCCCTTCGGCCAATATTGCGTTTGCGGGCGCCACAGCCAATATGGCGTCCACGTGGTACATTTTCATGCCTCTACCATGATGGCGTCGAGGTGCACCGGGTTCATTTTTCCCCGCACGCAACAGGTTCCCCTAACTAAGGTTCCAGCCGCTGACTGTGGCTTAACGTAGTTCTGCGGCACTTTTAAAGACCAAGGAATTTGTCAGAGGCGCTTTCGGGGGTAGAATCCCACTTTTCTTTCATCTGACAAAGTGGAATTCTAAACGTCCGCCCCCATCTCATGCCATAAATAAATCTGTTAGTCTTTAAATGTCCCCCAGACTCCTTGTTTATTTTGCTGGAATAAACCAACAAGGCTTCCCCCCTTGACCCTGACTTTGGCTTGATTCCCCGTGAGGCGGGGGAGTGAGGGAGAGGAGAAATTACAGTGGCCCATTCCTGGGGAAAGAGGGTGTCTTGTCCCCTCCTCCACCCCGCATAGCTCTCTGCTACAACTTTGCAGGGCCATACTGTGGCCTGGAGCATAGTCCCCCTAGAGCAAGCACAAGCTGCAACGTAGTTAGTGTGTTACAGACTGTTGCCTCACAGGTAGGAACAAGGAGTTCTTCTTCAAGCACTGCTCGGACGCATTCAGTAATAGGTGTCTCCATGCCGGAGCGCCAGATTGGTCGGAAAACTTTCGTCCTACCTTGTAAGGAGAGGGTAGGCGGCCACCCCCCCCCACGCCACCCACTGGCTATATATATGGCCGCCTCCTGACCCTTCCCCAGTCTCATTTCTTCCACCTTGCGAGTCAGATCTGGAACATCTGCTCCTTGCAAACGCAAGCAGCCTATCCTTTTTCTATGAGCTTTTTGCCCTACTGGGAGCACCTTTTCAGTGCCTAGGCAAAGACTGTGGTGTTTTGGACTACCTAGGGTCATTGGGGTTGCCATAGTGATAAATGGGAGAGTCGTTTAGGTGCTAGGAAAACCTGTCTGTCTCCTCTCTCTCTCTCAGTTCTCTTTCAATAAAGACTTCTTATACAGCTCTGAATATCCTGTCCTCCTTATTGGATTATAATCTCCCTTAAAACTCTTCAAAGACCACCTGGTCTCAGCCTGTTCCCTATGTTTGTCCTTTAAACCTCAGGCAATTAAGGAGAGGGAACAAAGGCACCATGCCCTAGCCTCTGAACAGGGTTGGCACTCTTCACCCGAGGCTTCAGGTTCCCGTTCGGCACCGGAGCCGGCATGGCACCATGCTGCCACGTGGCCATCGAAGAACGAACTCGGTACCTCAGCACTGACCCAGGACCGCAGCGCCTCTGCATCACTTGAGATTGTTGAACCCCGGGGTTTGCGATGTAACTGTGATGGACTGGCGACACCCACCAAGGAGACAGACACCAATTTTTAATAGAAAAAATTTTATAGTGGTCTCATAAAGGCATACAATGAAATAGCAACAAAAATGCCTATGTGGGGGGAGTAAACAGCTACACAGTGAAAAGGACTATGCAAGATACAAGCGAGATAATAAACAGCTATGTAGTAAAAGGACTAGACAGGGTACAAATGAAAAATCACACTTATAAACAATGTGTAAGTGAAAAAACTACACTTATAGACAATGCATAAATGGGAAAAAGCTATACTTATAAACCCTGCCTGAAGAAAAAAAAGACCACACTTGTAAACAATGCATAAATGGTATTATAGAAAAAAGAAAGAAACAAATCGAGAGAGGTAGAATAACTGTATCAGTTTATAAGACCTGTCCTAGCACCGTAGTGGAACCCAAAGCAAGGAGGCAGACCAGCTGCAGCATCCCAGTATGTAATCGTTTGGCTGGCAATTTGAGTACACCCAAAGGTCTCGCGGGCGGGAGCTCCCTGTCTCGGTCGGGGGATCAGTCCGACCGGTTTGTGACTTGCCCTTTAGCGTTCAAGGGTGGGCGAACACTCGAGCCAACCAAGGCAGGGGTTTAGATAGTGTACTGCACAGCCAGAGTAGAAAATAGCCAATTTGAAGTGAGGTGCAGGTCAGGACCAATGATGTAACTGGGACCCTGGACAACGATCCCTCCTTTGTGGTGATGGGGGTGCGGAGAAACTGTTCAGGGGGATAGACACTCACTCACACCTTGATGACACAAAACTAGGGAGGTAGAAACTCACACAGGAAATTGAGGCCCATCACGGGAGATCCATCCTTAACACTCTTCCCTTTGAGCTGGATAGCCCAGAGATGAGACCCATCAGGTGATATTGATACTTAACAGTCCTCCCTGTGAGCTCCATAGTCTAGAGGGCTACGTTGGGGGGGGAGGGGGGTGACCATTATGTCTGCCACCTCCGTTGACAGAGATCACCCCCGGCGCCGCAACCCTGGCATAGTCCGGTACCACTGATGCAGGGCTGACCCCGGCACCAATCACTATCACCTCCAGCACCGCAGGCCCGCCATAGCCTGGTATTGTCAATGCAGGGCTCACCCTGGCACCGACCACAGTCACCTTCAGCACCTCAGGCTCTGCATAGCCCAGTACCAACAGGGCAGGTACTGTCTCAACCAGGCAGCCCTCTCTCCATGGGTAAAGACTTACCTTGGACCCGTTCAGAGTCGCTCCCGATACCAATGACTCCAGAGGGAGTGGAGGCTGCTCGAGCACTCCTGCTGCCCACACCACCTTCCCCGACACCAGTTAGAAGGGCAAAACCGGCCTTTATATCCAAGGCCTGGGTTCATCGTGGACTTGGCCGCTCTCCCTCACCACAAAGCCCTCCATCTTCCACCCCATTGGGCCCCAGTACCAAAGGGCCATCCCCACAGCAACATATCACTTTGCTGTTGCCGGTACTGCCCTTAGAATCGAGAAGTCCTTCTCCCGCCTCAAGCCCGGAGGAAGGTCCAGTGAGGGGCTCTAAGTGACCCCAGCGCCACACCTCGGTGCCATCGCCCTTCCGTTTCTGACCCCCAAGAATGGTCCCCCCACGAAACCCCTTCTCCTCCACGGCAGACACCTGGTACCTCTCTGTCCCCAGCACCGGGCTCGTATACAGGCAACCTAGCGACGCACTTTGATTTGTTGCGTCGTGCCACAACCCACTTAGGGATGGAGGTTCAGCCCTCCGATCCTCCCTCAGACACCCTGTTTGGGCTGGCCTTTGCCGCAGCAGAGCTGCTGACGGTCCCTCTCCACCCAAGTGTTTGGGACCTAATGTCTTCCCGGTGGCAGAACCCAAGCTCCAGCGCCCTGGTGTCGGACACAGCGAGCCTAAAGTATAAGGTTCCTGAGTCAGACTTCCCCTCCCTTGCCGACCACCCAGTCCCTTCTGGGGACATGGTGCGAATGGTGCTAGGCCCGGGTGAGCTTCCAGTGACCCACTCCCTGCTTCTAGGGAAGCCAGGGAACTGGATCTCCTGGGGCATAAGGTCTACTCCTCCTCAGCCTTCCAACTTCAGATTGCAAATAATTAGGCCCTAACCAGCAGATACTTGCTGGACATGTGGGAGTCGGTCGCAAAATTCAGACATTTTGCTCCCACCAGAGGCCAAAGAGGAATATGACGCATTCCTAGAGGAGGGAAGAATAATTTCTCAGGACCTCCTCCTCTCAGCCTGAGATGCGGTGGATACAGCTGCCTGCACCATGGCCTCAGCTGTGACTATCCGCCGAGTGGCCTGGCTTAAGGAAGCCATGGTGCCCCCCACTGCGCAGCAGGCGGTGCTTGACCTGCCTTTCACGGGTGACATCTTGTTGCCCCCCCCAAGACCCTAACCGTGGTGGGTACCATGCGGGACCCTAGGGGAGACGTCAAATACCTTGGCCTCCTTCCATCAGGGCCTTTTCCTCCCCCCACATAATCTATATGGGGCAGCAACACCCCCCTTCTTTTTCTTTAGATGACCCTGGGGCAGGCACTCAACCCCTCCCCACCGCCCTCAGTCCAATTCTGGGGTGTTTTGGAACCTCTTCCTCCCTTTCTTCACCTGTAGGGAAGGTGCCTATCCCAATTGACTGCCACCCTCATTCCTATAACATCTGGGACATGACCATGACTTCAGTTTTCCATCAGAGAGGGCAGCTGATGCCCCTTCCTCCCTTCCTTTAGTGGGGGAACGGGGAGCTTACCAGGGCCAGCCCTGTGTCGGTACTGTGGACAGGGACAAGTCAGCCTTTGGCCCTGCTCTGTGGTCTTGGAAGAGACGCTGGCTGTGTAACCCAAGTCCCTCTCAGCCATCAAGACATCCACACTGAGGCCCAGCACCCAGATGATTCTTAGCCATTGCTACTCTTTGGGCTCTTATTGGAGAAAGGGAACAAGAAAGCCCCCCCCCCCCCTTCAAGTACTCCTTGACCGACGATCCCTGTTCTAATAAGCGTCAAAGGCGACCCTTGCCAAAGCTGAGGAGAGCATCACATGGTAGCTCCAGCCATGACTGCAGATACTCCTGGTATGCACAGACACATGTGCCCATCCGAACACGTGGAACCCTCCCTGCCTACCCGCCTGTCCTTCATCAGGTAGGATCTAGTCTTGTTTCTGGGATGGGGAGAGACACCTTGGACACCTCCGCTCTCTAACATACCAGTCAGTACGTTGGGTTAAGTCGGCCCCGTTGGGTCCTCAGACATCTCTACTGTAGGGGAGAACCTCCACCACCCCACCTGCCACGTGGAACTACGATAATTATACTCTTTACCACAGGGGGTTCTATGCCTCAGGGAAGGCCAAGGCAGCGCTGTCCAACCCCTGCCTGCCCTAATTCCCACTGGGGGGAAAAAATTTTTAAAAAGCCAATGGTAAACAACAACCCCTTCCCCTTCTTCCAGACACTCTAGTTTCTATCAGGACATCCTGGACTGGGAGTCCTTATCTACCAAGGAAGTGGTGGTGAAACCCTCTCTCTCTACCCGTGAAGTAACAACTTCTGTATACCTGACTTGAAATCTGCCAGATCGTGGAGCTCATGGGACAGGAGACAATGTCTCTTCCCCAAGCAGGTGAACAGCGGTGGAAGGGAACCCATCTTAGGCCTCCCGTGCTAACGTCTAGCTAACCATGGCGGCAGCTCACTGATGAGCTCCATGCACAACACTGCGTTCTGTGCATGGCTGTACCCCTAAAGAGTTGTTCGTAAATGATTTACCATGGGCCATCTTGCTACAACGATCATTCATATCTTGGCCATGGGCACTGCTACCAGGGCGTCAGGCGAACTTGTTACACCTTCCTTGGGGGACCTGAGGCCAAAAACCATTGGGTTATCTCCACATGATACCCTCGCCAAAGGCAATTACCAAGGCCATTGCGCTTCCTGTGCTCACTTGAGGGAGTCCAGGTTAAAAAAAAAAAAAAAAAAGAGAGAGAGAGAGGAAAACCCAACTTCTGATGTGCCTGGAAATTCAGAGGTCTGTGTCTCCCATGTGAGTTGCCACCCTGGATAAGATCGCTTGATAGAGGTAAACCACCCTTGCTGGTTTCTCTAAAATCCAAGGTACCCCTGCAACACCACGGTTGGCACTCTGGGAGTAGTATTACTTCCCAGGTGGTCGGGGAGGAGACTGTTCCTTCCCTGCTATAACCCACATCATTCAGAAAGGTAGTCCTTACTTAACGAGTCCTTTTCTCCTGCACACACTTAGGTGCAGCGTAGCTGGGACAATATCATTTCTGGCGGTGCCCCCAGGCACACGAAGATCTCAATCATGATAATTCTAACTCCATAAGCCCTTTGGTCATCTTGACTAAGTGGCCAAGTGGTGGCATTGCATTCTGTTGCCCTGCCTTCCCTTTCTCCTATCCTCCTCCCCCCTGGTCTCCAGGCATCCGAATCCTGAAGAGAATATAATGCTCAAGAGGACGGCCCTCTCCATGAGTCTTTACGCATACCAAGATACGCATAGATACCAAAGTCAACAGCACCACCTAAGGCCATCATGCCGCCTCATAGGTGCTTAGTGGTCTGAAATGCCCTTCCATTGGTAACTGTCTGGGTTCTTACACTATACACAGCTGGAAGCTTGTGCTGCACGCTTCTAGCCTAAGAATATTTGATCCGATATGCCATGTGCTGCTAATCGCACCACCACTGGCTTTCCTTTCTCATTTCACCAGCATGAAGTGTCCTTCCTTAGACCCTTCTCAACTGAACTCAGTAGTTCTTGTTTCCTTATGCTTGCTACGTACTCTAATTCTTACACTTTTCAGGCATATACCTTTGGGCCTCATTGTGGTCAGTTCAAGGGATAATGTTCATTCCTTTTTATGGTTATCTGCATAGGCGCAGCCGTCAAGGCTAGCTCATAACCCTTTGGCTTCCGGTGCCGCTTTTGTGAGTTCACACTGGAGGTCTCTATGGCCAGTTATTTACCCTCTGGCCCACATACCTTATGCTATACCTTCAGGTAGAGCAACTAAACACATTTCCTCCTCATTAGTCGTGTTGCATGGATTCAACTCCGATTTAAGGTGATTTTAGTCCGTTCAGCCTACACATGCTTTGCCGCGATTGGATTGGACCTACCCCCTGCTTTGGGTGTTGAACCCCAGGTTCGCAATGTAACTGCAATGGACAGGCAACACCCACCAAGGAGATGGCCACCAATTTCCAGTAGAAAAATTTTATAGTGGTTTCATAAAGGCATGCAACAAAAATGCCTATGTGGGTGGAGTAAACAGCTACACAGTGAAAAGGACAATGCAAGATACAAGTGGGATAATAAACAGCTATGTAGTAAAAGGACAATACAAGGTACAAACAAAAACCACACTTATAGACAATGCATAAATGGGAAAAAGCTATACTTATAAACAATGCCTAAAGGAAAAAAAAGACTACACTTATAAACAATGCATAAATGGTATTATAGAGGAAAGGAAAAAAAAAGAAAAAACAAATCGAGAGAGGTAGAATAACTGTATCAGTTTATAAGACCTGTCCTAGCACCATAGTGGAACCCAAAGCGAGGAGGCAGACCAGCTGCAGCATCCCAGTACATAATTGTTCGGCCAGCAATTTGAGTACACCCAAAGGTCTCGCAGGCGGGAGCTCCCTGTCTCGGTCGGGGGAATCAGTCCGACCAGTTCGTGACTTGCCCTTTAGTGTTTGAGGGTGGGAGAACACTCGAGCCAACCGAGGCAGGGGCTTAAATAGTGTACTGCACGGCCAGAGTATAAAAGAGCCAATTGGAAGTGAGGTGTAGGTCAGGACCAATGATGTAACTGGGACCCTGGACAATGATCCCTCCTTCGTGGTGATGGGGGTGCGGAGAAACCGTTCAGGGGGATAGAAACGCACCCACGCCTTGATGACACAAAGCTAGGGAGGTAGAAGCTCACTCAGGAAACTTAGACCCATGAGGGAGATTGATACTTAACATTCCTCCCTATGAGCTCCATGGTCTAGAGGGCTGTGTTTGGGGGGGGTTGGCCATTATGTCTGCCACCTCCGTTGACATCCCCTCCATGGCCAACCCATCCCTCCTGTCCCAAATCGGCTCTCATCTGAGGGTCAAAACCTGTTTTCTTCCTCCTCCTCGTCAAGGGGTCTGTGCCTTTATTTATGGCCAGGAGGGCTTGAGGCAGAAGTTTGTTCTAGGCTTTAAAGTCAGGCGTGTTTAACAGTGACCGAAGCTGTGCCTTTAAGGTACCAATTTTCTGTTCGACTGTCCCATTACTTTGGGGGTGATAAGGCAAGTGTTTGTAGTGGGTGATGCCCCACAAAGTTAAACCATCTTGGAAGGCCTTGCTGTTAAAAGGCAGGCCCCCCATCTGTTTGGATTTCGGAGGGGATTCCCCAAAGGGCAGCGACTGAGGTAAGAGCCGCCATAACTTGAGGGGCCGTGGTTTTATTAAGCGGTACACAAGCGGTGTAACATGATCCAAGGTTGACTACCACTACTGCCTTGGAATATGCTTTGGTAGCAGGGAGGGGGTCCATAAGGTCCACTTGCCATGTGGCTCCTGGTTTAAAATACTTGGAGTTGAAAGCTCCCTTAAAACACTGAAGCAGAGTGACCAGTCTAAAGGTCTGACAGGCCTCACAAGAGCAAGTGGCCTGTAAGCAGGCTGACATTGGGCCATTGGGTCCTAAAATAGCATGCAACTCGTCTGCTCCCAAGTGGCTCCACTCATGGTTCAGCCAGGATAACAGGGGCCCGCTGAGGGCAGGAGTGGAAAGACTGGCCACTTTGACAGGTAAGGGGGCTTCTCAAAGTCAAGTCAAGTCAAATCATAGGGCTGGAAGGGACCTCATGAGATCATTGAGTCCAACCCCCTGGGAATTGAACCCAGGACCTTCTGCATGTTAAGCAGAGGTGTTAGCCACTACACTATTTGCAGGGAGCTGGTCTAGTTGGGAGTGTAAAGGGTCAAAGTCCCAGCAGTGAGAAGGGCAGTGTGTTACCAGCCCTGGGAGGTGGGTACCATTCATAAGGTCAAACGTTTGGTCCCACAGCTCTGGGTGTACCCTTGGGGTCCCATTATGGCATAAGCCAGAGATGCAATATTGCAAGTCAATTCCCAGGACTACCGGTTCTGTGGGGTGGCGGTGAGCTATGTGATGCACAGCCATAACAATCCTGAAAGCCTCACAATACTGGGCCGATGCCATGTCGTGGAAGCGTTCGAACAGGTGCCATCCACAGGTGCACAAAGCCCCTGCCCTGGGGGTGGGCATTAGTCCCCCATCACTGACAATCCAGGGCTTATTTTGGGATTCAAAGGCCTTCGGGGAGCTTGAAGATCTGGAGCCTTGTGCGGGAGGGGCGTCCTTGGTGGAAAGGAAGTGCCAGTGATGAAATGTGTCCTTGGGCACCCAGAAATAGTTTTTCCCAGGTGGCTGCAGTTCCCTGGAACTTGGGGCCAGGGGTTATGGTAAGGCAAGGGAGCAGTTTTGCTTGAGGTCCCTGGAGGGTTCCCGAGGTAACCTTACCCCAGAATTGTGCTTCCCATGCCGCCAGAAGTAACTGGCCTAGAGGTCCATATCGGTATTCAGGTCCTGATAGGCACCTGAACTGGGAGAGGATTACCTGTTGGTCCTGGACAACCTGGTAACCTATGTGATGAGGATCCACAAACAAGCAGATGGAGATAGGCTGTTCGGGGTCCCATCGGTGTAGGCAGGGGTGAGATTTGAGCCATGTGGTCAGCTGGGTGGCGGTGTCCCGATGGTTTTGTGCCCATGGGGGCCGCTTTGATTTAAGCTGTTCCTGTAATAGACTCAAACTGGAAAGCATCGTTGGGGGCAAAAATTGCCAGTGCCAGGTTAATATGCCTAGGACTCTTTGGATCTGGGCTTTTGTGGGGTTGATGGTTTCACTTAACAACTCCACAGGGGAGGAAACATAATCGTGTTCCAGATGGGTGGGATCAACCTTAAGCCCCAGGAACTGGAACATTTGGCTAGGGGTTAGCTGGCTTTTTGCGTGGTTAATGACCCACTCGTATTTAGTTAACAGTTGTACTACCTGATTAGTGGCTAGAGCTAGGTCAGGCTGGTTGGGGCCAATGACCAGAATATACATAATGTATCATCTACATAATGTATCATTTGTACCCCGGCGGGGGGGTTGGTACTGGCTGAGGGTGGCCTGCAGGGCGGCAGTGGCAATGGCAGGTGAATTTTTGTACCTTTGTGGGCAGGCCAACCATTTGAACTGATGGCCGCCAACCCCAAAGTTTAAGATTCCGTCAGGGTCACGAAGGGGAATTTGGTAGAACATGTCCTTTAGGTCCAGGGTGCAGGCCCAGGCATTGTATTTGTTTAAAAGCACCTGCTGGATCTGTGGAATGTCCCAAGGGGTGACATACGGGACAGATTCCAAATTGGCATTGGCTTTCTGGTAATCAATAACCAGGCGATATTTGGTGGGGTTCCCTGGTTTGGGGATGCCCCATCCGGGGGATAAATACTGGCTCTGACTTACTGGGGAGATTTTCCCTTGGGTTTGAAGTTTGGTTAACAGCATATCAATGGCCACTTTACCGGCCTCAGGGGTGGGTATGGGTCGATACTTCCATGGGGCTGGATTGCTGACCCTAGGTTCTGGTTGGTGAGGAAATGTTTGGGCTGGGGTGGTGGGAGGGTCTGTCGTGGTGAGGGGCAGTGCCTTTAACACTTTGGACTGGAGACCGAGCCACCAGATCTCATCAGTTCCTAGCAGGTTGGTGGGTCCCAGTACTGCCCGGAAACTAAATCGCTTCCCGTGGATGGTTCCCTGAACCCTAACCAGGGGCCAGGGCTCAACTGAATTGAGCCCTTGAACGTAAATGGTTTCCTTAAGGGGCAAATAGGAGACGGTGGGTTGGATTACTGAGGTTTGGGCTCCAGTGTCCAATAAAAATGTCACGGCTTCACCCTGTGGTCCCAGACCTACTTTAATGGTGGTATGGGGGCATCAGTCGTGTTCGAGAACTTGGACCTGGAGGGCTAAACAGACTGTATCCCGGGGTGAAGCCCCAGGACTTTCTAGTTTTCTGTCCCCATAGTAGCGTCAGGGGCAGGTAACATCTTCCATCCTAATTTAATTGCTAGGTCCTTTTGCTGCTGGGAGGAAAGTTTCCTTACTGCTTCCTTGGTTAAACCCTGGCCCAACAAATAACCGAATATTCAGTGTTCCTCTAAACTACGTTCTGGGTACGTCGAGGGACCCGATTTTGGGGGGTCTGAGCGTGACTGCACTGCCATAACCTCAGCTGGATAAGCTTTACTAGTGGGGGGGGGGCGCATTGGATCTTTTCCATGGCCTCATAGTCGAGGCACAGTGTACCCTCCATATCGACCCAGCAATAAAAGCACCCTGGTGTCAAGGCCTGGGACAACTTTGGCTAAAAATGAGTCCAGGTCTTCAGCTATGGGGAGGTAGCTGACATTGTCTACATACACCAATGGGTTAGCAGGGGCTTGTTGAGAGGGGGTAAGATTTGAGGGGTTGGTCTGCGGGTTCCACAGAATTGCGGAGGCACCAGCAATAGCATACATCAGTTGCTTCTTAGTGTGTATGGTCTCTGGGGGGAGAGTTACTTCCCACGTAGACCCCTGCATAGTAAGGGAAGCCGTGGCTGCTACACTTAGGAGTGACACATGATTAGAAATGATATGGTGGGCCCCCAGACCTTTAGAGCAGGTGGGGGTATGCACCAGTTCCTTTGCCTCGGTGGTATCTAACCACCCAGTTCTGTGCTCTAAAACAAGGTAACCCAGTCACACTAGTGGCGATTTGTTTTCCCCCCTTCCCATTTCCTTTGCCAAATCTTTCATCTCTTTTCTGGTTCAGGGCTGATACTCGACCTGGGAAGTGATGCCTTGCCCAACTACTTTGGTGTGCATCACTGAGATGGGGAGGGCCTCCACTACAGTGATGGGGGCTGGCGGGTTTGCAGTGTGAGGGTTTATTAGGGGATAAATCGATGGAACTGGAGCCATAGGGGCTTCTTCGGGCAGAGCACTCGAAGGGGCATAGGCTGGCTATGGCTCTAGTGAGACACAGCTGTTTTGGGGGGGAGGGGCTTTGTTTTCCCCTTTCCATTCCCTGAGATGCCTGTCAGCGTGCTGGTGTAACAGCCCCTCAAGGGTAGCCACTCGGTTCAGACACTGGGCTCCCTATTCGAGGAAAACATTACAGATGGCTTCAGGTTTAACTTTGTCTGGTCCCACTCTCCAGGGGGACTACTATTTCCTCAATGTTCTGGACCAAAGTGGCCAGTAGGTGGTGTGCATCGGCGTGAGGGGGTACCATGAGGTCTGCTGCTGTGGAAGTGGGGGGGGGTTGCCCCCAACCAATTTTATAGCCTTCTTTACCTTTGGCCACAGCTTTTCTGACTCTGTTAACTTTGCCTTACCCCCTTTATCGCAGTGAGGTCTTGCCTTGGGATCAGCAGGGGTTAACTGCATTTGGGGGTGCCCTTTTAAGACAGCCCACCGATACTAGGGTGAGGGGAACCATGTAAGACCACACCTCATAATCTTGCCCAATCACACATATCCATTCATCAGAACTTGGTTGTCCTTGGCTCATCATTAGATGAAGCTGAAGGTTATTAAACTGTTCAGTAATCAAACTATTATTGGAGGATGGGTCAGTCCAGGGGCAATTACATCCCACTTCTGACACCATGTTGACCCCAGGTTCGCGATGTAACTGTGATGGACCAGCTACACCCACCAAGGAGACAGACACCAATTTCCAGTAGAGGGCTACGTTGGGGGGGTGGGGTGGCCATTATGTCTACCTTCTCTGTTGACATTGGGTTAGCCCTACAGTCCTTAGTTCCCCATTGTCAGGCCAAGAGCCTAGTTGCTCTTTTGGCTCCTGTTAGAACCTTGTTCGCTGGGTTTCTTCCCATCTGAGGTGGTTTTGCTGTGCTGTAGGGGGAAAAGCCAACTCCACCTGCCTTCTGTCAGCAGGGCTAGTAGTCACCTATTACTGAACGCATCCAAGCAACACTCAAAGGAGGGTGGGTTACTCACCTGTAACCGTCCTCCTTCGAGATGGGCTGCTCGGATCAATTCAGGTCCCACCCCTCCATCCCCGCATCTGGAGTTGGTGACTCCTAGGAACTGCAAAGGGGTCAGGAGGTGGCCATATATAGCCACTGCATGGCATGGGAGGGCGGTGGCCACGTACCCTCTCCTGATAGGCTAGGACAAAAGTTTTCCAAACAAACAATCCAGCGCTCCAGCACAGACACACCTATTACCGAATGGATCCGAGCAGCTCATCTCAAAGGACGGTTACTGGTGATAACCTACCGGTGCACCTCCCTGCCCAGGGAAAACAAGCTCCACAAGCCCACAGCTATAACTTTGATCTAAGGACTCAGCTGTGTTAGTCTAGTTCAGTAAATCAAACAAGAGGCTCTGTGGCCTTTAAAGACTAACAAGTGTAGGTGTAGCTTTGTGTGACAGGCTGGAGCACCCCTGGGAGATTCTAAGCCATACCAGCAGCCATTTCTAACACCCCAAGGGCTGCAGCTGAGCACAGAGGGAGGCTGTCTTGGCCCTGGACTGAACTGGCCCCTGCAGTAGAAGTTGATGGGAGCTTTGTCCAATGTGATCGTAACACTTATAGGCAGGCAAGACATTGATAACTCCAGGCACTGATTTCCCAAAGCCAAAAAAATGGCAAAAAACCAAGGAGACATGGAACAAATTAACCAATTTTAAGAAAACTGGCCTAGGTGCTGCAAAAGCCACAAATCCAGCATTCAACAAGCTGTGTCAGTGAAAAAGTGACTGGGGGAAGAGAGGGGATGTGAAGCAACTTGCAATAGCTGTTAAGAACAGAGAAGAAAGTAGATTCTGACAAAGGCCATAAGTGAGAAATCATGAACTGTAGGAAACTGAGGAGTGAAGCTAAGAGAAAAAGGAGAAATCAGTGGCCAGAACTAAGGATGACAAAGATTGTTTCATTTGTGTTACGAAGAATAGAGTGCTTGAGAATAGTAAAACAGAATCCTATGGCACTTATAGGCCAACCAATTTATTTATTGCATGACTTTTCAATGGGAGAAAATCCCACTTTGTCAGACACTGTGAATAGGGGGAAAACTTACAGAATGGGAGGAAACAAAAACACAGGGAACTATAAGTCATAGGATCATCACACTAACAGCAGAACAAACAGTTAAGATTCAAACTAGGGAAAAGCATGTAGAGGAAGATGGGGTCAAATCACTTGTAATGAGAATAAAAATCTCCAAAATCTATATTTAGCACTGAAGCAATGATGTCAAATTTGAAAATAAATCCAAGCTCTGCAGTTAGCAATCCTTTAGAGGGAAACTAAAATTAATCAACATTCAGGCAGAAAAGGAAGATATAGGCAATAAATATTTGTTTCATTGGGTGGAAAAGAGAGGCAGACCCATCTTCTAGTATAATGTTCACTAGTGACTAGAAGATGTTAAGCAAAAGCTATTAGATATTTTTAAACCAGCAATCTAGGTAACTTGGATCCAAGAGTTAAGAGCTGACAGAGGAGGTAGAGGGGCCACACATGGTGATTTCTAATCTTGGCCTTCTTGGTGCACTGGGGAAGTTCCAGAACACTGAAAGAAAGCTAATCTTGTGCCAATATTTAAAAAGGCAAACAGGAATTATAGGCTTATCAATAAAGATAATGGAGCTGTAGATACTGGTTTTGATTAATAAAGAAATGAAGGAGGGTAACAATTAATACTAATCAATATAGGTGTATCAAAATTAGATCCTGTCTATGTATTTTGTTGATGAGATTACAAGTTTGATCAATAAAAAGAACAGTATTGACATGACAGACTTTGGTGAGGTGTTTTGAGTTGGTACCGCAAGAAATCTTCATTAAAATCCTCAAAGAAAAGACCATGAACACAGCCTACATTAAATGAGATAAATATTGGGCAAGTGACAGGTCTCACAACAAAACCATAAACAGGGAATTGTCATCTAGCAGCTCCTTCCAGGAGGATCAAGTCTTGGCCCGATGCTATGTAATATTTTTTATCAGAGACTAGTTGGGGGGGGGGGGGGGAGGACTTCTGATATAGTTTGCAGTTGACAAGCATTGGGAGAGTGGTACACTGCACAGATTGGGTCGCTGCTACAGACCAAGTCAGTCAGCTCAGTGCCTGGTGTTTTAATATGTCTAAATGGGAACAGTCTCACCAGGGAACAAAACAGCAGCCACGCTGACAGATGGAGGACTCTTGCCCAGGAAGCAGCAACTCTGATAGAGTTGAAGGAGAAAAGAGTGGAAGCCCCTGTGTGACACCAGGGCCCACGATGTACCAGGAGCAAAAGCGATTTCTCCTCCAGATCTGCCCCTAGTGAGACCACAGCTAGGACCCTGCATTCGTATCTAGTGCCTGCAGGCCCAGGATGTGGATAAATCAGGGAAGGGGTCAGAGTAGAACTATGAGACTCCTCTGGGGACAGTCTCTGGCCTGGATCACGTGTGGCCAGCCTGGATGAGTCTCTCTGGCCTTGGAACCTATGAGCTATCCACACCCCCTTCCCCCAATAGCTCCACCCCATGTCCCCCCCACCCCCCCCAGCCTTGCAAAACGGCGCCAGAGGAATATGCAGCAGCCGGACTTTCTTACCAAGAATGCGCTTTTATTTTTTAATTTTTTTTGTCTTTTTCCTTTCTTTTTTTGGGGGGAGTGGGGGGGAGATGGATTTTTTTGTTTTTGGAACCTCAGGGAATTTATCCCCCCTCCTTGCTCCCCCCCTTGGCAGAGGCCCAGAGGGGGGGACGAGGGGGTGTGGATGGGGGCTGGAGGGATGGAGAAACCAAAGCCGATCAGTCATCTCCTGTGTCCGGCTCACGTCAACACATTCCAAGCACAACTTAAGAAATGCAACTAAACCAAAAAAAATATATATATATATTTATATATATCATTTGTCTTCTTGCCGGCCCCCTGGCCATGGGGGTCTTCACACTCCAGCAGGGGTGGGGTGGGGTGCCGCCACCTTGGAAAGGTAGAGGGTGGAGATCTGCTAAACTCCATCCCCCATAGCTTCACCCCATGTTCAGTCCCCTTCCCCTAAGTCTGCCTCAGTACAAAAATAACCCCAGAGGCGCCCCCACCCAGCTCAGGCCAGGCCAAAGCCCTCGGAGCACTCCTGGATGGCCAACAGCAGCATGTGACGCAGTTTCTCGTAGCTCTCGTAGGCCGGGAGATCCAGCTGGTTGAAACTAGGGGTTGGAGGGAGAAATCAGTGAGAGAGGCAAGAAGCCAACCGGGCACCCCTGATTCTAGGACCAAAACCCAACCCCTCACCCAAGGGGTCCAACAGGTCCAACTCCACCCCTATTTCCAGATCAGTGACTGTAGCTTGTAACCTCCCACCCCCAAAGGAATGGGGTGCTCGATTGCCCACTTTCCCCTGGGGCCCTGCCCTGCCCCTCACCATGTGTGAGCAGAAGGCAATCTGTCGGTGGAGCGGTCATCACGGTGGATCTGGAATTTCTGGATGCCGTTCATGCCCTCCAGGGCAGCGAAACCCTGTAGAGGAACCTTGGAGGTGCCTGTCACGAATTGCAGGAACTTGGCTCGGTCAGCCTGGTCAAAGGAGCGCAGAGCTCGCCAGAACCACTGGATCTGCCGGGGCAGGGAGAGTGGGTCAGAGCAGGGAATGGCCACACAGAATGATCTTGGATGTAAGATGCAGGGACAGAGCAGTGGGGAACAGCTGCACATAACCAGCAGCCCTGGGGCAGCCCCTCACCTGGATGGAGTTGGACTGGTACTTATGGTATTCGGTGTTGGACTTGAGATCGTCAATGTCGATGGTGGGCAGCCCCGAAATTAGCAGCTCCAGCTCCTGCTCTGTGAAGATGGAGATGAGGCGCTTAGGGATGATCTCGTAGAAGCCCTCCAGGAAGGCGGCCAGCTGCTTGCGGATGGCTCCTGGGAAGCAGGGGGAATAATACAAGTTAGTGACGCACCTCCCCTTGGGGAGAGCCTGACTTGCCTTGAGGCTCAGCACATCAGGAACGCCCCCCACACCCTGCTCTAAACCAGGAGTCTCAAACTCAAATCACAAGGGCCCCATGAGGACAAGTAAAGGGCTCCACCACAAACATTTTCATACAATATTGGAAATACCAGTAAAAATAGTGTCGTCGTGGGCTGCAGGAAACAGCTTTAGGGGCTGCATGTGGCCCATGGGCCGTGTGCTTGAGACCCCTGCTCTAAACAATAGATGCCACTGCACTCCCAGAGCCAGGGAGTGAGCCCAGGCAACCTGGTGCCCAACTCCTGCTGTCACCACTAGACCACACTCCCCTCATCATGTCAGGGGTAGAACCCAGGTGTCCAGCTCAGCTCTATTTACAGCCCAGTCTCACTGGGCTGCTCTGGTGTTTTTTTTTTTGTGTAGGTTCTACAGATACGTGGGTTCCCATACACAGCTTCCCCACCTCCCCCCACCAACCTACCCGTCATCCTCATCTGGCAGACCAGGTGCACATATTCCTTCTTGTTCTCCTCTGTCACCAGGATGTTGGCCCCATTGGGCTTGAGATCTCGCACCTCACACACCCCGAATTCCTGCACCTGGTGGCCAAGGGAGGTGGGTGAGGGAGAGTTCATCTCCACCTGCCTTCCCCCTCGAGTCTGACTTCTAGCCAGACCCTGCACCCCAGGGCTCCCCCACTTGCAACAGTGCCCAATACCTCAGTGCTGAAGGTGAGGTCGTAGCCCAGAGTGGACACGTCATTCTCCAAGAGGTACACCAGACCCTGATAGAAGTGGTAATCTTCACTCTCCATGTCCGTGTACCTGGAGGGAACAGGGGTCAGTGGGGGTCATCAAGCCCCCAGATCCACAAGGAGATGGGGCTCCTCACCTGACCCCAGGCTGTGCACCGAGAAGGCCTGCATCCCCTGACCTTCCCAGTGACCCACCCCTGCCCCTGCTCGCCTGAGTCCTCCCAGCCCCCAGTCCCCCAAGCCTAGCCCTGGCTGGCCACGCACCTGACAGACTTGCCCAGGATGTGCTTGTAGAAGGAGCGGGTGAAGTAGCACTCTAGGAGACGGTTGTCGTACACGGCCTTGGCCACGATGCGCCCCACGAACTTGAAGTAGCTCAGGTGGTTGGGGTTGCAGTGGGATGAGGGGTTGATGGTGTAGGTGACACGGTCACCCGGCGAGGTGCGGAACAAGGCATACATGGGGTTGAACATTTCCCGCGAGATGATCATGTACCACTCACGCAGCAGCCCACCTGCGTCCTGCCCCTCCTCGCCTTCAAACACGATGTACCTAGGGATAGGGCAGGGTTAAGTGTGAGACCGCGTAGCTGCTCCTCCTGCCTCCTCTCCCCACCCCTCAACTCACCACAACTAGTCAACAAAGCTACACCACTCCCACCCCTTACACCTAGCCCTGCCCTGCCCCTCCAACTCAGTGTAGCTGGGGGTGATGCCTGGACAGATAGACACACACCCCCATCCCCTCATCTCCAACAGGAGGTGGGAGGCACCAGAAAGCCACATGCTGCTTTGTGGTCTGACCCCAGCATGGTGAGCCTGCCTCCTATACCCTTCTCATGCCCCCAGCACACTCCAGTGCCCCAACTTGCCCCAGCAACTCACAGTCGGTTCTTCATCTCCTCGGGCGACTTGCGGTGCAGCTCACGGTAAGAATCCTCAAATACATGGTCGCGGCGCACGTGCACGGCCATGTCCTCCTTGCGCAGCCCCTCATCTAACCGCTCCAGCTCCTGGCGGAAATACCTGGGGGGCAGTGGGAGTGTTGTCAGCACCTGGGGACCACCACTACGTATGTTCCCACTGCCCCACCCTCTGTCCTCTAGACAGCTCTTGGGGAGGGTGAGGGCTCTCAGTGCAATAGGGACTCCCTTTCACTGGAGGTGCCCCCACTGCCCACCTTCTGCCTCAGGAGTTCCCCCAAGATGTTCGGTCAGCAGGGGGCACCCCAATACATGCCCCACCCCCTGCCTCTGGCCCTACTTGCGCTTGACATCAAAGTCCAGCACGCGAATGTAGTCGACAAGGACAGCGAAGGGCCCATCAGCCAGGTGAGTGGTGGACTGGCGCAGGATCTGGTTCAACACTGTGCGGTGGGTTTCTGGAGAGAGGACATGGGGTGGGGGTTATTCTCCTGCTCCTCCTCCGTGCTCCTTACTTCACCCAACAAACACCCCTCCTACCCCACCCCCAAAACCCATTAGGGCATCCCAATAACTACATCTTATCCACCTCCCCCAGCCAGGGTGCCCCTTTATCCCACATCAAGCCCCAGCTTTCCTGCCAGTCCCTCTTCCCATCCACTAAAGTCCCCAGTCCCCCAGCTCCCCTCACCTGCAAAGCGCAGGAACTTCTGGGTGTCAGGGGGCAGGCTGGAAGAGATGTGCATGGAGGAGGGCTCACGGGAGAAGAAGGGGTCCAGCGAGGAAGGGGTTGCAGGAGTGAGGGGGGCAGGTGAGAGCGGTGGGGGCTCATCCTTAATGTGGGCCAGCTGGCTCTCACGGGTGTCGCGCACTGGGGGCTTGCTCTCGCGTTCTGTGGCGTGTACCAAAAAGAAGGCTTCCACGGCCGGCTGCAGCACTGTGGGGAAGGACAGGGTGAAATCACCAACTGGTACTCCCCACAGCAAGAGAAGAGAGGGGATCTGGGGCCTCCTGCCCCCCCCTCCATACCTAGCACCGCATGCTGGTCATGGGACTCCTCCAGCTCCTTCAGGCAGTCACCCAACATGGCCCACAGCTCATCCAGGTTCAGCTGCTCGCTCAGGAGGGGCAGGTCTGGGGGCCGCTCCTCCTTCTCACTGGACTGGGAGCCTTCTGAACCTACAAGAAGGTGGGAGGTTCAACCTAGGGTCCCTGCAGGCAGAGGCCCCCGCACCCTGCCCCAGCACTGGCTGAACTATGTACACACAGCTGTTGCCAAGCTGTTCTGCCCCAGAGGCAGCTGCATCTCAGCCATGGACAAGAAATCCCTGTGCAGCTTTGTGGGTAGCTGCTGCCCAGTTGTCCTGCCCCAGACATGGCTGCATCTCAGTTCTGGTCAAATCCTCCCAAGTATGGCTGTGGCTGAAGGACACTCACCAACTGCCGGGGCATCCTGTGGGGCTGGTGAGGGCTGATCGACATCCATGGGCGACTCATCCCTCCGAACAGATGCTTCCGATTGGCTCGATTCAGACTGGGCAGGACAAGGGGAGGATTAGGGTAGGGGCTGGGGGCTCTTTGGAGTCAGGGGCATGGAGGGGCTCTCACTCCAGCAGAGGCTGGTGAGGTGGAGATAGTCTGGCTGACGATGCAGGTCATGCTTTCTCTCACTCACTCACTCACTCCCCAACCCTCATGCAAGGGATGACAAGTAGGACCCCCACCTCCCAACACCTGGCATTGGGGACGGGGGCAGTCCCAAGCACAGCATGCACTTATCAGCAATGACGCAGCTCCATGGCAGCCGGATGGGGCAGGGGTCATGCGAGGGGAGGGGGGAATCTCTCTCCTGAAGCATGATTTTTTTTTGGAGGAGAGGGGGAGAGACCGATCATTATGTAAAGTGACCTAGGCTAGGAGCCTTTAGGTGTCTGCTGAACTCCACTCCTGTGAAAGGAGAGAACCCAGAAGTCCTGGCTCCTAGCCACCCCTCCCCTGCTCTAACCACCAGCTCTTTGATGCCAGCCTGCAGGGTATGCAAGGGCCCAAGTTCTCTGGGCATCTGGCTCACAGATGTGGGACAAGTCAGTCAAGGGGGCACATCTGGTAGCTGGGGCTGGCCCATGGCTAAAGATGAAGGGAGGCTGCCTGGGCAGAGACCAGGTTGCCACACAGCAACTGAGTCCAGCATGAGGTGTGCGGGTACCCATGCAACTGGCCCCTCAGCCCAGTACAGTGACATGACAGGGGGGGTGGGGCTAGGAAGGAGAATCACCCCTGGAGCCCATGCATTTGGCAATTGCAGATCCCTGGCCAGCGAACAGCTTCTTGGTTTTGTTTGCAGTGGCCCTAAGCCCTTGGACTAGCAAGCTGGGGAGAATCCAGGGAAGGACTGAGGAGAAGGAGAAGTCCAGACACTTGCAGGCTGGCATGTCTCTGGTGATGCCCCATGTGGAGGGCTAGGAGGCAGGGGTCCAACTGACCACCTCTGGATTTCTTGGGAGGGCTGAGGGGAGGGGGCCTGACAGCTGAAGGGGCCCCACATAGCTTTGCCCCCCACCTTAGTGGAACCAGTCCCCAGAATTCCTAGCTTCCAGCCCTCTGGGTGCTAACCACTAACCCCTCCCCCTCCAAGCTGGAAGAGAGCCCAGGAGTCTGGGAAGGAGAGGGGCTGAACCCAACCGACGGAGTGGCCCCCAAGCGCCACAGGCCCCATGCTAACCGTTGCTGCCTGCTGCTGCCGCCGCGCCCGCTGCCCCTCACGTACCATTTGTATAATGGCGTCAGCCTCAGCCTCCAGCTGCCGGACAGCGGCCTGGATGCTGCTAGCTGAGCCCAGACCGGAACTACCTGCTGGGAGAGATGTATTGTCAGTGCTTAGCACCCAGTCACAGCCTCCACACCCCCACTCCTCCTGGGCCCCATCTTGACCCCCCAACCCCAATCTCTACCACTCCACCTGGACCCCATCAGACCTGCCCCGACACCCCAGCCCTGACCTCCTCTGCTCTGCCTGGTCCCTGCTGGGCCTGGCCCTGACTGCCAATGCCTCTGCTCTGCCCCAGATACCCACAAGCCTCCCTGGCTCCCGTACCTAGCCGGCCCGGCTGCTTGGCTTTCTTGTTGGCACGGCGTGTGTCGTCGCGTAGCTGGATGATGACCTGCAGCACACGCAGGAAAAACTTCTGGGTGGAGGTCTTGGAGGTCAGCATGGCCATGGAGGGCAGCTGCAGCTCCCGCCCGCCCAGAGGCCGCTTCTGGGAGGCCACGATCACCACATTCTCTGCTGTGTCGAACCTGCAGGGGTAAGGGTTAGTGGGATGGCCCGGGGTTACTGGGGCAGTTTGGGGAAGCAGGGGGCAGTCTGCTCACCTGCTTTGCATTTTGCCCTTCAGCTTGGTGGCCTGTGGCTGCTCATCTGGGAGCCCGTCAGGGGACAGCAGCTCACACTGTGCCCGTCGCTGCTGCTCCAGGTTGTATTCCCGCAGCTCCGCCAGCAGGGTGCCTGGAGGCAGGGGTGGGGTTAGAAGCAGGGGTGGGGCTTGGCATCCTGTCCCCACCCCCTCACAGGTCCACATCCACCTGTCTTCTCCACAGGCCCCCCCCTTATCAGCCACTGATCCTTACCACTGGCCATACCCACACCAGACCCCACCCCAGCCTGTTACCTATCTGCTTGCAGAGCATATGGCCTAGCTGGCGGGCGCCGCTGAGCAGCAGCCGGAGCACCGTGTCCCGGGTGGGTGAGTCGCCCCGTGACAGCTGCAGCAGCACATTGGCTGCGTCCTCCAGCCCCTCTTCTGAGCAGGAGTGTGACGTCAGCACCTGGGGAGACAGCAGGATGAGAGGAGCAGCAAGGGCACTGGGGGCCCCGTCCCTCCTGCCAGGCATGGCCCTGCTCTCACCTCCACCGATAGCTGCAGCTGGTTTTCCGTCAGGCCTGAGGCCACCGTCTTGCCATCTGTACTGCTGCTGCCTCCATCGCTTGCCTTGGCCGGAGACTTGCTGCTCTTGGTGGGAGCTGCAGAGAGACATCACAGGGTGAGTGGGGCCCATCAAAGGCTCCCCACACCTGCTAGGATCTGTTGGGAGCGTCAGCACTGAGGACAACTCCAGGCACCCAGAGGGCTTCCGGCCCTCGCCCCCAGGGGCAACTACTCAACCTAGAGTAGCCAGGTCAGAGCAGGGCCAGGGACCCCACCATCTCTGAGTCCCAAAACTTTCTGCAGACAAGACACCAGGACCCAGCCCATGAGTCCCTAGTGCACATTAGAACTCACTCTCTCACCTTGTGCCGTGGGGGTGGGGGTGGCAGCCCCGGCAGTGGCTGGTGCAGCAGAGGGTGCGGAAGGGGGGACACCTGGTCCATCAGGTGTCTTGTTCTCAGGCAGGGCAATTGAAATGAGAGAGAGCAGGCGCAGCAGCTTCTCGGTGAGCAGGGAGCTGCGCCGGATGACAGGGTGCGAGAGCATGTTCATTAGCTGGCCCAGTGGTGAGGCCTCCAGGCTGTAGGAGGAGCTCTCGCCCTCATTACCCGCGCTGACCGGCACTGACTTGACCGAGTTCTTGCCCTTGCGGCTCACATTCATGTTGTCCAGTTTGACCAGCAAGTCCCAGAAGTCAGTGGAAATGCCGCTGGCCTGGCCTGGGCTCCCTGACTGGCGGGCTCCCCGCTCGCCCTCACAGGGGCCCTCCTTGGGCCGCTGCTGCGTGAAGTGGCTGGGGAACACCTGCAGTGAGGAGAGTCGCAGAGGGAAGATGTGGCTGCTTCCAGGGTGGGGCAGCTGGGAATGGCTGCACCTAACACCACGTGGGACCCACAGCCCGGAAAGAGGAGTCCTTCACCCCCCGAACTCCCCACCCTGCTCACCTTGGCCAGCTGAATGAGCGTATCCAGCACATGGCGGCACACCACGGGTGCAGCCTGTGGGTGGATGTGGACATTAGAGCCGGCGGCAGTGCCAGCAGCATGCTTCTCAGTATGCTTGCGTCCACCAGCCCGCTGGATCTGAAAGATGTTGGTGCGGCAGCCCAGGGCAGCATCCATGGAAACAGAGAGCCAGGACAGCTGGCCTGAGCTCTTAGACTCCATCTTGTGCAGTAGCTCCAAGGGCCGGCCCTCAGGGGGGCCAGCCTTGGCTGCCCGCTTGCCTCGCTCGTCGGGGCCACCCGACGTCCCCTTGGGTGTCTCGAGGCACAGCTCGCTCTCACTGCTGCGCTGCAGAATTGACAGCAGGCTACGGATGACCCAGGCCCGTGTCTGCGCATGGTAGCAGAGGTTGCGCAGCACCCGGTGCAGCCGGCTTGTGTTCAACTTGGGCTCGTCCACAAACAGCAGCACCAGCAGACAGGAGAGTGCCTCATGGTCCAGCAACAGGCGGCCGCGCAGGCGCAGGAGGCTGTCCACGGCGCTGCCCGACGGCCTGGGCACCAGAGGGACGGACAGACAGGTGTCAGCTTGGAGACAGCAGACAAGGAACCAGAGCAGCCTAGCTCCCAGCCCCTCTTCTTTAACCACTAGCTCTGCTGCCTTCACAAAGCCCTTTCTCTAACCACTAGACCCCACCCCACTTCCATCCCAGAGCCGATGAGAATCCTGGCACCCCGGCTCCACCTGTTCTAACCACTAGTACCTGCTCCCTGCCCAGACCCAAAAGATGAGCCAGGCCTAAGGCATTTGTCTTCAGTAGATAAGACTTGTGGTTTGTGACTGAGGCCCCCCACCAACCAGTGGCAGTATCTGCTCTGCACCCCCATCAATGAAGTACCTGCTGTGGCTGCTGCTGCCCCCCATGTGGAAGGTGCCCCCTCTCTGCACAGCCAGACGCGTGTACTGTACTCCACGGTTTCCACTTAGCCGGCTGGTGAAGGCTTCAGGAGAGAAAAGAGTTGAGGTGAGCGTGGCAGGGTAGCACTGGGGGGACCATGGGGGACAGACAGGAGGTCAGGGAGGCCCTACCCGGGCTGCGCAGGATGGCTGAGAGCGCAGAAGTACTGGAGTGGCCAAAGAGCCGCTCGTGCATGAGCTGGCGCTGCCGGGCCTCCTGCTCACGGCGCAGGGCCTGGGCCTCGGCAGCAATGTCAGGTGGCATGACAGCCAGCACGCTATCCTCCATGTCCTCCAGCACTGAGCGCCGCAGGTCCGAAGGCAGCGTCTGGATGAAGGTCACTGGGTCCATGGGTGTGTCTGAGCTGGTGCCTTGCGCCAGCTCCCGCCGCTGCTGCTCCACGCGCTGCTGCGCCAGCACCTGGGGAGACAAGTCACTGTGGGAGGAGGAGTGGCACATGAACCTCACACGGATATGTCCCACTCGCAGGGACATAGCCCTACCCTCATCTCCATGGCCTGACCCTGCCCAGACATGCCCACCCTCACAGCCGCCCCCCCCCCCAAACCATTGTCCAGAGCCTGCCCCCTTCCCAGAGCAGCACTTACCTCCTCCTGTATGGCAGGGGGCAGGGCAGCCAGAAACTCAGGGCTGACCTCAGTCACCCCGGGGTTGTTCACCACAGGAGGAGTAGGGGTGGTGGCAGCAGGCGGGGGCCGGGTGGGTGGCCGGATGCCCAGTTGGTTCTGCAGCACTTCTCGCCGGATGTCATCCGGCAGGGCTGCCAGGAAGGAGGGATCTACGCCTTCGGGAAGGTTTATCCCTGAAAGGAGGCAGGGGGGTCTCAGCAGAAGATGCAACACACTCTGTGGTGCGCCAGCTAGGGCAGCAGCCACAGAGAACATGGCACAGGATAGCTCCCCAGTGCTGAGGTGCAGTCACCTCTGGGGCAGGGCAAGAGCCACTCAGGAATGGCTCCTCCACCGTGAGGCACAGAAAGTTCTGTGCCAGAACAGAGATAGCTGGTGATTAACTAGTCAATTAACTCACTCTGAACAGTACAAAAGGCCATCAGGATCACATACCCCTGCCACACTGCACCCCCTACAGCCAAGCTACAGCATTGCAGCTGGCTAACCAAGCACACTGCCCTAGTACCTGCGAGCGGGTCTTCCTCTTCACTGCTGGTGGAAGGCAGCGGCTCCTCAAGGATGCCTCGTGAGTCTGCTCCGGAGATGGCCACAGCCGAATCCCTGGTGGATGAGCTCTCGGAAGATGAGGCAGGGGGCGAGCTAGGGGGACGAGACAACGGGGTGAGTGAGGCTGGGTTCCCTGATCCCCACCCACTCCTTAGTACTCCCAGCCCCAAGCCAGATCCAGGTTCTCCTGCCCCATGGCCAGATGCCCTCTTCCGAACCAGTCCCCTACCTGTCCTCCCCTTGCTGGCTTGCCTCAGCCGGGCTGTCACTGCTGGTCTGGCCCTCAGGACGCTGTGGGGCTGGCTCTGCCCCAGGGGCATTGCGAGCAGGGGGCGGCTCCATCCCACTGGGCATGCCACCCTCCCCACCACCCTCCTCCAGGTTGCACGAGGCCAAGCTGCTGGTGTCCATAGGTGAGCCCTCCAGCTGGCTGCTCACAGCTGTCAAGGCATCAGAGTCTTCTGCCCGCTCTGGTGACAGTGAGGCTGCAGGAGAAATAGGAAAGCCAGGTGAACTGAGGCAGGGTGGGGCAGGGAAGCCTTCCAAGGTGGGTCAGTGGCACTGCCAGGAGTCCCAGATCTCAGCCCCCCAACCCCACTTACTGATAGTAGGTGCAGGTGACAACTCCATCTGAGTAGCCTCCACATCTCCACCAGGCCTGCCTGGACCCGAATCCTCGTGCTCCAGTGGCTGACGCAAGGCCTCAGCTCCAGGTTGCTCAGTAAGCTCCGGGGGCATCTCCCCACCTGCTGGAACCGGCTGAGGGGTCTCCAGGGTGACCAGGGTCTGGCTTGGGCCAGTAGAGGGGCCCTCAGTGGAGGGTGGGCCAGCAAGAAAGCCGTCGGGCTGGCTGGCCGCATCTGGAGCGGGGAGGGAGGGCAGCTGAGAGAAGGCAACTGAGGTAAAGACAGAGGCCATGTGGGCGGCCCTCTCCACTCAGTGTCCCCCGCAAAAAAACCCTGCTCCCTCCAGGGGCCCCTGCCTGGGCCCAGACTACCAGACAGCAACTGGGACTGAACCCAGGACTCCTGGCTCCCAGTTGTCCCCATCCCAGGTGTGAGAAGAGAACCCATAAGCCCTCCCTTCCAATCCACCTCCCACTACACTGTGCTCCCCCCAACCGGGGAGAGAACCCAGGCATTTGGGCTCCTGTGGCAAGAGCCTGGCACTGGGGAAAGCAGTAAGCTGTATCGTTATCTCCGACCTGGTGCATGAATCCCGACCCCACAACAATACAACGTACTACCTCACCCCGGCGGGGGCGTGGACTGGACCCCCAGAAGACCACTCATTCATGGCCCTGCAACCCAATGCTCCCAGATATCATGCTCCCTCCTCCCCCCCAGAGCCGCAGAGAGAACCCAGGTGTCTTGGCTCCCAGCCCCAAGCTGGGGTCAGATGACGGTTCCTGGCTCCTGCGCGCAGTGCTGAGAGTGACCCCGCGGGAAAGACAGTAGACTGTATAGTTATCTCCGAGACCGGGTGTGACCCTAAAACTATACAATCTACTACCTCATCCCCCAGGGCCTCGGGGCGCGGCTGGGCCTGGCCTGGGACGGAGGGGAAACAGGGCACAGGCGAGGTAGGGGTGTGGGCGGTTACCTGACAGATTCTGGTCACTGGCAGCATTTGATTTGGGCACAGCCCCCTGGAAAGCCAAAGAGGGACAGATGGAGCTAGGAGAACAAGGCCTGTGGCACTTCCCCTGTAGTCCCCACGCAGGGGACTGGCTGATTGAAGGAGAGTGGAATGGGACCCGGGGCTCTTCCCCTCTAGAATGCACCAGTTTCTAGCTCTGATCTCCAGCCATCACCCCTAATGCAACCAGTCTGCTGGACCAGAGCTCAGCCAACCATGGGGGAAGACTGGGGCGCTCCTGAACCCCCAGGGGAGTGGGGGGCTGGGGACTGCAGGGTGTGGTCCTCATCAGCTCCCCACCTGGGCACTCTGCTCTTTGCCATCTTTCTCCTCCTTGGCTTTCTCCATTGCTTTGGCCTCCTCCTCCTCTGCCAGCTGTTTGCGGCGCTTCTCCCGGCGCTCCTCCAGCTCCTCGTCCCGCAGTGTCTCCAAGTGGTTAATAATGGGAACCTTCACCACTACCAGGGCAGAGAGTCAGGGTTAGGGGGCCTGGGGTTAGGGCGGGAGGAAGCAGCCAGAAATGGGGCCATAGGTCTCACCTGAGACGCAGTCATGCATGCTCTCTGCATCTAGCACCTTGCACTCCTCGGTCCAGCGTGTCAGGGCGGTTGGGATGCTGGATAGGGTACCTGCAGAGAAAAAGAGGGAGGGTGAGGAGATGGGCACTGGGCCCTGCCCCCAGTGGGGTTCCAACCCAACCCGACCTGGCACCCACCGGCCTGGCTGGTGGCTGTGCTCTGGTCGTGGAAGAAGTCATCCAGCAGTTCGTCATCAGAACGGGCAATGATGTGCACATCATCATTGCCCACCAGGAGGCGAGCACGGCCCCGACTCTGCAAGGGGAGGCTGCTGCTCAGCTGGAGGATGTCTGCTGCTGCCGAAGGACCCAGCAACCTGGCGGGGCAGAGATGTTAAGATGTGTCTTGTGCAGCCACCTCGGTGGGGGAACATGACTGGGGAGCAGTGTCACAATCCCACACAAGAAGGATGTGTCTTGTGATGTGCTGTGGTTCTTCATAAGGGGAGGGCTTGCCTGGTGCCAGGGTGCATCCACCAGTGTGGTGGACAACTAGGGGACAACCAGAGAAGAGAGGGGGAGGGCAGACCAGGCACAGGGCTGCGACCTGCTGCTGGAACACAACTGGGCTTGGATGCCAGGGTTCCCAGCTGGGTGGGAGAGAGCATGACTCACCTCTGCAGGATGAGGGGTGGGTTGGGCTGCCGCGTGCCAGGATAGTGCACATGGATGGTGTGCCCAGTGTTGGCTGTCAGCTGGCGCAGTGTCCGCTGGCTTCGCCCAATGCCCTGGGCCAGGCGAGTGGTGGAGGAGCCGCTGCCGAGGGTCAGGGAGCCATGGTCCGCATGCCGCACCATGAGCGGATGGGTGGCTGGGATGTTCCCCGGAGAAGGAGGGATATCCGCTGTGGGGGAGGGAAAGTGAGTGGCTTGCTGGGCTAGACAGGAAGACAGACAGCAGCCTGCACTGACAGCCCCACCTGCCCCCAACACCATGGTCACCCCATGTTTTGGGGCACTGGGAGCCTGGGGAACCCTGCTCACCCTCTTGGATTCCCATCCTGTGGCAGAGGAAGGGAGCCCAGGTGTCCTGCCCCTGTGCACTCAGCAGGGACGGCAAACCCCACAATGCCCTGCCCTGCCCCAACCCTTACTGGCACTGGAGAACATGTTGTCGAACTCGATGATGAGGTCATCCTCGCGGTCAAAGCGCTCAAAGCGCACCAGGGGTGAGGCATTCATGTCAGGATAATCCTCATCCAGCTCCATCTCTGATCCATCGTCATCCTCCTCCTCTTCCTCACCCTCCTCGCCTTCCTCATCGTCCTGTGGGAGACCAGCCCTCTTACACTCAGCCCCTGCTTCCTGCCACTAGCCCTCAGTCCCGTCCCATGGCCAGGAAGGGACTGGGTCCTGGTTCCCAGCCCTCACTGCTCCAACCACTAGCCCCCACTCCACTCCTGGGGCTGGGACAGAACCCAAGAACCCTAGCCCGCAACCCCCACACTGCCTTACTGGAGCCAGGCTGATCCCAGCTTCCGATCCCTGCCTCACCTGATCATCCTCATCTTCCTCCTCTTCCTCTTCCTCCTCATCTTGGCTGTCATCCTCATCCTCATTGCTGACGCTGCTATCTTCCTCCTGCGTGTGCTCCTCCTCGTCCTCTGGGTCCAGGATGTTCATCGAGTCTGATGGCACATCAGGAGCCATGGGTCAGCCCTGCCCTCCTGGCTCATGCCACTGCACCCCACTCCCACAGCACAAGAGAGGCCCCGGGTGTCTGAGCATCCAGCACCTTCTGCCCATTCCAGAGCAGGACAGAACTCAGGTGGCTAGGTTTCTCTTGGTGGCCAGAGCCCATGGCCTCTCCTGCCACACCGCTAGTTAACCCTTACCCTCCCGGTTGGCCTGTAGTGTTGAAGCCTGGCTCAGGTTGGAGGGTGCCTCATCCATCAGCACGTCTTCCGGCGTGTCCTCCTCCCCACTGCGGCTCACTGTGGGAGAAGGACTGGGTGAGCGGGGGGCACTGGGAATGGGAGGAAATAGAGAGCACCCCCCCCAGCACCCCCTGCTCAAGAATCCCCCTCACCAAGAGCAGGATCCTGGCCATGGCTCTGCCCCACCTCCACTCTGACTCAGATGCAGCCCAGTTGTGCTTGGCGCTGCAGAGAGCCAAACCTGACAAACTGAACTAACATCACACACTAGATAGAGAACCCAAGAGGTCCAGGCTCCTCAGCCGGTGCATAAGCTGCCAGGCCCTGCTTTGCCCCAACATCCCCCATTTTCTGCAATGGCATGACTCATGGCCCCACTGGGGCTCCCTCCGCCCTCACCAATGATGGTGCTGTTCCCAGGTCCACCATCCCTCTCCAGCAGCTCATCTATCAGGTCCTCCAGCTCGTTCTCCACCTGTGGGGCAAAGAAACTGTGAACGGGAGCAGGAAAAAAAAAAAACAAGGCCCCATCCCAGCCCTGCCCCCAGCCGGCCAGCTCCTCACCTGCATCTCCTGGGTACTAAGCACCTCAGGTTGCCCAGCGATCACCACCGCGTCACCTTCTGCCTCCCCGTCCATGATGTCGCCATCAGTCACCTCTGCCTGGCCTGCATCCTGGTCCTCTTCATGGGTGCCTGCCTCACCTGGCTCTCCTGCAGGCAGAATATGGTCAGGGCATGACCCATATCCCAACAGGGCTGGCAGAGGCACAGGGGGAGGGCATGAAGTGGGGCTCCAGCAAGGTGGAGAGAAAGGCATAGTGCAGCATCCCAGAAGGGTAGGGGGGGAGGTCTGCAGGTGGGGCGGGGAGACAGCCTAAAGGAGCAGGTTGGGGACATGGTGGGGCAGTGACCCCAGCAGCAGGGTAGATGGGTGACATGGGTTGGAGGATCCCAGCAGCAGAAGAGGCCTGGGTTGGCCCCACATACCCACATCCTGCTGGTTGCTGTTGGCATCACGGGCAGCGCCCGCCCCCTCGCCTTCCGCCTTGCTTTTGCTAGCCGTGCTCTTGCCACCAAAGAGACTGCTGGGCTGGTTGACTATCCGCGACAATGTCTCCAGGGGCTTCAGTGCCGCATTCACTGTGTTGGCCATGTTGGGGCTGTGGGGCAGAGTCTCCATCAGTTACCCCCAAGCCCAGAGCTGGGGAGAGAACCCAGGTGTGTCCTGGCTCCCAGGCCCCCAGCTCTAACCCCTAGACCCCACTACCCTCCCAGAGCCAGGAGGGAACTCAGGCATCCTGGTGCAGCTCTAAGGTCAAGAGCCCCCCACTGGTGACCGAGCAGAAAGCCAGAGGTCCTGGGGTGCACACCTGGACAGGTCAAGGCTGTGGGGCACTCGTGCCAGGTCGCTGACCAGCCCCTTCTTGAGGAAGAGGCGGATGATGTTGTTCATGCCATTGTGCTGTGTCTTGGCAGCCGCACTACTGTAGAAGCTGGAGGTGGAGGGGCAGGACTCCATGATGGTGCTGATGATGCACATCACAGCCTGCAGCCTGTATCAAGAAGGGGGCAGCTTAGTGCTATGTTTCTGCCATGCTGGGAACCACCACCCCCCGCCACCGAGAGATTACTAGTGTGGGGAAACAGGACACCCAGTTACATCCCTCCCAACAGTCAGGGGGGTTCAGCTCTTCCCATGCTGGCAATGCTCTGATCTGCCAGAGCTAGCGCACGCTTGAGTCGCATCAAGGCAGGACCCCCAAGCAACCAGCTCAGCACACTCTTGCAGTGTCATGCTTCTATGCGCTTTGGCAGCAATGCCTTTTCAGTCCTTTCCACCCCCAAAAGCAGAACACAGCATCTGCATTTACCCAGCAGAGAAATTTGGGAGCCAGCACCTTTACAAAGGCCTGTCCCCCTTCTCTACCCACTAGCCCTTCCCTTCCCAGAGCTGAGGAAGAGAACCCATGAGTTCTGGTCCCCAGCCCCAATACACTGACCACTAGCCCCTCCCAGAGCCAGGGAGAATCCAAGACTCCTAATCATTCACCTAGCATGCTTCTCCGTGCTCTCCGCCATGGCAAGCGCACGACCCAAGGCAGCCTTCACCTCATTCACCAGTGCCACCTGTGCATCTGTGCCACTGCCTGCTGCAGCCAGGCTGGCAAGGAAGAGGCGGGCCAGAGCAGGGGTGTCCTTGTCCTCTGCGTTCTGGGTGTGGGGCAGCAGGTGGTCCAGGACAAAGGCCAGCACGCTGCAGTCCTGCCAGCACAGGGCGAAGGGTGAGTGGTTCCCACATAATGCACAACAGCCCTGCTCTCCAGCCTCCCGCCTCTCACCATCAGACCCCACTCCCCTTCCAGAGCCCCTTCCAGGTGTTCGAGCTGCCCCTCACCTCCTTGATGAGCTCAGACTGGCCCACCGTGTAGCTGTAGTTGGCGATGAGGGCGGCAATGCCCACATATGAGCGCACCAACTCGGCTAGCAGGCGCAGGATAGTGGAAGTCGGCATGAGTGGCTTGCTCCCCTTGGCCTTCTGCTTGCCCTCCTCTGCTGCCTTGTCACTCTCCTTGTCTTTCCGGCCCTCCCGTGTCTCCTCAGGAGTAGAGGCTGCAAGTAGTGGGGCCATGGGTTAGGTGGGGGTAAGCCCAGTGCCACCAGAGGTCCCTGGGAGTATCCTGTGCCCACTGTTGCGGCAGCAGAGTGAGGTTCCTGGGAGAGCCCCAGGCCCAGCTGTTGGCTGGAGGGGGACTGAGAGGGTCCCTGTGGGGGATGAACAGAGGATGGGCTCTGGGGAAGTCCAGGGCCATCTGTTGGGGGCTGAGAGAGGTCCTTGGGAAGCTCTGCACCAGCTGGGGGCAATGCTGGGGACCCCAGGCAGCACTGGGTTACAGGGAAAGCTTCTAACCCAGGACAGGAGGTCAGTTACCCTCTCCTTGGGGCGTCCCAGATGGTGGCGTCTCAGCAGCTGATCCATCTGCGCCAAACACCTGGGCCTGGGAAATGAGAGGAGCTGTCAGAGCAAAGTGGGGCCCGCTTCCCCCATCTGTCAGTCACCCACAGCTTTCTGCTTAACTCTCCTCACCTCCCCCCTCCTCTCCACCTCTGGCCAGACCCTCCAACCCTTCCCTGTCCCTGTGCAGCAGCCCCCAACCTGCACACCCCTTCTTGGCTGGACTCACATTGATGGCAAAGCCGGTCTGCGAGTCAAAGTCGCTGCCCTGGCGAGTGAGGGAGCGGTACTGTTGGTACACATCATCGCCTACATCCGACAACAGCTGGCTCACCTCCTGGCTGGCTGTGCCCACCTTGGCCTCACTCTTCTCAGCTGTGGGGGGAGGGGGGTGTCAACTGCAAGCTACATGGGTGCCCTGGTCCAATGGGACCCTAGGAGGGCAGGCACTGGGGAAACGTGGCACACGTACCTTCATCTGGTGCGTGGTAGGCGGCCAGCGCATTCAGCATGTCATAGATCACCTCTTTGATGGTGTCGGGGATGACAGGCAGGGCAGAGGGCTTCACCGGAGTTGTCTTCACCAGCTGCACTGCATTGGGGCCTTTGATCCGCAGGTTCTCGAACTCATCATCCGATGCTCCCAAGGGGAGAGAGAGGGATACAAAAATCAAACCCAGGAGTCCAGGTGCTGACTCTAGTCCCACTCCTCTCCCAGATCTGGGGAGAGAACCCAGGAATCCTGACTCACCCTCACCCCCACTCTAACCCACTAGACCCCACTCCCACCCTAGAGCTGGGAAGGAACCCAAAATCTCTAGCACCAGGCCCCCACTCAAGCTCAGATGCCTGGGCCAACGGGAGTCAGCAGGAGGTGCTGCCCCACTTACCGGTGCCTGAGCCACGGGGGGCTGGCAGGGCTATGCGGATGCAGCTGTTAGCCACCTCGGTGAAGATCTCAGGGTTGCGGCAAGCGGCTGGGCCCAGCACACGTAGGATGTAGTTGATCTCACGGGAGCCCAGGCTGCCAGACACTACACCAGATGTGGTGCTGCCTGCACCGCTGGTGGCCGCTGAGCGCACAACCTGCAGGTGACAGGGTCTGAGGGTGATGGGGACCAGGGCTGGCAGCACCCACTTTCACCATGGCAGGGCACAGGAGCTGTGTGTGTGGGGGGGGGGGGGGGGGGGCGGGGGACGGACAGGAACACAGTACCTTCCTTTTTCCTTGCAGGGCACAGGGGCCATGAGGCACTGGGGAGAGACCTAGAGGCACCCGCTTTCTACCTGGCAGGGACCACAAGGGGCCATGGGAGAGATCAGGGGCAGGGCCTGGGGGCACACACCCTCTCCACAATGTTGCACAGGGGCTGAGGCTGGGACTGTGAGGGGCCAGGACAGGGCCTGGGGGCACCCACCTTCTCCATGGTGTGGCGCAAGGTGCACGGGTCTTCAATGACGTGCCGGAGAAGCAGGGTGACAAGGGGAGTGAAGCCGTTGAAGCCAGAGCTCTGCGTCAGGCTGAGGATCAGGCGGGTGCTGCGCAGCTCAGCGAACATGAGGGCGTACTTATGGTGGCGCGTCAGGCGCAGGCAGAGGCGCAAGGTGGCGTGCAGCGTGTCAGGGTCCACTGGCACCCCCAGCATGCTCACGCAGGCCCGGATCAGCACTGTCACCATCTCCTCTGTCAGCCCCTGGATCAGGATATCAGCGACCTTTGGCTCCTCTGGGGATGCTTCCTTCTCGGGAGGCAAGGGCTCTGCAGGAGCTGGGACCTCTGCAGGGCAAAGCACACTGGGGATGGCAGCTGCACGACTCCCAGACTGCAGTCCTGGGTTCCGCAGCCCCTGTGCCCTTTGTTCCTGACCCACAGCTCCCCGCTATCCCAGCTCGGGCTCTGCCCCTCTCACACAAACACAGCCCACTACTAGCCCAGGAGAAGGGAAGCCCCAGGCCCTTACCATTTGCCTTCTCCTCCTTGGCTTTGCCTTCTGTTTCTTTGGCTTCCTCTAAAGTCTTCTCCAGCTCCTGCCCACTGCTCTCCTTGGTGCCTTTGCCAAGCCGGGGCACCCGCAGCAGCGTAAGCATCACTGGGCGCCGGTTGCCTGTCTCCTCATTAACCTGGGAGGAGCAGAGAAGGGTCAGCGCCTGCCAGTGGGGTCAGACCTACCCCTCCCAAATCAGAGCCACAGCTTGTGGGGACCAGCTGCAGACTGGCTGGGGGTCCTCTGGAAACCAGATGCCCCACCACATACCTGCACCATGGTGGTGAACTGAACAGTGTAGCGCCGGCGGCCAGCAGTGAAACGCACACTGGTCTCGCCCGCTTTCCAGGCAGCATCTATGGTGCTGTTGTTGCTGGCGCTGTAGCTGCACCAGCGGCCAGAGCGGTCATCAAACCAACGCCAGTTGTTGCCGTTAGCCTGGAGATACTGGGGAGGGAAGGGGAGTCAGTGGTTCTGAGAGCCTCAGCAACTTGAGGAGCCCAGCCCCCCCCCCAGCATTGCCTCCTAGAAGTCCCTGCCCTCCCATTGCCCCTTCGGGCCCTTGCCGGGATCCACCCACCACTAAGACCCCTCCCTGCCTCTTTGCAGGTAGCAAAGCAGAGAGGGAGACACGGGGGACCCTTGAAGCCAGAGCCAATGCACCCTGGATGGGCCAGTACCTTATTCATCTGGGCTCTCCTTTTGGAGGAAATGGCTGTCTTCTCGTAGAAGTCGATGAGCAGCAGTACTGGGGTTATCCACCTGAGTAGGGAGGGAAGGGTGAATGATCCAAGGACAATAATAGAACACAAGTCTGGGTACCAGCCCTGGGGCACAGGACAGGCCAGCTTAGTAGGGCAGGGCATGGGGCCTTTCCCCTTCAGGGAGTGGCTCCCAGCAGGGCACTGGCTGGCTCAGGGGGCATGCAGTTTGAGCTGCACCCCATGACAATGGCCAGGACAGTCCCATGGGGAGCATCTCCTCATGTGCCCCAGATGTGGGGAGGGCAATGGGTGCCCCACAGGCCCTTACTTGGGGGTCTGCACCTCCTTCTGCTCCTTGGCGGCCTGCAGGCAGGGCTGCACCACCTCCAGCAACTTGATCAGCACAGTGAGGACACCACTCGACTCCACCACACGGGCACACGGCAGCTTCAGCTCCTGCAGGGGTGCATGGGAGACGTGGGGCAGGGCCAGGGGGCAGCGCGCACTGCCCCCTGCTGGAGGGAACAAGTCTATTTGCAATCGCCCACATACACACCAGTCCCCCTTCTATGTGGTTGCCAGTAAGGGCAAGGATAAAGATTGCACTCGGGGGGATGGGACATGTGGGTTCTTCAGCTGTCTGAGCCTCAAAGGGTCACTGAAAATGTGAAGTGTAATAAAGAGCCAGAGCCCAAGGGCACTGTTGGGGGGGAGGGGACACAGAGGCCACAGGGACCCCCCCCCACTGGGGGATGGGACACATTACAGGTGCTCCTCCACAGGAGTCATGCGGATCCTGTGCCTGTGACAGAAACAGGGTGTTCTTCCATCTGTCTGTCCCTGAAGATGATGAGCCATGATCTGGATTCTGGCCCAGCACTAGGAGGGCAGTGTGCTGGGACCCAAGACTTCTGGGTTCTTTCCCCTGGCTCTGGGAGGGGAGTGGAATCTATGGTTATAGGAAGGGCAGGGAGCCAGGACGCCTAGGTTCTCCCCAGGCCCAGCAGCCTTACCTCAAAGAGTAGGGTGAGCAGCAGGATGCGGGTGGCGAGGTTGGCAGCCTGGGGCAGTGTGGCCATCTGGCTGATCCACTCCGAGACAGTCTTGGTGTCACTAGTGGTGAGGGGCACAGCTGCCTTGATGAGCACATCAGCTGCTTCCCACACCTAGGGGGACACAAACATCAGAACACAAGGGCGCCACCCCCCCCCCCCCCCGGTCACATGGATATTACGAATCAGGCCAACCCAGTCAGGTGCAGTGGTGATGGAAATCCTCACCTGTTTGACCACTTGCTTGAGGATGGTGTCACGGTAGAGGGCACCATTGCGCTTGACAGCAGTCATGATGAGGTCACAGACACGGTAGACAGTGTCTGGCAGCTCATCCAGTAGCTGGGAGCAGCCAGGCAGCATGGTGTCTGTGAAGCTTTGCAACTCGCCCGGTTCCAGTGGCTCTGCGTCCTCAAACTTCTCCAAGCACTTGGCCTCTTCTTCCTCCTGCTTCTCCCGTGCCTTGCGCTCTTCCTCCTCCTTTCGACAGGCTGCTGCCTGTGCAGGGAGCCAGGTGGTGATATTTGACCCCAGCACTGTGAGGGCCCCTCACTTTCAACCCATCTCTCCCCCACTACTGCAAGTGGAACCATTACCTCTGGAGACTCGGCCCGCTGCTCCATGGGTATGTCCTGGCCCAGCGACATTGCAATGGCTCGCATCATCTGATCCTCTTCTGACATGCTCAGGTCCTGCAGCCAAGTCAATAAGTGGGTGGAGTGAGATGAGCTGCTTGGCCTGCCTCAAGAGGGAGCTGAGGCTGGGGCCAGCTCATAGGTCAGGCTGGGGCCATGGGGCACTTACCCGTACTACCCCACCCATGAGTGGTGGCGGGTGGGTCAAGAGATACTCCGTGGCCTGCTCCATGGTGCTGGTGTTCAGTAGAGCCTCCATGGCGTGCTCCCGTGTGAAACCCATGTCTATTAGCTGGAGAGGGAGGCCAGCCTCAGAGGGGTAAGAGGGAGAGAACCCAGGCATCCGGGCTCCCTACACCCCTGCCTCCAGCCCACCAGACCCAAACTCCCCTCTCAGAGCCAGGAGAGAACCCAGGTGTCCTGGTACCCAGTCCTCCCCCACATCCTCCTGACCCCATCCCAGCAGACCCTGCTCCTGACACAGAACCAGGACAGCCCAGGCATCCTGGTACCCAGTCCCACCCCCCCAACCCACCAGACCTCGCTCTCTGCATAGCCAGGAGAGCGCCCAGGAGTCCCGGCATCAGCCCCCTACCTGCTGTAGCTGCTGCTGGTTGACTTGGGGCTCACGCCGGGCCCCACCTTCTTCCTGACCCGCCTCCTCCTCACTGCGTGCTCCCTCCTTCTCCTTGCCCAGTCGCTCACGGATGAGAGGCTCACCCCGCAAGATGTGGCACAGGATGGCCAGCATAGACTCAGCCATGCGCCCCCCGTACACTTTCAGGGGTTTGCGATTCCATAGGTTCTTGATACAGGTAAAGGCCGCCTGGGGCAGGGGGAACAGAAGGGGTTAGTACCATTCTTGCTGGTGCAGGCTGTGGAATTTCCCCTGGCCCTGCTGGTGGGATCCTCCCAGAGATACCCCTGCCCAGCAGCCACGGCATGAGACCTGATGCTCTCTCTCCAGCCCATTTCTACAACCACGACTGATAGGGTGCCCAGCAGCAAAGATCCTGTGTCCTCACTGCTGCACAGGGGGGCACTGACCTGGCACCATCTCGCCATGCTGCCACTCCCGTACCCAGACAGACAGACAATGGGTCTGTCTCTGAGCCCACCACCAGCAGCAGTCTCACTCAGGGCTACTCACAACTCTGGGAGGTAGGGATTCAGCCTCCCCCCCCCCCCCTCTCTGCAGCCCTCATTCAGCACCCACCTTCTGGGTCACCACCAGGAAGCGCAGAGCACTGAACTGTGGGTAGTTCTGTCCGCCCGGTAGCTTGGCGGGCAGTGAATGGGGTGACTCCAGCACTGTGCTCGGATTCACCATCTTCTCCACCAGCATGAGCCAGGCATCCAGGAACTCACCCGTCCCATCTGGCAGGTCTGGGTGCTCCAGCCCCTCAGCCACTGGGACCTTCCCACCCATGGACAGGGCCCAGTTGAATGTCCTAGGAGGAGAAGGGACAGGTCAATGCTTCTGCCCCAGGCTAGGGTCCCCCCACATTCAGGAGAGCAAAACCCAGGCATCCTGGCTCCCAGCTCCCCCTGCTCTGACCACTGGACACTATTCCCCTCTGAGAGCCAGGCGAGAACCCAGGCCTCCTGGCTCTGCGACCCCGTGCACTCACTCAAAGAGAGCGTTATGGCCACCAGAGCACAGGAACTTCTGCAGCATGAGGTGATAAGGATACTTCCGCTCATCGAACAGCATGGGCGACGTGAACCCCACAGAGCAGATGAAGAACGTCAGCCTAAAGGGCCGAGGAAAGAAGGGTCAGCCCCAGGCTGGGACACTTGAGATGCCCCCCAGGGCCAGGAAAACAAGCCAAAGGCCGCCCCCCCAGCCCCAGCCTGGCAGGTCAGAGCTATTTCCCATCCCCCTCCCCCATCCCTGCACACACACTTACCGGAAGCGGGGTGTGGGGGTGTAGGGTGGGGGCTGCCAGGAGAGCCCCTTAGTCAGCAGCTTGGTGAGGGCGGAGGCAGTGGAGCGGGCAGCCGGCGTGGGGGCTGTGGTGGTGCTGGCAGCATGGTGGCTCCGTCTTTGGCGCACCGGGGACCCTACACACAGCTTCACTAGCAGCCCAAACAACTCAGCCAGGGCACGGCCCAGGCGGGACGATGCTGCAGGGGACATGGGGTGCAGGTGAGCTGGGGGCTGGAGCTGGCCCATTACCCCCAGGACATAAGATTTGCCTTCCTAGAGCTGGACAAAGAACCCTGACAGCCTGAGGGCCCACCCCTCCCCACCACCTATAACCCACCAGATCCTGAGAAAGAACCCAGGAGTCATGACTTCTAGAACCTCACCCTTGCCTAACCACTAGAGTCTAGAGCCACCCCCCTCTCCAAGCCAAGCCGGTGACAGAACTCAGGTGTCCTTGCTCCCAGTCCCTCAACTCAACCACTAGACCCCACTGCCCTCCCGGAGCCAAAGAGACCCTGGGTGTCCCATGCCCATCTGAGCCACTCACCTGACAGCAAGGGTTTGATTTGCTTTATCCTGGCAGCCATGGCTGGTGTGATCTTGGCTTTGCCCTTGGCATCAGAGGTGCTGGGTTCGTCTGTCTCCATGGGGGCCAGCGTGTCCCCATCCAGGCCAATGCCCTCCAGCAGGCCCTGGGCCGAGGGCTCTGCACTCCCAGCTCCGACTCCCTCCACTTCGCCTTCTAGGATGGGAGGGTTAGTGCTCGTGAGGGGCCCTGCAGCCATGGCCGCACCGGGGGCCCACCAAGCAATGGCTCATCCGCAACTGGCTGACTAGACCCCCCCAATCCCCTGAAGAAGCTGCAGAGAACCCAGGCATCTGGGCTCCCAGCCCCAAGGACAGAACCCAAGAGCCCCAGCTCCAAGCCCCACCCCTGGCACCCCAGCTACAGAGACCCCAGGTGTCCTGTCTCACAACCAGCCCTGCTCTCATCACTAGACCCTGCTTCCGTCCACATGCTGGGGACAATTTGAAAAGGTGACATGAACCACGCCCCCCCCCACCCCCCAGCACCCTGGCATACAGAAAGAGAGTGGCCCAAGGTTGTACCTGTTTTCTTGGCTCCCTGGGGGGCATTGGAAGTCGCTTTCTCCTCCTTGGGCACCAGTTTCTGCATGTCGGCTTGCCCAAACTCACAGCCCGCTGGCAAGCTGCAAACAGGGACCGAGGATGTCAGACCCACAGCCTGGCACCTTTCTGTCCAGGGCCGACCCACAGCCTGTCCAGGATCCTGTTTTCCTCCCAGCTTAGTTGCTTGCCCAACAGCAGCAGCTGCCCCTTTGCCCATGACCCCCTTGGGCCACCTCCAGCCTGGAACGAGTATGTGTGTTTGCGTGGTGCTGGTGAGGTGTTTACTCTGGTTTCCCCAGCCCCCCCCGGCCTTGCTAGAAGGCAGGGTCCCCGTACCTGTTGGGGGTGCAGAGGGACAGCAGCACGGTGCTCTCCCACACCAGCGAGCAATACAGCTGGCTCAGCTTGCTGAGGACGCTGAGACCCAGGTGGGAGCCCCACTGGTTCACCGAGATGGCCCGGATCTCACTCTGCAACAGAAGGTGCCATGGAGTTGAGCAGAGCTCTCCCATCAACCTGCCCACCGCCCACCCCCACATAGCCCCTGGCCCACCTGGCCCACCCGGCAGGTGTGGACAAACATCATGATGTAGGCGTGGGCAGCTGTCAGCGCATGGAGCAAGGGTGTGGCCTGGGCTGACAAGGTGGCATCAGCCACATTGCCTGCGCAAGCCAGCTCCTGCAGCAGCACTGAGCCTCCTGGTGCCTCAATGGGTCGGTGCAGGGGCTCCAGCGAGGAGAGGATGGAGTCAAGCTGCAGCAGACCTTCCTGCAGCACCTTGGGCTCATGGGAGAGTGTCTGCAACACAGAAACAGGCTGAGTACAGCCTGGCACACAGCCGCTACCCTCCTCCCACCCAACTACCGGCCCAGTTCTGTCCCCTTCTCACCCAGAGCCAAGACTCCCGTCTGGCCACGTGGCCCACAGAGATCCCCCCAAGCTTAGCCTCAGCACCCCAGAGCTCAGACATGCCCGCAGACCCAAATCCCCAGGAAATGCCATTGCTCACCAAGATAGATTTGCAGACGCCAGCCACAGCCTGGCAGGCAGCCGACGTGGGAAAGTCGATGGGCAGGTTAGGCAGGCCCAGAATGGTGACCAGGGGCAGCAACCCCTTCTGGCTGACGAATTCCTGGCAGTGGTCATCTGTGGTGTTGTTGCTGAGGATGGACTCCACAAATTTCATCTGTGGGTGGCAGTGGGTGAGTCAGCCTGTGGCACCCTCCTGCAGATCTCCTACCCCCCACGCCGTCAGCCTTTGAGGCAGTTACAACCCCTAGCCCTGTGTGCTCAGCTGAGAAGCAAGTTGGAAGGGGAGGGGTCGAATGGTGCTGGGAGTCCTGGGGGACACGTGGCTGGAAAAGGGCTCTTGCCCACACAGACAGGGGCCCACGCATGGAAAAATGGTCTTGATTCTGCCCCACAACCTAATCCCAGCCCCTCCATGGAGTGTGGCACAGATACTCCCTGAAAGACCCCAGCCCAATCACCAAGCTGACAGCCACCGTGTAGACAGTCACTGTGGCACACTAGGCTGAAGTGCTGGTAACTGGCTGGCCTGTCACCCAGGCCTTGCTGGGCCTGCCAAGGACCCCCAGTCCTCCAGCCCAACCCCACTCACCACGTTGAGGATGTAGTCCATGAGGGGGATGGGGATCCGCTCCTCTGTCCCAACCACCCTGCAAAAGGAAGGAAAGCACCATGATCAGCACCTCACTGGCCCAGCACTGAGGAACAGTGGTGGGATCCACAGCACCCACCATGGAGATCTCACACCCATGCAGAATCCGGGTCCAACACACCTCATCTCCTCAGCAGCCAGGTCACTGCTGTGTCCAGAAATCTGGCCCCTATCCAAGAAGGACAACAGCTGGGCTACATTCTGGGGCCAGAGCCATGGGGGGCTGACTTATAACATGTTAGGAGAGCAGGAAAGCTGGGAGCCATGAGTCGCAGGTTCTCTCCCCAGCCCTGAGACACAAGTGAGGTGTGGTGTGTTAAACCTGGGATGCGGGTGCAGGACTCCTGGGTTCTCTTCCCATCTCTGGAAGATAAGCTGTGAAGGCCAGTCAACCCCTTCCCACCAGGAGCTCAGGGAAGAGAAGCAGGGCAGCCCAGGCACAAATGGACTCTCCCACATCTGAGAAATGGAGTGTGACCCCCATTCCCCAGGAAACCCTGGCACCCCTAGCAGCAGGGAAGGAGGAGATGGGCTGGTGGGTGTCACTTACTGCTGGCTGGGCTCAGCCTCATTCTGCTGGGTGGCATTGAAGCTCTGCATGGCCTGCACCTCCTCCTCCTCCTCGTCCTCACTGGAGGCCTCCTCTGCTGCGTGGGTGGAGCGGGGTGGCGGGGCTGTGGCCGTGCCATCAGCCTTCTGGATGGAGGGCTTCTGGCAGATGTACTTGGGGTCTCGGCCCAGGTTGCAGATCTCCTCCAGCAGCTGCAGCCAGGAGAGGGAGGTTAGCCAGGACGAGCCCAACTGTTCAGTGGCCAATAGTTCAGTGCCGGGGAGGATCCACATGGTGCCAGGTGCTGTACAGACACCACAAGATGCCCTGGCCCTGAGAGCTGCCAACCCATGTAAGGTACAAGACAGACCAGGAGAGGTGGGTAATGAGGGACTCAGAAAAGATGAACAGCCAGAGACAGACAGGATCCCAAGAGACCAGTTGATTCAGCCAGTGTGTCCAGCAGTACTCAGACTACTGCTAGGGGTGGGGGGCAGGAATGTGTGTCTGATTTCACCCAACCAGGCAACACAACTGTATCCTTGGGGGTGGACGCGCACACACGCACTCAGCACTGCAGGCTGGTACTACCACATCCTCAGACCACAGGACCCAGCTAGTTGAAGGCAGGGGGAACCGAGGGACTGTGGGACCGGGTGGGGACAGATTTGTCCCCCCGCAACCCCTTCCCTACCTTGATGATGGCGGTGGTGGCATCCGTCTTCAGCGTGGGCTGGTGCCTCATCAGTTCATCCACAGCACTGCCCAGGTTGGAGGCAGTGTCACCTGGGGGCACAGCAGGCTCAGCTCACAGCAGAGAATCCAGTACAGAGCTGCCACCCTCCCACGTGGGCTGGGGTAGCCTCTTCACACTTAATAAGTACTCCTGGGGTTCTCTCCCCAGCTTAGGGTGGGGGGGTTGCTACTGGTCAGAGTGGGAGGGGGGGCTGGGAGCCAGGACTCCTGGGTTCTCCCCCTGGTTCCAGGAGGGAAATGGGGGCTAGTGGTTGGGGGATTTTGGAGCCAGGACTCCAGGGTTCTCTAGCTGTACAACCTTGGGCAAGTCATTACCCCAGGAAAGCATCTAGTGCCTGTTGCCAGCAGGGCAGAAAGCAACAGGGCCTGGCAGTGACTGGCATCCCCCACTACTCACCCAGCGGGTCAGAGCTGCGCCGGCGCCGCATGGCAGGCAGGTAATCCGGGGACAGCAGCACCTTGAAGAGTCGCTCGAAGGGCTGGCACTGCACAAAGGACTGGAGGCCACGGGCATTCAGGCACAGGGCGCTGAACACGTTGGGGAGGGAACCCAGGACCTCCCGTGTGGCCGGGACCTGCCAAGGGGGAAGCAGGGTCAGCTGCAGGGTTGGGAAGATGCCACAGTCTAGCTGCTCAGCCTTTTTCCCCTGCTTTCCATCCTGCCTACAGCCACCAGGGGCCTGAACATGAAGCTGAGGATCTGACTGTAGGGCAATGGGGAAGGCTGGGATGGGCACCCCACAGCAGGGACTCCACCAATGTCCATGCTCCCCAGGGATCAAGTATATAGAATGGCAGGTGGGTGGGTCCAGCCCCAGCCTGGGGAGGGAGAGGCCACTTCATGTCTGACCACCCATGACCCTGCCCCAACTAGAAACGCTTCTGATTTGGGGGCAGGGGAGTGAGACAAGCTGGCTGTACTAGTGGAGGGAGAGGGAAACCCAGGAGACGGCACCGCAGGCTGGGCTCACATCTTTGATGAGGAGGGCATGCAGCATGACGTCTGTGAGCCCATTGTCCTGCAGAGAGGAGAGCAGCGAGGGCTCCTGGAACACGAAGACTGTCACAACTTCAGTGGCTGCGGAGGGAAGAGAACAGTAGTGAGGACTGGCCAGCTGTGCAGGACAACACTCTCCACACTCTACCTCAGTCTAGGCTCCTGTCCTGCCTTCACCTGTCCTGTGCCTCTTGTAATGGTATCCTGTTGGTACCATCCTGGACAGGAGAGACCTAAGCCAGAGATCAGCAGCCTTACCCAGACAGAGCCAGTGCTGGATTCAGCCTTGTCTCTGCACTACGCTACTCTAGCCTACTCTTGCGCTTCAGGCTGGGGCCTACAGGGGACCAGGAAGGAATTTCCCTCCTTTTGGCTGAGGCTGGATGGGGTGATTCCCCCCCCCAAGCATCAGGGATTGCGCACAGGAGACAGGACACCAGTGGGGTTGGGCTGCCTCAGAGAATCTTCTTACAGAGCCTTGGCTGTGGTGCTCAGATGGAGAAGTCAAATGGACAGGGATATTGGACACACCAGTGAGCCTCACCCAATCGCTCCCCTGCACTATGTGCTGTACATAGTGGCACCCTGGTCTCCATGGCCTTGTGGCCATGAGCAGTTGGTTTTCCCCCCACAGGCTGGAAAGCTGCCTTCACAAGATCACGATGGGGAAATGGGAACACATTGCTTGGATTCTCAGCATCCATGCAGAAAGATCATTCTATTACCTCCTTCCCATGGGTAGGCAACCCAACCCTCAGGAGCCTGCCCAAGGCCAGCTAGCAGTCAGCTAGCCCTCGCTGCCCATGTTTGGCGCCCAAGCTTCAAAAGGAGCTAGGAGAATGAGCCACACAGTCAGAGAAAGCCTGCCCTAGAGTAAGACCGCAGCAGTACTGCCTATCTCCTCTAACCAGTTCCAATGGCCAGAAAATGAAAGTTATGCACTAACGGGAAACAAGAGTGAATTTCTCACATGGAGCTGGATGGACCCTCAACAATAATCAGTGAGCCGGAAGGGACCACTGTGGTTGCTCTGTCTGACCCAGGCTAGAGAAAATCCCTGCCATAATTCCCAGAGCTGGTCTTTCAGTCAGCATCCTCGCTTGATTCAGCATCACCGCAATGGGGAATCCACCACACCAGGCTTAACAGGATCATTAGTTAAGCTACATGCAAAGGGCTCTTAGGGTTTTTCACTCTCGGGCAAGCCTTCCAGCCCTTCAGGGCTCTTCTCTGATTCCTGCCAGCCAATCAACATTCTTTTTGGGTTGTGGGCACCAGAAGTGGAGGCAGGATTCTAGCAGCTGTTGGACTGGCGTGGGTAGCATGGGAAAGTGGCTCTCCAGTGGGGTAGAGAAGCCATGGGCTGAGATTTAGGACCAGAACCAGCCCATCCGGCTCTAACTCCCCCATCCCCAAAACAGCCAGTAGAGGGACCTTGGAATGGGTAATGGGAACCACAAGAGGCCAAAAGCTCCCCCTCTCAGCCCTGCCACATTACTCACCGAGCAGGAAGAGAGATGGGCCATAGTACTCGGCATTGCTGATGACGTGTTTCAGAGAGGTAGGCAAAGAGCCATCCATCACTGTGAGGGGAGATGGGCCATGAGATAGTGAAGACAAGTTTGGGGTGAAAGGAAGGGACTAGTAGTTAGAGCAGAAGGGCTGGGACTCCTTGGTTCTCAGGGGAGGGCAGAAAAGGAGACCAGGCTGCTCAGGCTCATTTTCTGAACCCAGATCCTGCTCCCTCCCCACACTGATTGCCAGTCCCCTGCCCTCAGCATTGCTCACCATGGCGAATGCCATCTGAGAAGGCTGGATCCTGGATAGCCTTCTTAAGGAAGTTGAGCATGGATTTGAGGAGCGCAGCTCGCTGTGGGATACACTGGACTCCTGAAAACAGGAAAGGACAGATCAGTACCCAGGCTGCTGCCCACCCCACCCCAACCTGCCTTGGCCCAGCCAGTCCCACCTACCACTGCGTGGGGAGACAACCGCATTAGTTATGCTGCTAGTGCTGCTGGTGCTGGGGGCGACGGCACTTGGCGCTCTCACTTCTGGCACTGTTGCATCTGGCCGCTGCTCCGCAGAGGTGGAGGGACCTGGGCTGCTCTCCATAGCGACATCAGACACTGCAGGGTGACATGAATCGATAGGGGCTAGAACTCTTCGGCAGCACAGCCAGCACCTAATTGCTTCCAGTCCCATGGAGCCATGATGGCTAAGAGGTTGCATGCCGAGACTTCAGAGAAGGAGCAGGGCTCATGGGTGAGAGCCAGGGGTTGAGGAAGCAGTGCATGAGCCAGGATGCTTAGCTTCTCTCCCTGCTTTGGGAGGGGTGAGGTCTGGGAGCCTGGATCTAGCACTAGAGGACAGCTGTGTTAGGCACTAGGAGCTTGCTAATTCCCAACTCAACCCCCAAGGCCCACAGCTCAGCCAATGCCATGCCAGCATCCATCTCCATTGGGTTCCAGACATGGTCCCAAGACCCCCAGGGCAAGACCATGCCGCTTGGTGCTGGGGGACTCAAGGGAGCACGGCCCAGCTACCCAGAGGGCTTGGAGGCATTCCCAGGTACCTTCCATGTCCGTCTCCATCTCCTCTCCCTCCTGGAGGGGGGCCGTAGCCGGTCTCTGGATCTTTGGCTTTATGACAAAGGGGCACTCTCGGCGGCACAGGTCCACCTCATGCTGGAGAGAGAGCAGAGAGTTAGTGGGGGTGGGTGAGTAGCCCCGTGGGCTGTGGCTGACAGGGAGGGCCAAATACCTCAAGCCTGTAGATGAAGATGGAGAGGCCACTGTGGGACTGGAAGGCTGCCATGTCCAGGTTGGTGATGAGATCCACCACACGTACTGCCCTGGTCACAAAGGTGATCTGGTCCTGCTCGTCCCCAAGGAACTTGATCACCTGGTGGGAGGAAGCAGTGCAATCGCAGGGTTACAGGGGGCACCGAAGAGGAGGGCTCTGCATGGTGAGAGACCCTGCATGCCCCAAAAAGGTTTAGTTCGACACACAGCGTGGGCAGCTGCCCAGGGCCCATGTGACTTGGGAGGGCAGTCTAGACCATCACAGGGGCCTGCATGTTTTGGACTCCAAGACCCAAGGGGGATAGCAGGCTCTGGAATACCTAGAATCTGTTTGTGGAATTCTCCAGCCAGCTCAGGCAAAGGCCCATCTCTGAGCTAGCAATGCCCTTTATAACCAGCCCCTGGACTGCTCCAAGTCGCAGCCCTTCCTTGGCTTCAAGGGCGTTGCTGGAGCTGGGCACCCAGGTCACATGCCCCGAATCCCAGCACCGGTGCCTCGGATCTGGCAGCCCCAGGACTGCTTCCAGCCCCAGCCGGGGATGCGGGGCCCAGCCGCCTGCAACCGCCCAGCGGCTTCCCGCCCTGTCCCCTTCACAGGGTGAGCCAGCCATTTCCCATCCCATCCCACTGGGGAAAAGCCTGTGCCCCACACCCCAGCCATACAGGGCTAATGTCCTATGAGCCATCACTTGCCCTCTCCACATCACCTTCAATAAGGCCTCCATCATGCCACAGGACACCAACGCCTCTCCGCCGGCGTCATAGCTGGCCAAGTGGTAGAGGAATGAGAAGAGGGCTGTGGCAAACTGGTGAGGGTACGGCTCCATTGTCGGGTCTGCAGGGGACAACCTCATTAGCCTCCCCCCCTGCATCATGCTTTCCCAGCCCCGCCCCCTGCGTCCACACTCCCCTCACCAATCATGGCCTGGATGCAGTTGCGGACAAGGACTGGCAGGAAGCCGTGGTAGGAGGCGGTGCCGGTGCAGTCAATGATAGTGCTGAGTTTCGGGGTCCGTTCCAAGTGAACGATGGAGGTGAGGGTTCGCAGTGAGGCCGCCTTTATATCCTGGGAGAGGCCACAAGGGTCATCAGGCAGAGTGAGATGCCAACCCCGGCCCCAGCGCCCAATGGGGGTGGAGGGGTGAACTGCACCCAACCACTCTGTCAGGGGAAACTGAGGCACAGATAAGCGATCAACTTCCACAGCCACCCACCTATAGCAGAGGGGCTAAGCAGCACCTGGGATGGGGGAATGCAGCCACTCCAAGATCCCCAGCATTCTGAGTGCCTGATGGGTTACCACCTTTTCCCAGGGGTGTCCTAACTGCCCCACTCACTCACCATGAGCTGTTTGTCTGTTATCTGCAGCACATCCACCAGCTCCTCTATCAAGCCGTTGTACAAGATGCCGCTGGCTGACTCCTGCAAAGCGTTGGAATATACTGCGGGACAGAAGGTTGATGAGCGAGTCACTTTTGCGCAGGTGCCTTGAGCTAAACCATTGGGCACCAGCCCACAGCAACTGGCCACTCAGGAACCAGCTGCCAGCAGACGTTATGGTTGCGGGCTCTGCCCTGAGACCCAGGGGTGATCCCTAGGAAATGGGACACAGACCTCCCCCCCCCCCCCTTACCTAGTATGGAGATGGCATGCAGCCTGGCCTGCACAGCCTGCAGCCGCTTTTTGTGGTTGGAGAAGCCGTGAGCGAGGCGGATGTGTGTGAAGAGCAGCATCTGTAGGGGGCAAGAGAAAGAGTATTAGGGGGATTATGGTACAGCCTACATCAGCCCCATACTTCTCTGTTCCTCTGTTTCCCACCCCCGCCCCGACATCAGCTGAGATCAAGGAACCCCCACAGACCACAGAGCAAAAGATGCTCCCTGCCCTCAACAAGCTTACAGTCAACAGACAGAGGGTGAGAAATGGGAAATCAAGGCAGACAGAGGACCAGGGTCTTGCCCAGTCAAGTCACTGAGCTGGGGTCCTACCTCCCAGATCCCTCCTCTCATCACCAGCCCCGTCCCTTTCCAGATCTGCAGACAGAACCCAGGAGTCCTGGCTCCCAGATCTATCCATTAGCCCTCACTCCCCCCCCCAGATACCAGGGATTGAACCCAGGAGTCCTGGTTCCCAGCCCCATGACAGTGCCCTGGCACTGACCTGCTTGTCCTTTGGGATGCTATACATTTTAGTGAGGGATTCCATGATCTCGGAGGGACTTTCTGAGATCTGCAGGGAAAGCAGATGAGGAGCTTAGCACCAGGCAGCCTCAAACCCATGTACAACACCCCCCCCCCCCCCGGAACCCTTCCCTTGTCCAGCGGTTCTATGTGGATATAATGCAGTGTGTTGCTGGTCGTCTGCAAAGGAGGAGGGCAGGGGAGTTAAGAATCTGCATGGGGCCTTTGGGATGGAAATTGGGCATGGGAAAGATTTCTTGTTTTGGCTAGTTTCCCCCAAACTAAGGCTAGGAAATGGAACCCAGGAGTCCTGCCCCCAACCCATTAGCAGACACCCCACCCCCATGGCAGGATAGAATCCAGGAGTCCTGGCCCTCATCCCCCTGTGCTCTTACCACTAGCATGCCCCCTGTCCTGCCCTCAAGCCAGGACACAACACAGGAGTCCTGGCTCCCAGCCTTGCTTCATTCTAACCCCCAAAACACCAAGGAGAATTCATGAAAGAACAGCTGCCCCTTCCAGGCAGGCCCTGGAGATCAAATGCCCACTGCCTGGTGGTGGGGGTGTTTGCCCTGCCTCGCATGTCTCTGCCACCTAGCAGGACACAATCTGCATGGCACAAATTGCTATGGGCAGCAGGTCCTGGCATTGCAGGCATGGCTCTGAAAAGTTGGCCTTCCTGAAATAGCTCTGACAGCCCCAGGTGCTTGAGAACCAGAGCCAGGCAGGCCTAGGCCATGCAGCGAGGAGCCTGTCCCGCCTTGGTGCATTGGCCTCATTCTAAGGCATCGCCAGCTGCGATGCCCTGCACACTGGGCTCTTTCCTGTAGGGTGCCAGCCCCTTCCCAGCCACCCCAGGGGCACACTCACCCTTTTATCCACTTTGACCTCGGTGCCCAGGTCTGCATAGAACTCAAAGTGCAGCGTGGTGGCGCTGGGGGGGTATTTCTACGTAGAAAGCACAGCATGGGGTTCAGAGTGCCATAGGCTGCCCTGTGCAGAGCGGGGCCATCCCCAACCCAATGCCCCACCCTGGCAGCAACACCCAGTCTTGGCTGATGCAGCCTTGTGCCTCCTGGAGCTCACCGCTCCAAAGGTAGCAGAAACTTTAGGCCCATTTCTCCCTCACTGGGGAAAATGAGGCACAGAGCCCAGCAGGCCAAGATTGGCCTAGAAGCCAGGAGTCCAGATGGTCAACCTGGTGCTTTGCCCACAAGGCCAGGCAGCTTACTACAGAGGGATCCTGGCCAGGCTGGCTCGAGCCCCTGGCTGAGATCTCAGATCAGGGCGGTGTGTACTGGCATAAGATGGTAACACGGGGTGCATCAAACCACCCACCCAGCCCCTTGAGTGAGCGATAGAGCCCAGGGCCGCACACTGCCCATGCTGCAAGTGGCTCCTCTTCAGGTGAGCATGGCTATAACTGCCACTATAGGAAATCCAGGAGTCCTGGCACTTAGCACCCCCTCCAAACTCACTACACCCCACTCTCTTCCCAGAGCGGGGGATAGAACCCAGGAGTCCTGGCTTCCAGCCTTCTCCACTGCCCTCCCTTCACCAGGGACAGAAGCCAGATGTCCAGGAGCAACAAGCACCACCCATCACAGTCCATGGGGGCAGCACTGGGGGGTTCCCAGGAACACAAACCATCACGGCTATCTCCTAGAGTCTGGCCCCTTGCACACCAGCCAGGTTCACCTGCCCCACCTTGCCCACTGGGGAGAAGGGAACCAGGGGTGGGAGGTGAGGAGACTCACCACCATGTGCAAGTCTCTGCAACACTCGGCCAGCCCAAAGCCGTTCTCCTTGCCGCCCCAGCTCTGCGAGAAAGGAGAGGGTGGTGAGTAGCGTGCAGTGTCCCCCAGAACACTCCCCCCCAACCCCAATCATGTGTGAGGTGCTCACCTCTGCCAGGTGCTGCAGTCGGGAGAGCAGGGGGGCCCGCTTGTCAGAGCCCAGGCGCGTGATGTAGTTGGAGCGTTTGCTGAAGACGTAGAGGAGGTTGAGCACAGCTAGCACCACCTGCATGTCCGAAGAGGCCAGCAAGGTTGTCAGGTGCTGCGGGATGGGAAGAGGGGGTTAGCTTTCAGGGGCTCTCAGACACCCACCTGAGCCCAGCAGAGAACCCAGGCACCCTGCACCCCCAAACATCAGACCCCCACCATTCTCCCCCAAAAGCATGGTCAGCATGTGCCCACCCACCTCTATAGAGCTGTACAGGTGGCGGGAGAAGCTATACTCAATAAGCAGGGCGGTGAAATTGAGCACGGCCAGCAGCAGGGCCTTGAGCTGCTCCCGCTCCGGCCGATCGCACACCAGCATCCACAGCATGTTCTCCATCGTCTGCCCGGCATCGGCCAGGATGCCGTCAAAGCGGTCCAGGAGATCCACCCAGTGGTACAGCTCGCACTGAACAGGGTGGGGAAATGGAGTGAAGGGAGCTGAGCCAACAGCTAGAGAGCCTGAGAATCCTGGATCCTCCAAAGACCCCACAACCCCTGATTTCCCCCCGACAACACACCTAGGAACTCAGAGACTTTCCAGCCCCCCCCCCCAACGCCCCAAGGCCAAGATCCCCAGACCACCCCCCAAATGCTGCCGAGGGAGCCCACAAAACTGGCCGCCCCCGGAAGGCATGACATCTGCGGCCCCCCCGGATCCCATGACTCCCGTTTCCCCCCAGACCATAGCACCGAGAGCCTACCCAGCAGTCTTGGCTCCCAGCCCCAGCACAATACATCACTCCCCTACCCAACCCCACATCAGTACCAAGATGGGGGCGGTGCTCACCGCACACTAGAACTTTGATTGGCCATAGGCTGGCTGCCACCATAATGTTAGCTGGGATTGCAGCTGGCACTCCCTAGATGGGAAAGGCACCATGTCCCATTTCCCAGCCCACTCTACCCTACAACCAGTGTGCCACAGGGTGGGATTTGGAAGAAGCAAGTCATCACTAGTGCTCTGAATGGCAAGCAAATGACTCCCACATGACTTAAAGCTGCACCAGGAGCTGGCGCTCCAGTTGGAGGCTGATGCTCAAGACCAAACAAGCCAGACCACCTACCTTCCCAATGTTCCATGTCTTGATCTGTTGCAGTTCCAGCAGTAGCTGCTCATCGTTGCAAACTTTGAGTTTGTCAATCAAGGCCCTGCAGTCGGCAGGCTGGGTGAAGACAGGGAGAGTCAGCAGGACAGTCTCCCCAGCTCAGGGGGCAATGATCCAGCATTGGCCCGACTTGCTTGTTCAGAGATTCTCCAGGCATTCAAACACTCCCCCTTCCCCCCCCAGCCTGATTTCAAATATGCTGGGAGAATCCAAAGGCTCTGATATGAGAAGCAAAGAACTCCCCCAACAGGAGAAGAGTCCTCAGGGTGTTCTGAATGGAGGCTCCAGCTCTTATCATCAGTTGGGTCTAGTTGGGGGCTGGGAGCCAAGACTCCTGAGCTCTACCCCTGCCTCACACTCAGTCCAGTACCAGTAAAAATAGCAGCCCACGCTCAGCCTGGCAATACATCCTCCTAGGAAGGCAGGAACATCTGTGCTGAGAGTGCAAAGGCCCAGCCAGCCAAAGACGCGGCACTTTGCTCACCAGCCAGCCCCGACCTCGGCAGGCCTGGGCAGCTTGTGCACTTCCCTAGGTGCTACCCAGTTGCCAAGCAGGGTGTGTAAAATCCTTAGCAATACTCACAGCCTCAGTGGGGGTTTTTTTCAGTTTAGTTCGATCCACTTTCATTTTTTATTCTTTTCCACTTTCTGATCCTGCAAGAGAAGACAGAAGAGCTGGTGGTGAACAGAGGCAGGCCAAGCAAGGAGGGGTTTGGGCCAGTAGGATTCTTTACTCATTCCAGCCTAAAGCCCTGCTGCACCAAGCACTGGAAAAATGCAGCGCACACACAGATGGGCCCTTCCCTCACGAGCTCTGATCCAAAGAGACAAGGCAAGCAGCCAGGCAACACGACTTGTCTAAGGTCATGGGTTAGTGGCAGGGCCAGGGACAGACCCCAGGCATTTGGAGTCCCAGCTCTGACCATCACACTTCCACTCCCCTCTCAGAGCCTGGAAGAGAAGGCAGTGGTCCTGCATCTCAGCCCCATGATCCCTGCTCTAACCACTACACTCCCACCCTCCTCCTGCAGCCAGGGACAGAACCTAGCCAGAACCTGCAGCCACAAAGACTCACTCATCTTTCACAGCCATGGAGAGAACCCCGTAGTCCTGGCTCCCAGCCATTCCATTTCAACCACCACACTGCGCTACCCTTCCAGAGCAGGGCACAGAACAGAGGTCTCCCAACCCCGTAGATAGCACTGCCTCAGAGTAAAACACAGACATTGTCCCTGTCCCATGCAGTTCAGGTGTGACTGGGCCCTCAAACACATGCCCACCTCAGCATCAGCCAGGCAGCTGCCCCAGGGCACTCTGCCCTAAATCCACAATCCAGCCAATGCATTTCTTCCTGACTGGTTCACACTGCTGTCAAGGACCCACTTGGACAATGACAGCGCTGAGACCCTGGGGGCTGGAGCCCTGGGAAATAAAGAGCCCCAGAGACAAACCAGTGCCTGACCCTCTGTGCTCCACCCTGGGTGTTGGCTTAGCATTCCTGGAGGAGAAGCATGAGGTGAGTCCTACATTCCTCCACAAACACTGGGTGGCAACTCACTATGCAGCTCTGATCCCCCAGTGTAAAAATGACTTTGGCATGCTGGGCTGCTGCTGGCCAGATGTTCAAGCAGCACAACAACTGGGCTACATTGGAGGATTCAAGATAGGCACTGGCCAGGCAGCACAAGGTCATCAGGGGGTGCCCATATCTCAGCTGGGCCCCCTTTATTTGGAAAACATGGGAAATCCATGGGTTCTGCTTGCCTCATGAGCACCCAGGGAGCCAGTAACATGGCTGGAGCAGAACCCAGGAGTCCCACCTGCTGACGCTAGCAGAAACCCTACTCCCATGCAGCTCAAGACAAAATCCCTTCCACACCAACCACCATTTCCCCCAGCCAAGGGCCTTTGGTCTCAGAATGAGGCAGATGGTGTCCTGTCACCAGAGGCAAAGGATCCTCTCAGCTGTCTGAGCAAAGCACTGAAGGAGAAATAGCCACCACCGAACAACCACAGGACCCAACTCTGGGAGCAGCTTCTCGTTCTTCCCCAGCCCCTTCCAGTCACGTTCCTTCTGTTGGATTAGTGTCCAGGTCTGGGGTCCCAATCCATTGGGGAAGAGTGGGTGGTCACAGAAGAGCCACAATTAAAGGATGAGCAGACCACCTTTACAGCAAGACTCCAGGAGCTGCACCTATTCAGCTTCACAACAAGGGGTGAAGATGGGACTCGATTCCAAGCCAGAGATGGGGAATAAACTTGATTACGGGCTCCTCAAGCCAGCAGAGAAAGATCTAGCACCTCCCAGCAGCTGGAAACTTCAGCTAGCCAAATTCAGACTGATGAAGTGACTTTTGGAAGAGGGTAGATCAGCAAGGAGAATTAGCCCATGGAATATGTCCCGAGAGACGCAGAGGTCATGAGCCAGATGGGATGTTTGGTGTGACCAGGAATGAATGTGGGGCTGACCATGCCATGCAGAGCTGCTGATCGCAGTGGGTCTCGCAGCAGCCTCCAGGGGCCCCATTGTGCTGGGAACAGAGTGGAGCAGAGGGCTCAGTCGTAGTGGGGAAAGACACCCCCAGCCAGAGCCAGCCACATTTCCCTGCACACATTGCACAGGATACACAACCACACACCCCCTCCCGTCACCTGCTTTTTAGGGTCAAGCTTCCCGAAGACAAAGCTGGAGCCTGCAGTCAGGCCTGAACTACAGCTCCCAGCAGGCAGTGAGCTTGGCTCAGCTTCAAATGATGACATCATGGCTCCAGCTCTGGAACAATGAATGTGCAAAAAACCCTGCAGAAGCACTCTGTGGGGGCAGGTTTAAGAGCCGGTCTTGGGGTGTGGAAGAGCATGTTCAAGGCCCTGGAGAGGTTTCTGATCCTGAAACCCAGCACACATGCTCCCATTCAAATCCCTTTAACTGCATCCTTTGGCACTCTGAGCCCCTTTGCCTCAGGACCAAATCTGGGCTGGCCAATCACCCGAGGCACATAATCACAGCTCAAGCTTTCATTCAGAGGCTCCAACTAGGAGCAACCCTGCCTGCCCCTTTCCAGTCCTTCCCACAGTCAGATTCCATGGGCCCCTGTAATCCACAAGCCAACTAAGTGCCCCCAGACAGTTCCCAGGGCAGATCTGACCAGGAGGAAGGGATGACTGATGTGATTTCTGGCTGGTCAGCACTTGTCACAGCCCTTGGTCCATCACTCCACTATTATTCACTCTTCTGTCAGGTAAGAAAAACTAGAACACCTGGTTTCTGCTCCAAACATCGAGGGGAGTAGAGTCTAGTGGTGTTAATGGCAGGACTCCTGGGTTCTATTCCCACCGTGGCCACTGCAACCTCTGACATGGCAACAAGTGATTTGCCTAGCCGGGCCAAGGATGCGGGTCCCTGCTCCCCATCTAGACAGAGAGTGCAGGCCAGGCCCACACCACGAAACTGCATCTCCCTGTGTGACATGATTATGCTGACTAAGCCTTCGCATGGTTGCTGTCTTTTGGGGCTTCACAAGGCACTCCAGCTGCATTAGCTTACACCTGAGCCCTTACAGATCAGTTGTGAAACACGGATACTTTTAGCATCAAGCCCCTGACTTCCAGCATTGCATTCTGCCCCTGCGGGTGTGGCATCAGAGAGCAATGCAAGTCAGCTGACCTGCCTGAAGACCACTCACAGGTTCTCAAGTCCCACTTCCAGTGCCAGCTCTTTCAGAGCGGGAACAGCCTCCCACCACACTAGGCAACAGACCACTAGGAGTCTGCTCCAGGACACTGCTGCCATACAAAAAGCCCAGGCCAAATGCTTTCTGACACAGGGTTGAGATAGGACAGACAGAGAGACTGGCATGAAATAATAGGTGCACTAGATTTCACCTGGACTGTTCAGAGGACACACCCAGGAATTTAGAGACATGGCTCTTTCCACTGATGGCCTCTTCGGGACACTCACTGCCAGCACCACGCAGACCTGCTTTCGGCCCAGGAGCCTAAGTTGTTCAAGTCAAGTCAGTGGAACAGCACCACACCCTGCCCTCCCTAGGTGGCACGATCTTCACTAACTGGGGCCTGGATCAGTGCCATAGTCTGACTGGCCTTACTCCAAGACTGAGGCTGTCAGTGGGCAACATCAGTTGCCTCCAGAGACGTTGTAGGAAGCTCTGAACATCCCCCCCTCGCCCTTGCTTGTGACCCTACAAGTGTCCAAGTCTGTTAAGTCACTGACCACATTGATCATCTTGTGTCCATGGGTTCCACTGGCTAACTGGGTATTATATAATTAAAGAAAGATTACTTCCATCAGACGCCTTAGGAACCCAGGAGTCCTGTCTCCAGTCTCACTGCTCTAACTCACTACAGAACCCAGGAGTCCTGGGGTTTTGCAGTCCCAGCCTTCCAGCGTGACCAAACAGAGACTGCACATTCAAGAGGGGAGCACTGCAGCAGACTAAACTAGTCAACTTAGTGACCTAGCTCAAGAAGAAATGAATTCAGGGATGTCCTATGAGTAAAGCGGTGTAAACAGGTGCCAGATCACAAGATCACAGTGATCTCCTCCTCTGGCCTGAATATTCACGGTTTCACAGACTGCCGGGTCAGCCATTTCAAGGGCAGAATGGGGCTGGGCCAGGGTGGAGGTTTAATAGCCCCATTGCAGATGTACACAAAGGAGGCCATCCTCCTGGAGCTGAGGAAACAAACAGGTTGGAGAGGTTCTTTACTGAGGCAGATTTCAGAACTAACCTCATGCAGCTGGCCAGCATCCCTCCACACCCAAAGGAAGTAGTTAATTACAGCTTGACACAGAGGAAGAGCAAGCGTAGGCCCAGGAACCAAGTCATTATGGGGCACTCAGCCCCGTGCCTCAGTTTACTCTTTTCAAAACAGATAAGCACTCTATAAACACCAACTCCAACAGCCTCCAAACCACAGGGGTCAGACTGAACAGAACTTGGATCCTTTTAGGGTCCAAAACACTTCTGCACCCCTTGGGGAAGGTCTGATTATGTCCTTCAGTCCTGGGCCTGCCTTACCATATATTCGCACCAACGAGCACATTTGATGCCTCTAGACACCATGGTGCATCCACACTGAATTGTTAGGAAAAGCTCGGCCAGCCACATAACCTATGAACCTAGAACTGGAACAACAGGACTGGGCCCCCTTTTCAGAGAAGGGAAGCACCAGGCACTGATTGACCAATGGAGCCCAGGAGTCCTAGCTTCTGGCTCCAGACACCAGCTGGAGGTAGCTTCCAATTCCTGCAATGCTGGCTGGTTCACTGGGTAGAGGCGGTCCTGATCTGCTATGCCTGCCCCATACCAGATTAAGTTCTGCACCAAACCCTCCACTCTGAAACAACAACAGCATCCAGGTCCATGCTCCACCTGCCAGTCAGAGGGCCGCACAGCACAGGCCCCAGAATGGAGGACACGGGCAGACAGATGGGAGGAACAGAAAGGGATGAGGACGGATACGGTGGATTTTGCTTCCCTATGGCAGGTGGGTGTCAGATGCTAGCTGATGGCAACTTGAGTACCTGGCGGCAACTTGAGTACCTAGCACCATTGGGCCAGGATCAGAGCCATGGTTTCATCCACAGATTGGGGGAAATGGATGAACGTCAGCTTTATGAAAAGCTGACAGTGGGAGGGAGGGGATTTTTAGGCCCAATCTGGTCAAAGAACCCCACATTTGTCCTGCTCACCCTATCCTGTGCCCATACAAGGGGCAGTCCAGAGTGCTTATGCAGCAAAGAAGGAAGGTGTGATAGAGATACTTGTTCAAACTCCTCTACTTTGAGCCTACTGCAGCCCAGAGACCAAGCCCAACTACTCCCCCACTACCCTTTTATTAGTCTGGACTGCAAAATCCTCAGGGCAGAAGTCATCCCATTCGAGTCTGTCCAGCACACCCTGAAGGTGAGTTTTTCACAGCCCCCACCCATTAACCCAAGGGGGCAGAGAACTCTGCGCTGGGGTTGGCGCTGCAGTGACCTTAGATGATGCACTGCACCAGGGCACTGTCAGCAACCTCCTTCCAGCCCCATCATGTCCCCATTCCTGGTGAACAAACGCTGGGTCACCCAGGTATCATGCCTGACTGAATCCAGCCCAGCCTGGAAAAGCTGCTCTGTAGTCTCTCAATTAATGGGGCCACAGCAACACGTGGTAATCAAGTTCCTGCCACCAGCTGGGCTCAGAGCCCGGCTTACAGAACACTGCCAAGTCTGGCCGCCTTTCCCAGCACACTCACAGCGACCTCATTTCAGGCTTGGCTCCTGTGAGTTGAGCTGTCGTTCACTCAAGTCAGCGCAGCCACACCTAACCCCCTGGCAGGACCGCTCAAGCACTTCCTGCTGGATGACCCAGTTTGTCACACTCAGGCCAGCCAAGGACCAGAGAAATCAGCCTTCAATGAGAACCAAAATCTGGTCATGACATGGGGCCACGATCCTTCCCCCTCAGCACCACTCAGCTCTCTGCAACAGACAGCTCAGTAGGGCCGCAGGCAAAAGGGATCCAGCTGCTCAATACTGGCAGTGTTGATTTGGCAAAACAACCCGAACCGGTTCCTAGATCTTGCGGGATTGTATCATGGCTGCTCCGAGGGCTCAGTTGTGGGCCCTGGGGCAGAGTCCAGCAGCTCCACTCCAAACACCGGTTGCTTTTAAAACCACCCAGTTCATAGCTCTGAGCCAAGCTCAGACACACAACCTCCTCCAGCTGGGCTCTTCCCACACACCAGTCCTTCCTTAGGCTTCACTGCAGGCCAGGAGCAGGGGCCTTTGCACACCATGCTCCAGCCTGGAAACTGAAAGCAAAAGTTCTTAGCCAGCCCAAACCCCAGCAAGCCTGCGCAGTTGTTCCCAACTCAGCACTGAGCATAACCAGCAGTCACTAGAGTATGCCATGGAGAGAGATCCCCCTCTCCTCCTTCCCCAAGTAAGCCCCTACATTGGGATCAAGAGAAGGGAGTGGCCTGCTCCAGATTCCCCCTCCACCTTGCAGCTCCCAGATGCTTAGTCACGGCCTTGAGATCTCATCTGGGCTGTGGACCATCCCTACCCAGTGAATAACTGTCCTCTCATGCGCAGCACCAAAAATACAGGCTGAGCCTGGAGGGAACTAGGACCTCCAACACCTCCCTTTGATCCTGTCTGCTGTGACTCATGTTTCCAGTCGCAGGATCCTTGGCAGATTAGACAGCACCCACCTAACAGGTGCACAGCCCCTCTGTGCTGAGCCGTCCCCATCCAAAACTCCTGCAGCACATGGGCAGCAAGGAACGGCCCATGGCTGAGGAAGCAATTAAGAGGCTGGCCTGTGCCTGATTCCTAGCTTTTAGATATTTATATGCACTCCCCCCACCCAAACACACCATTAGCTGGGCATTTCAGTCTTCAGTTTAGTGATCCTCATAACCTCCCTGAGAAGAAGGTTGGTGTTATAAGCATCTCTGTCTCAGCTTCCCCACTTGAGAGACTTGCCCCACTGGCCTCAATTCCACAGCCAGCACCAATACTGGACAACGCTGCCTCAGCAGGCCAGGGCATGTCAGGTATGCCTAGAGCCAGAAGGGCACATTGTGACCATCCTGGCTGAGCCATGTAAGCAGAGGCCCCAATTCCCTCCTGCTCACACTCCAGCCATGAGAAGCACCCAGCACTGGCAAATCCACCTGATATGCGGTCAACTGTCCTATGGTTAATTCAGCTCCTGGGGAAAAATGTGAGCCTCATTTCCTGTCCAAATTTGAAAGGCCTTCGACTTTGAGCCTTTGGCCGTGACAGATGGAGCACATTCTTCCAAATGGGCTCAAGTCGCTCCTTTGCCCCCATCATGAAGTTATGCAGAAAGAACCAGAGACCCCAGACACGGGGCTCGACAACAGATTTCTAAACCCCTCATCTCCCATGGAGCTCTTCCTTGACCCCTTTCCTGTTGATCAACATTTGCCTTGAACCACGGGGCTCGGGATGGGACACAGCAGTGTCGAATGCCCCTCTCTGGCTCATGGACAAGGTGGACTAAGTCAGACGTGCCCCTGGTCCTCATCACTGCAGATTTCCTCATCTAGTGAGAGTGGCAGCTCCTTGCAGTGGGGTCCGCCTCTTTTAAGGAACTGCTAAGCAACAAGCTGATGGTCCTTCTCTCTCAAACCCAGAAAGACCTGCTAATGGCTTGTGGGAAACACAAAGTTCAATTTAAAAATTCCCCAATGGTGCGAAGTTTGCTAAAGACCTGAGTTGCAGTGGTTTCGTTATTAGGGCAGCCACATAGACCACTGTTTATATCACTCTCCCCATCAGCACCTGGCCTGAGCCAGTGAAGCTGATGATCCAACCAGCTGACCAAATTCAGTATTGAATCCTGGTCACTTACCACCAGAAGTACGCTGCACACAGGCTAAGATGCAACAGCAAAGACAATACGAACAGACACACCAAGTGGGAAAAGAAAGCCCAGTACCAGCGGAAACAGACTTCAGGAACAGTCACTGCTGCTGGACTATGTTGCTTCAGCCTCCAAATGCCACAACACAAACCCACACCACATTGATCAGACTGTGCATCTGGGAGCTGCAGCCCTCGCAACTGAAAATGTGCCAGGAGGACTGGATCCTGGCCTCTTTAAGCACTCTGCTGCTTCAGTCTAATGAAATAGAGCACTGAACAGCTCCAATGTCATCAGAGAATAAAAGTAGATTTGCCCTCCAAGCACCTTGCCTCCCATGCCACAGCAACATAACTGTTAGGCTGTGGATTCTGAGAAACAACTGAGGTAGAAGGAAGTGCAGCCACTTCTGGTACAGACACCAGCATTAGCTAAACAGAACACAGCACGGCAGGGGCAATCTGGGCCACTGGGGAAGCCCCATGAAGAAAAATATAGGCTATCTAGAAGCTTACTTCACACTGTAGGCTCTTTTTCATTCTGTGTTTATGCAGAGCCAGAAACTACTGGAGTCCTGGGATGGCCCCCTTACAAGTAACTTGTGCAGAGCACAAGGGACCGAAGCTGAAGGGCTGAAAGTGCTAACAGCGTTAGAAGCTAGCAACTCTTCTGAGAGAGATCAATGCACTTTGGTTTCTATATGATCCAAGAGCCAGGCTTATTTTGGATTAGAGCAGGCGCTTAAATCTAATGGGCTAGGACTCTCCCGGGTCAGCATGCCGGTTTGAACTACAAACACTGCTCTGCCATTGACACTCTTCCCATGCTGCTAGGATCCTCAGGCAGGCCTGCTGTCTGCAAACAAGCATCCACATGGCAGGTTTCATCTTCTTCAAATGCAAGCACGGTCTGAGTGCCAGATTTTAAAAAGCTAAGTCACCCGACATTCAGAATGCCCGACCCACCACTACTAACTCTGTGCCAAGATCTAATCAGCGTCACTTCAGCCCAACTAAGTCACCTGATATTCACAACAGGCAACCCACCACCACTATCACACCAGCAAATACGAATAATTTCAACCCAACCAAAGCCCTAGCATGGGCAGACCTTCAGCTCTGTCATCAAAGACACCTATGGATCCATCTTCTCTCCATGTCTCAAAGACCAGTTACCCAACTGTTCCACTCTCTCTACAAGACCTAGGACAAGCCTGTGGGGTGTTTGGCTGCAGGTTCTCAATCCAACCATGATTTGCACACTTCAGTGTGCTCTGATCTCCCCATAAAAGGAGGCCACAGGATCACTGTGCTCAGTAAGCTGCTCTTGAACTGATGTCCCTCTTAGAAATACACCAAAGTCAATATCAAACTGCTGAGCAGAAGAGACACGCATACTACACCCCTGCCTGTCTGTCCAATGGTTAGCCTGCCTACTCTTCCTTTGCAGGTATGCAGCCCCATTGCTTCAAGTGATTAGGCTCTGTTCTGTGCCACACCCTTACCTCAGCAGCCCATACTGCCTGACACGTAAAATATGCCACACATCAGCCCCGCTGGCTCCTTAGTCTCAGCCTTGCCACTAAAAGCTCCAGTGATGCCGTCAGTCAGTCAGTCATGTTAGCCCTTTGCATGTGCCAGTCAATACCCCCCCCCAGACAGCAAATGCAGCATGCATGCCAGGCCACTCACGGCCTTTCAATCTGATGATAAAACAAAGGAGGGGGAAGGAAACAGAACAGAGACATCAAGGCAGCAGCAACACCGAGGCCAGGAATCCTGACTCCCACCTCAGTGCCCTTGGTCCCTGGAGCTGCAGCTGCCTTTCCCACTTTAAATGAAAGCACTGATCAGGAACACTGAATTCCACTGGGTAACTGGAAACGCATAGAACATTCATTCCCTACAGCTGATACTCCATGGCTTGGTTCATATGTGAGGAAACTGAAAATCTGCCTGTCAGTAAGCTAGCCTGATTTATATTCCTTGATGGGACACCATGTCCCTTCTCCCTTAACTTTTAATGTTTTCCTGCCCACTAACGCCACCTGTGAAGCAGGAGAACATGGTTCTTGACTCACCACTTATTCATTCTGATCTGTCCCACTCAAAGAGGTGCCAGTCAGAAAGAGGAAATTGCTAATGTGCAGCTCAGGTGCATGCCAGCAAAGCACTTTAACTTGCACCCCTCCAGTTTGTAACGCTAGCTTCAACAGACCTGGAGGCCAGAAGGGTTCAGCCAAGTCTGACCTTCCAGATAATGCAGGCCTGAGAATTCCACCAGTTCTCCCCAATGTGGAGCCCAACAGCTCGCACTTGGCAAAAGCATTGCCAGAATGGCAGCCAGCCTGGCTTGGATTCTGCATTCCTTGGCGTCTTCTGCCACTTCCCTTGGAGTCTGTTTCAAGAGTTCATTGTACTCCCTTGCAGAAACCAGCGATGGATTTCCAATTGGAGCTCAGCTGGCTTCACTTTCTGTCGCTGGGTCACAACTAGAGGAAGCAGTCCCATAAATCCTGGGATGAAGGCACTGACTAAGATGGCTCCTTAGTGACAGTTGTCTCTTAACACATCCGATAAACTTCAAACCCTGTTAGCATCTAACAACTAGTTCATGCTCCATAGACTAAAAGAGAGCAGGGTTAATGAGTCTAGCTGGTAGCTAAGTAAAGTCTGTCAGGATCATTTCAGTCTCCTTTACAATACTTGTGTCAGATTCTCCTTGGTCACCCAACACCTAGCCATGAAGAACACACCACCTCTGCAAAGCATTGCAGCAGTTGGAGCACGTGCCCGCGTGCCAGGATTCCTGGGTTTCATGCCCTGCTCTAGTAGGACCCTTCACCCTCGTCCTGCCACTGACAAGTTGGGCCCACATGCAAGTCAGTCCCTCTGGGCCTCGGTTTCCCCACCTATGAAACAAGCAGAACTTGTCTGGCTCAAATGACTAACCTCAAAAAGACAGTGTGTGTGAAGTGGCAAGACACTCTGCTCAGTGGTCCCTCTACCCCAAAGGAATTATTCTGCACTGGTTCTAAACGTGATGGTGGCAACATGCACAAGGCTGCAGGTGTTAGCACACTCTTCAGAAGCTGGCAAGGTTTGAAGGCACATTAGTAGCTGGCACATTTTTGGCTAGGGGTCTTTTCGTCCTCAACAGAAGCAGTTTGGTCAAAAAGGAGAAATCAGCCAATATCTTTAATGCCCACAGGGTGTGGGGGAACACGACTGGGGGGGGGGGGGGAATATGCCTATCCACTCCCTTTAACTCCACTGCTCCAGTGAGCTGGGCAACAAGTATAGCAAGTTTTAGTAACTCTGTGATTATGACACATCAAATGAAGAGTCTCCAAAGAATCCAAGACAAGATTAGTTCCACCAGTGATGACCTATTTATCTGGCCACACTGAGAACAAGTAGTGGCTGCAATAACTGTCCAAGACCAGGCGGCCAAGCTAGTACTGTCCATCTTCATCAGCCTCTGACAGCCACCTGCAGGTGCTGATCCTTGATCAACTCATAAGCAAGAAGTCCTGTGCCATGCTTATTTTGCTGAACTAGACTAATGTGGCTACCCTTTTGGAACTTGAACAGATCAGTTTTAGATTTCAGAGACTATTACAAAAATGGAATCTTGGATTCTGTTACCCTGCTCGCCCATCAGCTATGAGTCGACAGGGCCTGGCGAGCTGGCTGTGTACAACTCTGGCACACTATACTAAGTGAGCTGCACCTTGGATCAGCTCGCCATGATTCACAGGCGTGCCAAAGCAGGGGGAATTTAAGAGGAAAGGGTTATTTCTACTCAGTTTGTTTCACAAGGCTAAATATGGGATCCCATAGTGACACTGCATTTTAATAGGCATGCCACACCATCTGAATCATTAAACTCAGCTCACCCACAGGGCTGAGCCCAACCCACCCAGACCCGAGAGACTGAAGAACAGCAATAAATGGGCTCCTCCCACCCAAGCACTAGCACCCATTTCAGAGCACAGGGCTCAGCAGAGAGCACTGCACTCAGTGCATGTGCAACAGGTGAGAATGGCAGCTCAGCACCTGTGCCAAGGACCGAAATCCCAGGTAGGTCAGTTTGGGTGAATCCTTACAGAAAGGATCGTCACTTGAACTTCAGTCAGGCAGCCTTGTTGCAGCCCGTCACCCTCTGGGTCCTGGGCCATGAGGGCACCAAAAAGTTAAGTGACTTGACAGAGGTCCCAGGAATCCTGGCTCTCAGCCTCCTGCTGTTCTAAACATTAGGCCCCACTTTCCTACCAGAGCCAGGCTAGATTCCAGGAGGCCTGGCCCCCATCCCTGCTGCTCTAACCCACTAAATGTCACATATTCCATGTGAGGATCTCCAAGCACACCAAGAGCATCCCAGGGACTGGTTAGCAACAGCCTTATTTTCCAGAGCAGAGAAATGAGTGACCAGCACCAGACCTGACCGCCAGGCATTCAGCACAAGAACACCCTCTTCTAGAGCCACCAGATGCCCACCCCACACCTCAAAATGAGCCAGAGCATGGTCTGGAGAGTTCCATCCCTTGCTCTGCCTTTGAGTGAGTGCCTCCATGCCTCAGTTTCCCACGTTAGTAACTTCTTGGGACAGAGACATGCTCCCCACATGTCTGTGCAGTCCACTGCGCATAGGGAACTTCCATGATCACAAGCGGGTGCCTCCTCTGGAGGCAGAATAACTCATAGACAGAACACACCTGCCTACTCTAGCATTAGCCCCTCTGCTCCACCTAGGCTTGTATCCCACCCCTAGTAGCACATCAGGGGTTGCTGTTGCCAGCCTCTCATCACCAACACATACAAGGCAACTGACCACCCACCTTCCCTGCAGGGTCCCCACTGGGTACTAGTTAGTTACCATTTCCCACTGTACAAAAGTCAGGAAGCAAGGACCAGACACATGTGGGCACCCACCTGGAATCACAGCCAATCCATGCTCGGTCTGGTCTGTTATCCAAATCACTAGTCCGGCACCCACAGTTCACCCCAGCTGGCCAAGAGAAACACCTTCTGGCTGTTGCAGTCACGCTAATCCACTTCAGCCAGATTAATTGAGGGCCTAGGAAAAACAAGAGGCATTCATGAGAGCCAACTGGGGGGTAGTGTGTGAGGGGTGGGTGTGGGGTGAAACATATGGAGATCCCAAACCAGGAACATGGATCCCAGCACAGGGCAAAGAACAGACCATGGAAAGCTGGATCCCTAGTGTACAGGAGGTGCTGATGGATTAACAATCAGAGGGGTCCCCAACAGGCAGTCTGCAGCCCAGGGAACTGGGTAACAAGTCAGAGTGAGAGAGACACGAGAGCAGATAGGAATGTGATATTCCTATCTTGTGCAGAAAGAGTGAATTAGGAAGCGTTAGTTACCCTTTCCCACTGTACAAAAACCAAGAGTCACCTGATAAAGTTATTAAGAAGCAGGCTGAATACAGACCAAGGAGAAATGCCTCTTCACACAATGCACTATTAATCTTTGGAACTCACCACCATCTGACTGAGGTGTTATGAAGGCCAAAAGTGCACAACTGGTTCAAAACAGAACCAGATAGCTTCCTGGAAGACAGGTCCACCAATGGCTACTAGCCCAGGCAGTCAGGGATGCAACCCCAAGTTTGGACAACCCTAATCCCAGAATTTTGGAGGGAAATAAATGGTGGATCTTTCCAAAGCTTTCCTGTTTTGTACTCTTCCCTGAAGCTCTCATACAAGACACAGTAGGAGACTCGTACTGACTGGGCTCGATGAAGCACTGCTATGAGCCAGTATGGCGGTTCTTATGTTCTCACCTGCAGGAACTCAGTGGGTGAAACTCACTGGCCTATGTTAGACACAAAGGACCATTGGGACCTAGTTTGAGCTACAAAACTCCCCTCACATGCCAGCCAGATGTGCTGCAAACAACATTTCAGCCTCTTGAAGAGCCACTCCTGAAAAGCCCTAAGTACTGGTAGAAGTGCAAATAAAGCAACAAAGAGCTTGACAAACTCTAGCCATTCACCAAGCTTTCTATGCTAATGTAGGACCTACAGCTATTTACTTGGTCCCAGGGTCTCTCTCACCTCTGAGCACCCTAAACTACACTGGTGGGCACCCCCAGTCTGCTCCCATCATTCCTACAGGCTCTGACGGCTACAAGTGCATCAGGGCCCTCAGCAGCAGAGAGTGTTTTTGACAGCTGGGCTTTGAGCAGGGTCAGTACCATCACTCTAGAACAGGGGCCTCAAACATGTGGCCCATGGGCCACATGTGGCCCCTAAAGCTGTTTCCTGCAGCCCGCAACAACACTGTTACCGATATTTGCAATATAGTTGTACAAAAAGGTTTCAATGGTGCAGCCCTTGGGCTAATGTACTAGCCCTCATGCGCCCCTCTACTTCTCATGCAGCCCTCGTGGTGATTTGAGTGTGAGATCCCTGCTCTAGAACAATCCCCTCATGTCAAGTTTGTCAATGGCTGGTGTTAACGATAAGGCCTGCCTTCTCTCGAAGCGGAGCTTGGCCAAGGGTGTAACAGAACCTAAATTCAGACTCAGCACTGATTGGTTTGCGAGGGGTTCCCAAGTGGACAAAGCTCACAGCTCTGCAAGAGGACAGGAGAAATATCTGGAATTGGCCTAGTTACAGCTACACCCCCACCTGGGGGGGAAGCCCTGATAACTGTCTCTTCCATGCACATCAGTAAGGAGAGGTTTCCCTAGTTACAGAGCTTCCTCCTTCTCCATGGGGCTGGGGGTGTCATTTCCCCACCCCGAAGAGATGAGGAAAACCTCCCTAACCCATCCTCTTTTGCATCTCCCCACTCCAGCCTTGCCCAGCCCTCCCAAAGCCCCCCTTGGGGTGAGATCCATCTAGCACGACTTCCCCAGCCCACTGCCCAAAGCTGCAGGGGTGCTCCCTTAGGTTCTTCACCATCACTTCACCCCACACCTGCTGGGGGTACCCACCCCACCCACATTTGGGGGTCCAGAGAGGAGCCCCCGCAAAGAGGGAAACGGTCAGTACGGAAGGCTCCGGAGACCCGGGGCAGGGACCGAAGAAACCCTCATAGGGCCGGCCTAACTGGGAAGTGCTAAGGGGAGGCGCCTTGCAGAGCAGGGACGCCCCTCGCTCGCCACAACGAAGGGGGTGGGGGAGGGGCCAAGCTCTCACAGGGCAAGTCCCAGTGGGGGCGCGGCCGGGACTCCCAGGGAAGTGGCGACAGGCAGGTTCCCGGCAGCTACCCCCTCTCTCCCCCTCCGCGGTACCTGTTCCAGCCGGGGAAGAAAGTCAATGCCAGGCCCCGCCGCCTCCCGCCGCCGCCATCTTAACAGCAGCCCCCGAGCCTCAGCCCAGCCACTGATCCCGCGAGAACTCGCCACCTGCCGCCCGGGGACGGGATCCCGCGAGACGCAGAACAAGGCTCCACCCCCTCTCAGCATCGGCGAGATTTGCGAGGCGACTTCGCAAGCCTGGAGCAGAGCTCTAGATCTCGCGACAGTGCCGGAGACAATTCACGCGAGACTTGGAGAAGGAACCATACGGGAGGAAGAGAAGGGCCACGATTTCGCGAGAGTTGATGAGAGAAGGCCCTAGTGTGTAGGGTCACTGCCTTGGGGGGGGCGATTCCCACACCTGGCAGGGATGAGCGAAATCGCGCGAGAGCTCGTGATGAGAACTCACCGCGAGGCCGCCTCAAGCGGCAGGACCCGCGAGAATTGAGGCTAGAAATCCCGCGGGGGCCCAGCCTTCAGCAAGACTGGTCCCTTTAACCGTGTGCGGCCCGGAATGAACGGGGTATCTCGCTCGAATTATGTCGTAGATCTCGCGATGTTTTCGTCGGGCGCGTGACTTAATTACCTTCCGCCCGAGAGGAAAATCGCGCGATAACTAGAGACAAACTCTCGCGAGTTGGCTCCCAGAGTTGGAGAAGCAGACAAAACTCGCGAGACGTGAGGCCCGGCGAGGAAGATGAGTCGGCCCCGCCCCGCCGCGGCGCACAGAGCTGGAAAGGGAGGGGCTGAGAGGATATCGCGCGAGAACTCAGAATCTGTCAGGCGCCGAGAACGGACGAGCACGGCGAACATAAACCCTCGCGGTAACAAGAAGTCACGCTGGAATTGCGACCTGGCGCGTCGACGAACTAAATTCACGGACCTCCTCAAAGCTCGCGAGAGCATTCGTAGGCTTGCGAGCTCTACTCTCGCGAGAACTCCGTTTGGCGAGCTATTCCGCCGTCCGGTGATTCAGATCTCGCGAAGCTTTGGACTTCCACTTCCGCCACGGCCCCGAAGTGTCGGCACTGCTCGCATAATTTTTGTCGCGAGGTTTCCGTCTCAAGGGCCAATCGCGGCTCCGCTTGAGCCGAGTGTAACTTTATTGAGCCGCCTTCGCGCGGACACGTGTGGGCGGGGTTTGGGCCACTCCCTCCCTCCAGCGGCTCATGTGACGTAATACCCTAGCCCGTGACGTCAGAAAGCAGGTGATGGTGTCTCAGTTTCCCTGGCGGCCTTTTCTGCTGACGCACCCGCCCATCCCCCCACGGCATTGTCCCGTCACCCTATAAAGGGCGAGGGCCACAGCCACCCCGCTGCTGGCAGAGCCTGGTGGTGTGAAGGACCTGGGGCACAACAGTACCAGGAACTGGTCCCAGCCCCTAGCATCAGGGCAGCACACCCAGGACTGCCTGCTGCACTGTGCCCCACACCTTCCTTCCGTGCCCCTATACGCTGGGTTACCAGCTAGCAAAGCATGGACAGGAGGACAGGGAAGAATGTAAAGGACATTGGAAAACACATGGAGAAAATATAATAGTAATATAACTGTCATTACCATATTATGTCATGGAAAATTGGTAATGCTTAATGAATCCATTCCCCACCCCCCAGCACCAGCCCCCCCATCAGATCCCTCTTTCTCCATTTCCCCACTCCAGCACTCCTAATCCCTCATGCCCCAGCTCTCCATCTTCACTTTACCCCCCCCCCCAGTACCCTCCAGACCTTCCCAGGCCACCAGCCTGACCCCTTCTTCCCACCCCACCCCTTTTCCCTGGCTGCCTGACTAGCCCTAAACCCCTTCCCAGGCCTCCTTACCACCGGGGCAGAGAAGGGGCCCATAGGGATTCAAAGCTATGCTGGGAAGCTACAACTATGGTGCTGGCCGGCAAGAGGGGACACATGACACTCAGGCCCAGTAGGGGCAGTGCCTCCCCCAGTGCCAGGGTGGGGTAGGGGTGGCCAGGCTTGCTCCAGCCTGCAGCTCCTTGAGCCAGCTGGGGGGGGGGGGCACCACAACACTGTGTTCCAGCATGTTCTATTTTTAGGGGGCCCTGAAATGCTGCCCATAAAAACAGGGGGCTGCAGAACTGTTCCAGGGAGTTCTGGCATACATTAACCCCCGTATGTAAAAAGCCAGACAAAATCATGTATTTTTAAAATGCCTGCCAGGCAGAGGATGTGAGGGCTGTAACTCCAGAGAGTTGAACAATGGGAGATCCAATGCTGAGGGGAAGGTGGAATAGAGCCAGGGAGGGTCCCCAGTGGCATGGGGTACCCAGTGCACAGGGAGCTGGGGTGGGAAAGTCTGTGCAGCCAACAAGATCCAGGAGCCCCGGCTACTCCAGGCTCTTGTCCACTCACCATGATGGGAACCAGCCCCAATGCACCAAGGAGCAATGAAGAGACAGGGGGACAAGGTGCAGGGAAACAATTTGGCAAGACCACTAGGCGGGGGGGGTGTTGAGGCTCTGCAGATTCCTGACTAACAGGGCCCCAATCTCAGCAGAGCAGGGGAGGGGCCTCCATGCACTGACAAGCCATTCCTTGCAACACAGGGGATGTGGAAGGAGAGAGGGTCTCGCTGCATGATAAGAACACAGAAGGGAAAGGGGTCCCCCTACAGAAAGGTGGGTGGAGAGAACGGCAGGGGGGGGTCCCTATACAGTAAGGGGAGGAGTCTCCACCCAGCAAGGAAAGGCAAAACAAGGAGGTGGTTTCTGTATGGCAAGGGGGGGGGCTGTGTGTACAGAAGAAGGGATGCAGAGGAAGGGTGCTTTCATAGAGCAAGGGGAGTGGAGGAAGGAGGCAGGGGTTGCCCCCAGACAGGCAGAACTGACAGATTTTTATTCTAACCCTTAATATAAAAAGTCTCGCGGTTTCCAAACCTCCCGCGCGACCCAGCTACAAAACAGAAGGAAGGCTGCAGTGGCTGGGAACCAGACCCCACACAGAGCAGAGACCCTTTAATCCTCCACCACTGTCCCCTACACCCCACCCCAGCCCCCTCCCATCCCATGCACCCAAAGGTCAAGGGGCATCTGGACCCTAAAAGGTGGCAAGTGGGGGAATAAATTTCCTTCTGCCTCTGCTGCTGGGAGGAAGTCATGGGGTTGAGTTGGGGGTCCCCCATCCACCTCCCTTCCACACCCTAGCCGTGGCTGGCAGGTGGCCCTGTGAGGCACAAGGAGGGGAGTAGGACCCCAAAGATCCCAGCAGAGGAGGACAAATGGGCCTGCAGCCAGATGATGAAGTCTGGATCCCATCCAATGACATGAGGGGTACTCAACCCAGGCCCTCCATGAGTTCAAGGCCCCTCGCAGGACAGAAGAGACCAGTCGAGACACAAAGGAGGAGAAAGGGGGCGCTACTGGTACACAGCAGCCAGTTTGGAGCAAGCGCCACACAAGCCACACTCCAGTGTAGGTCCATCAGCGGTGTCTCGGGGTACAGTCGCAGCTGAGGGGGGTGGGCAGGCGACGTTGCCCACTGGCTCCATGGGGCTCAGAGAAGCAGCTTTCCATTGCGATGGATTTTCAGGATGCGTCCAAGCCGCTGCTTAGCTGTAGCCAGCCCCTTCTTGGGGCGCTTTCCTGGGGAGGAGGAGACAGAGTGGGGTGAGGGTGGGTTGGCCCCAGTCCTCCATCCAGAAGAAATACAAATCAGTCCCACATTGGAATCAAGGTAGGCGAGCTCCAAACTGCCTCCTCCCTCAACTCCCATAGCCACACCCCCCTCCCTACCCAGAGCTAGGGAGAGACCCTAGGTGTCCTAGGGCTCAGCCCCTGCCCCTACCCTACAGGTGGGGCTGGTGACCTTACCCTGAGCGGGCGGGGTGCCAGGGGCACCGGCAGAGGGGCGCCGCTGGGAGAGGAAGACGCCAGGCGCCATGGGGGTGGTGCCGCGGCTGAGCTGAGCAAGGCCAAAGACACTGGGCCGGGCTGTGTACTCATGGTCTGCGAGGCTGCCAGAGTACGGCTCTGCCTTAGGCTCAGGGATGGGGGGTGCTGAGGCAACCTGGGGGGTGTCATCTGGCACAGCGGCTGCCTTTGGCTCTGGCTCGGGCTCTGGCTCTGGCTCCGGCTCCAGTTCGGGCTCCAGATCCAGGTCGGGCTCCAGATCAGGCTCCTTCGGGGACGGAGGCCTCCTCTTGGCCTGGCTCTTCCGCCGCTGTATTCGCTGGTGTTCCTGGGCAGAGAACGCCAGGGTGGGAATACAGCAAAGTACACCCCACAATGCCCCACAAGGCCTGAGCCTCACAGCTGGGGGAGGGCACCCCACGAGCCTGCCGCTTCCTTCACATGCCAGGCCCTGACTGCCAGAGCAGACCCCATCACCACCGCCCAAGGGCACCTCCCTCTCCCACAGCTCTGGGGTCGTTACCTGCTGAGCTAGTTTGGCTGCAGCAGCTGCGAGTCCTGTCTCCACAGATGCCACTCGGGTCCCCTCCCGCACGGGCCGGTCCTGGCGGGGCAGCGTTGGGGTCACCCGGGCTGCAAGGGGAGCCAATAGGGAACAGCTGAGTTCATGGGTTCAGGGCAAGATCCAGGCCAACCATTAGAGCAGCTGTGCCCTCGTCCCCCCCTGCAGAACCCAGGCATCCTGGACTCCTGCCCCCTGCTCCAACCACTAGCCCCACTGCCCTCCCAGCGCAAGAGAAGAAGCCACATGGTTCCGATACCTTTTGGACTCCAGGGGGCGTCATCTGTACATTTCTTCTTCTTTGGTAGCGATTTCAGGGCTGGATCGTCCTCATCCGACTCCAGAGAAGGGTAAACTGGGGGGTGGGTGGCAGGAGTCAGGTGGGGGGAGTCCCCATGCTCCTGAGACAACTGGCCTCCCACTCCCAGGCTGGATGGGAACCAGCACCCCCTGAGGTGCCCCTAAGGGGACAAACCCCACATCCCTCCCAGTGTGTGTCCCCATCTCCTCACAGCCAGTGGCATCCTCTAAGGGAGAGTCCTCATTCCCCCCCCACTAAACCTCCCAAAGGGCTCCTCTGAACCAGCTGGCACCCCCTGGGGGTTGGGCCCACAATCCATGTGCTGACACTCACTGAACTCAGCATCCTTGAAGCAGGCCCCCAAACTCTCCTGCTCATCGAGGCTTCCTGTCTCGCCCTCGCTGTCCGTGCTGTGGGTGGTCACCCGCTTCGGGGGTCGCCGGGCTGGGCGCTGGCTGCCTGATCCCCCTGCCCAGCCACGTTCGTGGCCTGGGCCCCACCCAACCGGGCGGCTGGGTGAAGAGCCAGCAGCCTGCAGGTTGGCCATGCGCAGCATCCCCTGGATGGCTTCCTGCGTGCTGGGCGAGGCCGGCGCGTCACTGGGGTGGGGGGGCTGAAATCAGCACCCAATACAGCCCCCCCCCAGCATGGTGACCCCTCACCCATCCCCCAAGCTCCCTCACCCACTGGAGAGAAATCAGCATCCTGCCCTCCCACCCCCAGCACATTTCTCCCCTCAACCAAGCCCCTCTGTCGTCTCCCCCACCCTGCCCCACATCTCACCTGAGCTCATCATAGTGAGGCCCCCCCCACCTGCCGACTGGCCTTCAACAGGTCGAGGATCCCGGCTGCACTGCCCCCCCGGCTCCAGCTCCTCGTCCCCTGAGCCACCCTCATCATCAGTGGTGTAATCCTCCTGAGAAAGTCAGAGAGATATGGGGCACCCACAGCTGAGACTCATCCCAGAGTCTCTCTGCTGTCCCCCTCACCAACGCCCCTCTTATCCCAACCCCCCCTTGCCACCCACCTCCATTGCTCCCAGCCCCTCCTTTACCTCAATGTCAAACTCCACCTCCCCAGGTTCCCGCACACGGTTAGGGTCTGAGCAGGGTTTGGCCCTTGGCAGTTTCCTGGGGAATTCTGGGAAAGAGAACAGAGCAACTCACCGAATACCCTGGGAGGTGCTGCAGATTGGGAGGTAGGGGCCCCGTGGGAGGGAGGGGGGGCTGACATACTAGCCAGTCTCCTGGGTGGTGCTGGGCCCCGACGCTCCTTGCGGGGGGGGTGTCTCATCGATCTGCAGATCCTCCTCTGAGTCCAAGTCTAGGCCCTGGGCACCTAGGGAGCTGTCAGGAGATGGGGACCTGGAAGTGTGTGGCCGCTGGCGCCCTGAGCCTCTGCCCTTCTTTGTCCTGCGGGTGGGAGAACAGGTCAAAGCCCCTTGCACTGAAGCAAGGCGCCCCAACCGGGCCCCAACCCATCCACCCCCCTCAGCCACCCCACAATGCCCCACTCACCGCACAGGCTGGCCATTGGCCAGCACCAGAGTGAGTTCCCCTTCAGCCACCTCCGAATCCACATCTGTCTCTTCCAGGCTGGAGCTGGCAAGATCTAACTGCAAAGGAAAGGGGGGTGGGAAGAAGGTTCAGCAAATGGGGAGGCAGAACAGACGATCATGCAGCCACATTTGGAGCAGACCAGCTAGGAACACACACAAGGCTGCCCAGTGAAAAGATGCAGGCTCTTCTGATTCACAGGGGACAGACCACCATCCAGGTCCCTGCCCTGCTTTCCAGCACCCAGCCCTGACCACCAGACAAGAGTGTTCCCTTCCAGCTTCCTGTCCCGTTCCTGGCCCTCACCTCCTCCATGGGGCAGCTCTCTGTGCCTTCCAGCGTTGGCTGCTCTGAGTGCACGTCCAGAAGATCCAGGCTGAGCCGTGTGGGGGCGCTGGCAGTTGGGCCTTCATGATCCTTCCGTCCGCCCCTTAGGTCAACTCTCCTGGCACCTGGTGGGGGGGCCTCGCTGCCGCCCAAAGGGACTGCCTGTCTTCCCAATGTTGTGCTGAAAGATGTCCTGGAAGGGTTTTAATCCACCTGCCCCACCTGGGAGGAGTCCTGATGCGCGGCGAGAGCATCCCCTGCCAAGTCCCCAATCGGGCTCCCCAGCATCCCCCAGCTGTAGTGCTGCCCTCACCTCCACCAGGCGGATTTCCTTGGCCAGATCCTTGATGAGCTGCCCAGGACGCACTGTGCCAGGGATTTCATCTTCATGCTCCGACAGCACCTGAGAGAGCAAGAGGGGGTCACCAGGGGCTCCTTCACCAGGTGAGGTGCCTCCATAGTTCTAACGTTCCCCAGCAGCCCTGAGATGCAGCTGACACTGGGGTGAGGCACAGCAACAGTTTGGAACATAGCATTTTCATCCCCCTGGATCAACCCCCCCTGCAACACCCAAGTATCTACCCCCACCCCCAGCCCAGAGTCACGGGTCAGGCAAGCCAGTATCCGCCCTCAGGGGTCATGGTGCTGAGGGTCCTTCACCTCTTTCCGGGTCCAGGCACGGAAGGCCATGTTCAGAGCTTTCGCTCCATGGACCAGGTAGGCAGCTGGATGTCGGCGATTCTCCCGCAGACCTAAAGGAACGAAAGACAGGCAGGGCTCAGGGCAGCTGACAGGCACCAGGGGTAAGGACATACACACACGCACCCACCAGCAGCAGACCACACACCACCTCACTCACCTCGGAAGATGTCCAGCAGATGTTTCCCAACGTACCAGCAGATGGTTTCGAAGTTGGGAAACCGGAAGAGATCAGCAGTGCTCAGACGCTTCTCAATCTCATAGGCCCTGCAGGGAGGTGGAGGGTGTGAGAAGGCCAGGCCACGTTGGAAGGAGGCAGCTGAGGAACAGCCACACAACACTACACAGGGACAGCTGCCCTGTTGGCCCTAACTGAGCAAACACAGACCCTTTCCCAAGGTAGTTTGCACCAGGACTGAGCTTGGCAGACCTCCACCCGGTGCCAACATCAGCACTCTGGACACTCACTTGAGCTGCATTTCGATGTTGAGGCTGTGTAGAAAGTTGCCTCCAAAGGCTAGGCAGTCGACAGGTGTCAGCACAGCATGGATCCAGCCTGGAGACAGAAAGAGATTAGGTTCCAGGGGCACCTCCAGGCAGACCTGGGTGATGGAAAAGGCCTGCCCCGGTGTTGGGGACAGGGAATTGGTTGCCCAGGGGAATGGGGAGGAGAGGTGGATACATGCAGGGAGGAGGAGGACAGAAAGGTACCTGTGGGGATGAAGAGCGTCTGGCCCTGGCGCAGTGGGCATCGGTAGCACTGCTCAACCTGGTCACCAAAAAATGTCTCACTCTGGTTGGACGAGCTGCTCCAGGCCTCGAAACGTGCCAGGTTGGCCTCGCTGGGCCGTACCAAGTAGAAAATCTTCTCACCCTGTGAGAAGAAAGAGGGAGGAGGAAACAAGAGTGAGCTGGGGCAGCCCTGTGCCCGCCCCCAGCTCCTTGGCCCCACCCCCAGTTCCTGCCCTGTTCCACCTTACCCGCAGAACATGGTACCAAACGGAGGTTCCCCCGAAGTCAATGTGGAAGTCGGTGTAACTGTCTTGCACGCCCATCAAGCAATATTTCTGTACACTCGGCCGCTCAAAGACTGACTCACTCGGCCACAGGTTCTCGACCCACGACAGCTTCCGCACTATCTTTGGGGTCTCCACCAGGTTCGACAGCCTGGGGGGCAGAGCCAGCAGCACAGGGACCCCGGCAACCAGGAGAGAGGGTTGTCAGTGCACAGGGCCCTGTCTTAGGGGGGAGGGTGGGATAGCTCAGGGCCTTGGGACAAAGTATAGCTAGCAGCCACAAGGACCCTGGATGGAGTTGGGAGAACAGGGAAGGAGGGAGTGTGTCTATCACAAGAACCCAAGCACGCACAACAGAGAACAGGAAGAAAACGACAGAGAGCTAGGAGTCAGGGAGCGAATACACCCTCCCCTGGATGTCCACTTTCCCTGGCCACCTATATTGGCCCAGACCCCCAGGACCCTTCAGAAGCCCCCTGCCCCCAGACAGCCCTACTGACCGGCTCTCGGAGAACTCCAAGCTGATGACATTCAGCACCTTATCCCGCCGGGCACCACAAAAATAGTCGACGAAGTCACCCAGGCGCATCTTGCAATCAGCCTGACGAGTCACGTCAATTACATCAATCTCCTTGTCAGACCCTGGGGGGACGTAGGGTGAGAAGGACCAGCCCCTGTGCCGCAACCCACCCCACTCCCTTCAGTCTGCCACACACCACATCCCCTAGGTCACTATGGACAACCACCAATGACCCACAGTCTCCCTCCAATGCCTGTTCCCAAATCTGCCAGCCCCACCACAGCCAGGTCATCCCCAGCACTGTGCAGGCCTTACCCACGTAGTGCTCAATGTCACGCACGGAGAAGGTTGGAGGGGGCAGCGTCATGCCCAGCCCATCCTTCTTCAGCACCAAGACGGGAACGCTAAAGCTGTTCTCCTCCAGATACTCGACTGTCAGCTGAGCTCCACTGGGTTTCAGGATCACCTCATCGGCACTGGAAGGGTGGAAAGAAAAGTGGAGGGGGGAAACCAACAAGCAAAGAGACAACCACTTCTGGGGTGGGGTGGCTAGGAATAGCCACACACAACGCCACCTAGAGACAGCTTGCCCAACACTGAGATGCAACCACTCTTGGACAGGTTGGCTGAGCACAGCGACAAGCAACACCATGGGGACAGCTCACCTGATGCTGAAATGCAGCCACCTCTGGGGTGGGGGAAGCTAGGAACAACCACACACAATACCACACATGGACAGATTGTCTGGCACTAAGCTAAAATTTAGGGCTGGAAACCTACCCAACATCGCAGGTACAGTCACTGACTACTGGAGAAATGTCCACAAAGCACGACGCCCCCACAGCACCTGGCCCTAACCACCAGGAGACTGATGCCCAGCCTCACTCTCACCTGGGGAATGTCCGGGCTCGCAGCTCCTTCACGAACTGGGCGCTGCCTGTCCGCACTGTGGCACCTGCCTCTCTGCCCAGCCCTGTATCCTGCTGCTTTTGGGGCCCTCGGCGCCGCTTCACTGCAGGAGACAGGAGATCCCAGCGAGGGAGATACAGCAAGACTGACAGGCCAATTCCCCCCCCCGCAACACAACCAAGCCCAGTCTAGAGAACGAACATCTCTCCCAGGACCATGCCCAGCTGCCCCACTCCACCCCCCAGGATGTCAGCAGATGGGGGGACTCACTGATGGAGGGGCCGCGTGCCACCTGGCAGTTGGGGCAGTGGTACAGATCGATGTCGGCAGCTGCATCTTCTTCCACCCCGACACAGCTGGGGAGAGAGATGGTTGCTTACCACGATCCCGAAGCTCAGACTTACGCACCGGAGAGTAGATGCCCCAAGCCCCACTCCCAGCAGCTTCCCCGGGACTTGAAACTGGGGGTGGGGGGAGATTTAAGGGGATGTTGGAGTCAGCACTAAATTGGTATAACACCCTTACTAGCTGACAACTGGGGGAGTGTTGGGAAATTCAGGGTGGGGGGGGGGGTTGTTAGGGAAATCCTTGCCCACTTCCCAACCCCTGGAACAGCTGGCACCCCCCCATAGAGAAAAGGCCCCGAGCCCCACTCCCTACCCGCCTGAACCAAGCAGCCCCCACCCTGGGGCACAGACGGTACCACCCAGAGGAAAAAGACCCTGAACCCCATTCTCTGTCTCCCTGGACCAGCCGCCCCCGCATCCCCGGGTCAGGCTCGGCATCCCTCAGAGAGGAAAGGCCCGAAGCCCCACTCCGCGCCCCCTGGACCAGCCGACCCCGACCCCACGTCCCATCCCCAGCCCCACCTGCCGTGGAACCAGTCCTGGCAGCCGTCGCACTCGATCATGAAGCGGGTCACGTCGTAGGGCAGGCGGCAGAGGCAATAAACCGGCACCGAGGCCATGGCGGGGCCCAAGCGGGGGCAGGGACTCGGGGCCTCCCGCCCCTCGCTGCGCCCCGCGCCCCTCCCCCTCCCGAGGGGTCCCCGGACCCACTCCGGTCCCGCTCGGCCTGGCCAGGCCCCAAGATCCTGCCGCAGCCTCCAATTCTCAATAAAGTTTATTCAAAACACGGGGCGGGGCCCAGGCGCCATCTTGAGAGCGGCGCGAGGCACGGCCAGGCGAGGCGGCCATCTTGGGAGTGGCCTCACCTGACAAGGGCCCAGGGAGCTGCCATCTTAGGAGTGGCACGGAGCAGAGGGCGGTGCGACACGAATGGCATGGCAGACATCTTGAGAGTAGAAGGGGGATTGCTGCTAGGGCGGCCATTGGGAGAAGGGAAAGCGTGAGCCCCGGCTTCTGGAACCAGCCGTGCCGCCATCTTGAAAGTGGCATAAGCTCCCGCCCCCGCACCCCCGTTCGTGTCCCAGGCCGCCGCCATGATGAGAGTGGCAGACCCCTGGCTCTCAAGTAGGCCAGAGAGTGAACCCAGGAGTCCTGGCTGCCAGCCTGTCCCCGCCTCTAAACGCAAGACCCTCACCGAGAGCCCAGGAGTAAACGCAGGAGCCCTGACCCCCCAGCACTCACCTGCTCTAACCCTTAAACCCCACTCCCTTCCCAGGGCCCAGGAGTCCTGGCTCCCAGCCTAGGGTTACCAGATGTCAGACAAAAGGAGGGCACGTCCTCCTTTTTACCTTCATGGCCTCCGTACAGCAGGCATTTTAAAAATACATGATTTTGTCTGGCTTTTTACTTACCGGGGTTAAAGTATGGTGGAACACCCTATTTTTAGGGGGAAGCATTCCAGGCCCCCCTTCCCCCCCCCCCCAAAACAAAATATTACGTTAATACTACCTTTTCTCCATTTGTCCTCCAGTGTCCTCCTTTTCATACTTCCCTGTCCTCTTCTCTTATGCTTTGGCATCTGGTAACCCTATCCCAGCCCTCTACCAATTGCCACAGACAAGAACAATCCAGCTTAGTCAGTGTTTACTAAAAGAATAGACTTTTATTAAGTAAGTCTCTCTCCACGATCACAGAGGACCGTACCACACACTCAGATCCACCCAAGCAAGACACCTTCCCAAAGCCACCCCCTGCCGGCTTTGCCTCCACCAAACAGTCTTCCTGCATCCCCCCTAAAGCCAGTCTTCCTCCCTAAGTGGGACCCGTCCCAACTTACATGGATAAACTATGGAGCAAGTTGTGGGATTTGGGGCTATGGGACAACAGGGTTCTTATAGTCAAGGGCCGAGGTGCAAGGAAAGAAGAGGTAACATTTATCCACCCACTAATAAACACGTGTCAGTAGCTTTAAAAAAAATGGGGGCAGGTGGGATTTTGAGTGATAAAATTAAACAAAACAAAAAAAAAGACATTTCTTACTTGAATTTTCACTCCCCCACAACATAAATAAAACATACAAATGTAAATTGACAGAATCGCAAGGAAGTAGATAACCTGATTGCTCTTTTCAGTGAAAGATATCTTTGTGTTTAAACAAAACAAAGTGTCTAGGTCCTTATCTTAAAAACATTTTATAGTTTGGGAAAGAAAAATATATGGATAGATATGGTTAAAAAACCTGAAGCTTCTAAATTACCTGAAGAACAGGAGGGCAAAGTGGGGAAAGGAAACTCAGCTGATTTAAAATTAAAAATTAAAAAAAAAAGATGTCACTAGTCATTAGCTCCTACCCCAAAAATCATCTACCAACATACGAGTCCAAAGTTCACAGTCAAAAACGGGTATGTGCCAGGTAGGAGAAGATAGAGCGCTATAAAGAGACTAGATAGATATGGTTTTTGTTTTCTTTTTTCGACATTGGAGGTGGAAAAGTTCAACAAAAATTATTTAAAATCCTCCTTTACCATAAATAGCAGTAAAACCCTCAGTTTTTTAGCATGTAGGATGAGTCGTGAGGTTTGATTTTTTAAAAATTAAATCAGATCAATGTAAAAAAGGAAAAAAAGATTCTATGAGGCAGAGAGGCAAAGAGAAACAGACAGGGACGTGCATGTTTAACAGAAATACAGGTCAGGAAGCAGCTAGTGCCGAGGCTCGGATCTAGTAAATTCCACTAACTAGAATAAAACCAAAGAAACTAGGGCTGCTCATTGCCCAGTTGCGTCTCATGTGCAGGTTTAGAGAGAGACAGATTCCAAAGGCCATCTCATGTGACCTCAGAATCTCAGAACCTGGGGCCATACCTGTGCTGTCATACTTTATATCTCCCTCAAGGCCAGCCTGTTAAAATGACTATCCAAGGTTTGAGCTGCTTCCCCAGGCCAGCCACAAACAACTTTGGAGGATGGATTCTGTTTCATTACTGGGAAAATTATTTTTCCTTAATGGGGTCAAATGAAAATTCAAGAGACGGTGAAAGGGGGGTAGGCTCTGCCACACACACAGCGGACACTGAAAGAGAAAACTGAAGAATCTACACAAGTTAATATGATCTACACATACATCATTCAAAAAAGAAAAGACCGCACGATGCCTGTGTGGTTATCAAATGATTAGCCACTTGATTTAGTGGCCAAAGGGTAGGAATTCAATAGCCATGCCCTGGCCTGAAAGTCTCAAGAGAACAGCAGAACATTTGGTTCAATCTTCTTTTTGCTTTTTTTTTTTTTAAAACTTCGTCAGCATAAAAAAAAGAAACAAAACATAACAAAAATCACTGAAGGGTGCACTTTGTCAACAGGGCTTTGCTGAACCAGAGTCAAAAGCATTAACCTAGGAATTGAAGGGTTAATCCAGAGGCTGCTGCCTGCTGCCAAACCAAGGGTCTGACACAAGCGCTGGTCTCTGTCACACAAGAAGGGTCCTCATTGACGTGTGATTTCAGTTCTCCAGGTTAAATACACAACGAAGACCTGCAGTGAGCTGGATCCCATCTGGGGAACATGGGCCATAGATCCATTGGACTCAACAATGGGTATCAAGTGGCCAAAGCAATGCTAATCAACAGAGGCAGCAGAAGTGGTTCTGTGCCAGCCAAAAAGTGTTTCATCTAGATGAGTTCCAAAGGGGCAGCTGTGTTAGTCTAGTTCAGTAAAAACAAACAAGGAGTCCTATGGCACTTAGACTGATAAATTTATTAATTGTATGAGCTTTTGTGGGGGAAAGTCCCACTTTGTTAGACGCTTTGAAGTAGTGCCTTCAAAGCATCTGAAGAAGTGGGATTTTCTCCCATGAAAGCGCATGCAATAAATAAATTCATTAGTCTTTAAGTGCCACAGGAATCCTTGTTTGTTTCATCTAGATAAGGAAAAGACTGACCCCTGGAGAAATTTAACCTCAAACTGCTACAGGCTGACAGCAAAGACTACTAACTGGCCAACCTAGCACAAGGGGCCAGAGAACTGCACCAGCCTGACAGCCGAGAGAGGGAGGTTAGTCCCATGATTTCAGACCTCCATTGCTGGCCAGTCTGAAACTGAGGCAAGACCTCTCCTCTTGCCTTTGTCTGCTGCCAGACATGGCGACCACAGTCCAAGTGAGTGTTTCAAGCAGTTCCCACATACAACTCTGGGCTTTGATGATTTGTTTGGGGGGTTTTCTACCTTTTTTGAAACAGCTGGAGATGAGCCCCTGGCTACGCTGCTTGGAGCTGCCTGGCTGCAACTGGCACTAGATTTGGGATGGGGAAGTTTCATCTTCCACTGCAGCCTGGGCCTGCTGACATCCTCTGGGCACAGCTCACTGGAACTGATCCCCTGCCATGCCAACCAAACAGCCTCTGGAGAAAATGTCTTTGTTTCACTGCCACCAGTAAGCTCGGTGAGACAACGCCCAGTGCTACGCCAGAACTCACGTTTGGCCTGGGGTTCTAGGGAATGTAAGATCTGCCAGGCCAGGAGCCAGGCTCCAGATCCTTGAAGTTATGGAGGTTCCTACCTCACATGGCCAAAACCAGAGTGATAGCAGGCTGGAAGGGACATCAAAAAGTTGTACAGTTCAGCCTCTGGCACCAGGGTAGCACCAAGTAAACCTAGACCATCCCAGACAGGGATTTGTCCAACCTGTTCTCAAAAACCTCCAACAAAAGGATTCCACAACTTCCCTTGTTCACCCATTTGCAGGGCTGAAGCATGTTCTAGGCTGTTCTTCAGTGAGCTGAACAGAACAAGCTCTTCCTGTTGGGAGCTCTGCCAGAGCCCAGTTCTTGGTGCAGTCAAGACCTCCTGAATGCTGACAGTGAAAGAGGGAGATCTTTTTACTTCCAGTCAGTGCCGTAGGACGTTGAGACATTTCAAAAGGCAACCTAGGTGAGAATTCAGCCCCCCAAGTAGAAGCAGAAGCAGCGACAAAAGTGGCCAAGATTTTCCAGAAGGTACACATTTTCCAGTGTGAGGAATCCAATGGGTGAGTCTGCCAAACAATCCCAAGAAAGATGCTTGTGCAAAGCAAACCAAACTGCCAGCCCCAACCCTGATCAGTTCAAACTCCCATCTTCAGTTGAAACTTACCCTGGTTTTATTTCTACTGTGAATCTAAAACCGGAACCAACGCTGATCTAGTGAAAACTTGTATCACCCCACCTGGCAGGATGCTTATTTCTCTGTATCTCCAATTTTGCTTATATCATTATGGAAGGGCTCAAATCAGATATTTTCCCCTGGACAGGAAGACTCCAAGAGGTGGCAAACAGCCCTTCCATGGGAGTTAATCCCAACTGCTAATCACCCTCTCTGCAAAAAACTGGTGCCTTGTTTTCATTACACCTCTCTCCATTGGCTCACAGAGCCCTGTGGACATCAAAGGTTTTCCAACATAAGCAAGTCCCCCCAATCTCCTGCTAAATGGATCACATTGCTTATATCTCTCCAATCATTTTTATGGCTCTTCTCTCCACCACGGTCTACTTTTATGTTGAAAATCTCTTGAGGCGGCAGGAACAGGGAAAATTTTAAATCTCCCAGAGCACCAGTGGCTGTTTGATGTATTTCAGGATTTCATCAGGGAGATGAACAGCCAGGGTTCATGGGCAGTGATTCCAGGTTTATTTTCCAGATTTAAGAGGAAAATAAACTGCCACACTGAATTGAGCTAAGTGCTGTAAAAATCTGTGCCTTCAAATCACGTTATCCCCCTCCCATCCCACCAAAAAGGGGGTTTATTCTAGGAATAAAAGGTGATTGTAACTTCAGTGAATGAATGCATGTCATCTGTCCAATGATTTGCAATCCCGACTGCTTCACATTAACTCCTTCACGATTTGCAGAAAACAGTCCGTTGTCTTCAGATAGAAGCACTTCATCTGAAGCCTGATTCTGAAATATGGTTAAAGTAATGACAATGACAGACGATGGCGCCACGAGGTGGCACGTCGAAGACACCAACTGCCAATGAGGTTGCTGAGTGACACCTCCCAGTTCTGGTATGCAGGCGTCCTTTGATGGTTGGATCCCGACTTGGCATCAGTTTGAAATAATCAGAGACTGAAGAAAGCTGTCCTAAGTGGTCTTAACCAGCATCAGAGTCAGATTAAACCAGTTTGCGTGCCCCAATCAAAAAAGGGGGTGTTCGCATTTCCTTCCCCTCCCCCATGAGACAGGGGGAAAAAATATAAAGCTTTGCTGAAATTTGGGCTTTTCCCACCTGTTCCTAGTCCCAAAATGCCCACAGCTGAGAACAGCAACTGCTGTGTATGCTGTTGGCGGAAAATTGGCCAACTAGGAATCCATCCCGGCCGGCTGTGTCATGGAGCTGGCCCTGGCTCAGAGGATGTCCACTGAGGAAGAACAGTGGACTTGGGGACAGTGGCACACCATGGAAGCGGCATGCTTGGCAAAGGAAGGACTTAGGAGCATAATGAATTTCAGCCAAAAGGGAAGATGGCCTGTGCTGATGGGTGCGAGGACAGGAGCTTTCCACCCTCGACTGATCTGCACCCTCCTTCACTTGGCTAGATTTGGCAGAGGGTCAGATCCGAGTTCCAGTCTGTCCTGCTCCTAAGAGGGCACCCAGATGGGTGATCCACCTCCTCACAACACACACACACACACACACACACACACATCTGGGGGGCAGGGGCCAGGATGGGAGTTCACAACCCAGCCCCACCACCTGAATGAGCCTCTGGGGGAAGGGCAGTGGATCAGGATATTGCATCTTGCCTGGTCCAATGAGACTTTAAGGAGGTGCCCTCCTCCTCCAAAACAGTCGGTCTCAAACCTCCTGCACTCCCCTCCCATAGGACAGAAACCCTAATCACTCCCCAAGCCCAAAATCCTCATCCACGAGCCAGTTCCTGATCCTCTACCTCCACCACACATACACTATTTGCCAGCCCAGCTGGGCACTGCAGCAAGGAGGCAGGTCTTGGCAGAAGCAGGTAGGGGATCTGTCTGGTTTCAGAGGGACTCCCAACCACCCCTGCCCTCCTGGCAGTGATACATGGAACGTGGGAAACTCTCCCAGCGCCAATCCGGGGCGCTGGATACATCATTTCTATATAGAATCTGTCTCTGTAAATATAATCTCTTTCTTCTCACTATACAAAGCATGGGCGAGCATGCAGATTGCAGCCGACAGAACCTCCACCGTGCTGAGAACCCTCCCCCAAACATGCACCAGGGGTAAAGTACCAGCCCTCGTGCTGCCCAAAATGACTATGGACTGGGAGCATCTGCACCCACAGTACACTGGGGAAATACATTTCCCCCTGGGACTTTTTGGGGCTCAACCCAGAGCAGTGAAGAGTGCAACCTACACGCCTATCAGCGGGCTGATGGAGCCCAGGCATTTAAAGCACCCAGCATTGCAGGTGAGGAGATGACACAACCTCTTAGAGCTCTGAGTTAGACCCCAAAATGTGACATCCCCCCATCTATTCAATCTAGCTGGCTTCCATTTACCAGCTCCCCTTTCATTTAATAAAATGTCTTTCCCTCCCCCTGCTCAAATAGCTGGGGTGATATATAGAATATGTTAAAAAAATAAAAAACCGTTAACTCCCCACCCCAAAAATATTAAAATAAAAAAATAATAAAATACACCGTGCTGTGGAGCCGATCAGCACAATGGGGAGATACTGGGAGGTATAACTCCCCTTCTGCAATGCAGTGGGTTGCAATCCCTGTAATTAGAGGGTCATCTTCTATAATGCATTGGGACACTGTAGGAGCCCACCCCTTTAATTAAGGAATGAACTCCTACAGTGCACTGGGGTGCTGTGTAGACAGTCCTTTTAATTAGGGGGCAATCACCCACAATGCACTGGGATGTTGTAGGAGACCATCCCTTTAATTTGTGGATGAACTCCCACAATGCACTGGGGTGCTGCCTTTCCAACACCTCTGCCTCGGGGCTTGTCATTAAAGATTCCCCCCCCCACCTCCCGAGCTGATACGGCGTCACTCTTCCTTCTGCAGAGCTGGGATGGGCAGCTTGGCATCAGGGCCGTGATCTACCTCCTGCTCCAGCTGCCCGCAGCAGTGGCCCTGGTCGCTGCAGGGGTCAGCGTCTCTGGCTAAGGCACTTTGTAGTGGGGCCTCCTGGCCCCCATTCACCTGTGATGGGGGCTGCCCGCTCTGGAACTCTGCTGCTTTGGCTGCTCCCTCCGACGAACCCTGTGAGGAAAAAGTGCTCAACATAACTAACGCCCACTGGAGCACCAGCCCTGAGGCGTAGTCCCTCTGGAGTGGTGCAGGCAAGGAGCAGACATCTCATATGGGGGGGGTTTATCCCTGCTTCCCAGAGCACGGAACATGCCTAGGCTGTGGAACACCAAGGACAGGCTATGACGACCATGCCATGCCCCAGCTGTGGGGCAGGTGGGGGCACAAAAAAGGGCTGCATTCTCCCCCCATCTGGGGCAAGGGAAAGGCAAACACACATACCTGCTTGGTAAGTTTCTTGTTTCCTTTGGGGAGTTTTCCAGACCCGTCTCGACTGCGCCTGGGGCGGAGAAAAATACTGCTCATTAGCTAACAGCAGGGTTGTTCCACTGATGCCCCAACAATAAGCATAACTAAGTAACAGGCCTAATAACCAGAGTGACGTTAATGAGGATAAAGAACAATCTAACAATTACACATGCTACTAGGCGGAGGGCTGGCGTAGCTGGTGCTGAGATGCAGCCACCTCTGAGGTGGGCAGCTGGGGAACAGTCAGATATATCATCATACGGGGATGCCTCATCTGGTGCTGAGATGACACAAAGGAGAATATCGCTCTCCCAGCAGCTAATAGAGCCTCTCTGCATGCCACCCCTCAGTGTGCCACAGTACTTACCCCTTCCCTGGCCCCCCGACAGACACCACCTGCATCCCGAAGGAGCCCCGCCCCCGCGAGGGCTTACTGCCTGCCCACTGGCCAACGACCATGCCTGCAATCTCCAGCTTGCCCCCGTGGGGTGGGATGGGGTGGAGACCTAGGGAAGGCAAAACAGAGATAGGACATGAGTGAGGGGCAGCACTACACCTCTCAGTCTCAGAAGGAAGGGACAACAGCAGAACATCAGCTTTCAGGTCACAAACAGGGTCTACAGAGAGCCTGAGCTGGTAGCATTGACAAAACAAAGCTGCCCCAAAGTGTCTCAATAGGATGGTGGCCCCCAGCCCCACATTCCACTTGTGCCGGGGGGGGGGGACGACGGACGCCTCCCAGCCCGTGCCCTGAAGCAGGCACACACTCCAGTCCTCAATGCCCTGCTGTGAGTGGGGCCCCAGAACAAAGGGGTGAGGCTGTGGGGGAGGGCCAGACAAATCACACCTGTGAATCCTCGGCTCCTCCCAGGGGGTGGTGGCAGCACAGAGCCCATAGGGCGGGGATATAGAGACATCTGGTAGAAAGGTGCAGCCACTGTGGGCACAAAGGGGGGTGGAGGAAGCAAAGGGGGCGGAGCTTGGCGGTTGAGGTTCACGCCCTCCAGGATGCTCTGTCTCATTCTCTCCACTTTGGCTGCCTGCTCGGTCTGAGGGAAAAAGGGAAGTGGGAGAGCAGATCAATCCAGCTGACACCCCATCCCACCCACCTGCCCCAGTGTCAGCACAGTCATTTACTATCAGACCAGTAGGGGCAAACTCTCAAACCCCCTCCCACCCACTAAGTCAGGAAGAGAACCTAAGCACCCTGGCTCCCAGCCTCCCTCCTCTAACCACTTGACCCTTCCCTCCCAGCCCTGGGTCAGGAGAGAACCCAGGCATCCTGGCTCCCAGCCCCCACTCTAATCACTTGACCTCCCTCCCCTCCCAGAGCCAGGGAAAGAATCCAGGACTGCTGGCCATACCTGCCCATCACACAGGTCAATGAGAGGTGCCCTGTCGCGGGTGGCTTTGATGAGCTTACTCTGGAAGAGTTTGCCGTCAAAGTAGATCCAGGGGCAGCAGTGTTCCCAGGGCACTGGCTGCCCACAGGCATCATTGGCAAACAGAGCTGTGTCTACTCCACTCATGAAGAGGGCTGCCAACTGTACACCCCGGGCATCCAGCTTCTCAATCTGCAATGGAACCATTCATGTCACTTTAACCTGTGTAAGAATTCAGCCACCTCTGGGGCAGGACAGCTGGGGAACAGCCACCCATAATGTCATGTGAGGAGACTTGGCCAGCACTGAGATGCAGCCACACTGAGGCATGGCAGCTGAAAAACAGAAAAGATCAACACTACTTAGGCTAGTAAAGGAATAACTGCCCAGTGAGGTTTGTGGAAAGAACCCAGGAGTTCTGCATGCCAGCCCCCCACCCTGCCACTAACCACTAGACCCCACTCCCATTCCCCTTTCTCTCAAAGAACTCCCATGGTGGCTGTGACACACTGTACCACCTGTTCACCTCTTTGACAAGTCTAGAATAATTTCTGGACAAAGCAAGTCTGATGAGGTATCATTTGAAAATTCATAATCCACTGAACTGTCCTGGCCACACATGTAGCAACGCTGTGTGGGACACCAGCAGATCCCACCGCATTGCACTGCTGCAACATATTCTGAAGTTCAGAAAAGCAGGCCCTAAGACATTCTTCGAGACAAAAGACACAGACACCCCAGAGATCTCAGCAAATCGAAGGGACAGCGCGTAGGCTGCTGACTGGATAGGCAGCCATTCTTTGGCAGGAAGAAGGGTGTGAACAGGAACTTTAAAATGTGGCAAAGACACATCTGAGGGTTCTTGTGTAAACTGACTGTCTCCTGCCTCAAGGCTAGCTGGACATAATCCTCATAGAGAGGTGAAGGCCTCACAATGAGGCCGAGAGGATCCCAGATCACCTTTCCCCTTCCCTCTCCTCACAGGAGCAATAGCATTTGAAAGACAAAGTGAAGTGCAGCAGATCCTGACTCAGAGCTCCAGCCAGCCTGCAGTGAGCAGATGGCAGAGGGCTGTCTCAGGAAGTTTTCTGATGGCCTCAAAGTGAAGCTGCCAACTGTCACTGGTGGGCACTCTGATAATTTTTCTTCAAAGAGTTAACTAGTTTTAGGAAACATAAATAAATGTTCAAATCATGGCCATGTATTTACAGATGGTTTTATCTGCAGACTCAATTATAAAAATAATGGACAGGTGTTGCTAGGGTTTACCAGACCTAATGAGAACAAAAACACAAAGAAGGTACATTCCATGTTCTTGTCTCTTCTGATTGATGGTTTTGCTGTTTTGGTTCCTTTTGGACTTGGTGGACCCCCTATCTTGCCATCCCCCTCAACCTCTCTATAGTTAACAAATGGGTAGGATGGTTCCAGACAAGTCAGGTGTCTGTCATAGAAAGAGCAGGCCCTGTGCAGATCACTTCCCATTGACACAGGGACAGACCTCCTTGCAGTTTGGTTTGTTCGGGGGAGAGCTGGGCAGGCCAAGAGGTGTGTCTCAGGGGCAGGTAGAGCTGGGCAATTTGCATGGGTGAGGTCACATAGGCCCCCTACCTTCAGCTCCTGGAGATGATCAGGCTCGTACAGCTGGGGGGAAACTGCTTGAGCCAGGAACACGTCCAGCTCGTGCCTGTGAAGGACCCTCCCTCCAGGCCACTGCATCATGTAACTGAGAAGAGAAGATAGGTCGTGAAACCAAAGGCAGTGGGGCCCCATGGCCAAAGCAGAAGGCACTGGGAGCCAGGACTCCTGGGTTCTCTCCCTGCCTATAAGAGGGCAGTGGGGCCCAGTATTGGGGGGGGCAGGGGCCAGGACTCCTGGGTTCTCTCACTGGTGGGCTGGGAGCTCACTCCCTGCACTCTCCCCCTCCCAAGCACTCAGACCACTCACCGCAGCACACAGCACATCAGCAGCAGGTGTGTAGGCACGTTTGCAGGGTTCAGCAGGCCAGGTGTGTCAGCCCTCATGCAGGCCAGGAAGGCCCTCATGCGCCGGTTCTTGTCCTCCACTGCCTTCCCCAGCCACAGCTTCCTCAGGTTGGGGCAGGTCCATTCACGGAAGGCCAGGGCTGAGACCAGCTCCGGTGTCTGCGGGGACTTCCCCTTGTATGCTGCCCACTCCTTGATGATGACTGGGGGCACTGCAGGGGCAAGGGCAGCACCAGCAGAATGAGAGGGCAAGGGGTTCATGTTCTCATGGCTAGGGACAGAACCTAGGAGTCCTGGCTTCCCCCCACACCCCAACCCCACCCAGAGCCAGGCAGCAAGTCCAGGTGTTCTGGCTCCCAGTCCTCCCCCACCACCCACTCTAATCACTAGATTACCCAGCCAGAGAAGAAGATAAAACCCAGGCATCCAGGGACCACTGTTCTGCCATGGGGGCACCTACCCTCCGTGGGGATGCGGCGGCGAACAGCCAGGCGCTCCACCCGGCGCTGGTTCTCAGCGACGCCAAACAGCACCCCATAGATATGCTGGCGGGCAGCACGGAAGAGGACAGCAGCTGGAGGCAACTCGGTGTTACATTCGTCCTCAATGCACACCGGAAGCTTGATCTCACCCTGCACCACAACGTCAGGAGAGAAACTGAAATCAGGAGGCCTGGCTTCCCACTGCCCCCAGTTCCAACCCACCAGAATACACCCACAGCAACCCAGGCCCTGGTTCCCAACCCCCCTGCCTCTCCAATCACTAGACCCCCACACCTGTCCAGAGTCAGGAGAGAACCCAGGCTTCCTGGCTCCCCACCATCCCTCTGATCCAATCAACCAGACCCTACCCCCTGCCCCCCAGTGCCAGGAGAGAACCCAGGCTTCCTGAAGCCAGGCTCACCTTGGTAAGAACATGGTAGATGGAGGGGTACATCAGGCCCCGACGGTGCCGGTGCTCGGCCACCCGCAGGACCTCAGGGGCGACGGGGGGCAGCGGGGGGGGTGGTTATGTCCATGTGGTTGCGGGTGGCCATGGAGAGCAGTGAGGGGATGGGATGCTCAGGGCCAGCCAGAGTCCTGTCGGTGTCACTGGAGCCCCCTGCCTGCTCCCAGCCCTGCCTCAGCTTCTCAGCAGGGATCTCCTCCCAGGCAGACTTGGGCTGCAGCACCTCAGAGACATGGCTGGTGAGGAGACAAGGGGCAAATGATGGCTCACTCCCCTCCCAAAACCTGGGACAGAACCCAGGAGTCCTGGCTCCCAGCCCCACCCCTGCTCTAACTGCTAGACCCCATCCTTTCTAGAGCCAGGAAAAGAACACAGAAGTCCTGGCTTCCACCCCACTCTAGCCTGCACTCACTTGGCACTGCCTCCATTGTGTTCTTCGCCATCACTGGAGGAGGGCGAGGAGGCCGGCCCGGAGGAAGGGGCCAGTTTGGGGCCCCGGAGGTGGCTGGGGAACTTGGCATCATAACTGCTGGGCCAACTGTTGAAGTCACTGCCCTTCAGGATGGGGTCTTCATGGAAGGGGTGCACATCTCCAAGCGGGTGAGAGGCAAAGAGGAAGCTGGCGCTCAGTCCGGGGGGGGAAGGTGGCAGCTGAGGAGGAAGGTGGGGCTGGTGGCTGATACTGCATCTTTGGCCCCAGATGGGATTGGAACTGGGTGAAAGAAAAAGAGATGGGCAAAAAGAAGAAGGCCTCCCTCCCCTGGCAGACCCAAGAGAGAACTCAGGAGTCCTGGCTTCCAGCCTACCCTTCTCCAACTACCCCACCTCATTCCCCTTCCATGGCCAGAAGAGAACCCAGGAGTCCAGGCTCCTAGCTCTGTTCCCTTCTGTAACCCCTAGACCCCACTCCCTCTGAGAGTGCCCAGGAGTTAAGGTCTTCCAGCCTGCCCCCATCCCACTCCTGCTTGAACCCACTGACTCCATATATTCCAGTCCCATGCCCCCCATATCAGAACATACCATTGGCTTCCCTGTGGAGAGGGATCCCACTGGACTGCGCTGCACAGGAGCTGCCCCTCCGAAGTGGTTGGGTCCACACCCTGGCACTGAGACACAGAACGGGGCTTTCACTGGAGTCTGAACTAGTTCCCCCAGTGCCTGCCCAGGGAATGGAGCGGGGATCTAGTGGTTAGAGCAGAGGGGGGGGGGGAACCCAGGACTCCTGGGTTCTGTCACAAGGGCTGCAGGGAAGAGTAGGGCCTGGTGGTTAGAGCTGGGAGTCTGGATAGCTCTGCTCAGCCTTAGAAGACCTGCTGCTTCTGACACCATGGTATTCAGGCCTGCAGGGCCACTGTGGGGAACGGGGCAGGAGGGCAGGCTGTGGGGAGAGCTCCCCACTCTTTCAGCCCCAGCCTCTAATAGCAGGAGGCGCTGTGGGAAACAACCAGTTTCAGATACTCACGTACAAATGAGGATGGGCACACAGGAGGTGGGGGCATCTTGGCAGTCACGGAATAATAATCCACAGCTTTCTTGAAGCGCTCAATTTTATCCTCTGTCCTGGACTGGGGAAGCAGAGAGAAGAGACCGGCAGGAGAACGAGGGCTAAGAGAGGCCCAGAACCAGGGCTTTGTCCTCAAGCCCTGTACTGGGGATTGAACTCATCCCCTCAAGGCAAGAGGTGAAGATAGATTGGGGCTGCTCTGCTCCACCTCTGCCACTACAAAGCAAAATTGGACTGTGATGTTACCCCACCAGGCTTGGGAGCTGGACTCCACAAATAGATGAGGCAGAAGCTACCATGCCAGGGGCCCTGACTACGGTGGAGTGAAATCACAGCACTCAGGGGCCTGGATCAGCATCTCCAGTCAAATCCTCCCTGCTCACCTGGGAGTGTTTGAAGACATCTCTCCCCACGGCATCTAGGTCACAGGGGTCCTTGATGGCGCCCACATACTCAGAGACAGCCTTGATCACCACATCACAGGGGGGCAGCACCAGCTGATGGGCTCGGACCTGAGCAGGGGTAGGGGGGTGGGCACACAGACAGTGCTCAGCATCTCACACGCCATGGGCAGCTGTGCTGAGAGCTCCACCCTCCATCACCCCCTGACCATAAAGGCCTGCCTACCTAGTCCCCAGACTCTCCAACCCCATGCTCCCTGACCATAGAGACCTTCCTAGACAGTCCCCAATCCTCCACCCTCTGCTCCCTGACCACAGAGACCTGCCCAGACAGTCACCAAACCACCCATGCTCTGAACAGAGACCTATGTAGAGGCCCCCAGTGCTGCCCACACACATCATGTGCTTCCTGATCAGATAGTGGAGTCTCTACCCCACATGTGCTCTCTGCCCATAGACTCTTCCCCGGAGTAAACCTCAAACCCCGCCCCCTCCCACTTAGCTCCTTGACCACAGGACTCAGCCTAGGAATATCCCCCATCACCTCAGTTCTCTCAGTATAGACCTCATGTCTAGGATGGTCCTAACATCTCCCTCACCCTGTCAGCTGGGGCACTATAATCTGCTGCAGTTTACAGAATGAAGAAGCTGAGTCACAAATATAACGAGGGACTCACCTCTAAGCCTCATGGTGACTAAGTGTCAGAAAAACTATATCCACGAGCTCTGGCTCCCAAATCTCCCCGCTCTGACCCTAGCCCCCACTAGCCTCCCAAAGAACCCAGAAGTCCTGGCTCCCAACCATCACTCCTACCCACAATGCCTATCCAACCCCACACCTTTGGGGCAAAACCAGGGAACATGGCACTACCTTGAGTGATGCCAATGGGTGGTCTGGCCCCAGCAGGCTCCAGTGGAAAGCAGCCAGGTCCTCATCCGGAAGGATGTGGTTACCTGGGGGAAGGCAGGAATAACACTGGTTACTACGCCCCAGTGGGGTCCATTTTACTCACCCCATCTCCAAAGAAAAGGGGGTACCATGGAGCTCTCTCATTGGAGAAGGTCTCAGGCTATAAAGCCAGAAAGCTGGAACTTCTATGCAAATGAGACATACCCTTATTTGAATATTTAATAGCCATAGTCTTATTTGCATATAAGCACTTTCGCTCTCTCTAAATCCTTTCCTACTTATCCTCTACCCTGCCTAAAGTGGTCCCCAGCCCCCAACTTCCTCCCAAATCATAGAGACCCTTGCTTGCCCTTCATCACCAATGTGTTCCAACCATAGAGTTCCAGGCTAGAATGGTCAGCAAAGTTCCTTTCTATAGAGTAGTTCCCAATTCCCACCCCCACATGAGCTCTCTGACCATACAGCTGGTGCCTAAAGTGACTCCAACACTCCTCCATGTTGCCCTTATGCTTTACCACACAAGTGCTGTCTAGTGATCTCCAACCTCTCCTGGGCCCTCTAACCATAGAGACTCTGTCCACAGAGTGGCCCAAGCACCTTTGTTTAGGTCACTTCCTAGTCCAGTTCCCAACACCAATATGCCTCCCTCGAAACACAGTGACCTTGACTAGAGCGGTCTCCAACACCCCCATATCCTCCAAACCAGAGACCCTGCCTAGAGCAGTCTCCAACAGTCCCATATCCCCAAAACCACAAAGATCTTGTTTAGAGTGGTCCGCAACACTCTCATATCCCCCAAACCATTCTGACCCTGCCTCAAGCAGTCCTCCATCCCCTCACATCCTCCCTGACTCTACAGCATCTTTTCCATCCATCCCTCCCACAGCCACAGAGAGCTGGCCAGAGTGACTGCCTCAGCAGCCTCTCTACCCATCACACTTAAAGTCCCTGAAGTCAGCACTCTGTGGCAGTGGGGTGGGGGGGCAGCTCTCCTAGCCTAGAAGAATAAGACCCTTTCTCAATCTCTCCAGGCCACACAGCAAGTAGCACTCTCCTCCCAGAGGGATGATCTCCACTGCCCTGCTCCATCTGCGTGTGTGTGCCTGTGTCCCATGCGCCCCTCACAAGCCCCAGCTGTCCCTACCTAGCAGGGCAGCGAAGATGGGGAAGCTGGAGACCTTGAGCCCCAACTGCTTGGCCACCTGGTGCATGAGGAACTGATTGGTGGTGAGGCTCTTGCCATTCCAGCTCAGCTTGAGGGCATGGGCACTGTAGTAGCATGGCACACTGGCCAGGGCGAACTCCGAATCGTGGGCCAGGAGCCCATGGAAGCCACGCTCTCGGAAGAAGGACATCACCTCCAGGTGATGATCCTCCAGGCTCTGGAAGACCTGCGGGTAGGGGGAGATGGGCAAATTTGATGGTGGCAACACAAGGCAGGAAAAGGAGGCCCACATAAGGCCCCTCACTGTTCGGGGGCTGGGGGAGCAAAGCATAGGGAAGGAAATGGAGAGTAGAAGGGCAAAAGGGAAAACACAACAGTGCATTGAGGGATGCAATCAGCAGGTGCCATCTCAGCTCAGAGGAATGAGAAGAGGATATTGGTAGCTCTTTGCTGTATTTCTTTTCCCCTGTCAACACAACCGCAGTCCTGCTTAAGGATCCAAGGACTTGGTACTGGCCCTCGCCTAGGCCAGATCCATAGCTATTTGTGCTCACCCCATACTGGGTGACCCCAAAACAGGGGGCCTGGCCCAACATACCCGCCCCACCCACCAGTCGGCTAGAAGGCTTCAACAATTTTGGTGCGAAAGGGGCCATAGGTTGGAAGGGCTCATGTTATGCCCGGGATGCAGAGCTGAGGGTGGACAGGCACAGCAAGGTGGGCTTAAAGCAGGTGCAAGGGGCAGTTGCATGGAGCAAGCAGGGACGCCAGCTAGAGGCATGGGAAGTGCTGAGGCACACAAGAGATGGGGCGAAACCACCCTCTCCTACCTTGACCCGGAAGCGGATCATGGCCAGGCGGACACAATGCCCCAGGCAGGCAGGGGGCAGGAACCAGGCTCGGGGGGGGCGGAGTGCCCTTGTTGCCCACGTGGCTGGCGATGAGCTGGGCTGTTTGCCGTTCAGCCTGGGCCTTGCGGCCCCACTCAGGCAGCCGCTCCTTGCCCAACCCACCGTTGAAGATGACCGCCAGCTCCAAAGCGCCATGGTAGAGGCAGGCCTGGGACAGGGCCGCCAGGTAGCCCACCATAGCATTCCATTGGCCACCGCACACCCAGTCCGTCTGGTAGCCGCCATACAGCCGCTGCAGGGCTGAGTCTGCGTCCACCAGCAGCCGGGCCGGGCATGCTGATGCCAAGCCCGGAGCATGCTGGGAGTGGGCTGACGCCAACCCCGGAGCATGCTGGGAATGGGCTGATGCCAACCCCGGAGCATTCTGGGAATGGGCTGATGCCAACCCCGGAGCATGCTGGGAGTGCGCTCCTGGCGCATGCTGGGAATGGGCTACTGGCGCCATCCCCGGAACATGCTGGGAGTGGGCCGCCAACCCCGGAGCATGCTGGGAGTGGGCTGCCGATGCCAGCCCTGGAGCATGCTGGGAGTGCGCCCCTGGGACATGCTGGGAATGGGCCACTGATGCCAGCCCCAGGGCAGGCTGGGAGTGGGTAGCCAGAGCTGGGGCATAGGACCCAGCCACAGGGTGGAGGTAGCCAGCCAGGCCACAGTAGGGTTGCCCACGACCCCCCACGGCCCGGGCTAGCTTGAGCAGGTCGACAGGCACCACCGCGCCCGGGCAGCGCTTCTCCACGAACTCCTGGAAGCCCTGGACCCCCATCGCCCTGGGCCCCACGTGAGCTAGGGCGAGGGGGGGGCTAGACCCCCCCCTCCCCTAGGCGGGGGCTGCCTCCTGGGCTCCTCCCACCCCCTCACAGCTCCCAGTACTTGGGGGTGGCCGTATCCGCCATGTTGTAGCTTTCTTCTCCTTCTCCGCCTCCCCGCCAACCCCGCCCGCCGAGCCGCGGGGCACGTCGGGAGCTGTAGGTTTTTTTTGTTTTTTTACCCACAATGCCCTCAAAACACTCCATGGCAGGGTCAAAGAGCGGGACTACAGATTCCTACAGGCCATGCGGAGCGAACAGCGCCCTCCCGCCTTGTCCAGGCTGCCGTCGCAGGGGCCCATGGCAATTGTAGTCATCGCCATCCGGACTCCCCGTCCCCACAGAGAACGGGAGAAGCTCGACACTGCGACTCTTGGCAGCCCGACGAAAAGCGCAACACACCCCACACTCTCCTTCCGCTACGTAGTTCTGTGCATATGGCAGCGTACGGCCTTATGGGAGTCGTAGTGCTAGATCCTACGCTGCCTTGTACCCAAAGATCGCCATCTTGTCGGGGGAGGTGCGTCTCTCCCAAAGGATCATGGGAGTTGCAGTCCAGCTTCCCGGAGACTGGCATCGCGTCTTGTCGCAAAGCCTCGCGGGAGTTGTGGTGAGAGTTCAGGACCCCAGCTTATCCGTCCCACAGCCTCATGGGAACTGTAGTCCCCGCCCGCCCGCAGTGTAGCGCGAGAACTGAGATTCCCTGCAGCGGACTCTTGGCCTCAATTGACAAGCCGCCCCCAGGCCTCATGGGAAGTGTAGTCCACTCGCCCCCCCCCCTTCCTGCCGACAATTCCCAGTAGCCTTCGCTCACCCAGCGCACACAGGGGAAAGGGCAGAGACCAGCATGCCCCCTGCGAACAGAGGAGGGAGGATCTCACACATTACCCAGAACCCTCTGCGAGGGAGCAGGGCTTTTACGCTCTACCTTACCCAAAATCCTGGCTGACAAGGCCTCACTCTTCCCAGCCTGATAGGTGGTGAGGGGGGAAGGATCCAGGACTGTACTCCAGTCCTTGCTCACAGCAGCCCCAGCTGAGCCATCCCAGCCACACATACCTATATGGATGGAGAGTCCCCACCCCTGCCCCCTATTTAGGGTTACCAGATGTCAGGCAAAAGGACATGTCCGCCTTTTTACCTTCACGTCCTCCATCTGGCAGGCTTTTAAAAATACATGATTTTGTCTGGCTTTTTACTTATAGAGGTTAAAGTATGCTAGAAACACCCCCGGGACACCCTATTTTTAGGGGGAAGTGTTCCAGGGCCCCTTAAAAACAAAAATATTACATTAACACTACATTTTTTCCACCTGTCCTCCAGTGTCCTCCTTTTTGTACTTCCCTATCCTCCTTTCCAGGTTTTGGTATCTGGTAACCCTACCCCTACTCCCCGTCCTAGGGTCATGTTTTTCCCTAATACTCAACATGGACCCTACAACTTGAACCCATTGCTCCTTATTCTATCAGCCATTACTGAGCATAGCCTCACTCCCTCCCCCGTTTAACCCCCCCCCCCAGTAGTTGAAAGTTATCAAATTGTCCCTTGTTCATCTCTTCTGCAGACTAAGCAAGCCTAGTTCCCTCAATCTCTCATCAGCCATGCACTCCAGCTCCTTTTCCATTGCTCTCCACTGTACTCTCCAATTTGTCCTCTTCGTTTCTGTAGGAGAACCCCAAAACTGGACCCAGCACTCCAAATGAGGTTGTACCAATGCTGAATAGAGAGGAATGACGACATCCCTCAATCTGCTGGCAGTATGCCTACTAATGCAGTCCTATATGCCGTCAGTCTCCCTGGGAATAAGACCACACTGTTGACTCTCTCCAGTTTCATATCCACTGTAACCTGCAGGTCCATTTCTGCAGAACTGTTGTCTGACTAGTCAGTGTCAACGGAGGTGGCAGCCATGATGGCCACCCCGCCCCACACATAGCCCCCTGGATTATGCTCCCTGATGGGCCTCCATCTCCGGGCCATCCAGCACAAGGGGAAAGAGTGTTAAGTATCAATCTCCCCTGATGGCTCTCAATCTCCTGTGTGAGTTTCTTCCTCCCTAGCTTTGTGTCAACAAGAAGGGGGGTGAGTTCCTATCCCCCCTGAACAGTTTCTCAGCACCCCCATCACCACGAAGGAGGGGTCATTGTCTGGGGTCCCAGTTTTATCATTGGTCCTGACCAGGATCCTTCTCCTAATTGGCTATTTTTACTCTGGCTGGGCAAAATTCTATTAAAACCCCCTGTCTCAGCTAGCTTGTTGTTCTCCCACCCTCGAATGCTAAAGGGCACGTCGCGACCGGTCGGACTGATCCCCCGACTGAGACAGGGAGTACCCGTCCCCGAGACCCTTCTTTTTTTTGGGGGGTGTACACGGATTGCCGGCCGAACGATTAAGTGCTGAGATGCTGCAGCTGGTCTGCCTCCTCGCTTTGGGTTCTACTGCGGTCCTGGGACAGGTATTATAAATCGATATAGGCCTCCTACCTTCTCTTAATCATTCTACTTGGTACCATTTATATATAGTCTGTGATTGTAGCTTCTTCACCTGAGCTTTGCATAGTTTGTGTAGTTATTATTTTCTCTGTATCCTGCATAATCTTTTTATGATATAGTTGTTTAAGGTCTAGCATAGTTTTATGTTGTTAATTTGCCAGGTGTTTTGTTAGTCATTTGTATTTTGCATCCTTCTTACTGTATAATTGTTCATTACTCTGCTTCTGCTCTAAACTGCTGGCCCCAAACTTCCCCAGTGTACACGGGGGGAGTGTGGGGGTTTATTTTTCTCTCATCTGACTTTTTTCATTCTGCCGCCCACCCTTCTTGGCTAGCAAGGAGGAATGGCTTCCAGCCATTGGTAAATATACGTCGGGTGGGCTGGTCAGTGCCTATACCGATGTTGAGGCAGTAAAAGGCCAGAAAAGTCCTTGACTTATTATGGCCACCCTCTTGTAGGTCATTAATCCATACTGTTATTTAACTATAAGTACTTTGGTAGGTTGTAAGTGTTTTGCATAGACTTACATGCTTTATCCTGTTGTTTGGCTGGAGCTGTTTTACAGGTGCTTTATATAGACTCTTGCTCCACACTGTTACTTGGTTATAAGTGCTTTGCATAGGTTTTTAGCTTTATATTGTCATTTAGTTATAAGTGTTCATTTAGATTTTGCTTTATGCTATTAGCTGGTTATAAGTGTCCTATATAGATTTTTGCTTCATATTGTTAGTTGATTACAAGTGTTTTTGTATAGATCTCCTTGTTTTACACTGTTAAGTGGTTAAAGGTGTTTAAGGTGTCACTATAAAAGTAGTTTTTTTTGTTTAATTGAACTGGTGTCTGTCTCATTGGTGGGTATCGCTGGTCCATCCCAGTCACATCGCGAACCCGGGGTTCAACAGTCAGTCCCCCTTCTGTGGCCTTGCTTGAGATTGTTCCCATCCTAGTGCAGTACTCTGCACTTGTCTTTGTTCAAGCTCATCAAATTTCTTTTAATCCAATCCTCCAATTTGTCTAAGTCACTCTATATCCTACCCGTCCTCCCATCTATCTGCCACTCTCCAGAGCTTAGTTTTATCCACAAACTTGCTGAGGGTGCAATTTACCCCACCTGCCAGATTATTAATGATGTTTAACAAAACATACCTGAGGCCCTGCCCTGGGATATTCCACATGTTACTGGCTACTAGCTAGATGGACATCAAGCCATTGACCACTATCCACTCAGCCCAATGTTCTAGCCAGTTTGCTATCCATTTTACCAACCCATACAACTTTAACTTGCTGGCAAGAATACAATGGGAGACCCTATCAAAAGCTTTGCTAAAGTCAAGATATATCAGCATGTTCACTGCTTTCCTAAGACCCAGAGTCAGTCATCTCAAAGAAGGCCATCAGGTTAGTCAGGAATGACTTGCCTTTGGTGAATCCATTCTGACTGTTCCTGATCATTTTCTCCTCTACCACATGACCTGCTCCATGATTTTTCCAGGGACTGAGGTGAAGCTGACTGGTTTGTAGCTCCCCAGATCCTCCTCCTCCCCGTTTCTGAAGATGGGCACTAGATTTGCCATTCTCCAATCACCGCAAATTTTCAAAGGAAATGGCCAATGGCTTTGCAATCACATCAGCCAACTCCTTCTGCATCTTTGCATGTATTAGATCCAGCTCCGTAGACTTATGAATGCCTAACTTTTTTAAAAAGTCCTCAACCTGCTCTTTCACCACCAAGGCTGGCACACCTCCTCTCAATTCTGTGATTCCCAATGCACTAACCTGGGAGCTGAACTCTTCCATGAAGACAGAGTCAAAAAAAAAAAAACCCCAAAAAAAAACGCATTGAGAACTTCAGTTTTTTCCACGTCATCTGTCACTAGGTTGCCTCTCCCATTCAGTAAGTTGCCCACACCACTTTCCCTGACCATCTTGTTGTTACTAACATACCTGTAGGAACCCTTCATGTCCCTTGCTAGCTGCAACTCCAGTTGCATTTTGGCCTTCCTATTTCAGCCGCGCATGCTCGAGCAGCATTCTTATACTTTTCCCTAGTCATCTGACCAAAAGCTTCCACCTCCTGTAAGCTGCTTTTTTGTCTGTAAACTCACCAAAGACTTCTCTGTTAAGCAAACCTGGTTGGCTGCCATATTTGCTATTCTTTCTGCATATTGGGATGGTTTGTTCCTGTGTCCTTAGTAAGGTTCTTTAAAATACAGTCAGCTCTCCTGGACTCCTTTCCGCCTCATAGGAGATCCTGCCCCTTAGCTCCCTAAGAGACTCAAAGTCTGCTTTTTTGAAGCCCAGGGTTCATATCCTGTTGTTCTTTCTTCCTTCTGTCAGGATCCTGAATTCAACCACCTCATGATGTCTGCTGCCCAGGTTACCACCCACTTCTACTTCTCATAGCAATTTGTCACTGTCTGTGAGTCACAGGTCAAGAGGAGCATGGATCCTTGTAGGTTCCTCCATCATTTGCACAAGGAAGTTGAAGTTGTCAGCAACCTTCCTGGATTGTCTGCTCCACTATATTGCTCTCCAAGCAGATGTCCGGGTGACTGAAGTCCCCCATGGAAACCAAGGCCGGTGGTCTGGAAACTGTTACTAGTTAACTGAAGAAAGTCTCGTCTACCTGATCCTCCTGGTCTGGTCTCTAACAGATTCCCACCACAATATCACCCTTGTTGCTCTCATCTCTAAACTTAAGCCAGAGACTCACAACAGGCTGTTTTCCACTTTCATAATGGAGATGTGAGCACTTGTACTGCTCTCTTACATGCAGTGCAACTCCTCCACCGTTTCTCCCCGCCTGTCCTTCCTGAACAATTAATACCTCTTTATGGCAGTGCTCCAGTCAGTTGTGTTATCCCACCAAGCCTTGGTTATTCCAATCATATCACAGCTCCTTGACTGTGCCAGGACTTCCAATTCTTCCTTCATCTTTCCCAGGCTTCTTACGTTCATGTACAGGCACCTAAGATAATTCGTTGATTGCCTCCTCTGTTGCAGCCTCCTCCTGGCATCTCACTGCTCCTGTACCTCTGGGCTTAGCTCTCCAACCCCAGGCAAGCCTAATTTAAAGCCATTCTCACCAGGTTAGCCAGTCTGCCTGTGAAGATGCTCTTCCCTCTCTTTGTTAGCTGGATCCCATCTCTTGCTAGCAATCCTTCTTAGAACAACATGCCGTGGTTGAAGAATCCAAAGCCCCCTCCAGTTCCACCTGCATGATCATGCATTTACTTCCACAATTTAATGGTTCTTACCTGGGCCTTTTCCCTCCACAGGGAGGATGGATGAGACCACCACTTGCACCTCAAAATCCTTTATCCTTCTTCCCAGACCTACATAGTCTGCAGTGATCTGCATAAGGTTGTTCTTGGCAGTGTCATGGCCAGCAATCCTCTCTGCAAACAGGTGAGGACCCTCATAGATTCTACCCAGGGTCCTCTATGGGAAAGCAACTGGGAAGTACTTCAATTTAGGTGCCTAATACTGACCTCCAGGCTGCTGGCTGGTGTGAATCACAGCAGTGTTGTCAGTGTGGATGGAGCACCTCCACCATGCACCAGCTAAGCTCTGAGCCCAGCCCAGAAGGTAAAGGTATGCGGCTACATTCCTGCATTTCCCAAATAACCACTTCCTTATGAAAAGTTAGTCCTGCCTTTCTCAGGCCAGGCCCCTGGTCTCACCAGATCACTTGTTTTCCCAGTCATCTATTCATGCTGGCTGGGGATGGAAGCTTGTGAAAGAAGTGGAGAGTTTTTGCCTTGGTGTCCCCCTGAAATGCTGCTAGAATGAACTGGAAATTTAAAGCCACAAAAAGAAAAAGATATTAAAAAACGAAAATCCAAATGTATTTTAGGTTAACATAGTTTTCACCAAACATTTCACCTTTACAGAGTAAGAACGTGTAAAATGAAATGAAACAGCTCAGAATGTATCATTTTAACGACTTTTAAATAAAACCTTAGCGAAACATTAAGAATCATGTCCTGCTGAACAATCTCAGTGGCTTGGCTTTTTTTGATGGCTTAGCTGGGGACACAAATAATGCACACAGGATGCTTCTGTCAAGATTATCAAATTGTTGCTCCTAAAGGGAACTGGTGATCACACGCTTTATGAAAGAGCCCAGATCAACCATACACTGTCTAAAAATCATTATTTTCATTCATCCAGCTGAATTCAAGGGGAGAGGGCGGGAGCTGCTGCTCGAGAGAGCAAATGCAATTGCTACACCAGATGATTCAATTAGAAAATGGACAATCAAATGTCATTTTGAAATTCCATAAGAGCAGAGGGCAGAAATAAAGCAACAGCAGGAAATCAGAGGCTGGATTCAAATGGCACTTTAAAAAAATTAAAATAAATAAGCGAGGTAGATAAAATCAAGATCAAATGTCAAAATGCCAGGTTTAACCGACTATAACCCAAACCAGCCAGTTATTAAAATGATACATTCGTTACAGTATAGCATGACCCCAGTAGACTTCAATCTGAGAGTCACAGCAGGAAAATAAAAATTCTCTAAAAAAAGTTCACATTTGTTTATCACCTTCAAACCGTTCTGATTCATGCTGGATAGGAAATAAAAATACACCTGGGACTCAGTGAGCTCCTGGTTATCTTACAGCAAACAAACAAACAAACAAAATCAACTGTTGTATACAGCCCAAGGACTGCTCTGGAGTGTCTTTTTGGGGCTGGGGCACTGTTTATTTTGTTCCCAGATTCACAGCATCTATTTCTTGTGCACCGTTCAGACACCATGACAGAGAGAAAACATTTGGAGGGACCACAGTCTTTCAAGAAGTCATAGTTTGACTAGTAAATACAGCAGTTTTATGAAAGAAAGAGAGAGAGAGAGAAATCTAGAGGTTAATGCAAATTACCAGAGGAATGCTGTCTGCTCTGCCATGCCAGAAGTGATAGGGAAGACAATGCATCTTTCAAGAAAGTCCACCCCTAGAACTATGATTTTTAATTAGGAGATAGGATGAGAGGCTAAGGCTGGTGCCCCTGCACAGGCCCTAGGAAAGAGACACAAGTTACTAGTCTGTATAGACATTAGGTTTTTTCCAGGTCTACCTAAAGTAATTTCTGCTGTCAGGCCATGACCTGTAACCCTCTCACATGCTGCTGTTTAACAACCTTCCTGAACCAGGGCTAGATTCCCTTTCACATGAAGGGTTAGTCTGTGGCTGGTCCAGTCCCTGATTACTCACATGCTTAAAATTAGGCATGTGCTTTGGCAGATCAGGCCAGAAAGCTATAAACTCAGCAGTGTCAACAGCAAATGCATCCTCAAGACCTGATTTTATACCACTTTCCCCATGTCAGTTATAGATCTGAGACCAGCCATACTGATCCCATCCAGTAGACACGGCTAGAGCGCTAGAATTTTATCCTCAATGGGAATAGCTATACCAATGCACGCAAGCCAATGTATATTTCATTCTACCTACACAGTGGTCTGATTTTTGGTGTCAGATAGCATCACGTTCAATAGTGCTATTCAGGCCTGGGTCTATGGAAGACCCCTCCCATTGGCACAGGTAGCATTTCAAGGCCGTGATTCCTCCTCCTCCAAGAGAAAGCCAACTGCTGTTCAGCAGATCTGTTTTTTGGGAAAGGAAGAAAGATAAAGGCAAGAATCTCCCATTTCCAAATGCTGTCTCCTCCAAGTAGAAAACAAAACTATTCTTTATAGTCAACGGTCTGACTATTTGAGTCTTTGCTTTTAAAGATGCAAACACAATCACCCAAAAACAACATAAATCTTTAAGAAAACCAAAACAAACAGAACACTTGCTGACATGAGAAATGTCAACCTCTGACACACGGCTCTTTCCATGAACATCAGATAACCCTAGGAGCTAGCACTTCAAAGGCAATGCAAGAGGCTGTAGGCAGACAAAAGGGAGTAGGGATTAGGCATGGAATGGGGCAGTTTTGCACTTTTAACTGGAATTTAACTGGTTCCACGTCTCATGCTGACAGTTCTAAAAAGTTCTCATCTGGCAGAAGACACAGCTCTGGAAGACTGAGCAGATACTAAAGCCACCTGGCAAAGAAACAAGAGTTTGAAATTCAGGACACAGAAGGCAACGAGACAGGAACATTCAGGGGAATCCAAGTTTGTTTTGGTGAGTGATCTCAAGTGACTGTTCTAATCACATGCTAAATCTTTGCAAAGATGATAAGGAATTGAAGCCAGCCTGGAGGCCAGTGTTGGAGGAGTTACTAACCCAGTTGGGTGAGATGGACAAGAATGATTTGTCACAGTTCACGTAAATGAAAGTTCAGCTAAAAATCTGCTCATCTCAATCTCTTGCTCCAACAGCTGTCTTTTCTAGCAGACCCACTACAGTGCTATAATTAGGGGACATATTGCAATCCATAACACCAGCCCTCAGATGCAAGTTACAGAGGGAAAGAATGTTGAAAAGAAACAAACCTATTTAAAGTGATTGGTTGCAAATTTTGTCAAAATCATACTGCTCAGTCTAGTGTCTGTGAGATCCCAATGTTGTCCCAGTTGCTGTGCTTAAGATTTCATCATACAAAGGAGTCAAGTTGGAACTATTAGCTCAAAGCCAGGATGAAATTTTCAAAAGTACCATTTTTAAGAGATGTAGGAGTTGATTTTCAAAGCTATTTAGGAGTCTAAAGATATAAACAGGCACCTATCAGCACAGTCAAGAACTAAGCAGGTTAGGCCCATGAATTCCACTGAAATCAATGAGTTAAGCTGCTAACCTGCTTTACTTTTGAAAATCAGAAGAAGATCCCTTCAAATAGGACTTGGGCAGTATTTTCAAACACACCTAAGACAGAAAATGTTGGAAGCCAGTGCTCCCAAAAGGCATGCTTTTCAAAAATAGGGTGGCTGTGAAAGCACAGGGTTTGGTAGGACTAAAAGAGCCTAGTTCACTGCATTTGCTCCCAGACTATAGCAAAGAGGTGCATACAGCTGTGTTGCCATGTCTAGTTTTGCACCTCCAAATCAGTGTCACAGATGGGGTGACAGACTGGAACGGATTTAAAATCGCCTCTCCTCAATAAGTCGTGTCTGAGGCAAAAAAATAACAAAACCAGTACTCAGTTCAACAGGAAACTCACAACTACCCAAGCACCTCTGAGCTGCTCAAATAAAAAAGTGTGCGTATAAGGAACAAGGAAACAACTTGCTGGCTTCACACGGAGCTGCCCTGATATCCCTGACTCAGGAACAGCATCACTGAGATGAAGGAACTTCTCGAGTCACTGCCTTTCAGTCTCAAACCCTCCTGGCTCAGCGACGGAAGGAGGGACTTCAGAACTTGGCAGAAGCTAGCTGCACAGATCAAAACTTCTTTTAAACTTCTCCGGCCACAGTTCGAACCGCAAAGAGATCCAAGACAATCAACTAACTTAAAAACCAAATAAGAAACTCCTCCCCACCAACATATTTCATTTACAAGTTGCAGGTCAACAGCTGCTCCAGCACGCAGGTGAAATGGAGGGTTTTTTTTTTCAAATGACACATGGGGAAGCATCTCAGGAGCATGAGATGCAAGAGCTGAGCTCTCCAAAGCTGGTTAAAAAAAAATATATCAAATCAAGTATTCCATGGGGTCCGAACCATGCCACAAGTCACCATTAGCTAAGCCAAATCGCCTCTGTGACAGATGGCTTCAGCAAGACTGGAATCCGCCCCGTTTCCAGACCACGATGGGGGAATGAGGGAAACACCCTGTTCTGCCTCCAGCTCCCTACTCCGGCTTCACTTAGGACCGGGAGGGATGGTAGCTGGGTTAGGGACTGGGGAGGCTTGGAATCCTGGCATGTTGCCCCCAGGCTGGAAGGGTCCAATGGGTGGGGAGGGGACTATCACCGACTGCTGCGCCATCCTGGAAATGCCCACCCACTGCACAGGGTAAGCTGTCCCTGCCATGGCGTTGTACTGGCAGGCGTGGGGCACTCCATAGGGTGGCAAGGCGCTGGGGAAAGCTGGGAGGGTCAGTCCAGGGGGCAAGGAGGCTGGAACAGTCCCACGGATCTGGGAGAGGGAAGAAATCCACGTGGATGTGTAGCCAACTGATGTTGACGTGTTCTAACCAGAGGGAGAGACAAAGCAGTTAAAACAGGTTAGCAGGCTCTGACACCACCTCCATTCACAGCCCCAGCAAGGAAACCCAGGAGTCCTGGCTCCCAGCTCCCGCCTCACCTCATACACTTTGCTCCAGCTGTCACCCTCCAGCCGGTGCTGGTTCTGTTTGAGCTGGTTCAGGCTGGGTTTGATAAGAGTGTTCCCAACTGTCTCCTTGGTCCAGTCATCCACCAGCTTGTGCAGGTCATCTGTGAACATCCCCTTCTTGCTGGCTGGGGACTGCGGGCAGGGGGCCCCACTGCTGAGGATGCAGAGCTGTTCTGTCAGAAAAAAGGCGAGGCAGTTCAGGACGGGGCTGCGTTGGGGCATACTCTGTTTTGCACGGTTCCCCCTGCTGGCCACAGCCCAATGATGGGTTGCTCACCATTAACCCACCTTCCCAAGGGGAGTAATTAGCCATCTCAATTAGCCAACTAGCTCTCTGTGTTATAGGGGAAAACGGGGCAGGGGGAGGAGAATGAGATTTCGCAGCTACCTGTCCACCTTGCATCCATCTGTCCACCCCACCTACACCCCTCCCTCCATTTGGCTGTCCCCACCCACAGTACACCATTTGTCTGTCCCCACCCACGTTCCTCTATCCCCATCCTCATTTCTCCCTCAGTCCCCACACATGCCCTTCCTTCGGTCCATGCATCCAAACCCTCCATCCTTGCATCTGTCCTCACACGTCACCCTCCCTCTACATGCCTGCGCGCACCTCTCTATCCATGCATTCCAATACACACACCCTTCTTTCCCCTCCCTCTCCACACACCTTTCATTCATCCATTCTGCCAGAAGTGTGATCCTGACTCATCCCCACAGTATCCAGGCACTTTCCTCAACAAAAAAAAGTTCCCAGCTCTCCAACAGGAACCTCTTTCAGGGCAGGAACTGGCCCTTTGCTATAGGCTTGTACAGCGGCTGGTGCAATGGGGCCTTGGGCCACCACTGGGGGCCTTACGCCTACTACAGCCTACATAGCTGACAATCCAAGTGGATTTCCCAGCATCTCCAACTTGGCCCCCTGGTGCCACCAGCTGATCAATTCCCAGACACAGCAGAGTCCTCAGGCCCTGCCTCATCTGGGGAGCTGCGGAAGTCCTTGCCTTGCACTAATTCTTCAACCAGATGGCCATCTCCCTGCACCTCCCGCCACTATATAAACGACTCCCACACACAGACACCTTGGTTGGGCTCCCCCGGGGTGTGGTTCTGGTGCAGCAGGCGGGCCTGGATGTTCAGCTGATAGTCAATTACAGAGGTGGCTGTGGTCGTGCAGCAGCAGTCTGTGCAGATGGTGTGGGGGCAAGGAATTAAAACCCAGTTGTCACCTGCTCCCTTTCAACCCCTTGACTCACACACATCCCCAGGCTGTAGCCCAATTTGTTGATCAGGCACACCCTCCCACATGGGAGACCCCCCAGGTCACCCACTCCAAACAGCTGACGCTGCTCGTGTGGCCCTGGGGAAGTCATGGCCCCGTTTTGTGCCTCAGTTTGCCCAGCTATGAAATGAGGGTAATCACATCCACCTCCTCTGTGAACCACTGGGAGATGAAGGAAGAGTTCTCTCTCTATAGGGGCATACTTAGGCCCCCAAGGCCTGGCACATTCTCCATCCCAGGCCACCTTACAAGGAAGCCAGGCCGTCTCCTTGAGCTCAGCTCTAGGACTGCCTTGGGGATGCTCCCTGTGTAACACCCATTTGCTTGCAACACCCCCCACTGCCTCTCAGCAAAGGCCAGGAGGCACTAGGGTAGGACCAAGTTGGGGCCTGTTTCCAAGGTTACCTGTGGTGACAATGCAGCTGTCAGTGTGCGTCAGGACCTGGGGCCGACTGCGCAACTTGCCTCTGAATGAGCGAGGCCGGCGAGGGGAGGCGGGCTGTAAAGACAGCTCTGACAGCTCGGCCTTGCTGTCTTTCAGGGCATGGAGGCGTTTGTACAATTCCTGAAGCTCCCGGCTCTGCTGGGCTTGGAGGGTTACCACCTCATGGATGTGCCTGTGGGGAGGACAAGCAGTTGTTACAGTGTCGCCACACCCAAAGGGAATTTCTCTGCTGCACTGCAAGGGAGGCCTGGGTCCTCTGCCCCAGCTCTGGGAGGGGAGTTGGCTCTAGGGGGTTAGAACTGAGGGGCTGGAAGCCAGGACTCCTGGATCCCATCCTTGACTGTGAAGGAAGTATGCTGTAGCTCCTGAGCCACTTGGCATGCCTGGCACAGAGGGTCCCCTCCCACTCCTGACCTGTAGCTGTTAAAGGGAAACCACCAATGCTCACGACAACAAGCTCCTGACTGACCCTGAAAGACCAGAGCAGGACAGGACGCAAGGGAACCAGCCAGCAACAGCCCCTCCCTAGAGCCTGTCATGGCATCATGAGACTGAAGTCAAATCTTGGCTACCAGTTAAATATAGTGGAAAGAGGCGGGGTGCTGGTGATGGTGGCGTGCATGTGTGTGTTCCTAGCCCTTCCAGTTGTGAAGCAGAGTTTGAAACTGTAACCTGTGCCAGCACACAGCTCATGTTGAGTGTCCACAGAGGGGTGAACCATCCCAACTGTAACCAATGCATGGAACCTGCACCCACTGGCCACAGTTTTGAACGAGCCTTAGTGTAACCAAGGCCACCTGAACCATCACAGAGCTTGTGGTGAGCACCCAGAGGGCTCAACTGCCCTGTGTGAAGCGATGTTGCCTGAACCTGCAGGGTGCCTAGGCCAGCAGTCACCTTGCAGCCTCTAGTCCAAGCCTTGCTGCTCAGGTACCTGCCCAATGGGGCTGTGCGTGTGGCAAAGGAGAACACCATGGGAGCTGCTGAGAGACAAGGGGAAGGGAGGGAATCCTCAGCCACCCAGGGCCACAGGTCCCCATGCTAGAAGATGGCCCCTTACTTCTCCCGCAGCCGTTGCAGCTCCACCTTGAGGTCCTCATCCTCAGACTCGTCCTCACTGCTCATGGGTGAGGAGGGCGAGTGGAAGAGGGAGCTGCGCCGCTTGGCTCCGTGGCAGGAACGTTCCTCGGCTGACAGAGGGCACCGCTCCCTGCTAGAACCTCGAGTCTCCTCTGACTCCTCTGGGCCCAGCTCGCTGTCAGAGCTGAGCTGCTGCCGGAGGGGCCCATCAGCCCATGGCTCTGTGCTGCTTCCTGTGGCTGATGTTTCCTCCAGCTCCCGTTCTGGGGTAAGGGATGAGGCGTCCGTCTCACAGGCTGTGCCGGCCCCCTGGAGTGACTCTCCCACTGTGGGGGGGGCTGGATCATCGGGCCGAGGCTGCTCCAACCCAGCTGCATTAGGCTCTGCATCTGCTGCATGGGGAGCAGGCTGCAAGGGCACTGTGGTGACCTGGTAGGGATGCACAGAGATGGAAGGAGCACACTCTACTGCCCTGCCATGCCTGCACATGGGCAGGGGGCGCAGGGCTGGGAGACAGTACTCCTGATTTCTTTCCCCAGCTCTAGGAGGAAAATAGGGTCCAGTGGCTATGGGGTGGGAGCCAGGACTCTTGTGTTCTCCTCTCTGACTCTGGGAGGGGAGTGGGGTCTGGTGAGTTAGAGAAGGGGATGGAGAGGGAGCTGGGCCATGGCTGAAAAGCCCCACCTGGAAGCGGCCTCGCTGGTAGGATGCAGAAGCCGATCTCCATCTCCCATTTGCTTCATTCTCCACCCCAGCTGGGGTAGTCGACTCAGCAGCGCCCTCTGTCCTTGGCTCCTCTGCTTCTGCTGCCAAGGGTGGCCACAGCCAAAGGGAAAAAAACAAGAGCAGAGACGGGGAGGGCATCGTGGGCTGGAACCACTGCCACAGGGGATGCTTCTCCCGAGAATTAAGCCACATCCGACACCCCACCCCCGTCCAAACCGTTTTTCCCACCCCCCCCAAGACTTAAGCTTCTAGGTGAAATGGAAAAAAATGGGGGGAAGCAGATGAGTCCTCAAGAAAAGGAAAGTGGCAATGGCTGGTGGAGAGTGAAATGGTGCAGATGGAAACAAAGGGGCGAGGAGAGGGAAAGAAACCATAACGGATGCATTACCTATGGAAGATCCCTAACTCTAAGCACACTACCTTGGCGGCCCTTGGATCTCTTGAAAAAGCTGGTGGATTGCCGTAGCCTGAAGGCCCAGCTTTTTAATTTGCGAGTCCAGGATTTCTTGCTAATAGGGTTTTTCAGACTAGGGCAAGTAAAGCTTAGGCCAAAATATCCACCTCCTGTCTGCAGATGAACAGCTCCGATGCTAGCCACTGCAGCGGGGCAGGCCTCGGGGTTCAGCGGGAACAAAGGCTCCGGGGACGGCTCCTGATGGAAAGAAAGGGGATGGTAAAGATCAATGTTCCGTCTAATTACTCGTAGACTGCGTGCGCAAACAATTTCTTTGTGTGTGCAAAAACATTTCTCCATGAGCACCAATATTAGAACTATTGAATTTTTTTGTGCACACTTTATTTTGTAGTGTGTGCAGGTTTCATGACCTGTGTGCATGCACAGCTTAGAGGGAACAATGGTAAAGATCAAGAGCCGTAGCTCCTTAGTGGGACAAGGCAGCTGCAGATTCTCAAGCCAAAAGGGACTGCCTGTAGGAGATTTCCCTCAATTCACTGCTGCTGCCCTAGAGCAGTGGTTCTCAACCACTGTGTTGGGACACATTACTGTGTCACCACAGAACGGTTAAGTGTGTTGCAGAAAGCCAGGGGAGATGGGCGGATTTGGACTGGAGGGGTGGGCTGGTGCATCCTGTATGGTCACAAAATGTCATCAAGTGTGTCACAACCTATGGAAGGCTGAGAATCACTGCCCTAGAGAGCGACCAGAAACACAGCTGCCAGGAGCACAGTGAAGGCAGTTTGCAAGCCACAGTCATGCCCCACCCCAACTTTTAAAACCATACCACTCCCCCTCACAATTCCACAACAGGCTTCTAAAGGACTTCCTAGGTCATGGGGTCAGAACAACTGGAGCCTCAACCCCCAGAGCCAGCTTAGTACCCAAGGTTAGGTAACTGGAGCTGTTCCCTCTGTCCCGCCATACTCATCATACTCACATGCAGACAGATTTCGCCAGGTGTGACCATAATGACATCAGGGTCCCGTCTCAGCACTGGCAAGCCCATAGGCTGACCAGCAGTTTCAGCAGGGGGCAGTGGAGGCCCCTCAGAGGAGTCAGTCCCCGGGGAATCCACCAGACTCCCTTGCACTCTGTCTCCCAGGGAGGGATCAGCAGCAAGTGCTTCTGGCGCAGCACAAGACAAGGTATCCTCGGCTGAGGAGAATGGGGACTCTGTGCTCTGAGTGTCCTTCTGGCTTTCCGAGTAGCTGTGCTCCTGGTACAGCAGTGTCCTTAGCTTCTCATCCAGAGTTTTGATACGGTTGTCAACAAAATCCATCTTGGGTGGCCCCTCACTGTCAGATTCCGGCACTGAGGGGGGCAGCGGTGTTGGTTCCTGGCCCAGCTTCTGCGTCTGCCCAGCCCCAGAGCTTGGAGAGGCATCTCCATCTTGTGAAGGCTGCTGTGACTGGTGCTCGGATGCCAGGGTCTCAGTCAGCAGCGGTGGCTCACCACCAGGGGCCACCACCAAACCAGGAGGATGATCGACAGGATGCAGGGCTGAGCCCGTTGGGTCTCCGCTCTCCAGCCCAGCCCAGTCATCTTCTGCAGAGAAAGACGCCTGCTTCTCTGCATTTCCTTCCACCAGCTGCTCAGGTTTGAAGCAAGGACCCTCTGGTGTTGTGCTGCCCTTTGAGCCTGCATTGGGACCCTTCGCAACCTGTGGCTTGTCCTGGGGGCTCATCTCCTTAGGGCTCTCCTTGTTTGGCCCTGTAAGAACAGCCGAAGGGAAACGTCACACCCCGACTGAGACACCAAGCTGGGATCTCAGTCCCTAGCAGGCATGGGTCTGACACCAGCTAGTGCTTTCCTTGGTACGATGGAACAGAGAGGCAGCTCCAGGGTCTCCCCAGGCAAAGGGCCTAAGAGAGAAGTGCTGAAAGGTGAATGGGGCTTCTGCTAAAGGATCTTCATAGAGATCCTACCCTCTGCAGCATCAGCACATCAGTCACACCAGAGCAGTTCACACCTCTGAAAGCCGCTGGGTCTGATTCTCTGCAGACTCAGGCAACGTCACTGTGTCAGAGCCACCGGCTTCTGACCTATTTCTTCCCAACCCTAAACCTGGCAGTCGGTTTGACCATGACTGGAGAGAAAGATGGAGGGTCCTCTGGATCACCTCAGAGCACTGCTCCACCCTCTCTGGTGCCCAGTCTTACCCCAGCCATGCACAGGATCCAAACCTGAGCCATTCACAGCTAAATGAGCCCTACCGCTTGGGCTGCAAAGTTCTGTGCCGCAGCTAAGAGGAAGCCTCCGACTTGTTCAGACTCAGACCTCATAATTGTTCAGGTCCCTGCTCTCTAACCTCCCATCACCCGTGGCAACAGCCTCTGCTCACCGGCAACAGCCGGCATCTGCTGAAGGGCACTGGGTGCCTGGCCCTCTCTGTTCCGGATCGTCTGATTGATGCAGAATCTCCAGCGGCCAACTGGAGAGGACTGAGGTACACACTCACCTGAAGAAAGATGAAAGGGGAGGCATCACTTGCACCAGACCGTCGTGCCCAGCAGTGCCCCAAGTGGAAGTCCAGTACATTTCCATTCAGCCAAAGGAATACAGGCACACCCCAGTGGACTCTGCAGGTCTATTTCTCCTCCCACCTTTGATCTCTTTCAACTGTGCTGGAAATATCCCAACCATGGGTCATGCACAGCAAGTGGCTCATGTACGCAGGGTAGGGCAATGCCAACAGTGCTGTTTGGCACAAGTGTAGCTGGCTGAATTCGCCCTCGTGGGCTTGTTTAAATCACGCTTGTGGTGACTATACAGGGCGAAGGCGATGTTTTGTATTGGCCTGAAGGACAGACTTAAAAAGCAAGTTAATTAACACTGGGTACTGGGAAAGTCCCTGTATTGTAAAAAAACAGGGAAGGCCCTCCATTAATGGAGACATGGTCTATACATCTCAATTGATTCTAGTCTGAGCCCCTGGATAACACAGGCCAGAGAACATACCCTCAATAATTCCCTGGGCAAAGACCTGTGAGGAAAACGTCCCACCTTGATTTAAACACTGTCAACGATGGAGACTTCACTGTGACCCTTGGGAAATTGCTCCAATGGTTAATTACCCACTGGGTCATATTAGATCCTTCTTGGCTAGAAGCAAAGTGCCAACAACATTGATTTCAACAGAAAACCCACCGGTGTCCCCCTTATCTCCAGCTCTGTGGGGCTCAAGCGAAAGCCAACATCCCTGTGTTTCTGGGTTCTTTAAAGGTACTCACTGCCAGTCTGAATGGAGGTGGGGTTTATCTGAACCTGCTCCGAGGACCCTGTCTGAATTGAAAACCAACAAGTCAATAAAAAAAATGGAGCTCTTCAAGCGCCCACCCACAAAACAAGGAGACATGCCCGAGACAAAGCCCCATTCTTACCTGGCTGTTGGTGGACTCAGATGGAACAGAATCACAGCCGGACACTCGCTCTTCCACAGGCAGGCTTCGGAGGATCTCCTGTGCTTGGCACACAATGGTTCTCAGCTCCTCCACAAACTTCTCCTTCTCGCTCTCTAGCACAAAGTTATCTTCCACCTGGGGGGGGGGGGGGACGACGACACACAGTTCAATCACCATTCCTCAAAGCACAGGACTCAATGACCAGGAGAATGGACAGATAATCATTGTGCAGATCTTCAGCTCCTGTTCATTAAAGAACTGTTGGCCTGAGGCTAATAGGCACAACAATGCCTTTTCAACCTGCAAGGAAGCTGAGCCAGTTGCTCCCAGAGGTGTGAACCCGACCTGTGACAGTAGCCAGACACCATACCGTCACCAACCATGCTGTTAACCTTCACTGCTGGTCCAAGCAGGTAGGAAAGAGAGGAACAAATCATACTGTGAAGAGATACACAGTCCCATTTGCACACGGGAGCTGTGCTAGCTGACAGTGGTATGGAAAAGTGCTGGGTCTCCAAAAAAGAGAAGTGCCTGAAGTGGCAGGGAAAGAAACAGGGACATTTATGGACTTCTGAGAACTTCAGTGTCCCACAATACACAATGAGAAAAGTCTCAGAATGCAGAGAGCCCAGAAATGAAGCAAATGGCCACCTCCCCACCCCAATTTTATGTATCTATTTAGCCCCTTAAAAAACACTAAAGATGTTTTCAATTCACTGCCATTTTTCAGATTTGCGCTGACCTGGGCCCCAAAGGAGTCAGAGACACACAGAAAACAAGCTCCAAGTGATTCACCCACATGATCTGGCAGTTACAGAGGGGCCAGGACAGCCTTTGGTAAGCAGCTCCAATGATTAATTTCTCTCACCAATAAAAATGGCCTTACATTCACTCTGCATTTGTTTTGCTTCAACTTTCTCCCATTGGATTGTCTCAGACCCTTCTCTGCATGGCTGAGGAGCCTGTTATTAAACACTAGTTCCACACATGGATACACACAGGCTGGGATCCAGTCACCCCTTCACCTTCTCTATGTTAAGCTGAACGGATGGAGCTCCTGGAGTCTCTCACTCTCAGGCAGGTTTTCTAACCCCTTGAATCATTCTCATGGCTCTGCTCTGACCCCACCCCAATTATCTAGGTCCTTAAACAGTGGGCACCAGAGCTGAATGCAATAATCCAGCAGGAATCGCCAGGAGTGTAGCCAGCCACTGTTTTCTGGATGAGGTCCCTGCTCCCACCCTCACCCCACCTCCAAGAGATAGGGGAAAGCCACCATTCTCAGGCTGGTGTGAATGTCACTGCTGCAACTGTGGGCCCAGCCAGCAGCTGACGGCCACAGCTATGAGCAGAACAGAAGTGCCAGCGCCTCAGCTCCGCTCACAGCTCCAGGGCCCAGTGCAGATGCCAGCTCCTGGCCAGCCCCATAGCAACAGTGGTTAACTTCATGCCACTGCCCGAGGCTAAGATGGGTGGGCCTCAGGACCAAATGGGTGGGCTGCAGCCCACCCACTGCTACACCCCTGGGGGTCACACCAGGCCTCATAGAGAGATAAAGTAACTTCTGCTCCTGTTCAAGATTCCCCTGTTTCTGTATCTTAGGATCTCATTAGCCCTTTTGGCTCCAGTGTTGCCCAGGTGACTCATGTTCAGCGGATTCTCTACCATGCCCCTGCCCCCCCGCCCCCCACAAGCTTTCCCAGAGTCCCTGCTGCCAGGAAGGAGTCTTGATAAGAAGGGCTGCAGTGGGGAAACTCACCATGTAGTCAGCAATATCCTCGGGCGCGTCGCCATCAGCATCAAACTTGAAGGTGACCATCTTGTTGTTGTGGGTCTCTAGCTGGCACTCAACCATATTATCCCCAGCCGTGGACACCTGCCGATGCAAGCAAAGGGAGTGAATTCCTTGTGGGGGCAGTGTAACAAAAGTGCCACCCAGCAGGGAATGAGGGGGCTGTTCTGCTTTTAAGACCGACCTTGAGACTGCAAGCTTCCTAGAGCAGAGGTTCTCAACCTCTGTTGCACCACAACTCATTCTGACAACCACAGTGACCACACAGCCCTGGGAAGGGACTGAAGCCCCTCAGCAGCCATGGAGGAGACAGCAGCCTCTCTCTGAAACCCAGTACTATGGACTAGTGGGGCTTTAAAGGATAGGTGCATATAACATTCAGGCCTGGCTCCCAGGCACCAAGGCCAGAAGGCCCCAATGTGATTGTCTCACCTGACCCCCTGGATAACACAGGCCAGAGAATACCCTGGCCTAAAGAGCAGAAGCTACAAAACTAGCCCAGCTTGATTTGGGGAAAAGACACCTGTGACAGAGAACCAACCATGTCCTGGTCAGATGCCCTGTGGTCAATTCCCCTCGCTTTTAAAAATCTCTACTTTATTTTCTTCAACACCCAGCCACTGGACTGCATTAGGTCTTCCATGGCCTGACAGAATCAAAGGTTGATTCCACCCAGGAGCCAATGAGTAACAGACTCCTAAGCGGCTTTTGAAAATGGGACGGAATGTCTACATTGCACACAAAGCCCCAGCTCCATCTCAGGTCTGATCTACCCCAGGGCAATTCCTGTTTGAACTAGAGCCAAGATTTTGGAGAAACATCCCATGTTGGTTGGAAAACTGCCAGCAAAAAGTGAATCCCCCACAACCCTGGGAAGTTGGTCCAGAGTGAATGACTCTAGTCATCAAAAGCTGATGCCTTATTTCCAGGCTGGATCTGTCTAGCTTCAACAACCATTCAGCAGATCATGTTAGACATTGTTATTGTGGACTGAAAAGCCCAATACGAAATATTTGTTCCCTGTCTAGATGATTCTCTAGACTGTAATCAGGGCACATTCCCCAAGGAGAGAAGCTCAAAGAGACTATGTGGGCCATGAGAATAAAGGGCTGAGGAACACATGAGTCAAGCCAGGGCTGTCAACTGGTGAAAGGTCAGCTGTCTGGAGCCACAGGTTTAATGCTCCCAGAACCTGACTTTCCCCCATCCCCCACCAACCTGCAGCACGATGAGCTGAAATCTGGTCCCTTTGTCAGGCCGTGGGCAGGATGCCCGCCTCTGTTTACTTCTATCTTGTTTGCCATTGCTGCTCATTGGCTCATGTGCATTGGCACTTTCCTTCACAGTGGCCAGCTCAGGGTTTAGCCTGGGAGCACAGCAGGGAGAGAAGAAAAACCCAAATGGATGAGCTTTTGGAGAATGGAAGTCACAACAGCAAACAGGACAGGCAATCTGCCCCCAAAGGAAAATTCTTCTTGACCCAACTGACAGAGACTGATGGGTTAAGATCCCTGCCTAAAATCTTGTAACAGCTTGTTTGTTTGGTCTCTCCTGTCACATCCTCTTCTAGAGTCCTGCAGCAATGAGTTCCGCAGGCCCAGAAGGGAGGGGAAACTGAATTACTTAACTGCCACCAAACTTGGCTGGGTTGGCCATAGCCAAGCTCAGCCACGTCTGTGTGTGTGTCAGCCTTCTCTGAGGGGGCTAGACAAGTTGTGGGAAAGAGACACAACCTTACAGCCATCTCTATGCAGGACATGAGCTGAGAGAAATAAAGCAAAGCGGACTTTTTTTCTGGGCTAGCTGGAAAGCAGTGACCCAGGGCTCCCCCCCCCAACATCCCAACTAGCAAGGTGGCCAACCAACTATCAATGCAGCCACTTGCCAGGGCTGTGACTGCAGCTTCCCACCCCCCCCCCACCACCCCGCACTCCATGTCCACATAGCCCACCTGCAGAAAGGCTGGCTTTTCCACCAGGCCCCATTTCCCCCCAGCCCCACGTTCCCATGCTCTCCAGTTAGAGGAAGGAGACTCACCCTTGCAGCATGTCTTGCTTCAGAGCAGTCACTTGTGGCTCTGACACAGAGACTGGCTGGGAAACCTGCCACAAAACGAGAATCGTGAAAGTACTGAATTTCAAACCTTCCACCATCAAGGGAGATGGGGTTGTGTCTGCTAGGAGATGATGTCAGAGAAGTGAAATGGACTGACGGGCCTGTGGATGGACTGGGAGAAAATCAACCAGAGCTAAAGGACAGTGCCAGCAATGAAACTACCAGGGTCAAGAAGCTGGAAATGAGGAAGTGGTTTGAATTTGAAGGAAGACAAACTGGATCCAGCATAAAGAAAAAGCAGGATTACATCTGGGGGTTACAAGAGTTAGAAGCATAGCCGGGCTGGGATAAGACTAGAACTTCTCTTTGGGACAAACAGCAGGATTACTGAATGCCTCCCCCACTTCCATCTTATGGCGTGAAAACCACCAGACGGTTATCTAACCAGCAGCAAACTGGTGAGGAATGGAAGAGAGCTAGGAAAAGAGCAGGGATCCTGCTGTTCCCAGGTGGAGGAAGATGTACAAACTACAGCATTGGACAGTGGTCACACCACTTTAAGATCACCCCGTGAGGAATGCCAGTGAGCTAAACCTGGAGACTGACAGAAAATCAGAAAGGGACCCAGCCAAGGACGAGGTTTTCAGTCAACCAGGGACCTCGGGGCTTGCCTAGAGCAGGAAATTGACTAGCAAAATCTACTTGTGTAACCCTAATGCCAGAATAACTCTGGCACTTCCCCATATAAATGAGCCCTGAGACACAGGAGTTGCTTGGAAAGTCGCAGCCTTGCTCAGTGTTGGAACAGGTTTTTTTTTTTTAATCGTGTGTAAGAAGAGTTCATAGATTTCATCAACACCGAGCCCAGAAGGGATCACTGAAGTCACCCAGCCCAGCCTCTTGTGTAACACAGGCCACAAAACTTTCCCAAAATAACTCCCCTTGACCTACAGATCTTTACTAAAAACATCTCATCTTGACTTAAAAATCATCAGTGATGGAGACCCCACTATGCCCCTTGGTAAACAGTGCCCATGGGTAATGGCTCTCACTGTTCAGATGTACGCCTTATTTCCAGTTTGAATTCTTCCAACTCCCATGTCCAGCCATTGCATCATGTTAGATCTTTCTTCACTAGACCAAAGAGCCCAGTATTAAATATTTGTTCCTCACGCAGACACATCTAGTCTGGCATCAAACCTCCCCTTCTCCTTGCTCAGCTAAATCAAATTCAACCAGTTTCTCCAAGGCAGGATTTATTATTCCCACTGCTCTTCTCTGACCCTCTCCAATTTATCAACCTCCTCCTAGAACTGTGGGCACCAAAACCAGACCCAGGACCCCAGTGGATGTTGCAACAGGGCCAAATCTAGAGGCAGAATCATCTCTCTGCTCCTCTAGAGATTTGGCTCTTTCAACCCCAGCAACACATGGAGGGCTTGTCAGCTAATTATTCACTCTGACCCCCAAATCTTGTCAGTCTAGGTATCAGAACAGGAGGCTGACACAAAATCATGAGTTCCACTGTGAAGTCAAATGTCCAGGATTTGCCTTGAAGTTTCTCTAGCCTTTGTCCGTTGCACAGCCAGCTGTGGGCTCAGAGAGATTTTCTGTTTCCTCACTAAGCACACTGTGAATGTTCCTAAGCCTCTCCCCCAATGGGGTTTGGTGAGTAAGCTATGGCAATCTCTCGCCATGCAAACGTGGGCAATCCTACCACTCCTATTCTGGAGGAACAACCCTGGGGTGGCACTTCAGGCTCAACAAGGCCCTGTTACCTTCTTCTTTGCCTCAGCCAGCTGCTCCAGGTCTTCTCTCCTCCGCAGGCCTAAACCTCCTCATGCCCCTTTGTTCTTGTGCTAAAAGTGACCTTTAACTTCAGTATTTCCCCCACTGCCCAGCCCAGTGTATTCCTAGAGCAGCCGTGTTCCTTTCTAGATGATGTTTTAGGCCGCACAGGCTAGCTCCTGCAGTTTCCTGCACCAAACCCAGGTCACAAATCCCCAGAACCTCCCTGTAGCCCTTCCTTACCCCTGGCCCAACCCCCACTTACCCTCTGTGGCCAGACCTCGGCATGGCACAAGGGACTGAGACAGTGAATGACGCAAAGCCCTAACACCCTTGGCTATAGCTACTTGAGGGTAGACAGAGTGGGTGTAGCCTGGCTCCCAACATCTCTGGGGGAGTCCGGAGCCCCCAGCAGGTACAGCCTCACCATTGGGATACAAGCAATAAGGCCTAGATCTTGCCAAGCTCTCAGGAGCAGCTCTTTCTGCACTTTAATATATTCCCACCAATAGCTACACAGCAGAGACAGGAGTCCCGGCTAGAAGCTGTCAGGAATCAGGCCTGGTAACACAGCTAGTCCCTAGGCAAGTCAAGAAGCACGGCGGGTCCAGCCATCACAAGCTACCTCCCAGGAGCCAGCAGACAAGCTCATGAGCTCAGCAGCCAACTCAGAGCTGATTAGTGGCTGTGAGAGCTGTCACTTGTTCCCCACTTTCAGCTTCACCTTGTACCCTGTCAGGGAACCCAATGCTGCATCCTGGCTCTAAATACTGGAGAGCCCTGAGCCCAGCTGCCAGCCCTTGGCTCAACTGCCCAGGCCCTGGCAGAGCCAGCCTGGAAGGGACTGTGAGATTATCCAGAATCCTGGAGGACCTGGGCCACAGAATGTCACCCAATACAAGGAAGGCCTCGTCCATGACTCTCCTCCAGAGCCCCCAGCCCTGCCGGTGTGGTTTCAGTGGAGGCCAGGACACTTACCTGCTCTGGCCCCGGCCCATACTGCTGCTGCTGCAGCTGGGGACTCAGGGGGGGCTGCAAGGAGGCATTGAGCAGAGCAGTGGAGGCTGGATTCTGATACGCCCCCATCTCCGTTGCTAAAGGGCCGTATCCCGGCTGCTCGGGGATCAACCGTGTACCATAAGCTTGCTCTGAGGGTGGCTGCAGCTGCTCCAGCCCGGGTGACAGGCTGTGTAACAAGGAGGGGACTGGGGCCAGGAGCGGCTGTGGTTGGAGAGGAACTTGCTGGGGCAGGGGCTGCAGCTGCAATGGGGAAGGTGTGAAGGCCGAGGGCTGCGGCGGAAGTAACGGAACCACAGGAGGTGCTGACTGTTGCCCTTCACCCGTCCTTTGTGCCAAGGGATGTGCCAAGCCATTGCCATCCTGCTGGAAAGATGCCTGAGGCCTCTCATAGACTGGTAGCTCCGCACCAGGCTCCTGACTCTGCACTCCATAGGCTGGTGGCTCAGGAGATGGCTCCCCCACCTGCTGGCTCCGAAATGCCACTTGCTCCACCAGATATGGAGGCTGCCCTGTGTAAATGGGCTGGACAGAGTACCCCGATGGCTCTGGGTACGCATATGTCAATGGATCCACTGGCTGAACAGGGTAGGGTGGCTGGTCAGCATAAGGAGCCTGCAGGACATATGGGGGCTGCGGCGGGTAAGCTAGCTGTTCCATGGGTGGAGCAGAGCACACGTGTTCCACAGGCGGCTCCCGTGCAAGCAACCCTTGTGGCTGCTCTGGGGCGCCAGTGTGCAGCATGAGCTGTGGCTGTGGGTAAGCCGCTGGCTGCTGGACTTGCACAGGCTGCACCGAATGGGCTAGAGAAGGCTGCAGTAAAGAGTCTGGCTGCATTGCGGCATACGGCTGGGGCGGCTGCACGGGTGCAAGCTGCTGCGGCATAGCAGGAACCTGCTGCATGGGTGCAGCCTGCTGAGGCATTAACTGCGGCTGCTGCATGGGCACCACCTGCTGGGGCTGCTGCATGGCAGGAACAGGCTGCAACGACGCCACTTGCTGTAGCTGCTGCATAGGTGTTGTCTGCTGTGCAATTTGCTGTGGTTGCTGCATGGCAGGAACAGGCTGCATTGATGCAAGTTGCTGCGGCTGCTGCATTGGTGCAGTTTGCTGAGGAATCTGCTGTGGTGGCTGCATGGCAGGAACTGGCTGCATCAATGCAACTTGCTGCAGCTGCTGTACAGGTGCCGTCTGCTGTGCAATTTGCTGCAGTGGCTGCATGGTTGTCACCTGCTGGAACTGCTGCATTGATGCCACCTGCTGAGGCTGCTGCACAGCAGGGGCCTGCTGCATGATCGTGGCTTGCTGAGAAACCTCCTGGGGCTGCTGCATGGGTGGCACGGCCCCGGATGCAGGCAGGAGCTGGGTGATGCCTGGCATGTTGCTGACAAACTGGGCTGGAGGCTGGTTCTGTGGTGCAGGGCTCTGACCAAGGTTCAGGAAGCTGGAAGCCGGGTCAACCTCAGCCGCCACCTGACTCCCAGTCCTGGTGGTGGAGTCCAGTTGCACACTGGCTGCCGGTACAGCCTGGGGAGACACGGCTGTTAGGATGGGCTGGGGCACAGCTGCAACTGACAGCTCCAGTGCCTGGCCCTCGGCCCCATAGGACAGCGGAGGCTCGAGGTGCTGGCAACAAAGAAAATGGGGGAGGGTTACAGGTGAGGAAACACCAACTAGCCCAGCCCCCCACCCCCAAAACCACTTCTGACCGCCTACACACTAATACATTCCAGGAAAGAATATCAGAGCCAGGAGGGTGTTCCCAGAGCAGCTCCAAAAACAATGCATTCTGGGGTGTGAGCCATGGATGCAGCAGGGCATGACGAAAGCAAGGCACTGTGGGAAACCCAATGCATTCTGGGAGTGACACAGACAACATCAAGGCATGATGAGTGGAAGGGAATCCTCCTGCCAGGTATTTAACACCTAGGGCTTCCTCTTGATTTACAAAGCCATATTTGAAGTCAGCAGGGAATTTTCCCCCAGGGCAGACTGGCATGGATCAGGGGGTGGGGGGTTTGCCTTCCCCTGAAGTGTGGGGCATGGGTCGCTTGCTGGTGGTTTCTCTGTACCTTGAAATCTTTAAACCATGATTTGGGGGTTTCAGTGACTCAAGCATCAGTCAGGTGCCTATTACATTGTGGATAGGAGGGTCTGTGGCCTGCGTTGTGCAGGAGGTCAGACTAGATCAGAGGTTTTCAAACCTTTTTTTCTTGAGACCCAGTTAAAAAAAAAATCATTTATGCCAGCCACCCAACAACTACATCTTTGAGCAATGCGTTCGAATCTTTTGATGGCAGCAGCAGGGGGCGCTGTGACTCAGTACTGGGTCTCGACCCTAAGTCTGAAAAACAGTGGACTAGATGATCAGATTGGCTCCTTTCTGACCTTAAAACCTGTGAATCCATCACTCCCAGACCAGCAGGGATCACCTAGCCAGACCCCCTTTGCTGGCTTCAAGCCACGACCCCCCAGTCTGGCTTCATGGGATCAGCTCCAGGCAGGACCCAGCCAGCCAATCTGAAATTGCTCAGCACTTCTGGACCCAAGCGATTCTCCCATGCTGGGCTCTGACCTCCAATCCCAGGGCTCAGTTCAGTACTTCACCCACCTCCTGGGGGTTCGTCGAACAACCGCCTCCCCACAAACTCCATAAGCCAAGACCTCCTGACATACCATCATCTGTGGGAACTGCTGGGCTGCAACAGGTGAGGCCTGGGGCGGGGGAGCCGCTGGCAGGGATAAGCTGCAGGTGGGCAGAGCTGGGGGTAATGCCTGTGGGTGGCCCAGGTTCGGCTGCTGCACCTGCTTAATGAATGATCATCATGAGAGAAGAAGCTCCTCAATGGAGCACAGGATGGCTCCACCCTTCTCGCTGGATGCACGGCTCCCATTTGAGGTCTATCTATGCTGTGGGACCCATGCTTGTGGGCCTGTGGTGCCCCAGGTCATGCGTGAGTGTCCATGTTGCCTTGGAAACTTGGGCTCACAACCACACTGATGGACTGGGGCTCAGAGCCTGGGATGACCATCCACACGGCTGGTTTCAGCACTGTTAGCACCAGCCCCACAAGCTTTTGCTGATCAGTGCCAGCTCTGAAACGCACTGCAGTGGGCTGTGCAGACACACAGTTAAGAGAACTGGCTGGGGATCCCCCCCAGGTGAGATCAGCATGAGTTTTGTGACATGGGGCAAGCCAGGGGCATTTCAGGGCCCTTGGCATTAGAGATGCCTTGGTCTCCCCTTTTAGTCCCCTGACGGCCAAAACCCTCCGGGCTAAGTGCAGCCCTCAGACTCAATCCGAAGGAGAACTGGAGAAAACTGGTCAACCTGAGCTACAAGGGGCCAATCAGCCTTATGCTGCATGAATGGCTACCATTCCTTGCTGTCCATCCAGCCTCTGACCCTCCCCAAGGAGGTGCCTTACCCCAGCCATCTGCTGATAATGGCCCACCAGCTGTTGTGATGGGTAGAGATGCCCCTGAAGGCCAGTTTCCGCCTGTGGGAGGGAAGAGGCATGCTGGGGGCCGGCCACCATATGCTCTGAGTAGGCCATGCTGGTCTGTCTGGCAGCATCTGAGAAAATTGCTGGTCCCGTGGCGCTCTCTGGCAGGCTCTCAGCTGTTCAGGGAGGCAGGGAAGTCTGGTCAGTGGCTCAGAGGACTGGCACCTGTGTCCCTTTCTAGCCAGTTTAAACACTGCATGGATCAGTGCCAGTAGGGAGGACACAAGAATCAAATACCTAGACCACTAACCTTCTCATCAACATCTCCGTGAAGTTTTCACCCCGTGTGCCTTACAAGTAAAACATGCCACAGAGACAGTGGGATCTCCCTGTGGGTCTGGCACGGGTTAGACCCCAGGCATCCTGGATTCCCCATGAGTACTCTATCCACTAGGCCACACTGCCTCTCACCTCACAACTCCAGCTGCTCGCACGGCTCAGTTAGGCAAGAGCGAATGTAAATGGCACTACACAGAAAACCCAAGGTGATCTCACCAGTCTCCAGGGAGCCTGACTCCAAAACTGCCAACCACACTTATTCCCTCCCCACTGAAACACCTTCCTGCCATCCTGAGGAGGGGATGGGATCATGCCAGGGAGGGACTCCAAGGGGGCAGCTTAAGGAGGTGGGAATTTTGTGTCCTGTGCAACATGGTTAGGTGGACCTAACACCCGCTGTAGATGCAGTGCAAGGCATGGAGAATTCTTCTGCCACCCTCATGGAGAGCTGGGCTAGCAGTATGGATGGGGAACAACCCCTTCTATCAGCGCAGGAGCATCCACATGATGGCGATGTGGCCTCAGTGAGTCCTGTGACAGCTCAAAGGGGGAGTCAGCTATATTCTGGCTGCTCTCTAAACTTCTCCTGAAACCACAGCTGGAAGGGGGAGAGGAAGGTTCTTTTCACCCACCTGGTGGGTGGGTCTGGCTCTAGGCTGTTGGGGGCAAGGCAGGGACACAGTGGGAGGGGGTGCATCAGATCACATCTGGAAGTTCCAATGGCCCTTCCACAGCCCTTCGTGCCACATACCCACCAAAGACGACCGATGCTGAGTCTGCTGCAGCAGCTGCTGCCGGACATGCTGGTCCACCTCCGTCTCCTCCCACTCAGTGCCACCAGGCTGGGCCACACCAGTCAGCGAAGCACCCTGGGGCAGTGGGGCCCCACCAGCCATCTTGCACTGGGTCTCCCTCTGTTCCTCCAGGCTGCCGGCTTGCTTCCGTTCCCGAGTCTTCTTGATCAGGGCCACACGGTCCCGGATGGACTTGGCCACAGCTTTGGAGTCACTTTCGTGGAAGAATCCAGATTTCACCTGCAGAAGCGAGGGCAAGAGAGCAAAGATGAGGAGTCACTCTTGCTTTCTGGATATCCTGAGAAAGCCTCTCTCATAACAACAGGTGATCTGACCTCACCTTCCTCTATATGCAGTTCCCCAGTGTTTGAGTCTAAACTACTGCACTCATTTGCTGCAACAGTCTGACTTGCTCCTATGACTTACACTTTCCTGCATTTATTTTCCTCCCATGCTGTAAGTTCCACATCTTCAAAGCATCTAACGAAGTGGGATTTTCTCCCATGGAAGCTCACGTGAAAAACAAATTTGTTAGTCTTTAAAAGTGCCACAGGATGACTTGTTTCTCTTGGCTTGTTCACCAGAAACCCCTGGCTCTTAGCTTTTCATCCTTGTTGGGAGATCTCCCTGGAGGGTGCAGAGATGCAGCACCTGGGGACTTTGGTGGAAGAGGAAACAATAGGGGCCCTAACACACCGAGTGCTGCACAGACCCATCTCCCCGTCGTACCGGGCATGGCACTGACCCCCTCCACCCAAGACTGGGCTCCCACCAGCACACTGGCCACTGCACAGACACAGCAAGAGATCGCCTCTGCTCCATAAAGCTCCCAAATGGACAAAGACATCAGAAAAGATGGCAGCTCAGCACAACAGGGGTGCTGCCACGCACTCACCATCTCACATGCAACTTCCTCTGGAACGTCTGACTCCAGATTGAAACTGAACTCAATGGCTTCGTTGTCCTTGTGCTTCCCCTTCAGCTTCTTGGGGTCTTCCACCCACAGCCTCAGAGCCAGGGAAGAGGTCAGCCCTTCATCATCCTCCGCCAGCTCCACCCTCAGCCCTGTGTCCTCCGCGAAGAAGGCATGATTCAAAAGGTCTTTGATGGACAACCTGACAACAAGAGGTTGGGGGAGATCAAGGGCCTGTTGCACTTCCAATAGCTCCCTTCCCAAAGCAGAGGACAGAACCCAGGAATTGGGCTCCCAGCCTCCAACCCTCTGCACCAGGGGCAGGTAAGAGAGTTCAGGCGTCTGATTTCATCTCTCCACAGCACTGCCACTGTGGTCTGGAGATCCTGCAGCTTGTCCTTACTCACTTCATTTCACAGCCCAAGGTGGCTCCCCTACACACAGCTACTCCTTAAACTTCCTGGGCCCTGGATTCGGAAAGCACACGCCCATGTGCGAGTCCTAGGAAATCACATGCCCATGCATGAGTCCTGGGGACTTCCCAAATCAGTGGTTCATGTCACCTCCTCAGCACCTGCAAAGAGAGCCTGGGCCTCATGCCATAACGCACCTTTCGGATTTGTTCTGCCGGATGCACCCCTCGATGATCTCCTTCACCTCTGGGTCGGTTACCTTGTTGAAACTGGCTGGTTTAATGCCCTGGAAGAGAAGGGGATCATCATTGTGTGCCGAGCGGCACCAGGTCCCTCCTCTGAGCCAGCATGCTGAAAGCAAGGAGCCTCTGATCTCTGTTAACTGCCACAGCCAAAGGATGTGCCTTGGCACACAGAATTTTATATGCTGCCATGCCAGGAGGGAGCACTGTGGCCATCTGCTCTGACCCGCAACACTTTCTCCATGAACTACAGCAATCCTGCTTGACTGAAAAACTGTCACCATTGGAGAATCCACCATAGCCATTGGTCAGCTGTTCCAATGACTAATTCTCATCACTGCTAAAAACTTACACCTTCTCAGGCTGAATTTGTCTAACTTCAACCTCCAGTCATTGGACTATGACAGACTGACAAGCTCATTTAAAGTGTTTGCTCCCCATGTAGGTATGTATCATGTGTACATGATTTCGGCACCCATCCCCTTCTCTTGCTCAAACCAAAAAGACAGAACTCCTTGAATCTCTCACTATAAGGCAGGTCTTTCCAATCCCTCATCACCCTCACAGCTCTTTTCCAATTGCTTCCCACCCTCCGGGAACTGCAGACACCAGAACTGCATACATCATACAGGATCCAACCAGCAGTTGCACCAACATGTGATCCAGTGGGAACAGCACCTACTTACAAACTACTCCTTTGGCTTCTTGTTCCAGTCACCCTGGCTGTTAAAATGGGCATGGTTAACAATTGGAACAGGGCCACTTTCAGCTTACAAACCTTGGCTCCTCTTCTGCCCTTCCCATTAGTTCAAAGAGCCCTTGGGTATCCACGTTCGCTCCCCGTGATGGCACTCACACAAAGTAATCAAGACATTTCTCAATCTTTCTGGGGAGCTGAGCAGACTGAGCTCTTTAAGTCTCTGACTGAGAGGCATTTCCTTCAGCCCTCAGATGGCTTCTGGGGCTCTTTTCTGCACCCTCTCCAAATTCTCAACATCCTTTTGAAAAATGGGGACACTGGAACTTTATGCACCATTCCACCATGGCCACAGATGGAGGTAAAATTGCCTGTCCTGTACACTGTAATACAGCTAGTCCTCACTTAGTGACCTACTCGTTTAGTGACCCCTCAGAGTTATGACCGGCTCTCTGATGAGTTGGTATTATGGCAATGTACGAGAACTCGCATCAACTCTCTCAGATTACCTATATTTACAGTACACTATGCAAACTAAGTTCAGTACATTAGAGCTTAAAACATTTAAAATATATATGAAAAATGTTATAAATGATGCAAAGGTGACATTAAAACTATCTACCGATGGTTGAAAAACCCACTACCAGTAAAGTACATTATGCCTGAAATACCGGTAAGGGCTGCTCCTTGTTTAGTGACCAATTCGTTTATCAACCAGGTTTCAGGAACGGAACCCGGTCACTAAGTGAGGACTACCTGTAGACTCACCTCCCTTCATGGCCAGTAGATGATCTAGCCTGATCTAGGGGAGGCTGTCGAATTTCTCATGACTCCTGCCTGAGTCCAATGACAGGTGTTTACTAACTAGCTGTAACACAATCACTATTTGGATAGCGACAGTGTGGCTGAATTACAGCTATTCCCTGTGGCAAACCAAATGGGTGTTTTACTTCTGTACAACTACCTCAATTAACCAACCTTATAAGCCTCATCAAAGAACAGAAGCAGATTTGTTTGACAAGCCCCATTGTCCATAAACCCATGGGGACTGGCGCTGGTTATATTCCTCTCCTTCGATTCTTTAACAACTGAATTCCGTATCAGCTCTTCCATGACTTTACACCAGGACTGATGCTGGGCTGCTCACCCAGGTCTTGCCACTTGCTATTCTGGAATATCAGCACGACCACAGCACTTTTTCAGGCTTCTCAAACTTCCCTACAATTCCCATACAGGAGGTCAGTCCAGTTCAATATTGTCATTAATGGCAAGGATAATGAAATGGAGAATGCATTTCAAACATCTGCACATGACACTGAGTTGGGAAGGGTTACCACCTTCACAAAGCCCCAGCTGGGACGATTTAGTTGGTTGGTCCTGCTTTGAGCAGGGATTGGATTAGATACCTCCAAAGCTCCCTTCCAAACCTAGTCATCTATGATTCTATTACCAGTTCCTTGACCAACTAGAGAATTGGTCTGAAATCAGCAAGATGAAATTCACAAAAGACAAGTACAGAATGCCTCACTGAGGATGGTAAATTCAAGTACAAAATATCAAATACAGCACAATTGGTTGGGTGGTAATTCTGCTGCAAAATCAGGAGTTAGAATAGATCACAAATTGAATAAAAGTCAACAATGTGATGCAGATGTGAAAAAGGATAATTTCCTTCTGAGGAGGTGTTCACAAGAGGTGGTACTGGATAGCCTGCACTGAAATGCTGCTTGCAGTTCTGGGTGCTGCACCTGAGAAAAGATGTGGACAAACTGGAGACCGTCCAGAGGAGAGCAACAAACAGGAATAAAGATCTAGCAAACCTGACCTGTGAGGAAAGGTTGCAAAAATTGGACATATTTAGTATTGAGAAAAAGAGGACTGAGGGAGCCCTGTTACCAGTCTTTAAAGGGCTGTTACAAAAAGGAGGGTGACCAAAGGAGACTGAGGTTAGTTATTAGGAGAATCTCTCTCTCTCGAGAAGAGTAGGAAAGATCTAATCAGGTGTCCAAGGAAGGCTGTGGAATCCCCATTGGTGGAGTTTTTAAGAGCAAGTTGGACAAACACCTCTTAGGGATGGGTCTAGGTTTACTTTGCTCTGTCCCCAGTTCTCAAGGGTCCTGCCAGCATCTTCAAAGATGCATTAAAAATAAACATCAGCCAGGGGGAGACCTCAGCCAAATTTTAAGGCTGGAAGAGACCATCATGATCATCTTGTCTGGGCTACAGGATCTAGCCACCCCCTTGTTAACTCCCTTATCCATCCCTGAAACCTACAGTCTCTCCTTTGAAAAGTGAAGCAGAACGGCTGACCTTTATATAACGTAGGACTAGGGCCAAATCCACTCTAATCCATTCAACTGCTCCTTCAAGCCACACTTGCCAGCCCTTCTCCCCCATCCCAATAATTACACGTGACTTTGCTGAGAATTAACTGGTTTGTTTGTCCGCTAATGTCATTTTCTCCTGCTCTGGCCAGGTTAACTGATGCCATCAGAACGCATTTCAGGAATATGCAGCTTCTGTTCCCCAGTACTAGAAAACCAACTTTCATTTGCAGCTACTTCTCTCAAAGAGAGCCATGCCTGCATCCTGCCACCTTTTTACACACAGTAAGGAATGTGTTTGTGTGTGTATGGGTGAGACAGACAGAGATGAGGGCCCCTGTCCTTCTGGGTGTTGCACAGCCCCTTACTGAGACTGGAGCCCCATAGCACAATCCTTACAGAGGTCACAGTCCTCCCCCCATTCCCAATGGAGATCAAGCCCCCCATGCTGCCAGCCACCACACAGACTCCCCAGGCTGAGATCAGTGCCCTTGTCACAAGACTGAAGCCCCAGACTTGCCGGAAGCCTCACAGACTGATAGAGTGGGGACCCCATCATGCCAGGCACTGCACCAACCCCCTGACCAAGAACAGGGCCAGGTACCACAGAGACACACGCACACACATATTCCAACTAAGATCAGAGTCCCTGCCACACCAGCTGCTGCACTGCCTCCTCCCACACTAAGGTCAGGGCCACGGTTCACACCCTCTCGCCAGCGATGAGTGATTTTGACTGCGCCATCTGAGACACCTTCCAGAAGCCTGATTTCTGAGAAGGCTGACACACCACCACTGCAGATGGAAATGCAGCCTTGTGAAGTGGCAAGCATTTTGGCTCCAAGTGCGACACAGAAGGCACTACACGGCTGATGGATCTAAAAAAACTAAGTTCAGGATCCAGTTGGGGCAGTGAGGTTAGTTCCAAGTAATAGGCTTATCCAAGCTAATCTGCCCCATGCACCTTTATGCAAACCAAGAAGTTAAACTGACACCTACACTGGTGACTTTGCGGTAGATCTGGGCAGCATTCTGGCACTCGGAATATGGGTACTCAGAGGTGGCCATTTCCAACATGCACATCCCAAAAGCATACACGTCCACTGACTCGTCGTAATGCTCTTCATACATCTCCGGAGCCATGAACTCAGGGGTGCCTGTAAGGGGGAAACAGGACCTTGTTTCAAGCTTCCAGGAGCTGGAAGTCTTTAGTGGGGCAAGATGACCCACTGCACCACCTCCCATGCATCAAACTACTCCAAGATTTTGCTCTTCATTAATTCCCCCCACAACCCATCCCCAGCTTCCCAACCTGACAAAAATAGTGCAATTCATGAGAAAGCCAAGGCATGTCACAGTACTTCTACACTGCATAGGGAGAGGAAGCACGACTGCAGCATGTGTGGACACGTGAGCTAAGTGCTGACCTTGCCAAGCATCACAGATCCTGCAAGTTCAAAGTCCGGCTAAAGCTGGGTGAAAGAACACAGGCTGTTGCTGCAATCTGCCAGTGATCAGGGCGAACTGGATTTTGGCACCCCGTGAGTTGAGTGAAGGAGAACAGCCACAAAGCCCACTAAGTAACTAGGGCTGAATCAGAAAAGGAAACCTGACACTGTACATGATATCTGGGCTATACTGCAGGATTCACAGCGACAAAGTCATCACACCAGTTTCACATGGCTAACTGTCAATGTATACAAAGAATGCCGGCCAAACCGACAGCACTTTAAAAAGAAGGTCACAGTGTGGTTATAGAAGCGGGAAACTGAAGAGAGAGTGGGGAAGTGATCCCCCACCCACGCCAAACTGCCCCTGTACAGCTGCTGATGCAGGGCATGCACCACTGACGCACCGATGACACTCTTGGCAAACGAGGTGCGCATCAACGTGGCCAGGCCCAAGTCTCCAATCTTCACTGAGCCTGTGGGTCCTGTGATGAAAATATTGTCACATTTCAAGTCCCGGTGGATGATGGGAGGGGTCCGGGTGTGAAGGAACTGCAAGCCTTTCAAGATCTGTCGGCACCAGCTCCTCAGGACCTTTGGCTTCATGACTTTGAATCGCTTTAAGTACCTGGGCAGAGGGAGAACATACACAGAGCTCTACAGGTCTGGGAAAGGTACTCTGCATCACATGGCCCTCCCTGTACTAGGTGCCGCACAAACACTCCAACCTGCATCTGTAGCACAACCTCTCTCCCTTCTATGCCCAACAGAATTTCTCAGCCTCTCCCAAAGCAAGCCGCTCATCTCATTCCAGGACTAGCTAGGAAGCCAGGAATGTAGGCTCGCCTGACTGGGTACCAGGGGTCCCTCTGGCAGCAGGCAATGGCTCACTCATCATCTGCATACATGTCACCTCGGGACAACACTCAAACCATCAACTCTGACTACCCTGGCTCACAAAAGCTGACACTGAAGGACACAAAGGCCATATCCACACAACTAAATCTAGTTGGCACACAGCTGCTGCAGTAATGACACTGCTTGGGCACATCTACACTTTGCTCCTTGCGTGTCCTCACCAGGAGGCTTGTAACAACTGCGGGCCAGCTTCTAAAAACCAGCAACAGTCAAAAGACGTGACACAATGTCCACACTGAACGTGCCTTGACCTTGACTCTACGCTGCTTGTGGAGGTGGCATTACTTAGTGGGAGTAGTGTGCGAGCTGTGGCTGCAAAGGCAACATTTTAGCATAAACATGTACAGACTTAGGTCAATGTAAGCTTCCTTGTATTGACCTAACTCTGCAGCGTAGACCAGATCAGAACCCAGCAGGGTTTTACAAGACCAGATTGAAAGAAGGCTCATGGCAGATGACATTCAATGTCAGTAAATAATCCACAGTGGAAAAAATAATCCCAAATATACATTAAAATGAAGAGGTCTGAATTGGCTCACAAAAGAGATCTGGGAGTCATCGTGGATAGTTCTCTGAAAACACCAGCTGAATGCGTGGCAGCAGCCAAGAGAGCTAATGGAGCACTAGGAACCATCTCAGAGGATACATTAGAACTGAGAAGGGCAACAAAAATGATGAGAGAGATGGAACAGCTCTTCTGTGAGAAAAGATTAAAATTTGGGGACTACTCAGTTTAGCAAAGAGACAACTACACAGGATATGACTGAGGCCTATGAAATCATGACTGGTGTGGAGAAAGCAATGGCAAGAGCATTATTTACCACTGCACAAGACACAAAAACAAGGGGCAACAACATTAAACTTTGTATGCCTGCATCAAGAGTCCCAAGGGGCAAGGAAACAGACAGATGGACTTACGTCTTTAAGGTGCCAGATGTCATCAGCTCAGTTACTAACACGATACATTTCTTCCCTTTCACTGTGGACTCCCAGGAATCGTAAAACCGGACAATGTTTGGATGCTGTAAACCTTTTAGCATCTCTGCTTCCTCCTTGAACCTCTGCTGTTCTGCTTTGGTTAGCTTCCTGTCCTGAGGAACAGAGAATAAAAGAAATTCTGTTTCATTGTTCCAGACAGTCACCATTCAGTTATTATTTAACTATTGCACTGGGGACACACCTTGGCACAGGTACTCAAAGGTAGCCACCGTTTAATCCCTTTGTGATGGAGTCCAGCAGCTCAATCCATTCAACTTAAGCAAGACAAAGTAATGGGGTCACTTGGGTATGTGGGGAACCCAACATTTATAACCGGCTCTTCAATCTGGCAGACAAAGGTCTAAAAAATAATTCAGTGGCTCGAAGGCGAAGCAAGACAAATTCAGACTGGGAAAAAGAACTATTCAATCCAGGTGAGTTCACTATGGGAACAGATTACCCTTGGTTGTGGTGAATTCTCCACCACCAGACATTTTTAAATCAAGATGGGTTTTTGTTTTTTTTTTTTAAAGGAATTTTTCTGGGGAAGTTCCATAGTGTGCATTTTACAGGTCAGATGAACGCCGTGGTCACTCTGGTCTAAGAATCTATTCATCTGTGGCTCCCTTTCCATCTGTGAAACCACATGTTAAGCTCTGTCTACACTTGAAGGTTTATCAGTATGGATATGTGGACAAGGACTGTGATTTTTTCCTACTGATATAGTTGTACTAGTAGAAGCCCTAATATGTAGGCAGTTACGCAGGTGCTTTACACTAGTATATTACTGGGAACAGCTCTTCTGGGAAAGCAAAACCATTACAGCTTTGTCATCTAGACAAGGCTGATGTGAATATAGCTCTGTGATCTTAGGCCATGACATCAGATGCCACACTGTGGTGGGATAGGGGGGCAGGAGAGAGGAGGCATATCTACCTCTGTGTAAGATGCTCATAAAATCCCAGCCAAGATTACACTTTTTGGCAACAGTTTTAGGGTCGCAAAATAGATTGTCAGAATATGAAGCCCACTGTGATCATCTGGCCTGCTACGCTGAGCACTACCTGTCTAACTTCTTGCTCCGATTACATATGTCTAGAGTGTGATCAAGTCTTTTTGGGAGGCAAAAGCACACTTTTAACCCAAAAAGTATGTATTGCTGCTCAAGAACTGTGGCAAAGTTGCACTGCAGTTGAGCTGTGTTGCTGCATTCAATTCTGCATGGCTGGAAGCTGGTACTCTATGGGCACATGCACGCACGGGCAAATGGTGAGGAGAAAGTGAATAAAGAAACGTCACTGCCTCTTTCCCATAACCCACAAGCCAAGGATCACCCCGAGAAATGAACTGGGTACAGGTTTCAAAGAATGGAACAAAATCCTCCGCCTCTCCCCGCCCAGCACACACAGCCTGTGGAACTCAGGGCCCAAACGCTGTGAAGGACCAAAGCACAAAAGGGTTCAGAAAAAGAACTGGCTAAATTCCTACCAATAGCCAAGATGGCCAGAGACCAGGGACACCACCCCCTGCCCTGGCATCCCTAACTCCGACTGCCAGCAGCTGTGAATAGACAACAGGGGCTGGATCATGCAAGAATTGCCTTGCTCTGTTCATTCCCTCTGAAACACCTGGCAGAACCACTATCAGTGGACAGGGTACTGGGCTAGATGGTCCATTGGTCTGACTCAGTCTGGCCATTATTGTGTGCATCCATATCCTCAGGGTGCATATGTGCAACTCCCATCCTTTGCGTGTATGTGGGCCATATCCTCTGTCCTCTGTGTCCCCGGGTGTGCATATGTAGCTGTATCCTGTCTGTGTGCTTCTATATCTGTGCGCCTACCAAATCATGTCTAGATGTGTTTGGGTAGACCATATCATCTTGCTTCATAAACCCCATTCCCATGAGGCCATAATCCAGCCAGATCCAAACTCTCATCTGCCTTCCCAGAAGGGGAGGGGCAGGAGCCAGAGCCACTCCGAGGGATTGGAATGCAGCAAGAATGCTTTTCCTTCAAGGGGCAATGAAAGCAGCAGGCGTTTCCCTACTATTTGTTCAAGATAACCAGTAGTTCTGTCTGTTAAAGACAGTGGTGAGCCCACTTCTGCCAGGCAACAGCTGTCTAAACGGGAAAGGATTAAAGCAATGGTTCACATAGCACTCATTTTGTCACTGATGCACATTAGAATAGAATAGAATCATAGGGTTGGAAGGGACCTCATGAGATCATTGAATCCAACCCCCTGGGGCTTGAACCCAGGACCTTCTGCACATTAAGCAGAGGTGCTAGCCACTACACTATTTGCAGGGTTGGGCTAGGGCAGGCTAGAAAGCAGCTTTATTGGATTACTGGACAAAGCGATCAGAGCAGGAATGCCTGAGGCTTTGTTAGAAAGCGAGGGAAGCCGCTTTTTAAATCATTCCAAAATGGGTCTCCACACCTTGGACAAAGTGGCCAGGATGCTTCAATCTCCTGAGCCGGACCTAATTCCACCCCTTTTGGAAACTCAGACTTGGTTCCCATGGGTCAGAGCTTTGCTTCACAGAACCTGAGGTCCAAGAAGCTAAAATACTCTCTGACAGGGGTCAGCAACCTTTGCCAACCCCCACACTGGCCCCTCCTCCTCAACCAATGCCAGTGGCCCCCTCTGCTGAAAAAATGTGGCAGCCACTTGAAAGTTCGGTGGAAGCCACAGCTGGAGTGAAGGCAAGGGGGTGTTTCCAGGTATACCACAGGAAGAAGCTGCCCAGAGTGGCTTTTGGTGGCAGTAATGGCAATTTCTGTGGCGCCACAGAGGGTGCCACATGCCGCTGTGAATGGGTTCATATGCCACTGTCAGCACATGAGCAGGGGGTTGTTATCCCTGCTCAATGAGCAGTCACCAGTTTCCAGGAGAGCCTGGCAGCCTGGCCAAAACCAGAGTAGAAGGGTCAGCACTGGATTGAGTGTCAAAACAGCCAGGCCCCACTGAGCTCTGACCAAGCCAGCTCTCCTCCTTCTGCCCATGTGGTCGGGTTCAGGTCAGAAAGCATCTCAATTTCTCAGCTTCAGATCAGGTCAGGTCAGCTTAGCACACAGTTGGGACCCAGCAACCCAACAGACTGACCCACGAATTCAGGGCCTCTCTCCACATCCCTTTGTCTTGTCTCCCATCAACCCTGCACACTCGCAAGGGTTTCCACCTGAACATAAATTCACTGATTTCAGGGCCCAAAGAGACACCAGGCCCATCTATTCTAACCTTCCAGAGAACAGCTCTAAATTTATTCACAGGGGAGTGGAAGCAGATCTTTTAGAAAAACTTCCCATCTTGATTTTAAAATTGCCACTCATGGAGAATCCACAATGGCCCTTGGGAAGCTGTTCCAACATGAATTCAGATTCATGCCCTTTCTAGTACAGAAATAGCCTTTGGATCTGGCTTAGCCCTTCAACTGATAGACCAAAGTTGTCCCTGTTAACCAAAGTAGCAATGCACCGAGCGAACAATATTCCTAGAGCCTCTCATGCTCAGACAGGTTTTCTAATCTGTAAGTCATTCTCATGGCTCTTCTCTGACCCCTTCCCAATTTATCCATGTCCTCCTATAACTTCAGGCACCAGAATTAGACGTCAGGCCCTCCCAGAGACAGGGAGGAAACCAAGACATGGAGAAATTCAAGCCTACAGGTGGCAGAGCCCCGAGTTCCTGACTCCCAGTCACAAGAGTGACCTACCCTCCTCTTTTTCTGCTACCTACGCCTTCATTTTGTTGTTGTTGTTGTTGTTGTTGTTTCTTTGCCCTTGCTGCCACTTCAGAACTGGCCTGACAGCTTCCAGTACTTACCCTGAAGTTCATTTAAACACTGACATTCCCACCTATGATCCAGTTTCTGGGATAGCTCACTTTCAAAGTTTCCACTTTTGGAAGGCACAGTCCTCCAGCATAATCTCTTACTCTTTAATAAGCCAAAATAAACAGTTGGCTAAGTGGCACTTAGATGAGCTGATAGCTGGGAAATTACCAAAGGGCAAAGGAAACCACTAAAAGGAGCCAGGCTACCTGATGAGGTGGTGTTTATGATTAGGCTAACCTCCCTGCTACAGTTTAAAAGGTTTGATTTTCATTCCCCAAGGCCAAATATCACTTTAGTGTAGCTAATAAGAAAAAAAACAATTAATCTCTCCCGGTCCTCTGGGCCACTACCAACTGGATATTCTATCCCCATCCACACAGGGCTACAGGGGCTTGGTAAAGCCAGGTCTATTACCAGCACTGGAGCGAAATGGTCTCCGAGGGCAGGAGGGAGGCCTGTGCCAGCACCGCATTTTGGATACAAAGCTCCATAAGAGACATAAATGTAAACAAAGGGAAAGACTCAGAAACCAGACACATCTGAGGTTTTGTTGAGAAAGCAGCCTTTGCTTAAGTCTGGCGCTGCCAGAAGACATGCAGAAGGTTCAAACGCAGGAACTCCTTGCTATACTGCCGCACTTTTCCAACTGCTAATCACTGTCGCCTGCACCTCGGAAATGGAGTCTTTTGTCTTCATGCAAACACGCCCATGTAAAGAAGGAAGGCAGGCAGGCCTCACTAAGCAATTTCACAGATCCTCCTCAGGCCAGGAGGTGGCCATCTACTCAGCCTTCCTGTCGCACACAGCCCTAGAACTGCTCTGAAATCACTTTGGGCAGAAGAGCAGCAGAGGCTTCAAAAAAAACAACAAGCAGTTGTGTGGCACTTTAAGACTAACAGATTTATTTTTTGCATGAGCTTTCGTGGGAGAAGATCCCACTTCCTCAGATGCTTCGAAGATGGGTGAGCATCTGAGGAAGTGGGATCTGAAAGCTCATGCAAAAAATAAGTCTGTTAGTCTTAAAGTGCCACACAACTGCTTGTTTTCTTCTTACTGGACTAGACTAATATGGCTATCCCTTTGGAAATTCAGAAAAACACCCCCTCTTGACCACAAAATTGCCAGTGCTGGAGAAACCACCACAGCTCTTAGTAAACCTTCTTTCCCTGATGAAAGGAACCCAGCAGAGACCCCACAGCACACTCCAGCATGCAGTATTTGTAAACAGTATCCCAGCACCCCCCACCTGGTGATTCCCTTACATTTATTGGCCCAGAGCAAACAAGCCTGCTCTCAAAGTCCCCCTGACTTATGTGGGTGGCTTCACTCTAGCTGAGAGAGAATGGGCTGGAGTGGGAAGCAAAGAGTTCTAAGAGTTTTCAATCCCTTGTCACCCATATATTAGTTTTCACTGACCCTGCTCATGGCAGTTCCAGATTAAAGAAGTTGAGGCTCCTATGCACTGTGGAAACTGGGGCAGGTCCCCCACCTTCTGTCAGAAAGGCAGAGAAGTGTTTCGGCCCCACACAAAACCCAACAACATTCCCCCAAGCAAGGGCAGCTTTTCCCAATCCCAGCCATTTAGCAGATCTGCAAACTCCCATCGCCCACTCTGCACTCGTGGGACCCGGCACCACTCAGGTACAGCCCTGTCACCCCTTTGTTGTCCAGGCCAAGTGTGAGTGGTGGTGGTGTGATCTAGCTAGGGCCTTCCAAGGGAAGATCATGTAGTCTGATGTCTGTGCTCTGTGGTTTAATGCAGGCCAAGATCAAAGCATTTGGTCAGCTATCCTGCTTCAGGCCACAGGGGCTGGGGAAATAGTTCCCACATGCAGAACGCACCATCAAACAGGGGGTCCTGCTACTTAACATTCTGCACACAGCCCCTCCAGCTCAGGGCTCCACAGCCTCCCATCAATACGGGTCAGGGGAAGAGGCAGACGGTGCAGCGAAGCAGTGTCTGCTGAAACAGAGGAAAGCAGGATATAGCAGCCTTATTTATCCAGCCAGCGCCGCTGTGAGCAGACACATCCATGCCCCAAGCTCTCTGGATTCACGGATCCCAAGATCAGGAGGACACTGGCGACCCCCAGACATACAAACTGCCCTGAATTCACTTCCGGTTGAATGTGGGTGCATGAGGAGTTGAAAACGCTGTCAGGCTACTACGCAGACTGAATTACCTGCACAGAAGATTAAACTAACGATTATGTCTATGGTTCCACCTCCCACTGAAGGAAATAGCCAAGACAATTGGCAACATACTGGCTTCTGCTGCTCAGTTCTGTTTTCCCCACAAAGAGGATTTTCACTGGCTTGGTCTAAAATGGCCCATTCCCCTCCCGACCTGCATTCCCTTCCACACTCATGATGCACTGTTAGAGTTACTGCAGCCCAGGCAAGGAGGTAAAGATGACAATTCCTTGTGGGATTGTCTCTTGGACACGCCAGCTATAGAGAATCCAGCCAGCTCCTGCAGGGGAAAAAAAATCCATAAGCAATAAGGCTGCAGCTGGGAGCTGTGCTGAAAAGAGGCTGCAAGCTCCAGGTTTAGAGACATTTATTCTAGATTACAATGTTCTAGTTATCTGCAATACAGTAGTCCTGAGACCTCAACTGGGGCCAGGCCTCACTCTGCCACACACCACACAAACACATCCATGGTAAGATAAGAGCAAATCTCTCATCGTCATTAAAGGCAGCAGCCCAAGGCCTCAAAGTCTGCAGTCTATAAAGAGTTGCCACAGTCCTCACCCTGATGGACCACTGTCCTGGACAAACACCAACCCACATTCTGTGGTCCTAAATTCTCCCTCGGGTCTTCACTGGGTCACATCTTCTTTCATTTCCTGTCCTGAACTGCTACTATGCTTAGACACACCCCACACATGAAGGAGCAGCCACAGCCATTCTGAAATTCAGGCCCTATCAGGCCAGAAGGGGCCAGACAACTCATTTACTCTCCAGGGCAGCACAGGCTAGTAAATGTCACTTAGATCCTCCCTTGCTGAACCCAATAACCTGAATCTGACTCCGAGATCTTCCAGAAAAAACACTCCCTCTGGATCTGCAGATACCAAGAGATGGAGACTCTTAAGAAGTGGTTCCAATTGTTTGTCACCCTCACAAGGAATGCTAATGCCTTACTTCCAATGGCCTGGTTTAACTTCCAGCAGCTGGTGGTTCTTTACACTGCTACACTCAAGAGCCCAGGGTTTTCCTTGTGTGGAATTGCCAAGATCCAAAGAGATAGCCATGTTATTCTAATTCAGTAAAACAAATAAACAAGGAGTCCTGGGGTACTTAAAGACTAACATTTATTTTTAGCATGAGCTCTCATGGGAGAAAATCCCCCTTCAGACTCCTTGTTTGCTTGCATGAAATGTATCCTCCAACCTCCCCCAGACTGCCAAGTTTGGTTAGTAGGAGACCCGAGCTTTTCAATGAAATCACAAATTTTCCTTTGTTTGGGAAGGGGAGAATTTGATTCATTTTATGATTCCCAGCCACCTGCTTCCCCTCTCCCCAGGCCTTCCAGGAAAGGTTGTGAGTATGTGTGTATTTGTATAGCACCTAGTGCAATGGAGACCTTGACTAGGGCCAGTAAAGAGATCAGCTGCTTGCATCTTCATGCTCTTTATCAAATGGTTTCTCCTGACCAGCCAGTGTCACACACCCAACAAACAGCAACAGGGAACTACAGCACTTGGCTCAGTGGGCAGTGGTGTCACTGGGGCAGGCTCAGGGGGCCTCAGGCCCCCTGAAATTCAGGAGCAGCCCCCAAGCAGCCTGCCACTAAACTGCACAGGGGTGCACTGTCACGCCCCCATGCAGAGAATGCTGCCAATCTGCGGCCTGTACCCGGCCAGAAAACAGAGTCTTCTGGCCAGGAGGAAGCTGCCCCAGTCTGGGCCTGAGAGTTTCTAAATGGTCCTGCTCACCTCCAGTGCCAGGTAAGGGAAGAGGGGGGGAGGAGGGGGAGTCTGGGGGCAGGCACACCAGCACGGGGGAAGGGGGAGTTGGCCCAGGGCAGCAGGGGCCAGCCACAGGACCAGGGGGTGGGGTTAGGGAAAGGGGGCTTGGGGGGAAGGAACGGATAGGAGCCCTGGGGGCCTTGGCCCCTCCCCCAATATTTAGGTGTAGCGACCCCCTTCTCACTGGGATTCTGGGCAACAACAGGTTCTGAGGTGCCACCAAAGAACAAGTCACATTACCAGATCAATATAAGTTTGGATCTTACTCAAATACCACACTGCCAGCCATTCCTTTAGTAACTTCTCTGCTGCATCTCCTGGTAACCTTTCCAGGCTGTCACAAGCCAGCCTTCCAGGCCTGGGAAATTTCTCAGAGCATTCCTTCAGCCCATCACCTGCTTACTCAGCTGAGTTCCCTCAGCATTGTTAAGCCAGAACAGGCAACCTGAGAGGCTGTGGAACCCAGGTGCCAAGAGCAGGTTAGACACAGCCTGTCTGGGATGGTCTAGGTCCACCTCTGCTTGCCTCAGCACAGGGGTATGGTGTGATTCTCTGGTCCACAACTGTCCCTGCTTAAAGAGCGATGCCCCCACAAAATACGAGCATCTGACAGCCCGCTGATGTCTTGGGGTCAAAAAGCTAGTGTGAGCGCAGATTCAGAAGAAGAATTGGCTCAAACTCCCAGGTCAGGACAGACCACTAGCATAATTGGGTTTGATCCAATCCATAGGACTTCCCCACAACAGAATTATACAGCACATTTCACTAGTAGTGCTCCAAGCATTTCACACACACCATCCCTGTGAGGCAAGGCAGTGCTATGTATATGGGGACATTGAGGCACCAAAGAACTGCACGACTTGTGCTCAAGGTTACACACAAGTCTGTGGCGAAGAAGGGAATCCCATGAGTAGCAACATAATCCAATGTCTCTACTTCTGCCACCAGATTCTAGGGCTCCACTGTCTACATGTCACTCTGCAGCCTAGAAAGTCAGTAGTGACAGGGTTAAGCTACGAGCAGGTTCAATCACCAAGTCCAAGCACCACTGGCATTCACAGATCTCTGCAGCCTAGCTGAAAGCCAGAGTTACACCAGCTACAGCGCTTCCCCCAAAGGATGCCCAGGGCAGCTCTTTTAGAATAATGTCCCATTCCCACCTTGATTTAAACAAGGGGTCACAAACTTAAATCACCACAAGGGCCGCCTGCAACTAATATGTTAGCCCAAGGGCTTCATGACAAACCTTTTCATACAATGATATTGCGAATACTGATAACAATAGTGTCATCATGGGCCAAAGGAAACAGCTTTGGGGGCATGCAGCTCACCGGCCATGTGTTTGAGATCCCTGATTTAAACAGTCACAGTCTGGTTCCCATCCCCAGAATAGATCAGAGGTAACTTGACCAATCACAATCTTGCCTTTACAAATAATTTGCATGCAATACTTTTCATTGGCTACAGCACAGATAGCGGATCACTTTCGACAGCTGTCACAGCCCAGGCCTCCATCTCCTTTTTACACAGTCACAGGACTTTGGGAGCTGAAGATTTATGAGAAAACCCATAGAATGAGGTCCACGGTACTAACCTGCAGCTCACACCAAGCCACCTCCACCCAAGTCTCGGTGTCAAGCCCTTTGAAGACAGTTTTAAAAGCCCCTCGGCCTAATTCAATATCAAACTTCAGGAAGCGGCCGCCAGGGGAGGTGGCAACTGCTTTCATCTCCGCTTCCTCTTCTATCTCCTTCTTGGTCTTCTCTTTGGAGACATCTGAAGCTGCCTTGGAACCCAGCTCATTCCTGGCCTCCTGCCCCAGCGTGCTAGAAGAGAGCTGATCCCCTCGGCAGCTGCCAGCAGGCAGCGGCTCCCGCTCATCCCTGGGCGATGGCTCAGCAGCTCCCTCCTCCACGATCTCCATGCTCTTGCGGAAGAACCGCTTCCGTTCAGTGGCACCCCCAGCAGCAGGGGTGCCAGCAGGCTCCATGACCAAAGCAGCCTCAACAGTAGGGATCCTGCCATCCAGAGAAACTCCATCAGGTTTTTCTGGATCCTCCATGCTGGCTGGCTCACCAGAGTCTGTAGCCATTGATATCCTTCCCCTGTGCCCTCCTTCCTCACTCCCGGCACATTACTTCCTCTCAAAACATCCCCATAGCAACCTGAAAGGAGAAAGCAAGAGGGGGGCAAGAATAGGATCATTTCAGAAGGTAAATCACAAAGCAGCCAACAGACATGCAAAACTCTGGGGGCTTCTTCTTCCCCCCATCCCCAAATTCCCTTCAGCCAAGCCCCAGATGGTAAAGGAACAAACCAGGGAATCACTCAGCAATGGTCGCTGACTCCCTCTGCCTCCCCCTTTTAAACTCTCTATTTAGTACTAATTATTTGAATACAGTCGTATCCCCCTCACCCCCTACAACTGAGATCTAGGGTTTTCCTCCTGATTGAGACTGTAGCCCCCTTATTGTTCCAGATACTGTACAGAGTACCCAATCAAAACCATGAAGCACCACATAGGCTCTTGTGGCACTGGACAAGCTCTGACAAAGATAGAGGCCCCTCTGCACTAAATGCCATACACATGCAGCAAGAGATGGCCCAGGGCCAGAACAACAAACAAAGGGTGAGAGGGGAAACTGAGGCACAGAAGAGGAAGCCAATATGTCCTACACTAATGGTTTTCAAACCATGAGTCAGGACCAAGTACTGGGTCACAGATCCTCAGGAACTGGGTTGCAGAGCCTCCTGCTGCCACCACCAAAAGACTGGAATGCATGCTCAAAGATGTAATTGTTGGGTCATGTGCAGGAATGATTTTTTTCAACTGGGCCTGGAGAAAATAGTTTGAAAACCACTGTCCTACACATCAGTGGTGGAGCCAGGAGTGGAAACTCCCAGTTCCTCATAACTCAACAAACATCTCCCCCCTCTGGATTCACTAAAATGTGTTTTCTCAGCCACAGTGGCCTCTTGGCTTGGGAGCTTTCTTGGTCAAGGGGCTGCATTCATCTTCTGTCTCAAGCACATTATGGATCTGTAACTAAAAAAATAATTGCTAACCAAGCTCAGCAAACCCTGGTTTCCAAACAACACGAAAGCACAGCAACTGCAGTTCACAAGTGTCTGGATGTGGTTTTGAAAGTTTGAATTTTTAAAGAGCTCCCACACAAGCATAAATTTCATTGCTCAATGGAAGTGCATTTAATCATTTAGAATGCTGGACCAAAGAAATGTTAACTAGAGAGATGAATTAATGGACTCCACACCAATTTTCACAGATAGCATAGCCTCGGTGAGTTACCAACTGGTCTGAAGAATACTACCATATGACAAACCACCATCGAGAACACTGGGGTCAGTTCAAGGCTCTGCCTTTTCTTAAAGGAGCCCGGAAATGGGGATAGAACCCACAAGTTCTAGTTCCCAGCCCCACCCCACTCAGACTCCCTAACCCACCAAACCCCACTCCCTTCTGACAGCCAGGCAGAGAATCCAAGAGCCCTGGCTCTCAGGCCCCCCTGTTCTAACCACTAGATCCCATGCCCCTCCCAGAGTCAGTGATAGGATCCAGGTGTCCTGGCTCCCAGAGGTGAAAGGGCTTGTGTTATGCAGAAGCTCAGACTAGATGATCTAACAATTCTACCTGGTCTTAAAAGTGTGAAAATCTACTTAGCTTCCAGGTACCCCAAAAACCATCACTTGCATTCTGCAGCCAACTCATCTCATTTTTCTTTTTTTGCAGCTACCATCTGGTTCTGAAATCTCCCAGAGGCTCTTCCAGGACAAGGCACAGTAGTGCTATCTTATCAGAGCAGATGCTGGCAACCTGAGATGACCATTAGGAAAGGGGGTCAGTTTCAGCACACAACGCATTACACCAACCTATCTGCATGGCAGGGGCAGACAGCAGCCCCATGTCACTGATAAATAGGGCACAGTGGCCCCTGGCACATCAGCACTGCCAAGTCCTCTGCATCCACAGTGACAAGTTCAAGAAGGGCAGTCGTGTTATTCCGGCATCCCAAAACAAACAAGGAGTCCTGCTGCACTTTTAAAGACTAATCCATTTATTTATCACATGAGCTTTTGTGGGTAAAATCCCACTTTGTTAGACACATGGAATTTACCATTTCACACATCTGATGAAGTAGGATTTTACCTGCAAAAGCTTATGCAATAAAAACCACTGGTTAGTCTTTAAAAGTTTTTGTGTATACAGTGGGAAATTCAGAAAGAGGAAGCACAGGACTGAACACCAGGGAAACCTGCTAATAATAAGAGCTGGTTTGACTGTGGGACAGTGATCTCATGTGACAGTGAAGAGCACTCAGGCTGCAGTTTCACTGTGTTTACATAAAGCTGCTAACCAGAGGGGATAGACTGAGATTCACTCATAGTACCAAACCACAATCATCAGCAGAATATCCCACCCAGAACTCAATACCACTCTGTCAGCTCCAAGTGCTCCTAATAGCCGTGTAAGGGCCCAATCTCTTCTCCAGACCTGGCTAAGTTCTCAGCCTCATCGCATCTTATAGCAGAAAGTTCCACAGTCATTTGCTGTGTGGAAGCAGCATTTTAGCCATGTTTTCTCTTCATTTCATGTCTCTTCTCATCTTAAGACACAGGGAGAATGGAAGCTCTATGCCTACCTTCCAAAACCCAGTCATTATCTCATATCTTTTTGGAATGCCCCTCTTACTGACAGACAAGGACAGAAGGAAAAACTAATCTGTACAACAATAGCCAGTGAACTTCCCCAACTTAATTCATGCTTGAACTACAGCAGGGCTTTTAGGAAAACACCTCATCTTGATTTTAATATTGCCATCACAACCCTTGGGAAATTACTGTAATGGTTAATTACCCTCACTGGTAAAATTCACAGTAAGAGCCATCCCCCTGCCTAAAGAACTTCCACCTAAATTGGAGAACTGGTCTGAATTCAGTAAAAGGGAGTTTCTGCAACGATGAGTGCAAAGTACTATACATAGGAAGGAAAACATTAAATGCACAATGGTTGGGCAACAGTACTGCAAAAAAAAGGGTCCAGTGATTTTACTGGATCATAAATTGAACATGTGTCAACAGTGTGATGCAAACTAGGCAAATGTCGTTCTGGGATGTATTAACAGGAAAGTCACATGAAGGACATGGGAAATAGTTGTCCTGTTCAACTTGGCACTCTGCTGGAGTATTGTGTCCAGTTTGGGGCACCACAGCTTAAAAACAAATGTGAACGAATCAGAGAGTCCAGATGAGAGCCACAAAAACAGTCCAAAGTTTAGGAAACCTGATGTCTGAGGAAAGCTTTGAAACCTGGGCCTGTTTAACTTTGAGAAGTGAAGGCCAAGGAGCAACACAAGAAGCATCTTCAAAATACATCAAGTAAGAGAGGAAGGCGATGGATGGTTCTCTATTTCCCCAGAGGACACGAAGACACCATGGTCTTCTTGCCATCTTTTGTCTATGTTAGAAATTGGGAGGAGCTTCAAGGTGAGCCAGGACTAGCTGGCACTTATTTAAACATGGATGTCCCTTAGAAATCATAGAGCAAAGGGACCTTCATAGGCCATCTAATCACATCCCCTGCATTGAGGCAAGCAGGACTAAGCATTATCTATTCTAGACCAGCCTGATAGGTGTTTGTAACACCCTCCAGTGATGGAGATTCCACAACCTCTCAGTCATTTGTTCCAGTGCTTAACGAGGAAGTTTTCTTAATGCCTAACCTAAATCTCCCTTGCTGCAGTTTAAGTCCATCTCTTCTTTCCTGTCCTCAGCAAACAAATTGTTCTACTCTCTCCCTCTTTAAAAACAACTTTTTATGTACATGAAGGCTGCTATCCTGGCCCCCCTCCCCTTATCCAGAACAAACAAGCCCAGTTTGTTCAATCTTTCCCCACTGGTAACCTTTTCTAGACCTTTCATCATCTGTGCTGCTCTCCTCTGGGCTTTCTGCAGTTTGTTCACCAATTTCCCAAAGTGTAAGGGCCAGAACTGGACACAGTGCTCCAGCTGAGGCCTGACCAGTGTTGAGTAGAACAGAAGAATTTTTCTCATGTCTTGCTTACAACACTCTTGCTAATACAACCCAGAATGATGATTGTTCTTTCCTTTAATAATATTCCACACTGTTGACTTACATTTAGTCTAGGATCCACAAAAACCCCAAGATCCTTTTCTCCAATGATAACCCCTATGTCCTTTTCTAGAAAATTCTGTCCTAGGCAGACATTTCCCATTGTCTATTCGTGCATATGATTATCCCTCCCTACAAAGTAATTAGAAGTATTTTGCATTTTATTCTAGTTACTTCTAACCAGCAACATTCAGGATCACTCCGTACAGCTCCCTGCTCCTTCTCAAGAGTCTGCCTTTCTGCATCCTGTTGTCACGGTATCCCTTTTGGGACACAGCATCACCCTGGGAGCTCAGGTTCCACTCATGTGACCCCCCCCCCATCTTCTTCTGGTTAAGAACGAACCACAACCAGTCAGTCTTTGTCTTGACAGGCCTGCACTCTACAGAAGCCAGATGGACAATGGAAGAAAATATATCATGCCCATTTTACAGATGAGGAATTGAGAGCTGCAGGGATCAAGGACTCAGAGATACTCCACTTTTTAGTTCAAATCTGACTCTAATCCAAGTCAACTTTCAAGTGCAGACAAACCCTTATGAAAGGCAGAGTGGGGCACAAATTGCTGTCTCCCAGCCCTTACGCTACATCAGAAAACCATCTTTCCTTTTAACTCAACCCTCACACACAGAGCAATGACCAAAAAATACACCAAGGAAACCACCTTGCTGAGAAAAGAGGCTGGAAGAAGAGGAGATGGGATATGCCACAACACAGAGACACAAGGGATGCAGAAAGTGAACAAGCCAATGGTGTGGAAAGTGCAGGGAGTAAAAAAAAACAACTCACAGGATTCACAGATTTCATGGCCATGACAGGTAAGAACATCTGCTCTGATATTATGTGTAACTAAGATGAGCAGAGTTTGATTTTTTTTATGTCTAAAATGCTTAAAAGTAAGTTATTTTTCTATTTCCATCCATTTAAATTTTCAAAGCTGTGTGAAATTAGGGTGCTTTAAGCCCTCCTCCATCAATCTACATTTTCACAGCTGTGAGAAATTATGGGGGGATACATGCAACATGGAAGGAACAGACAGTTATTTAATGACAGCAGATGCTGAGATCCAAAAAGTTCAAGCTTTATAGCCATTAAAACACAAACTGTCATGAGCACGTCAAAACATGTAAAGCAGATATCTTTAAGGCAAACTCTAATACATTCTCAAAACAGCATTTTTTTTACTTTGCCTACCAAAACATTTCAATTACTAGTAAATGGAAAGTTTTTCCTGTGGGGAGGGGGCATGCACACCAGCAAAATCCACATTTATGGGTGCTTAAAGGTAAAATCTAAGCCTTCCAAGACTATCTACAATGCATCCCTTTTGCAACTCATCCAAATTACTGTGGCATTCTCATGTTATAAGAAAAGCACCAAGACCTATTGGGCAGGGAGGGGCAGTCTTAGGGATTCCAGAGCTCCAGGCAAGAGCCAAGGATGCACCCTCCTCGCCATGTGGGAGCTCCTTGACTTTTGCCCGCCACTGGCCTCCCAGCCCTGCCGGGGCCCCCACCAGCCCTCCCCCTGGCCCCACCACTAGGGCCCCCCGCCAGCCTCACTGGAGCCCCTGCCAGGAGATTTAAGGTGACTACAGCATGGGTACTCCGCACCACCACCACCAGGGCCCCCATCAGCCTCACTGGAGCGCCACCAGGAGATTTAAGGTGGCTCCAGCATGGGTGCTTCCCCCCACCACACACAAGGCCCTGGGCAAATGCCATTCCTGCTCACCACCTATGTGGGTAGGGGAACAGACTGGTGACAGCTACACCCAGAAGACCAATGACAGAACTCAGGAACATAGCACAATACTCTAACCACTAAGCCACACTCAAGCAAAATATAGACTCCTATCTGGGAACGAAGATCACAGGCCAAACTCAACTTTGAAAAAGGCCCGAGGACCATGGTGGAAAATCAGCAGGACATGAGATGGAGCCAATAGGGCAAATGCGATCCTGGGAGGTGAGAACAGGGGAACTCCAGTAGGACCAAAGAGGTTTTATGACCTCTGGGTCTGGTAGAATACAAGCAGAAATCCCCAGTGTCCACATCCGGCGTCTGAAATTCAAGAAAGATGTTGGTAAATTGTGGAGGGTCCACAGAAGAGAGCTGAGGATGATTCAAGAGGGTGACTCCAAGAGCTGAGTCTAGTTAGCTTAACCAAGAGAAGGTTACCAGTGGACATGATCAAAGCCTAGGTACCTCCATACAGAACAAGTATTTAATACTGGGCTCCTCAGTCTAGCAGCTAAAAGTCTAACACCATCCAACAGGCTGCAAATTGAAGCTAAGCAAATTCAGACTGGAAAGAAGGGGTAAATTTTTAAACAGCAGGACTGAACCATCAGAACAGATTACCAAGGGTCATGGTGGAGTCACCATGGTGGGCAATTTTAAGGATGGGATTTTTTTTTTTTTTTTCCTGAAAGTTCTGCTCTAGTTCAAACAGAAACTTCTCTGGCCGGTACTAGGAGAAAAGTTAGATTACAATATCATGGTGGTCCCTTCTGTCCCTGATATTTATAAGAACACTCACACTGGTTTTTGTCCTTAGGAAAAGGGCAGCAAAATTGATCACCAGACCCAGAATCCAACTGGAAAAGATATACTCAAGAAGAAGGCTGCATGCACGCTCTCTCTTCCTCTCTCAAACACGCCCCTCCTCACAAGACCACTTTGAGCAAATCTTGCAAATGCAAACATCTGAAATGTACTGAATGGAAAAATCAAAGCAAATTAAAGACATTCCATCAAATGTTTAGCATAGAAACAAATAAGTGGGGGCAGGAGACAACACCCCAAAAATGCTCTAAACATTTGCCAGGAAGAAATTTTAATTATTCTGCATGGTACCCTGGGGTTGGAAAGCACCACAGAAATGTAGTACGTTATCAACCACTAAAGCAAAATGGAACAGAAGAGAGAAAAATATGTCATCTGCCAAGGCCAACAACAAAAAATTGGATTCAAACCATAACAGTGTCTGTAAAAGAACGAGGTAACTTCACGGGGGACAGGTCCATCGATGGCTATCAGTGACAGTAGTCAGAGATGCAACCCACTCCTTGAGCCTCGACAGCCTCTGACAGCCAGAAGCTGGGAGTGGGTGATAGAGGATGGATCACTAGAGCAGTGGCTCCCAAACTTTATCAGGCTGGAGACCCCTTTTTAACAAAAAAAAATTTTGCAGACCCCTGGCTGATTATGTAATCTGGCCCATGTGGGCAGACTCTGGCCTGCATCACGCTGGCGGTGCCACTGGGACAGCTGGCAAGCAGCGCTGCCACCACCATGGCCCACACCACTGAACCAAGCCGAGCCATAGCAGGTATGACCCCCTGCCCTTGCCAGGGAGCTGCCACAGCTCCATCCGCCTGCCAGAGTCTGGCCATGGGAGGGGAAAAGCAGCCCTGGCAGGGAGCATCAGGGTTGTAGCTAGACTCCAGCCCCAGTACAGAGACGCTCCATGTACCCCCTGCAACATGTCTGCAGACCCCTGCGGGTCCCCGGACAACAGGTTGGGAATCACTGTACTAGAGGATTGCCCGTTCTGTTAATTCTCTGTAGAGTGCTTGGCATTGGCCACTGCCAGAAGACAGGATACTGAGCTAGATGGACCATTGGTCTAACCCAGAATGACCCTTCTTATGGTGCTTGAAAGGCCACAAAACAGGTGTCAGCACACAATACACTTAATTGCTTGGCCTTCAAGCCAATGCAAGCTGAGCCTGAAATCTCTCTCAGAGGTAGCAATTCATACACAAATAACTCCCTTTGGACTTTATCAAGGTGGTCCTAGACTGCTTTGTGACCATTATTTCTCTACATCCTGGAATCACAAGCCTGTGTTACACAAGAAATGACAAAAGCAGTCCCTCAAAAATTGGTTCCAACCTACAGTGAGGACTTAACATACCCCATACCATCCTCATTTAGATCAAAGAAGGAACAACAACAACAACAACAACAAAGTTAAGATGACTGAGTAGTTTGTTTTTTTGTTTTTTTTTTTTAATTTAAAGACAGAAACTAGTTCAATAGTAATCATTATGGGCAAGTTCTATGGCCTAGGTTGTACAAGTGAGACTAGATGATCACTGGAATCTCTAATGGTCATGGAATCTGTAAGTCCACACCTTTATAAAGAGGTCACCACTCATAGGCAATACAGTGACAAATTCAAGAATTCAAACTGAAAATAAAAGTGCCAACTGAGGCAACTTTGCTTTTAAAGAGCTAACCCCAAATCCTTGTCCATGGCTGAATGATCAAAAGCTACAGAATGCATCAGCACGACAGGGTTGACTAACAGTTGTCATTTCTAGCTAAGTCAAAAGGTTATTACAGACTAAGCCATTTTCTTTCTCTTTAAGCAAACATTTCAGCATGGATAAAGGCAGAGAGACATCAGCATGCATTTGTTTTAACACATCTCCACAAAATGAGTTGCTTTCTGTAAGACAAACACACTATGGGAGCATGTTTCTCAACTATAAACAGCAATATTCACAAGTATATAGCAACACATTTCTCCATATAGGGAAGGCAGGGTTTACATTTACTTTTGGTTTATTGGTTGGGAGTTAACACTGGACAAATTCCACCTGCATTTTGAAAAATACATGCATTTTGAACAATTAGCCGAATTAACCACGATGAGACCAATTTAACCAGAGGCACAGTGAGTGGAGTCTTCACTGCTGACTATTTTTAAACAAAGATGGGCTGTTTTCTCAAAGATCTAATCTAGTTGAACCAGGAATTAATTCAAGGGAATTCTCAGACCGGTGTATTAGAGAAGGTCAGAGTCTCAGCTGGCTCTTCAATTTATGAACTGGGGTGCATTTTTTTTTCTTGTTCCTGGTACACTGCTATGTATGGTTATACCAGCATAAAGACACCTTGCACTGGTTTCATTCCATTTCCTTATGGGAATAAGCTTTACTAGTAGAACTCTATCCACCCTCAAGTGGCGACCACTTTAACTGCCCCAGTAGAACTCGAGTAGGTCATTGTGTGGGTACTAAGAAGATCTGATACATTTGGGAATTTGTAACAGGCCCAGTTAACAGATGCAAGAGGGGAAATGAGGTACAGAGGGATTAAGTGATTTGGCCGAAACAGCTCATCAGGGGCAGAAAAAGAACCCAGGCTCCAGACGCTACTGACCTAACACTGTAGCATGATTTGATTAGTTATTTGTATGGAGGCACTGCCTGAGGGCCCGAAGCATGAATCATGACCCCACTGTGCTGAGTGCTGGATAAACACATCATGAAAGGCATAAATGAGCACTACCTCACGAGTCCAGGTTAGGGATGAAACCCAGGAGTCCTGATCCACCCTGTGGCTCCAACCCACTTGAGTCCACAGCCATCCCAGAGCTAGGGACAGAATGCAGGACTCCAGACCCCCTTCTGAAATTGCCTAGACTCCCACCCCAGAGTTAGGGATGGACCACAGAAGTCCTGGCTCTCAGACCCCCACTCAACTGCCAGGGCCAAGTGAAGAACCCAGGAATCCTGGCTCCCCACTTCACTTCAAATCCCCACCCAAATTCTGAATCTACTCTTCCTTAACTACAAGGCTGTATTACTATTCTGCAAAGATGTTTTTCCCTTCTTTAGAAAATGTGTCATGTCCCCCCTATATAAAAGGGTTCACAAAGCATTAGACCAAGTCCTTCCCCTTCACAACCAGTAAATATAGTTACTATTAACACTACCACCAAATTGGAAACTTCACCTTCCAGTCCTTTCCAAGCAAACTTTGCAGATGTTCTCTCCCAATCAAACCTGCTCACTGTAAAATCCAGTGTCTGTTTTCTTCTGGAAAGTCAAAAGCACACGCACAGAAAAATAAAAACGGCTGACTACCAATTTTCCCTCCTCCTTTTAGAGATGTCTGAGCTGCTGATTAGCAGAGCACTGAACCAGCCAGCTCAATACAATGAGAATCACTTCTGCTTTCACTTTGATGTCTATTCTGTCTCCAGCAGCGTGTCACTGCCACAGCTGGTAGCACAAAGGTCCAGAAAAGCCCTCGGGATCATCTAGAGTCTGAGTGTCTGTACAAATGGTTCTATTTCATACAGTGTCCCCACCCCGTGCCCGGTACCTTGAATCTGATCAAACATTTCAGCTGGACAAAGATCTCAGGTGCCCCAGATCCCCCTGGGAACCTGCCACCAATGATGGAAATAAACGGGAAAAGGAGAGTTGCTGCAGGATTCAGCACACCAGCCCAGCGCTTCAAATACCCAGGACTAATTTCCTGCTCTGCCATGGCCTTCCCACGTACTGTGAGGCCAGCAGGTAAAGCTGGTGCCATGTGCAGCTTTTGGACTGGTGGAACTATTAGACAAAATAGGGCCCTGGGCCCTGCCTGCGGCATTGAGCTGCTACCATAGTATGCCTAAAATAAACAAACAGCACCCAGCACAGTGGGGACTCCGTCCAGGACACAGGCTCTCAGGCACTACCTTAACACACCGAATGTACAACGTCCAATGCCTGGCACAGTAGGGTCCAGGTCAAACACTGAGGCACCAAGCTGCTACTGTAATATACCTCATTTGGTTCAGAACTGGGGAGCTGAGCTGATATTGTAATTCACATAATATATCATCCACAGGACCTAGCACAATGGGGACCTGGGTCCAGGACAGGGGCTCTCAGGTGCTACCCTAACACACCTAGTAAATAATCAGGACACACTCCTCTACACACAACAGTTTGTGTTGTTGTAACTACAGACCTATGGTGGATGTAGTGTATCAATACAAACGTGCTTTACACCGCTACAACTACTCCCAGAAGGGAAGGGATCGGATCAAATGAAGGAACTTCTGCTCCAAACCTTCTACCTGTATACCACTGATGCAACTCTGACAACACCGCCCCCCCCCACCACCACCACCATCACCACCACCAGTATCCAGCTCCATATTAATTTATTTCTTTGCACTAATAGGTTTGGATTCCTGCATTCAAATTCTTTCCATATTGGTCATCTAACATGTGGCTGCATCCCTACTTGCAAAGCCAGTTTACCCAGAGTGCCCTTGGCACTGTGAAAGCCACAATACCTTCCTGGCTTCCCGCTACATCTTCCCAAGGCCGCCAGCTACCAAGCAACCGAAATTCCAAGCCGGGGGAGGTTTCGTCTTCACTAACGTGACCCAGATACCAACATCTGCGGCGTCCTGACCTCATCACTGGCAACAAGAACTAAAACGGGGGACCACAAAGATGAACTTAATCAGCAAAGCAGATTTTGGGGTTTTTTAACAAGACATGACTTGCACAACTTAAGGGACCAAAAAAAGAAGAATACAAAAGCAAATATATAAGGCAAACATCAATAAGAGAACAAAGGTGAACAGCTGGCATTTTAGATGTTTTATGCAGAAGCAAGGAACAGAACAATTTCTTTACTGTGGTACAACATGGCTTAATTTATTTTTAAAGCAAGCCTCCTTCCCACAAACCCCTGCTCCCTAATAATCTAGCAGGAATCCCCACAAGAAGCCTGACAGGAGAGCATGGTGTCAGTTGTAGGAGGAAGGCACAGTTATAAAGAACGGTTCTAAGCGGCCATTCATAAACTGGTATTTCGTTTTGGAGAACAGCTGGGATAGGAGTTGCAATCCATTTCCTTCCCCCACAAAATAAATTGAGGTGAAAGCCAAATATGAGTAAAAAGAAAATCATTTTTTAAAAGGAAAACCCCACCTCCCCAGACTAGATGAATCAGGATTGCCATTTAAAACAAGTCTGAGGTGGTGGACTAGGGAAAAAAGCTACAAAGCCACAATAAAAAGGTCTCGCAAAAAGCTGCGGATCCTGCAGCAGAGCACACAGCAAACGATGAAAGCCACTCTAAAACTGGGGAAGGGGGACGCTTAACTCTCCATTCAGTGATTCTGTGACAGTGTTTAGAGGCAGGGGTTAGAAAATTAAAGCAAAGATCCACCCTTAACCTAAAGAGTAACACCGGATTTTAAACGCACTAACACACACAACAAATAAATACACCTGTTTCCCCAAACCACACTAAATATCTCTCTCTCTCTCACACACACACACACACACACACACACTCTCTCTCTCTCTCTCTCAAGCGCACTAATGAATCATCCTGCCAACACAGCTCACAAAGAAAGACCCATGAAACCTCCAGACGCCCCACCACCACCACCACCACCCCCCAATCCCTTGCTGGATCCGCTTTGCCCCTATTTCTAACCATGCTCAGCTGAAAGAGAAGCATTCAATAGCCTGGAATCCCACACACAAAGCACCCCAGACTACACACACACACCCCCCTCCTCTCTTTCCCTCACAAACCCCCTCCCTCTACCCTCCTACCAAGATTGCAGGGCTTCAGTTAAATCCTTGTGGGGGATATCACTCCATCCCTCCATCTCTGTACCCGGGCTCCCCAGCAAGGCAGCTAAAGGAGGGGAGGGGGCCGTGCATCAGGGGAAAAGACCCCCACCCACACAGACACTCTCTTCCTCCCAAGGAAGAACTTCCGGGGGACAGCAAGCCCAGGCTGTTGAGCAGGTGAAGAAGCAATGCTTTCTTCTCGCCCTGCCAGCAGAGTCCCTGCTGCCACAGAGGAAGGAGTTTGTCTGGGGGGGTGGACCATGAAGACGGGGGGAGGGGTAGATCACCCGGATGTCTCCTTTTCCCCCAGGGAGAAGTCGACGATGATACCTCTGCCTCGAATCCCTGCAAAGTTAGAGCGAATCCATCAATAGCCACTTTTCCCTGCTGCATTTCATTCAGCTCGCTAGGGCTTTGCTGGCGTGGCAAGCTGCCAGAGTGTCCAACACACCCAGAGTCAGTGCACACCTCCTCTCCACACCTGACATTTGTACTGAGCTACTGTGCAAGCTGCTGTGCGCACACAATAAAGAGATCCACTATGTGCACTCCGCTCCCAGCGTAAAGGGCAGAGCCCAGGAGTCCTGGCTTCCAGCCTACTCGTTCTAACCACTAGACCCCACCGCCTCTCCCCAGTAACACAACCCAGGAGTCGGGGCTCTGAGATCAATTTAGGGGCAAAACCAGAGCTCATCAGTCACTGTGCCCTCGGGGAACTCTCCTTACACGTGGGATCCCCACAGCCTACACCCCACCGCTACCTCCACAGGTGCATGCTCCCCTCCCCAAATGAGTACAAGGGTCCACTATACGGGTTCCTGAGTGGGCAGAGCTGGGGGGCAGTTCCCTTCATTCACTCCCTCAAACAACCCCCTGCAAATCTACCCCAGACCTTTGCACCCCGACTTCTTCATTCCCCATCCCCCTGTACCCCAATTCCTTCCCTGTTGCCCCCTTCCAACCCATTTGCCCCTCCCTCCATATATCCCACTCCCTCCCCTTCACCCCCTTTAGTCCTCTCTCCCTCTCACGCTCACCCGACACCCCTGGACATCCACCCACCCACCCTACTGCCTCCCCCACTCACCCCTTTTCTCCTCACCCCCCCCCGCATTTACCCTTTTCCCCTCCCCCACATTCACCCCTTCCCCACTCAACCCCCACATTTACCCCGTCCCATTTCTCTCACTCCCCCATTTACCCCGCCCCCCACTGGCAGGGCAGGGGGAGGGGCACGGGGAGGAGGCGTGAGACGCACCGTCTCCAGCGCGCACGACGCCGCGGAGGCGGGGAGAAGGAGGCTGGCGCGTGCCCCCCGCGAGCTTGAGACATAGATTCTGCCGCGTCCGCCTAGTCCGTCTGCGCACAAGGCCTCATGGGAATTGTAGTCGTGCATGGGCTCTGTGGGGCTGGGGGGGAGTGGCTTCAAGCTGGCAGCCATTTTGCCAGCCCTGTGGTAAAGGGGGGGTTCTCCTCTTCCAGCGCCTTTTACTGTATTTGCCACGCTGCCTGCCGCCTTCTGACATAGGGCTTGTGTGTGGGAGATGGACACAAAAGCAAAGACACGCCAATGGGGCAGCCCAAGCTGGTCATCAGGCATGGCCAACATGACTACCAGTCAACAAAGCAGCCAATTAATGCCCTGCCACAACATGGCCTTACTCAGCCTGCTCCCCTACAGCTGTCCACACAGCTGCTTCCTTTGGCCAAGCTAACCTGCAGGCCTGGCCAATTTGCTCCTAAACATGGGGTGATCAACATATGTGGTCGTTCCCAGCGGCCAACATACCACCCTCATCAGTCATGTCCCACTTGACACAGCGCCCAAACAACATGGCTGGTCAGAGTGGCCAACCAACATGGCCACCTGGTTCAGGCAACCCATGCACAATCATCTGCAAATTCACTCCTGCCGAGGGTTACCAGACACCAAAGCTTGGAAAGGACAGGGAAGTACGAAAAGGAGGACATTGGAGGACACATGGAGAAGTGTAGTATTAATGTAATATTCTTTGGTTTTGAGGGGGCTCTTAAATGCTTCCCTGCTAAAAATAGGGTATTCCAGGGCATTCCAGCATACTTTACATCCTGTAAGTAAAAAACTAGACAAAATCATGTATTTTTTAAATGCCTGCCAGACAGAGGATGTGAAGGTAAAAGGAGTATGTGTCCTCCTTTTGCTTGGCATCTGGTAACCCTACTCCTGCCCCATTCACTGGGCAACTTTATAAAGAGACCTGCCACAGAAAATTTGCTCCACAACAAACAGGGTTTCCAGAAGCAGCCAACCCACTAGCACAGCCAATTTGCTGCCTTTCCAGGATGGGTCTTGAGAGACCAGACCAGACCCCCGGCCTGAAACAGACCTGGGTAGCTTCCTAGAGCATTTGTGACTGGGGTTTGTCCAATCTGAACTAAAAATCTCCAGTGATGGGGATCTCACAACCTCCCAGGTTTAACTCCCCTTTGAGTCAGAAAGTCTTCCCTGATTTCTGCCCATAACCTCTTTTGTCCCAGATTAATCCCATTACGTCTCATCCTGCCTCAGTGGACAAAGAGAACAACTGCTCCCCAGCCTCTTTAGCACTGCCTTTTGCAGACCCAAAGGTTTTTATCAGGTTCACCTTCTGCCTTCTGCTCTCCAAACTAAATGTGCCTGTTTTTTAACTCTTCTCCCAAAGACAAAGATTTCTGACCCTTTGATCATCTTCGTTGCCTGGACTCTCTCCAATTTTGCCACATCTTCCTTAAAATGTGGTCCAGTCAGACACAGTGTGGTACCAGTGCTGAGCACAGAGTGACAATCAACTGCTGTGTTGGACACATGATACTCCTATTAATACTAGGGGGTTAAAGTATAATGTGACGAGCCCTGGAACCCTCCTAATTGGGCAGGCCCCTTTCACGCCTGCGTGGGGCCCCTTCAAGCACCCCAGCTACTGCCCCCAATATCCATTCCTCTGTCCCCAAAATCCACCCCAGCCCCCAATACCCACCCCCAAAATCCACCAATACCTACTCCTCTGTCCCCAATACCTGCCCCCAAAATCCATCCCTCACCCCCAATACTCACCCCCAAAATCCACTCCCTGCCACCAATATTCACTCCCAGCACAAGCCAGGCCACCACCCTACTCACAGGCAGCATGCTGGGCAAGGAAACTTTGAAGCCTGCACATGTGCAGAGCAGCCTGCCCCTCTCCCCTGCCTGCTGGAACACACAGCAGAACGCCATTCCAAGGCCTGCTATTTTTAGGGGCCCAGCATTTGGCCCCTAAAAATAGAAAATTGAACCAAAATGCTGCATTCCAGGGCCTGCTCTTTTTCAATGGTGGGCCTGGGAATGCAGCATTCCAGCATCATTTTCTATTAGTAGGGGGGCCAGAACACTTTGCCCCTAAAAATAGTGGTCCCCAGAACAGCATTCCAGTCTGTTCCAGCTTATTTTAGCCCCTGATTAATACTCTCCAAAATATTAGCCTTTTTTGCAACCAAATCACATTGTTGCCTCACATTCAATTAGTAATAATCTGCTATCACACTCCCTGATTTTTTCAGATGTGCCACCACCTAACCAGTTACTCCCCATTTTGTATTTGTCTCACTGATATTTCCTTCCTATGTGAAGCCCCTTGCACTTGTCTTTTCAGTGACTTTCATCTTATGGTTCCAGACCAATCATCCAACTTGGTGAGGTCATTTAGAATTTGAATCCTGTCCTCCAGCATCCTGACAACACTTCCGAGCTTGGTGTCACTTGCACATTTTCCAAGCACATCCTCCGCACCAGGAGCATCCCCAAGAAGAGTCCCAGGGCCTAGGCCCGGACTACACCCCCTGGAACCATGCACCGCCCCCTGGCCTAATCGGGAGTCAGGGCCACGGGCTCCTGCCACTGCCAGCCTGGCCCCGGATCCCTGGCTGAGACCTGGCCAGGCAAAACAGTGGCTGCTGTGGGTGGCCCAGCCCGGGAAAAGCAGGCGCCACTGCAGCTGGGCTGGCCCTGCTACAAGGCCAGGAGGTGCAGGCGCTGCTGTGGCCGGCCTAGCCCAGTCCCTCCCAGGGATCCAGGGCCAGGAGAGGCAGGGGGCACCCCAGGCATTCGGGGCACTGGTGCCGGGACTCAGGAGATGTGCCCCACGTTCCAGGAGGTAGTGATGCCCCTACTTCGCACCCTGGTCCAAGTAATTAATGATAATTTCAAACTGTACCAGCCCCATGACAACTCCATCTGCAGTAGAGATGCCTTCTGAGTTTGGCAGTGAAGCACTGATAACTACATTTTGAGACCATGCTTTTCACCAGTTGTGCATAGTCATTTCACTGAGCCCACATTTCCCTAGTTTGCTTGTGACATTATAAGATGGAAGCAGGTCAGAAGCCTGACTAAATACAAGATCTGAACATCTGCAGAGGTGGGCAGTGGAAGTCCCCGCCCTGTGAGAAGTGTTCCTGGGCACAAGCCTTCACCACTGGGCTGGCTGGTGTCTCCGCTTTCAGTGTGAGACATTTCAGAACATCTGTTTCGCCTCCAGTGTGGGACAAAACCCAATTCTGAAACTTCCACATGGAGCTGGGGTGCCATTGTACTACCCAGAGGACAAGTTAAAGAGTGTCATAGGATTCATGGCCTCTCACCCTTCCTCAGGTGTTGTGCAGACCCTAGCTAAGATTCCCTTCGCCCCTGCTGGCACTGTGGCGGCCTCAGCCAAGATCAGACTCCAGGCCACGCCCCCACTCAGCTGCTGTGTGCATCTTCAAACCGATGTGGGTGCTAACTTGGAGGAATTGAAAAGGGGGCCTATCTGAAATCTGAGCCCCCATGCTGCAGTGTTTGCAACCTAGACCGGTGCTCCACTGAGTCGCTCCCCACCAGAGGGCATCGGGATTCGAACTTGTGGTGTCCGGCTCCAGCTCGCCTGAGTGACGCAGCCACTGATCGATCGACAAATCAGGCGTGCGACCGTGGACGCCAGCGTGGCTGAGGGGATCGATGTGCTCCGCGCTCGGCTGCTACCTGCCGCCCGGCGCCCCACGCCATGGCGGCGCCCAGGGAAGAGGCACGTGGCCCGTTCAACCAGGGGGTCCGGGCGGTGCTGGACGGCTGGGCTGCCCTACAGGTGAGCGCGCGGGGGGGGGGGGGGAATGGGAGCAGAGCGATCCCCGCAGCGGGGGAGGGGACAGCAAGGCCCCCTATAGCCTTCCCCCCAGCCTATAGAAACCCTCAGGAGTGACAACAAGGCCCCGTGTAGGCTCCCCCTGGCCCTCTAGAAAGAGATGCGGTAGGGTCCTCCCACTCCCCTGTCTCTGTAGTCAAACAGAGGGCGGTATAGACTACTCCAGGCCAATCGAAACACAGGGAGAGCCCGCGTAGGAATTCTTCTGTCCCTATAAAATATAGGGTGATTCTCCTGACAGGTTCTATTTGCCTATACAGGTAAGGCTTCCTATAGGCCCCGTGCAGGAAGTACCAAGGCCCCCTAGACAGCCACTAACTGCCTCCCACAAACGATGGTGACATAGCAGAGCTCCATACAGAAGGGCCAGCCCCACAGATCCCCTATCGGGATTGTTGGTGTCGTACAGACGCGGAGCAATCTAGCCCCGGGCTCGTCCCTCATTCTGGGACTGGCCCTGGGCCCGGGGCGAGACGGGCCACGGCCATTGGGCCGGCTAACGTCAACCCTTCCCCGGACACAGATCGCGGTGGAAAATGGCTTCGGCGGGGCACACGGCCAGGAGAAAGCCGAGTGGATGGTGGGAGTGGTGGAGCAGTATTTCCGCAGCAACGGTGAGATCCACGCACGGACAAGGGATGCCTGCCTCCACGTGCTGCGCGGTGCCTAGCACAACTGAGATCCCGATTTCTCGTTGTGGCTGGCAGAGGGTGGTGGTCTGCGCACCACTGGGAGGGGCATCGGGGGTGGTGGTTAGAGCAGCAGGGCTGAGAGCCAGGGTACCTCTCCCCATCCTTGGGAGGAGAGCAGGGTCCAGTCGGCCCCCACTCCCAGAGTCCTTCACTTCTGCAGGCTAGGGACCTGAAAGTCTGTCCTGCTCAGCCCCTCTCTCTTCACAGCCGCCCTAGAGCCAGACGAGGTAGAGGATTTCCTGGCAGAGATCCTGAACAATGAGTTTGACACCATCGTTGAGGATGGCAGCTTGGCTGAGGTATCCTACTGCATGTCCTAGACCCTCTAGTGCAAGACAATGCCACCCATCTTTAAATCCTGCCCCTAGGCATTTTGGGAGGGAGGGGAATGAAGCATAAGTGGAAGTCACCCTGTCCTGAAGAATTCTGGGAAGGAGGGGGATACCTCTTGGCATTTGATCCCATTTCTCCCCCCTTCCACCAGGTAAGCCAGCAGCTTCAGACACTCTTTGCTCAATGCCAACGTGGGGAGGAGGTGGCCATGACAGAAGCCATCACCCGGCTGGCTCAGAGGCAGCAGGAAGCATGCAGGGCAGCTGCCCAGGCCCAGCTGGCCAAAGGAAGCAGTAGTGAGGATGAGGAGGAGACTGAAGAGAAGGAGGAGGTACCGGTACCAAAGAGCCGAGCTCTGCTGTTGTGGGGTGGGTTGTGAGGGATTGCAGGAAAGAAACCCTAAGAAGGGGCGGGGTGACCCACCTCTGCTATGGAGCTGCTGGGAGGGGAGCCATGGGTCTGAGGTGGAGGGGAGATGGGGCAGGGCTGGGCCCAATGAGGGGTGTGGGGAGAATCCTATCTGACTCCTCCTTTCCCCGCAGGCCATGGACTGCAGCAGCCCCATCCCACCCCCAGAACCACCGCCGGCAGAGGACGGCTGGACCATCGTTCGGAAGAAAAAGAAATGAAGGGTGACGCCCCCCACCCGCACTATGTGACCAGCGCGGGGGTAATGACTGTTGTACATAGAATAAACTGGGTCTGGCAACAGTATATCTCTGTGGCAACAGCTGAGGGGAATCCCCAGAATTGGGGGAGCTGTGCTGATGGATCAGCAGGACAAAGCGGGGAGCCAGCACCCACCGCCCCAGCACGGCCGCACTGGAAGCACCACCACACGAACGAAACCAAGCCTCTATTGAGCTTTGACAACAAAACCTGCCTCTGCAACCCAACAAAGTACAGGGGTGTCTCCCCCAATTTTCAGGGGGGAGTGAGCCCCCACTGATGTGAGGCCACCCCGTAGTGGCCAGCCACTGTGTGGGTTAGCAACAATAAAATATTCTTTGAGAGGATGGTCCGGGGTCTTGCTAGTGACAAGGCCTCAAAGAGTGGAGAGGAGGCAAGCAGTGGGGGGCTGGGGGGGAGGGGTGTTGGCTAGCCAGCAGATCCTGGTTGGGGGACAGTAAGAGCCCAGCTGGAGAGGAGGAAATCCTGGCAGTAGATCCAGCTGGAAGTGGGGCATATGCTGGTTTAGTGGGTGAGGCAGGGGCAGCCCTGGATTTAGACCCCCCTAGGGGTGGATGCCCAGCTGTGATCCACAGGTTGGGGTGGGGGGATGTGAGGGTCCCACCTCTCCCTTTAACTAGGAGACCTGAGAGTAACACCACTGGGTCTGGACTTAAGAGGGGGGGCTGCCTGGTACGTGATGGGATAGAAAGGTGGGAAATGCGTGTATCCCATCCCCTGAGCCAGCCAATGCCCTGATGAGAGCTGGCACTCCATGGATGGGAAGGGCCCCAGGCTCCTGGAGCTGAGGGGCCAACAGGCTGAGGTTGTTGGCCATATAGAGCCCTTCTGCTGGGGTCACAAAGTGCCTGGTGACAGTTCAAGTATTATGTGCAGGGGTGGGTCCAGTCCAGTCCCTGGCCACATCAGGTGCCCTCGGTCTCCTCAGGGATGGTTCGGGGGGGTGCTGGTGGCTCTCCCTGCCCAGCCCGGCTCAGGGCCTCCATCCAGCGCCGCTGTAGCTCCTCTGACTCAGCACTGAAAGTCCAGCTCAGCTGGCTCTGGCTGATCCTGAAGGCATGAGGCCGGTCACCCCGTGCCGGCTCTAGGGCCATCACTGTGAAGCCGATCAGCGGCAGGCTGCGCTGGGCCTTCACATCCTAGGGAGCCCAAGAGAAGCTGATAAGAGGCTGCAGGTTGGGTCCAAGGGGCACTGGTGGCAGGGCTGGGTTACCACAGGAGTAGCAGAGGCTTAATGCACAAGCCCTGGCCTCAAGGGGGCTCAGAGCTGAAGCTGCTATGCCTTGCTTGTTTGTCCCTTCCCCCAGCTGCTGGCATATAGCTCCAGTTTGGGGAACTGGTGGTGCTAGTGAGGAGGATGGAGCCCTGAAGAGGCTGCTGGGCTCCCAACCCAGTGCAGGGCAGCAGCTGTCTAGGGGCCACCCTGCCAGGGCCCTGCAGTCCAGGCTGGCTTGGTGGCTCCCTAGGGACCTTGGCCTGGCACCTAGCAGCCCAACAATATTGTGGGCCCAAGAAGGCCACCACCACCAGAGATAGCCCTGTGCTGTCTCACCCTCGGAGCACTGTGGCCTTGCACCAGACAGACACATTCCAACATGGAAAAGCCAGTGTGGGGCAGAAGCACCACAGCCTTTGGCCACAGGCCATGGCCTGCCCTGCCCCCAGTGCGGGGAATGGGAATCCCAGACAAAGGGGGCCACACAAAATTGGGCAGCCCAGGACCCCAGCAGTAATATAGCCCTGACCAGCGGAGCTGGAAGGTAGGGGAAGCCAGGGCCAGGCTAACAGGCTGTGTGTCAAGAGTGAGGGGGCAAGCTGAGCTAGGCTGGTAGGGGTTGTGGGCTGGGGGCGTGGGGCCTAGAATACAAGGTACCAACAAATCTAGAGGGATCACAGGGCTGGGCAAGCAGAGGCTACACTTAGGGAGCTGGGGGATAGCTGGGGCTGTAGGACCAGAGGGGTGAGTGTCCCATACCTGGGGGGCCCCGTACACATAGAGCACCAGGGGCTCACTTTCGGGAATAACCAGCCAGCCGCGGTGCCAGGCCCGGGCACCTGTCTCCATGTAGTGCAGGAAGCTGCAGATGACGCTGTGCTCAGCTGCTCGCCCAGCTTGCTTCTGTGGGAGCAGAGACCCCGTCAGGACTGGGATGAGGGGGAGCCTCTCAGGTTCCCATGGTAGGTGGCTCTGGTGCCAGGGCAATGTGCTGGGTGGTAGTGTGTGCGTGCAGGGGTCTCACCTCACAGACCGGGGTATGTGGCGTGGGTGAGCCGTTGGGCACTGGGGAAGACCTAAAAGCACTGCGGGGTGCAGGAAAGGGGAATGGGGTCTCACCTCAAGGACAGAGTGGTGGCATAGCTGGGGGATGCTGGAGGGAGTGGGGGGCACACAGAGACTCACTTGAGGACTGAACAGCAGGAGTGCTGGTGGGTGCTGTGGGCACACCTTGAGGATGGAGAGGGGCCTGGGGGGGTGACCTCCATCATGGAGTGGTGGAAGGACTGGGCTGTGGAGAGCAGGGTGCACTAAGTGGGGACTCACCTCAAGGATGGAGCGGCGGCGTGGCGGGGGCCCAGGGGCACCACAGAGTGTGGCAAAGCAGCCTCCGCAGACACGGTTGGGCCGATTGTTATCATACAGCAGCCGGGCACGGAAATCAGAACATTTCCCACAGACCACCTGGGGAAACCAGGGGAGAAGGAGGAGAAGCAGTGTGAGTATGGGAGAGATGGAGTGCTGAAATCCCAGCACCCCGCTCCCTCCAGCCTGAGTCCCAGTCTACCAGTTCAGCCCCCCTCTGCCTCCCAGTCAGGGCCCCAACTCTCTGGTCTCACATGGCCGCAGGCACGACAGTGGTGCCGGCGCTTGGTGAGGGCAGCGAAGGGCTCTTGGCACCGCATACACAGTGTCACCTCCTTTTCTCGCACTGGCGTTGGTGCCCGGCGTCCCAGTTCCCGAACCTGCAAGGACAGTATCAACATCAGCCCCGCTGCACATGTGCCCACATGTGCATGGAGACTCACACGTGCTCACCAAGATCCACATGCAGGCACCCACAGACGTGCATGCACAAGCAGACCTGCACATGTGCTCACACACAGAGGTCCACACATGCACACAGACACACACACACAAATATCTACATGTGCACATGCGTGAGCATGCATGTACTCACTGGTGACCCAGGCCAAGCCTCCTCCTCTTCTTCCCGAGGGGCAACCCCCACCGGCATCTGCTCCAGCTTCAGGATAGTGGCCCGAATCGCCTGGGGGGAGGGGAATGTGAACTGGAGGTACCTACAGGAGGCAGCCCCCCCGCGACTGAGTCCAGCAGAACGCCCCAGCTTAGGGCCCCAGGGAGGGGGTGGCAGAGAGGTGATCCAGGTCTGACCCCCACCCTATGAATCCCCCCCCACCCCCCGTTACCTGGATCCACTCTTGCTTCTCCTCCTCCGTCCTAAAGGGCACAAACAAGAACAAGGAGGTGGGTTAACAAGGGTTTGAGGAGGGGGGAGGAGCATAGACTGCAGGCATGGGGTACCAGCTGTGGGGGATCAAGGGGTCCAGCCAGGGGGGTCTCCCTACCTTGCCTGCAGCTCCAGAGAACGCTGCTTCCCTGACACCAGGAAGGTTCGAGGCAGATCAGTGCCACTCTGTTCCTTCACCTGCATGACAGAGACCAGGTCAGAATACCCCTGAGATGACCCACCCCCGCCAATGTGGGTTGCTGATGCAGGAGCATGTCCTTGGGGCTGCACAGGAGTGGATGCCATGGCAGAATGGCATGGAGCTGGGTGGGCAAAGAGGCCATGTGACTGGAGGAAGCTATGGGACTGAGGGGGGAGGAGGTTAGGGTAGAGGGGTCTGTGGAGCTGGGAGGGGAAGTTGCGGCAGAGACACCAGGGCAAAGGGGCCTGTGGGGCCAGGCGGGGATCTTAGGACTGAGGGGTCCATAGGGTGGGGACAGGAACTGGGAGACCACCCTTCCCACCCACCTCCATCCCTTCGACGTCGATCCGGGCCCGGACCCCAAATTTCTGGCCCAGGAGGCGCAGTTTGGGGACACAGCACAGCAACCGGTCGTTGAACTAGGGAGAAGGGCAACAGAAAGAGGTCAAACTTCACCTGACTGCTCTTCAAGTACCCAGAGGTCAGAGGTCACCACCCCAACTCCTCTACACTAGGATCAAAGGTCACCCAACCCCGCCCCCTGGGGTCACAAGTCACAGCCAAGCCATGCCCCATCAGGGGTCAGAGATCACACGCACATACACACACACCCTTCTGGGTTGCTCACCAAGATTAGGTACCGCTCCTGCGTGGTCCCGTTCTTGGCTGACAGCTTGAAGATGTGGCCTTCCTTAATGAGCTCATTAGTGGGGCTGACAATATCCTCCTCCCCGCCCAGCAGCTCATATACCTTCAGCAAGGAGTGCATCCGCTCCTGGAGGGGTGAGATGGGGATTGGCCCTGCCACACAGCCACCACATGCCCCCCTTCAGATGTGGTTGCAGGTTGATGCCCAGTGAGCCATCCCCATGCACGATATGTGTAGCTGCTCCCTAACAGCACCACCCCAGAAGCGGCTGAATCTGAGCCAAGTGAGAGATCCCAGAGGTACCCAGCTATTACTTCACTCTGTTCCCCACCTTGCAACCCCCAGCACCAAGGCCAGGACTCATTCTTAGAGCCGTCTTACCATTTTGCGGATGGCCGCATTGGAATGTTCAGCTGCTGTCGCAATGAGCTGCAGGGACTCTGCAATCGAGGCAAAGAAATGAGGTGAGTCAAGGATCCCCCCTGCCAGCACCCTCCCCAGTGCTACACCCCTCAGTGCTCCCCACTCACTTTCTGCATCCTTGCTGTCCGGGGAGTCAAGGGGCAGACGTCGGAGATAATCCTTGAGAAGAAGTTCGTAGCGTGGGATCCGCTGAACCGGTTCCAGCATATGGTGCTGCAGGGTCAGGCTGCCACAGGCCTCCTCTCTCTGCAAAGGAGCGGCTGAGAGCCGGGATACCTGGGTTCTTCCCCCATCTCAGGGAGCAGAGGGGGAACTAGTGGGCTGGGGGGGCGGAGAGCCAGGACACCTAGGCTTTCTACCCAGCTGAGGGAAAGGAGTGGGAGCTAGTAGGTTGGGGGGCAGGGCTGGGAGCCAGGATGGCTGGGTTCTCCCCCCACCTCAAGGAGAGGAGCGGGAGACCAGTGAGCTGGGAGCCAGGATGCTTGGGTTCTACCCAGCTTAGGAAAAGGAGTGGGATCTAGGTGGCTGAAGCAGGGGGTGGCAAGAAGCTAGATGCCTGGGTTCCTCACCTGGATCTCCTCGATGATCAGCTTGAAGGGGGCAGATCGTTCCATCCAGGTGTTGACGAGCTCCATGGCCCTGTCAAAGTTCTTGACATACTCCCCGTACATCTTGAGGAAGGGGGCCAGCTTCTGCAGAATGTCCCCGATGCGGGGGTGCCTGTCCCTGGAGGGTGGGGGGCAGGGCATTGCATCAGAGCCAGGACCCCAGGTCCCACTCCTCCATGTGGCATTATGTGTGGGGGCGCCCCAGTTTTCCCATCCCAGAAGTTGCTACATCTGAGCGCTGGATCAGCATCCTCTGTGCAGCTGTTCCAGCTCTGCCCTGCCTCAGAGAGGGCCATGTCTCAGCTCCAGGCCAGCCTCACACTCACCATTCCTGCATTCGCTTCTCCAGCTCAGGCAGCAGGAACTGCTGATGAAAGCGGTAGATGGAGCAGATGTTGGAGAAGATCCGCATCACCACCTCGCTGGGGAAGGAACCTCTGCTGCGGGATTCCTCCAGGAGACGGGCACAGAACACCTGGGGGACAGAAAAGAGGAACCTGAGCACCAGATTCTTCCCCTCCCAGAGCTGGGGAGAAAACCCAGGTGTCCTGGTCCCCTGCTACCCCAGTACCTGGTCCAGCAGGTGCAGCCGAGCAACATAGGCTTTCTCTGTCTGCAGCAGCTCATTGGCTATGTGGAAGGCTTTTTGGGTGGCTGTGAGCTGTCAGGGAAGACAAAGAGAGAGTGTCAGTCCCCAAATGGCTCACACATCACACATCAGCCCTGCCCTACCCCAATACCCATAAGCCAATCACCCCTGGCCTGGCAGGCAGGCCCAGGTGCCATGGGGCACTGTGGAGCAGGGCATGGGGCTGGACAGGAGGTGCTCTCCCCTGGCAGGCAGAGCCTGGCTCTGTGGGGCAGATCATGGGTCTGGGGAGGGAGTGCTCTTCTGCCTTGGGGTTCATCTCTTGGCACTTCCGCAGATCTCACCTCTGCTGGACTCCGGCTCTGGGCCTGGGAGCCCACAATGGACCCTGGGTCCCCGTCGTCCCCACTCCCCTCATCCAGGTCGCTGTCCACTTCAGAGTCTGGGCTGGAGTGGCACGGGCAAGGGGTGGACCCCGCAGTGCCCTCACTGTCGCCCACCCCTGGGGGTCCCTCATCACTCCCTAGGCCCAGTTCCTCGCTGGCACAAGGGGAGCTGATGCTGTCGAAGCCGCTGTCCCGGTTGGCCAATTTCCCGCTGGTGGCTGTGGGGGGGAGGCAGGGGGCCTTCCCCACTTGCCCTGAGCCCTCCCCTGCCTGCAGATCCAAAAGAGCCAAGAGTTCAGGGGTTACATCGGCCACATCATCCTTGCCAGGTTGCGGGGTGGAGGGCAGCTGCTCCAGGAGTGGGATTACAGGGTCCCTGTGGGAGGAAAGTAAAGTCAGGACTCCTGGGTTCTCTGGACAAGGAGGGGTTTCTGGTGGGGAGGTGGGGGGAGTTTGAGGGAGACACCAAAGCACTGGTGGAGACCCCAGACTCCTGGGTTCTCGGGGGGGGGGGGAGTCACTCACCTCTCAAACTTTTCAATGAGGGATGAGACAGCTGTGGAGCCAGCTGCATCCATGGCCTCAGGACGCAGAGTCAGGGAGCTCCTGGGACCCAGGCGAGGGTTGGCTGGGAGGGGGCGTGAGGGGGGTGGAGGGATGGGGGCAGGGAGCCGGGGGGGATGAGTGCTTTGGAGATAACCTGGCTTGGGAGGAACTGGAACAGGAAAGGGAGGAAAGGATTAATGTGACCCCCCCACACCTCCCTGCTGGGAACTGCCCCACCCCCCACAGCCCTGCACTGCTCTCTACAATCTGCCTGCCTGCCCTCCAGAGCCCCTCACCCCATCATGCCTGCACCCCCCAGTCAACGTCATCCTCCCACAGAGACAGGCAAGGGCTGGAACAGCCAGAAGCACCCCCACCAGCGGATTCACCTTGTGGTTTGGGGCCCAGGGCCCTTCTTGGGGGGACAGGGCGGGGCTCCCCCCTTTCACCATGGGGCCCAGGGTCTGAGCTGAGACGCTGAGCGCTCTTCGGATGCCAAGGTTCACTTCGCGGCTCCAGAGACAGGCTCTTGGCCAGGGGCCGGTAGCCCTGGCCCACAGGGCCTGGAAAAGAAAAGAGGATGGCTCAGTTGTGGGGTGGTTGTATAGAGGGGCTGGGCCCTGCTCTGCCCATCCCTGCCAACCCCCTTCCCTCACCTTTCTCCAGCCCCCCTGATGGCCCCTTTAGTGGGGTCTTTTGGCTGCTCTCCCCCAACTGCTAACCCCACCAGCTGGTGTCATGTGGAGTTGGGGGTGCAGTGGATATGGCTATTGTGCAGAGAGGTGGGGGGGAGGATCAGTGCCAGTGCCCCTCCCCCACACTGTACACCCTGTCCCCAAGGACAAAGGTCCAGGGAGTCAAAGAGGGAGCAGGCTGAGCATGGCAAGGGAAGATGGAATCCGGGACCCAGGTGTCCAGGTTCCCAACCCCCACTTCAAGCCGTTTTAACCCACTCTCCCCCAAGAGCTGGGAAGAGAACCCAGGACTGCTGGCTGCCCTGCCCACTCACCCCCACTGCTCTCACCCCTGGACCTGAACAGAAGCAGCTGGGCAAGGCAGGAAGGGGAAAGTGGGGCTGGATCTAGACCTTAGTAACCGCCCCGCCCAGATGACACTGAGCCAGACCCAGCCAGCTCCACACCCAGCACCAAACTGAAGCTTAAGGTGGAGAACAGAGAATGGGGCCCTGTCCCTCTAAGAAGTGCTGGTTCCTGTCTGGCCCTAGGACAGGGACTGGCTGGCACAGGGGGCAAAGGGAAACCTGGACCTCTGGGTTCCATCCTGGGCTTCCTGAGCAAACACACTGTTCCATGCCTCAGTTTCCCCCTGTATAAAATGATCCAGTGTCTATTCAGGCTGGCAGGTTGGCAGTTCAGGGACCTGACGCCCACTCCTGACTCACATCGGTGCGTGCCAGGCCCTACTGCCCCCAGCCCTGGTGTTGTCCCTAACTCCCAAACAGCAGCCCCCATCTGGGATCCCAGAGCTACCTTAACTCTGCCAGGCACCAGCAGTGACTTCACTTGCCTAGGGGCCTAGTAAGAACCTTGTCAGCTTTGGCACCACCCCACCCGCCCTGTGCCTATGGGTGAAGCAGAGACTGGGTTCAGATGTGTCGTCCCCCCCCCCCAGTCCCCCCATCTCAACCCACAGCCCCTGCTCAACCAGCCTTGTGCCCATAGCTGCTGGTGCCCCCCCAGTCTCAACCCACAGCCCCTGCTCACCCAGTCCTGCCACCCCTGGCCCTGCCAGTACCCCCCACTCCTGACCCACAGCCCCGCCTTTAAAGGCAGCCTGTGCAGCAGTGACTTGAGAGGCTTAATGAGCAGCACCCAAAAATGGGGGGAGAGGGGCTGGGGTTTGGGGCAACATCAGATGCCCAAGGGATGGTCTACTGGGTCCCAGAAGTGGGGGCCTCAAGATTGCTCAGGAGGATGCCTGCACTGCTGGTGGTGGAATTGCAGGGCATTGCGGGTCATATGCAAATAGTCACCACCGCAGAGGACCACAAATCTGACCCATGCCACCTCACTCCCTTCCCCAGCCAGGCAGAGAACCCAGAAGTCCTAGCTCCCAGCCCTCCCCACTCTAACCACTAGACCCCACTGCCTTCCCAGAGCTGAGGAAAGAACCCAGGAGTCCTGAGTAGCTTTGGTCTCTAGCATTTGAAATCTGCTGATCCCTTTTGGAACAACAATATTGTGGTTTGTTTTGCTGGAAGTGTGATGCAAGAGAGAGGGACAGACAGACAGGGAGCAGGACTCCTCCCCTCCAGCTGTGGTCTGCAGGAACAGACAAACACACATGCATGCAAATGCCCAAGAGCCTTTGCTCCAGGCCTGGAGGCCGCCCTTTCACCCTTCTGTGACTCAGTTTCCCCTCCCAACTTTCTGGCTTTGGGGCAGGAATTGTCTCATGCTAAGTGCTGGGGCCTGATGGGATGAACAGTCGGGGGGGGGGCAGTTCTGTCCAGTGCCCCGCATGACAGAGGGCCCAGTACTGGAGGAGGGGCAGGCCTGGATACCAGGACTCCTGGGTTCTCTCTCCAGCTCTAGGAGCAAAGTGGGCTCACCAAGCCTTTTCCCTAGAGCAGGAGGTGCCCATCCATCACCCAGCTCTCTGGGACCCTGCCTGTGCCAGATGCCCAGGACAAGGAGCAGCTCACAGACCGCGTGCCTGAATTGGTGCCCTGACCAACTGGGCAGGGATGGGACAGAGCCAGAGGCAAGAGACCCTGATTGAAAACCCTGGGGGTTAACTGTCACCTCAAACTATGGCAAGGCAGAGGGGACTACTGTTTGCCACTATCGCTGCCAGACTCCCACTCTAACCACTAGAACCCCTCCCCTCCCAGAGCCAGGGACAGAACCAGGAGTCCAGGTGCCCAGACCACCACACTCTAACCACTAGACCCTTCTCCCTGCCTACAACCAGAATATGGGACACAGGAATCCTAGATACCAGCTCCTCCCCAAAACACAACTCAGTCCAGGCTTCCAACTCTCATCCTCCCCTTGACAATGAAGCCCCCTTCACAGCCCCCCTTTCTCTTACCAGCCCGGTGACTAGTGGCTGGGGTGGCTCTGCTGTCAAGATGATAGGAGAACCGCATGGCTCTGAGCTGCTGTGAGAAAGACCCGGCTTGCTCCAAGCCGGGGATCCCGATCACGCTGGCCCTCTGCATTTCTGCAGCCATCTGTTCCGGTGCTCTGGGCATCAGTCCCCCACCAGGTCTTGTCCCAGGGCTTCCCGGGCCCTGGGGATGTGGGGACCCATCCTCAGCCTCAGCCAGGAGTGTCACCACCCAATGTGGAGGCTGCTAAGAACTAGCAAAGGGAGGCACGGATTCCTGCTCCCAGATCAGCAGAGGGTTGGATCCATGGTTGAACCTGACTGGCTATTTTCCTTCTAAGAGGCCTCCAAGGCTGGGATGGTTGAAGCCAGCCGCCACGGGGGCAGGGGTGGTGGCAGCTGCCTGAGCCCCACGTATCGCTTGCTAGCTGCAAAATCAGCTATCCTCTTTTACACATACAAAATCAGAGGGAGGAGGGGGGAAAAATCCAACCCATATGGGATTTCCATCCACGCACAGCCACAAAGTGAATCTAGGCCTGGGATGGATCGGCTTGCAGCACGAGTCAGAAATCCAGGGGTTCCTCCGAGAGGGGGGAATAAAGAGGCTGGCAGCTGGAGCCTCCAAACCCAGAATGGTGAATTCTCCCCTTACTGTGAGTTGTGATCTCTGCTCCTTTGAGGTTTCACATTGGTTGTAAATACCCGTCTCCTTCAGCGGAGGATGTGGGGGTCTCTAACTGTATGCCAGGCTCCCCAGTTTTGGAACTCAGGTTCCAATTTATTTTCCACCTCTTGCTTCACAACTCCAATTTCTTGCTCATTTAATTTCACTCTTATTTCTTGCTTCATGCATTTCAAAACAGCTGTAAACACTGAGTTCTTGCTTCGTAAATCAAAGAGCTGTTGTAAACTCCAGTTTTCTAAGTTTCAAATCACTTGTAAACTCCAGTTTCTTGCATAGAAAGTCTCAAACCTATTGTGATTTCTTACTTTGTAAATTTCAGACCACTTGTAAACACTGAATTTTTGCTTTGTAAATTACAAATTGAAAACTCTGATTTCAATCCGCTTGTAGACCCCAATCTTGTGTAGCTCAAACCAGTTGTAAGATGTGATTTATAGGCTTCAAACCATCTGTAAACTCCAATATCTAGCTTTGTAACCTTCAGACCAGTTGTAAACCCAGATTCCTTGCTTCCTTAATTCCAAACCAGCTGTAAACTCCAAGTAATTGTTTTCAAAACAGTTGTAAGCTCAGATTCCCAGCTTAGTGCTTCCAAGAGGTCACTTTCAAACAAAAGACCCAGTCTGGATGTTCACTCCATTGCTCCTAAACCAGACTCTGTGGCTTTTATTTTAAGAAAGGAACTCCACCTTCGGAAACCCAGGGATTTTTCTCCCGAGGAGAGGAGGGAAAATGGTGCGTCGGCAGAAACCTTCCTTGTCCAAACTCTGCTGCTAAATCCAGCCCACGGCTTCTTTCCCTGTTTGCACATGGTAGGAAAAAACCCTCCTGCTCTGGGATAATATGCTTCAAACCACAACAGATGGGAACAATCGTGTGGATTTAAAGGCACAGAGCAAGGCACTGGAAAAGCACCACACGCTGCGAGGAACGCCCACTGCTTCACAGACATGCCAGGCTTCTGTTCTCAGCAGCCAGGGCTTGCTGCTGGGCCACGTGGAGGGCACCATTGCTAGAATTGGCCACTGTGTCCTGTGCCACTAGCTCTCCCATCACTGATGGGTCAGCCACCTTGCCTGCTATATGGAGCAGAGTGATTGGAGCCAGTGAAAGGCGGGGAGAGAACCCAGGAGTCCTGCCTCTCTGCTCTAATCATTGGACCCCACTCCCTGGCCCTCCTGGAGCTGGGGAGAGAACCCAGCAGTCCTGGATCTCAGTAGAGGGGGCAGGTACTGCAAGGGGAGCTATCTCCCTTGCAGTTAGGGGGAATTGGCAGCTCCATGGATCAGGTCCTTTGAATGAAATTCCAGCTGGGGCCTGGAATCCTGACTATTTCCTGAACTTCTGAATGTGCTTAAAACCCCTGTTGGTCAGCTTCAGCCTCTGCAGAGCAGAGGAGGAGGTGAATGGGATCCACATGACCAGCTAGGGCCAGGCGCTGAACACAGGAGTCCCAGGTCCTGGCCCCACCCCCACTTTCACCATTAGACCCCACTTCCTTCCCAGAGCCAGGGAGAGAACCGGGAGTCCTGGCCCTCTGCCCTAACCACCAGGCACTAGCGTCTATACAGCCCAAGTGGGCCAACTCCTTCTGTGTACAAAGAACTCTGTAGTGTGTTTGCCAGCTGCCACTGACCCTGGGACAGAGCTCTTACATGGGGGAGAGTTACCAGTCCCCACAGGCAGCTATTGAGACCAGACAAGGACAATTCTGGCAGCAATATCCCCCTTTCCACCTATTGATGACCTACTGTTAACATGGGTGACTGTAACCAGACAGCTCTGGCAGCCACACAGCGATGGCTCACCTGGCGCTGAGATGCAGTCACCTCTGGGGTGAGGCAGCTGGAGAACTCTGCATACAGTGTGACACAGAAATGGTTTGCCTGGGACTGAGATGCAGTCAGCTCTGAAAAGAGACTTCCAGTGGACCCCACAAGCGTGTAGGTGCTGGTGCTGGGCTTACAGGTCTTGAGCCCCGAGTCCCAGCATCTGAACCCCAAGTCTTTTCCCGAGCCAGGGGCACTCCTGGTGTAGGGATTCCTAGGAAGAGATTGGGACTGGGCTAGTGCAATGGGGGGCAAGGCACCAGGACTCCTGGGCTCTTTCCTTGACTGTGGGAGGGGAGTGGAGTCTGGCAGTTAGAGGTGGGGGACCTTAGGACAATCAATCAATTCCTGCAGTTCTGCAACAAACACTTGCCTTCAGTTTTGCCGCCTTGGCCCCAGCTTCCTCACAGCAACTCCTGTTTATGTGTGGCTAGGCCCACATTCAGCAAAGGCTGATTCTACAGCTGGAGCTCAACCCCAGCACCATGCACAGCTGCATGGTGGGTGATTTGCACCCGACTCACACAGCACCAGGGGTGTTGCTGGCACCGGGCACATGGGGCACATGCCCAGAATCCCAGCACCAGTGCCCCAGGTCTTGCAGGGCCCGCCTCTCCCGGTCTCTGGCCCAATCAGGCCAGAGATTCGAGGCCCAGCAGCCAGTGGCCGTGGCAGCCACTTCCCCAGCCAGGGATCTGGGGCTCAGCCGGCTGTGGCCATGGAGGCCGCTCCTGGCCCCATTCCTGGTGGGGAATCCAGGGCCTAGCCACCCATGGCTGCAGCAGCCCCGTCACCAGATGGGGATCTGGGGCTCAGCCGCCCACGGCTGCAGCAGCTCCGTCCCCAGCCAGGGATCTGTGGCTCAGCCGCCCGGAACCACTCCTGGCCCTGGCCCCACCTGGGGATGTGGCCTGCGGCCAGGGGGTGTGGCCTGGGCCGGTGCCCTGGGTGCTTCCCCAGGGCAGCAACGCCCCTGCACAGCGCCCAGCAAGGCTGGACATTTCTTTCTTTGCACCACATCTACAAACCCAGGTGGGTTCAGGGCTAGTGCTAACAGCTGAAAAAAACAAGCAGTTGTGTGGCACTTTAAGACTAACAGATTTATTTTTTGCATG
>ML682024.1:3809346-3884380 GCA_007922195.1 Podocnemis expansa | reverse complement strand
ACAGCTGGCCAAGCGGGCCTTTAGTGCCCTCAGGCCTGGCTAGGCCTGCCAAGGCTGTACTCTGGCAGTGCCCATCCTTCCCCTGGCCCGGGGCAACCTGGTCTGGGGCCTCACCGTGGTCTCCTCACCCCAAGCAGCTTGTGTGTGGCTAGGAAGATCTTTCCCCAGGCTATCCCTGCTTTGGGTCTGCAAACTGCCCCACACAGATTTGCAGTGACTCAGCCCTGCCATTCCCACTCTTTCCCCTGGTGGAAAAGACCTGACCTAGAATCAGCCTGATCTAGGGTTACCAGATACCAAAGCATGGAAAGGAGAATAGGGAAGTACAAAAAGGAGGACAATGGAGTTCACAGGAGAAAATGTATTAATATAATATTTTTCTGTTTTTAGGGGGCCCTGGCACACCCCCAAAATAGTGTTCCAGGCATTCCAGCACACTTTAACCCCAGTAAGTAAAAAGCCAAACAAGATCATGAATTTTTTAAAAAGCCTGCCAGACAAAGGTCATGAAGGTAAAAAGGAGGAAATGTCTAGGGTTACCACATGTCAGGCAAAAGGAGAACATGTCCTCCATCTAGCAGACATTCTAAAATACATGATGTCATCTGGCTTTTTTACTTACAGGGGGTTAAAGTATGCACGGAATACCTTATTTTTAGGGGAATGCATTCCAGGGCCTCCTAAAAACAAAACAAAAAAAATATTACATTAATCCTACATTTTCTCCATGTGTCCTCCTTTTCGTACTTCCCTGTTCTCCTTTCCAAGCTTTGGTATCTGCTAGCCTTTGACAAGTCCTCCTTTTGCCGGACATCTGGTAACCCTAGCGCCGCCAGTCCGGCTCTGCAGACAGCAGCCTCCAGCAGCAGCAGCACCAGCAGAATCCAGAAGCGCGCCCGCGCGCCGCCTGCGCTCGCGCCTGGCCCGGCCCGGCCCCGCCCCAAGGAATGGGAGGGATGCGCGTACACGACGCCCCGCCCATCCAAGTAGCGGGGAGGGTGGATACAGGAAGCGCTGCTCGTCCCGTGACGGGAGCGCGCCACGTGTTTTACAGCTGATGCCCCTGGAAGGGACAGTACCCCAGCCCGTCAGAAAAGGAGGTGAGGGGGCGCTTGTGGGGTGCAGGAAGGATCTGTTGGCGGGGAGTAGAGAGGGAGGGGTCCCAGGGCTAAAATCTGAAGGGCCAACAGGACGAGAGGAGGCTGGATCCATCTGTCTGCCTGCGTCAGGGATTTAATCAGCCCCCCCAGCACCAACTAACTTGTCAACACCCTCCAGGCCCGTGAGAACGATCCTAAGGTCACAAAGTCAGGGAAGAACCCAGGCGTCCTGCCTCCCTGTCCCCCTGCTTTAGCCAGCACCCCCACAGCAGCTCGCCAGCACCAATGTAACTCGCAGCCCTTTCCTTCCAGCAGCTGCTCAGCGGAGACGACGCCTTCGGTCCACTTTGGAACAATGACCCGGCCTAGTAAGTTCGTGTCGCCAGGGCCCCCTTGGCCAGTGCTAGTTCTGACCTGGACACGACTCCAGCCCCGGCCCCACGGCTCCTAACTCTCCCTTTACCTCTGTCCCTTCTCCACAGAGCGTGCCGTGGCAGTGAGGAAACACGGGCGCAAGGTGAGACTCGGACGCCTGGGTTCTCCCCTGGCTTGGAACGGGGGGGGGGGAGGGGAGCACACAGTCTGGGTTCCCTCCCTGGGCGGTGAGTGACTCCCTGCTGTGGGGTTGGTAACAGGCTCACTCTCACTTACAGAAGAAGGATGCAAAGGCTTATGGGAAAAAGGACCCAGGAGTGCCTCAGCTGCTGCATTTCAAGGAATATGGAAAGAGGGAAGCTGAATTAAAGAAGAAAAGGGTAGGAGTGGGGGCGGTGGGGAGCCCAGATGCCGGGATTCTCTGCCTGGCTCCGAATGGGGAGTGGTGGCTAGACTGCTATGGAGGCTGGGATTTTTTCCAGCTCCAGGTGCAGAGTGGGGGAGTAGTGGTGAGAGCAGGGGCATTGAACCCAGATGCTTGGGTTCTCTTCCCCAGCTCAGTGTGTAGAGTGGTGTAGTGATGAGGGTAAGTGGCTATGGGTATGGGAGCCTGGACACGGGTTCTCTTCCCAGCACTAGGCAAGTTAAGACTGGCTGTGTCCCCAGGTGGAGGAGCTGAGGGTGCAGCAGCAGGAAGCCCGACAGCAGGAGATTAACCGGCACCGCAGCCTGGAGTCCCTGCAGCAGGAGGCCCTCCGCAAGCAACGGCATTTTGAGCAAAAGGTAATGTAGGCCCTCTCTCGTACCCCCTTTGCAGCAGCCCCCATTGCACTCCTGCTCCTGGATGCCTGGGTTCTCCCCAGCTCCAGGCGTGGGGGTTGGTGGTTAGAGTTGGGGGCCCCGGGAACCAGGACACCTGGGTAGTTTCTTCTTCCGTCATTCTGCAGGAGGCTGAACTGCAGCAGCTGCAGGAATCCCGGCGTTTGGAGAAGGAGGGATCGTGCCGGGCCTATTACCGGGAGTTCAGGAAGGTCTGTGTGAACTGCACCTCCTCAGCTGGGCTGGGGAGTGGCAGGGAGACCCCAAACCCACTCCACCCATCCCTGTGCAGGCCAGGGAGATCCCAAACTTACCTGCCCCATGCGGGCTGGGATGCAGCAGGGTGACCCCAAATATGTCCCCTGCATGTGTCCAGGCTCGATTAAGGCACACCCGGGGGACCCCAGATAAACCCCACTCACCCCTCTCCTGCTGACCATCAGGTGATTGAAGCAGCTGACGTCGTCCTTGAGGTGCTGGATGCCCGAGACCCCCAGGGCTGCCGCTGCCCACAGGTAGAAGAGGCCGTGCTGCGGGCTGGAAGCCATAAGAAGCTAGTGCTGGTGCTAAATAAAATAGGTGTGTGTCTGGGTGATGGGGGAAGGATCTGGACACGTGAGTTCCATTCCCATCTCTAGGAGGGGAGTGGGTTGTGCTGGGACTTCTGGGTTCTTTGCCCAGCTCTTCTCTGGGCAAGTCCCTTGGTGTTTCAGGTGCAGGGCCCTACACCTTAGTTACCCCTTGCACTTCTGCCCCCAGACCTGGTGTCCAAAGAGGTTGTGGCCGGCTGGCTGAAGTATCTGAGGAATGAGTTCCCCACCGTGGCCTTCAAAGCCTCCACACAGCAACAAAGCCGCAACCTGGTATGGGACAGGGAGTGGGGCGTGGGGCTGTTTCCCATTAGGGGGTGCTGCTGGCTTGGGAGGGGGTGCTGAAATGGGCTGTGGAGCCTTTCCCCAGTCTCTTATTTTGGAAAGAAGTGGGATGAATAGTAGGGAGTGGCTGCAGCCAGCCAGGAAGCTTGGGCTCTCTGGAAGGGGAATGAGGTCCAACTGTTAGAGTAGGAGTGGAGCCAGGACTCATGGGTTGTCTGAGAAGGGAGTGGGGTCCAATGGTTACAGGGGAGTGGAGCCAGGCTCTTTGTGGGGGGGAACAGTGCCAAGACCTGGGATGCCTGGTCTCTGGGGAGTATGTGGAGTCTAGGGGTTGGGGTTGGGGTTGGGGTTGGGGGGGGGGTGGGAGCCAGGACAACTGGTCTCTCTCTCCAGCCTGGAGAGGGGTCTGGTAGAGCATGGTAGGGTGAGCCATGCCTTGCTTTATCCACTGCTTTCCCTCTCCAGCAACAGAGCAGGTTGCCTGTGGCTCAGGCCTCCTGCCGCGTGCTGGCCAGCGGGGCTTGTGTGGGGGCTGACTGTCTGCTGAAGCTGCTGGCCAACTACAGCCGCAGCCAGGATGTCAAGACGACTGTCAGCGTTGGAGTCGTAGGTGAGACACACTGTCCAGTGGGGGGCGAGGGGCCCAGACTCTTAGCTTCTTGTCCTGATGCCCCACCCCCATTCCAGGCTTTCCTAACGTCGGCAAGAGCAGCCTCATCAACAGCCTGAAGCGGAGTCGGGCTTGCGGCGTGGGCGCCACACCTGGTGTGACCCGGTGAGCCTCTCAGCCTGCGGGAAGGGAAGCGGGAGCTTAGAGGCCTGCCCCCACCCGTGTTGACACCCCTTTCTCTCCCTGCAGGCACCTGCAGGAGGTGCAGCTGGATCGACATGTCACGCTGCTGGACTGCCCTGGTCTTGTCCTGGCTGCGTCGGCCACCGATGCCACCCTGGCACTGCGGGGCTGCCTCCGGCCAGAGCAGGTGGCTGACCCAGCAGTGCCTGTGGCTGCCATCTTGCGCCGCTGCTCCCAAGAGCAGGTAGGGGAGGACCCAAGGGGCTTTGGCCAAGGCAGCTGGGGTCCTGGGCCAGAGCAGAGGGTGGCTGTCACAGAGGAGGAGGAGGGCCACCCCATGCAGCTGGGATCTGAACTCAACTCCCCATGGCCCTGAGCAGTGACAGCACATTTACAGAAGGGCCTTTCCTAGCTCCCAGCACTCCCCTCTTCTCCCAGGAGCCTCTGCTCCCCACCAGCTTCCTCCCACACAACAACATGGGGAAGCTGGGCCAGTCTTGCTTGGCTAGTCATAACTGATTACCTATCTAGGACTGGTGGTTGCTACTTCACGTCCTGCTGCAGTCCACCCTGGTCTGCATCCCTGCAGCTGTTGGGCCTCCTTGCTCACATCCTCTGCCCATGGTCAGCTTCCCACTTGCTGAGTGTTACTGGTCAGCTTCTCAGCTCATCCACTGTCAGCACAGGATCAGCCCCTGGCTCGGCTGCCATCATGGGTGGCTCTTTCAGCCGCTGTCCATTCTTATGTGAGATTTCAGCCAGTTCTGACCCAGACAGCTCAGACATAAAACCTGGTTTCTGTCAGGAAGGAAATTAACACGTTCCTCCTGCTGGAGAGAAATAGCCATAGAAGCAGGAGGCTTCTGCCAGCTGCCACTTTTCCAGCTGGGAAGGGCAATTTGTGGAGACCAGAATGTTTCATGGAATCCTGGATTCTATCTGATGTCTGACTCAATAACCGACTACGTCTTCCACTTCTAAATTGTAGTTCTTGCGCAGCAGCTGGGAAAGTGAAATGGTTCCTGGGTGCTCGCGAGGTCAGGCAGGGATCAGTGTGACAATAGCTTGTCAGGTTACTAAACATCATGGCCATCATCTGGGTTTATTCCCCCCACTTCCCAGACAAACACAAGCCTGTGACTTATTTGGGGGGACTGTCTCTAAGCCAGTCTCCTAGCAGAACATCTCCTATGGACTGAGAAGTTGCCCATGAAGGAGATGGCACCTCTTCTGTAGGTGCCTAGAGGTGAGGAACAAGGCACTCCTTAACTGCCTTTGTCACTCCAGGCAGGTTTTCTAGCTTTTCTATCCTTCTCATGGCACTTCTTTGACCCATCTCTACTTAAGCATCAAGGCCCAAGAAGCAGAAGTGACAGAAACTGGAAGGAGGTGATTGGGTGGAGAAGTGAAGCGTGGGGAACAGTGGAAGTTTTAGGAGAAGGGGGAGTCATTTGATGGATGTGTCTGGTTGCTCCCGACTTTAGATCATGCAACACTACAAGGTGCCACCTTACCGAGATGTCATGGAGTTCTTAGCGCACCTTGCCCGGCGAAAGGGGAAACTGAGGAAGGGAGGCCTTCCCGATCATGAGAAAGCAGCCAAAGCTGTCCTGAGCGACTGGATGAGGTGGGTGGGGAATGGGGCTTTGTCTCTAGGGGGCACCAAACCGTATATAGCCCCAACACAGGACTGGCTTGTTCATGCGGGGGGGTGTGTGTGTGTGTGTGAAGAGTTGGACCATTCTATGAGCTCCCATTCTTTTCTCTCTCAGCGGGAAGATCAGCTATTTCACACATCCCCCAGAGACGCACACTCTGCCAACCCACATCAGTGCAGAGATCGTCACAGAGATGGGCAAGGCCTTTGACTTTGAGGCACTGGAGCAAGGCAACCAGGAGGCTTTGGCCAGTGAGTGACCCATTCCTCTACCAGAACCAGGGAGGGAACCCAGGAGTCCAGGCTCCCAGCCATTGGGGGGGGGGGGAGACAGCCATCAGCTAACAGTGCCCTCTCTGTGCTCATTGCCCTCACAGACCTCCCATTGGTTTCCACGGGCATTGGCCTCACTCCCAGTGACCTCACCAGTGGGCTAGAGGCAGAGATGGAGGAAGACAAGGCATCAGGAGAAGAAATAGTCATGGATGAAGACAGAGATCTGGAGGTACAGCAGAGGGAATGGAGCATGCCCTCAAAACCTACCCTAGCTCCACACAAGCTTGCAGACACACACACAAGTATTGTCATGGGATGGTAAAGGGGTGGAGCTCCAGATACCTTATTTCCTTGGTTGATTTGCATAATAAGTCCCACCTTCTGAGCAGCCAACTCAAGCTTTCTGCAGACTCAGGTGGGCTGTGATCACATTTCCATCTTTTTCTCGCTACATGTTGGAGCTAGAAACTTCAGTCCAAACATTGCAGTTTTGGAATACGAGGGAGCAGTAGGGGAAGAGACAGCACCCCAACTTCAGGTCTGGCCCTTTTGTAGACACCCCCTTTCATGGATCACACACCACCTTCTCCCTACAGTTTGGCCCCATGACAGTGGAACTGACCACTAAGAACAAAGCAGCTGCTGTTGCAGAGAGACCCACACCGAGAGCCCCCAGCCTGGAGGACATCTCAGCCCTAGACCCCTTACACCAAGGGCAGGGGCTGAGGGCAGCCAGCAGGAGGCGGAAGAAGCAGCAGAAAAGAGCAGGTTGGTGGGGGGGGGGTGATGGAGGGGCAGCCATCCTGCACCAAGAACTGGGCCTTGGGTGCACCAGACACTGCCTGGTCAGGTGATAAGAGACAGTCTCTGCCAAAGGACTTTGTGGAAATAAAGGTGCAGGGAGAAGAAACTGAAGCACAGAAAGAGCTGGGGAGAGAACCCAGGACTGCTGGCTCCCAGCTCCCCACTCTGCCCACTAGCCCCCCTCTCCCCCACCCCAGCTCAAGGGGGATAAGACCTAGAGTCCTGTGCAGTAGACTATGTTGTTTTGTAGCTAGGGGTAGTAAATTGTGAATCAGGATTTCTGGGTTCTGTCCCAGCTGTGGGCAGGGTCTAGTAGATGCAGGGGAGGGAGGAGAGGTGGGAGCCAGGACTTCCCTTTGTACCAGATGTGGTTTCAAGGCCAGACAGTACCCAGCACTAGGCCAGCTAGGGCATGCGCATCACAACAAGACAGTCGGTCTAACTGAGGCTCATTGCACCTCTCCCTGCAGAGAAAATTGCCAGCAAACTCTCTGCCACACTGACAGCTGCCATGAACTTTGGTGCAGCAGGTGACTAGGGGCCAGCAGCCCCAGCAAGCTGCACACTCTGCCTACCTCAGGATCACCCCCTCCATGCTGCACAGATGAGACTGGAGCATCTACTACAGAAACATCAGATTCTTTATTACAAACTAAAAGCTGGAGATGGCGCTGGCTGCAATAAAGCAGCAGGTCCCAGTTCCTTGTGTCCTGTGTGTTACTCAGACCCATGGAGATTATGTTGCCATCAGCAAACCCAGCAGTTCTCTAATCTCCCATCTCCACTCCTCTCCATTGCTCTGGGAGGGAACCCAGGCATCCTGGCTGCCTGCCTGGGGTGATGCTTGTGGTGCAGATGTCCAATGCCAGCACCGACTCAGCCGAATGGTGGCTGCCACTGGTGACTTGAGTGTCCCCCTCAGGCCTGGCTGAGGGGCCCTGTAACCGCAGGTGGGGACTGGGGGAATCTTGCAGGGGCGGTCGATGCTGGAGTCCACCATGGCACAGCTGGAGGAGAAGACATTCAAAGGGTCAAAAGCAGAGAGGAGGGCACCAGCTAGGGAGCCAGGATGCTTGGTTTTCCTGCCAGGCTCTAGAGGTTAGCACAGGGAGACTGAGCCAGGACAGCGGGTTTGTGTGTCTGAGTGAGGTCAATGATTGCGGGTGGAGCTGGGGCAGTCTAGCTCCTTCCATGTTAAGTTGGACTCACGCCATCCAGGGGCACAGGAACATTGTGCGTCTCCGAGTCTAGTCAGCTGGTGCATCTCTGCCAGCGCGGACACAGCCAGGATTGGGATTGGCTACTCCGCCGGCTGCTGCTCCTCAGCTTGGCCCCTATATGCACAGTGATGTTGGGTTAGGGGCACTAGGCACTACAGACCCACACACCACCCAGGTGTCCTGGCTCCCAGCATTCCTGTGGTCTAACCAGTGGACCCCACCACCCTCACAGAGAACCTAGGAGTCCTGGATCCCACCCCTGCCCCCACTTGCATAGTGAGTTGCTCACCCTGGCAAGTTCCATGTTCTGGCTGCGACAGTGCCTCCAGGAAGCCCAAGCTGGCAAACTCCTGGCTATCCAGGCTGGGATTTGGACCCCGCCAAGCTACCAGCAGCTGCTCTATGAGGGTATGGGGGAGATGTTAGCCTATGCTTCACCCACATGCCTCCACCCATCCAGAAAGGCCCCACCCTCTTTCCCAGGCCCGCTACATACCCTCTCCAGCTCTGAGTATTGAGGTATGCCCAGCCCATATAGTTAAATATAACCCACCTGCAGCCCCTCTGTTTCTAACCCTGACCAGACAGTCCCTCCCACCCCTGTGCTTCCCATTCCCCACCTCTCCCTTCCAGCTCCTCTTCTTCTCTAGCCCCACCCACTGGTCTCACAGGGACAGTCACCCATGCTCTGCCCCTTCTCTAGCCCCACCCACTCATTTAATCCCACCCCTTCCATACCTGTCTCCAGCAGGATTTGCTGCATCTGAGCCCTGGTCTCCTGCAGCACCTCCTGGCTTTGCCAGGCCAGGTCACGGTAGGTGAGGGCAAAGTAGGCCAAGACAGCCAGCCCGGTGCCTGCACACAGCCTGCGACACAGCCCCACCCAGCTGGTAAGGGCCTCCTGGCAGAGGGGAACCCGTCAGAGAGCAAGGACACTCCCACTTGGCCTAGAGAACCCAAGAGTCCTGGCTCCCAGCTCCCCCCTCCAGCCACCAGACCCTGCTCTTCCCCAACCCCAAACTGAGCAGAGAGCCCAGGAGTCCTGCTCCCAGCCTCCTACTCTACCCACCAGGCCTCACTCCACACACTAGGGAGGAATCCCCTGAGTCCTGTCTCCCTGCCCTCCCATCCATCCCACATCCAGAGCTCCAACTGCAGATCCAGGGAGAACAAGAACCTTGTTTTCCTGCCCTGCCTGGAGACCCAGTGACCACTAAGTCTCAGGGGTGCTGCCTATGGAGGCTGGAGCTGTGTGAAGGAAGGATCATTCCGGCAAGGGGGCAGGCTGATGCGTACTGTTGGGTCATAGCTGGCCTCAGCATTTTCCAAGACCAGGCTGCTGATCACGCGCTCCAGATAGATGTTGAGCCCGACCAGGGCCAGAAGGACCAACCTGCAACAGAAGGAAATTAGGGTCACAGGGAGAGAAAGAAGGGGAGCACCCTTGCCCCATTCCCTGCCCCACTGAGCCCAGCCAATTTCTCCACCCTGGGGCTAGATGAGAGCCAGCAACCCCAAAAGGGAAAGTCCCATGCTGCACTCCTACTTACCTGGCACCAGCAGTGCGCTGGCTGGAGGTGAGCAGCAGGGCAGCACTGCTGGTCAGCAGGTGGTAGAGGAATGAGCCCAATGCTTGGGACTCCCCCACCAGGAAGTGGTGCAGAAAGCTGAGGCAGTTTACAATCTCGGCAAATGCCAGGCGCTGCTGGCTAGCTGCCTCCTGCATGTTCTGGAAAGCCTCCTGGACCCCTGGAGGAGGGTGGGGAACCAGGGTCTGTCAACATTGGTTCTCTCCACAGCCAGGGAAAGAACTCAGGCATTCTGGCTCCCAGTCCCTCCCACTCTAACCAGCAGCCCCTGCTCCCCTCCTAGCACCAGAGAGAAAACTTTGTTATCTTGGCTGCCTCCCTCCTTTCCCCGAACTCTAACCACCAGCCACCGATCCCCATCCAGAGCCAGGGAGAGAACCCATGAGTCCTGGTCTCCAGTGACCAGCGTTACCCCTGGAGGAGTCCTGCAGTGTCTGTTTCAGTTGCTCCCCATGATGGAGGATCTCCTCCTGGGATCGCAGAGCAGCCTCTTGTGCCCGCACTGCCTGCTCTGCCAGGAGCTTGGTCTCTTCCAGTCGCTCAGCTACGCCCTCAGAACTGGCTACCAGCCTGGGGGTAGGGGGGCAGAAGTGGGGTGTTAGCATGTAGTGTGACTTTGATCCTACAACCTGACCCAGACAGCAGCACCTCTTAGCTCCTCCTGCCAGTGACAGGGTGAGGCTCCCAGCATCCTCCAGCAGGTGTCATGTTCTCAAGTTTCCCTCCCCTGACTCAGTTCTGCCCTAAAGCCGACATCGTTCCACATCCAGAGCCAGGACTCAGGAGCTCATGTGCCCTCCTCCAGCCCCAGACACTGATGAGCCCCAGCTGGGACAGAGACTGGCCCACCCCCAGCACCACAGATGTGCTGGCCAGACCCCTTTACCGCCAGTACTCCTTCCCCCAGAGCCTCTTTCCATTCAACTTGGGCTGAAATAATGTGGGAAAGGCTCTGTATCAACTGCCCACACTATCACTTACCCCCATGTGGCCCCTCCCCCAAGGTGCCCTCACACCCAATGCTTTCTATTGTTTTCAGGATAGTAGAAGACAAGTCCACATATTCTGCTCAGCCCTCAGCCTCTTTGCCAACTTTGGGTGATAGTTGGGATGAGGAAGCATCTGCCCTGATAGAAACTAGGCCAAGACCCAGCAAACTCAGCTCAGAATGAGCGCAAGCTCCTCCCTGCAGGAAAGGCCCAGTTCCTCAATCCCACCCTCTGTCCCCATGGGCCAGAGAGGAGCTGGTCCCCTGTAGCAGCTGAACTCTCACCTGTGCACAGCACTCTCAGCTTGCTGCTGCCAGGCCTCGCTGCGGAGGAGGTAGCAGATGCTGTGGGCATGGGTGAAAAATTCTGTGTAGACCCCAAAGGCCACAGGGTCCATGTTCTGGGTACAGGCCCGGACAGAGCTGCCAGCCTCACAGCGAGGGAAGGGCCTACCTGACCTGGCCAAGGAACAGTGAGCAAAAGGGGGCTCAGCCAGCAACCCTAAGGTGGGCCTCTCCCACAGGGAGAGAGCCCCAGGCACCCTGACTCTCAAACCCCCATGTTCCAACCCACTGCCCCACTCCACTCAGATTGAACCCAGATGTCCTGATTCCCAGCCCTCGCCTCTGGGATAGAGCCCCATCATCCCAGCCCCTGGTGCTCAGCTGTCACCTCTGCAGGTGGCAGTGGGCGAAGGCCAGGGCAATGCGGCTCTGTTGCTCCTCGCCTAGCTGTTGGCAGCCTGTATCCAACTTGCCCAGGGCCCTTGCCCAGCAAGCCCCCAGAGTTGGGTGCTGGGCCAGCACCTGGGCCTGTCGCAGGCGGTCACGGCCCTGGGCCAGCAGCCCTGGGTCTGGGGGGGCCAAGCCCATTGAGACAGGGCAGAGGTAGAGCACCAGGAGAAGCACCGAGGGCAGCCCCATGGGTTAACAGTATCAAGGGTGCAGGGCAGCTCAGACCACTGGCCTGGGTGTGGAAAAGAGTTGGCTGAGGGGTGCTATAAGAGTCCGGGGTGGGGTTTAAACACCTTCTGGGGGTGGGGCCACAGGGGTGACAACCCTTCCTATTGGGTGAGTTATGGCGCTCCCGTGGTAGCATGCTCAATAGGGTTAGGCCCTTCCCATGGAGGTCACTGGGGTTATACCCTATTTAGTTAGGGGGGTGCGAGGTCACGTGGAGTTACCCCCTCTACTCTGGGAGGAGGGGCTCCTAGCCCCAGGACCCCCCTGCGGAGATGGTACATTCCCCCTCTGCTTTGCCCTCGCTTTCCGCTTTCTACCCCTCACGGGCCGGCCCCGCCCCGTGCCGGAAGTGGGTGGCCGCGGCCGCCGCGTTCTAAGCTTGCGGCTCCACGTGGCTTGGGGGCGGGGCGAGGCTTGCTGCTCTCGTTGCTGCCCCGCGATAGCTGGTGGGTCAGTGGCGCTTTAGCGGCGCCTGCTGGGCCCGATGGAAAGCTGGCTTGTTTTCTGGGTTGAGGGCGTGCGGCTAAGCAGCGTCAGGCGGCTTCAGGGCTTGGCAGTAGCAGGACCCACGTATAATTTTGGGACTGGTACTGTCTTGTTACACGAGCTCCCCTGCTAATGGGGGTTACAGCCTGAGCTAGGCGCCAAGGCCTCCTTAAACTGTACCCCCTCCCCCACGTGGGGGCCCTGCCTGGTGGGGTTCAGTCAGTGCATTGCCTGCAGCTGGATGTGCTCACTGGCCCTTGCTCCTTGTACCAGCGGAGCTATGAACCCCGATGTCCAGGGCAGCTTCCAGCCCTGTCCCACCTACTGTCCAGTTTCTCCTGAGTAGTTTGCATGCGTAGCCTTCTGGCATAGGTGGGGCATGCCCCTGGGTGTGTGGGCACCTCCAGCCAGGACTAGGCCACTCTTGCCCTGGGAGGGGAGTGACGTAGAGTGGGGTGCTCCAGTGGCTACAGCAGGAGAAATGGGGGGGAGGGCTAGGAGCAGGGGGTCTCCTGTCTGCAGTCTGACGTTGTACTTGAAATCTTGTTATATGCCTCCCTGGGAGTACCATCTTCAGAGCCGTAACACAGTGATCCGGTGCCTGGGGCTCATTCCTCTTGGAACGAGCCCCTTCCCATTATTGGCACTTGGGGCCAGCACTTTGAAATGCACCCTTTAATGGAGTGGCTCTATTGAGCTGCTCCTGGGTGCCTGACGCAAAGCCTGATTGGCCCTGCCGTAGTTACAGGCCTGTCCATCTTAAGCGGTACAGTGGCCACCTGGGGACAGAGCATCTGAAATCTTTCAGCTGGGTGCACCAGTTGGTGAACTTCCACCTTAAATCTGGGTGCTGTATTTCCCGTCTAGGAGAATCGTATCTTAGAGGAGTAATTGTGGGAGCCATCGGGAAAGTGCACCTGAAATCCAAGATCCTCTATTACAGTTAGAACTGACTTTACAGATTAAATCATCTATACCAGGAGTTAAAGTATAATTTGGGGGGGCCCAGAATGCTCCTGTGTGGATGCCCCCCCAGACCCCAGCTCCTGCCCCTCTACATGCCAGTGCCACACCCCCTGTCCCCAATACCGTCCCCAACATAAGCCGGGCTGCCTCCACACTTACCAGCAGCAGTGCAGCTAGGGAGGTGGGGGCAGTAGGCCCTGGGTTGGGGCGGCAGCACGGCTGGGGAAGAGGCTACAGGCCCCAGGTTGGGGTGGGGTGTGAAACGGGAGAGGTTTGGGGTGGGGCTTGAGCCCCTCAGCAATGCCTCTGACCCCTGACCCTGCCTGCCAGAATGCAGCAGAACGCTGCTCTGGGGCCTGCTATTTTTAGGAGCCCAGTGTTTGGGCCCCTAAAAATGGAGCATGGAACCAGAATGCTGTGTTCCGGGGCCCACTATTTTTAAATGGTGGTCCCTGGAATGCAGCATTCCGGCTCCATTTTCTATTTTTAGGGCCCCCAGAATGCTGAGCCCCTAAAGTAGTGGGCCCCAGAACGGCATTCCACTGCGTTCCAGCTTGCTTTAACCCCTGATCTGTACCGACTATCATAAAGGGGGAGCAAATTCACACTGAACAGATGATTCAAGCACAATTATATGGGGGAAAAATTTACCTTAACTCAATAACCCATATCCAGGCCATCTTAAATCACCACTGCATACACAATTGCTTTGGGGGAGGATCGAACTTAAATTAAGAAACCATGTCCACTAAATGGGATGTGCAACCCACTGTCATTAAGCAATTATGTGGGTGAAGCGACTCCAATTTACATCAGTGTTGCATGGCATTCCATGTTAATTCCACAATCTGGGAAAAAGGAGGAAGGTGGATTCCTCCTTAAATCTGTTATTAGGGAGAAAATTATTCCACCTTAAATCCATAATCTATGGGGGACAGGGACGAGGGAGGATTACACTTTAAATCAGTGGTTTTCAAACATTTTTTTTCTTGAGACCCACTTCAAAAAAACCATTTATGCCTGTGACCCAGCAATTACCTCTTTGAGCAATGCACTCCAGTCTTTTGGCATTGGCAGCAAGGGGTGCCGCGACCCAGTGTTTGAGGGTCTGGAACCCACTACTGGATCCCAACCGTAAGTTTGAAACCCTCTGCTTTAAATAGAGGGTCAGAGGATTCTACTTTAAATCCACTAACTGGCAGATAGCGAGCATTCCACCTTAAATCCATGAGACAGAGAGGATTCCATCTTAAATCCAAGTTCCAAAGGGACAGCTGTATTAGTCTAGCTCACCAAAATAAGCAAGGAGTCTTGTGGCCCCTAAAGACTTAACAAATTTATTTATTGCATGAGCTTTTGTGGGAGAAAATGTCACTTGATCAGACGCTTTGGAGACGGGGGAGCTTACCCTCAGAGCCGTAAGGTTCTGTTTCAGTGCCTGGGCACATTCCAGTCGGAACACACCCCTTGCAATTAGCAGCGCTTGGGGCTAGCGGCATGAAACGTGCCCTTTAATGGAGCGGCTCAGTGGAGCTGCTCCAGCACGCCTGGGGCAAAGCCCCATTCACCCCACCATAATTATGGCTCTGCTTACTGTAAATTCCCCCATCTTCAAAATGTCTGACAAAGTGGGATTTTCTCCCAGAAAAGCTCATGAGATAAATAAATGTGTTAGTCTTTAAGTGTCACAAGACTCCTTGCCTACTTCACCTTAAATCCAGAATCTGTAGATAAGGAGGATGTCATCTTAAATCCACCAGCCATGTCTATCACGAGGGGCCCAAGGGCCATGGATCACCCTATCACTATGACCTGCCTCAGTATATGGGGGCCAGCCAAAGCAGGGAGGTGGGGGGTAGGGGCAGCCCCACCCTGCCTGGTGGCTGGGCCACACACCCTGGCCTCATGCCTCTGGTCGCTGGGGAATCACAAAGGTGTTATAAGCCCCGCCCAGCAAGTCCGCCACATCACTGCCCTTCACCAGCCAGCAGGGGGCCTGGTGGGCTGGCAGAGGTGAGTCCTTCAGCAGCTTGGTGACCCGTGTGGCTTGCACAGTGGCTCCGCCTCTCCGCAGCCAAGTGTGCCCAGGCACCTTGGAGTGGCCCAGCTGGATGTCAGTATTCTGGAACTGACCTGTAGGGGGTGAGAGGGGACACGGTGAATTATGGGAGCCCCCCCCCTTATATCCCCCAGCCCAATGCTATGGGGGAAGGAAAAGGAAGTGGGATTCCTGAGCCCCTTACCCAGCAGCCCATGGGCCTGGGCTGAAAGCCCGCTGCCATTCACCACATAGAAGCCCAGGTGGTCTCTCTGCAGGTGGCTGGGGTGACTGTACCGATGGCGCTGGACCATGAACTCCAGTCCGGTACCCAGCCACAGTGTCACGTTGGCACCCTGCCCCACTCGGACACCCAACCCCGGGCGACTGACCCAGGCTGGGTGTCCAAAGGGCAGATCCAGGGCTCCCTCCCCTTGCACCACCACGCCCTGGAGCGTCACATTGATCACATAGTGGTGCTGTGGAGGCCCCACCAGCACCATGATGGCATCTAAGTAGGTGCGCAGCCGATCCTCTGAGCCTGGCCTCGTGGGAGCACCGATCAGGTGTCCATGGACTAACAGCCCTGGGGGGAGAAAGTACAGGCCATGCTGGTGTCACCAAGCCTTTGGAGATCTCGGTGTTTTTGTAGTCACTCAGCCCACAGCTCCCCACAGCACCATAACCACACAGCAACTTTACCCTGGATCCCCATACTACACCTCACTCCCTTTTCAGAGCCAGAGAGATACCCCAAGAGTCCTGGCACCTCCCCCCCCACTCTAACCCACCAGACGCCACTGCCCTCTCAGAGCTGAAGTGCACTCAGGAGTCATAGGGTGCTGTGTTGCAAAGTGGTGACCTCACCTTTGGAGGGGTCAGTCACCAGCTGGAGCACATCTCCTGGGCGCCCATCTAGGGTAAAGCACAGTGTCTCAGAAGAACCAGGCAGTTGCATCACAAAGTGGGGGTCTCCATCCACTGCAAAGGAAAGCAAGGGATGGAGGAAGGGCAGAGGGAAACCAGGTTGCTCCCCCTGCCCCCCGCCAGGAATCTGGGCTGCCTTACCTGAGGAGGAAAAAGTGAAGAATCGGGCACCCACCAGGCCTGCCATGCCAGCTGTGTGAGGAGAAGACAGAGTTATAGCCAAACTGAGCATTTCCCATCATGTTCCCCCCTGAATCCTTGGACATACACTTCCCTCTCCAAACCATATGAGCACTGGCTGGCCAGGGCTGGCACAGTCCAAAGACCTGAGAGCCAACAGGAAACTGCTGACATTCCCCCATGCTGAGGCCTGAAACATACCTGCATTGCCATCCTGTTCCTCTGAGAAATCTAGAAGGGAAAAGCAAAATCAGGGTGGTCACATGGGGCCTACTGGCAGTCAATGGGGAAGCCAGCTTGCTCAGAGTGAGAGGGTCGTTGCTGGCACCACTTCCCCCACCCTGGTTCCAGGCCACTTGGAGTGGCTGCTGAATGTTAACAGTCAAGTTAAAAAAAATGTAAGTGTCTCACTGTCCCCATCAGGGAAGTGGAAAATGGGATCAGTGCCTGCCTGAGTCTGCAGAGAGCCTGAGCTCATTGATTGGTGACGTCCTGGAGGGGCAGGCCACATTCCAGAGCCCCACCTTGCTTCCTTTGACTTGCAAGGAGTTCTGTGGCACTTTTAAAGACTAACACATTTATTTATCACATGAGCACTTTGTCAGATGCTTAAAGATGGGGGAACTTATAGAATGGGAGCAAAATAAATGTAAGGGAGTATAAGTCATAGGATCAGGTCAGATTGTTACAGCAGATCAAAGCAGTTGGTCAGATTCAAACAGTGGACAACAGCATACAGGAAGGAGAAAAAAGAAAAGCAAATTACCTGTTGTAATGGGGGGGGGAACCCCATAGTCTCTATTCAGCCCTAAATTGATTGTGTCAAATCTAAATATGAATTCCAATTCTGCAGTTTTTTTTGAAGCTTTGACTTGTTGTCCATTTGCCTGAGTATGTATACTGACAGATCATTAATGGAGTGATCAGGAAGATTGAAGTGTTCCCCTACTGGTTTTTGAATATTGTTATTTCTGATGTCAGATTTATATCCATTTATTCTTTTGTGCAGAGACTGTCCTGTTTGTCCAGTGTATAAGGTGTGTGTGGGGAATTACTGGCACATGACAGCATAAATCACATTGGTGGATGAGCAGGTGAATGAGCCCTTGATGGAGTAGCTGGCTTGATTAGGTCCTATGATAGTGTTTTTTGAGCAGATATGTCAGCAAAGTTGGGAATGCAGTTTGTTGCAGGGACAGGTACCTGCTTTAATGTTTCTATTGTTAAGTTTGTAGTTGCTGGTAAGTATTTGTTTAAGGTTAGGGGCTATCTGTAAGTGAGGAGAGGTCTGCCATTCAAGGCCTGAGAGACTGAGGGATTGTCTTGTAGAATAGGCTGTAGGTCCCTGAGGATGTGCTATAGATGTTGGAATTTGGAGTTATCAGTGATGACCAGTGGTGTTCTGTTGTTTTCCTTCTTGGCTATGTCTACATTAGGAAAAGTCATTTTGAATTTGTTAATATGAACTAATAAGTTTGAGGTTAGTTTGAACTAAACTTGGACTTATTAGTTAGAATTAACAACATGGACTAATTTGAACTAACATTAGTTCAAATAGTCCACGTTGTTAATTCTAACTAACTGCCCTTATAATAAGTTCAATATAATAAGGCCTTAGTTCGAACTAACCATCAGGTCTTACTATTTCAAACTAAGCACTCTTTAGTTCGAATTAAGGAATTCCTTAGTCTGAACTAATGAAAGCCTTGTGTAGACAGGTAATAAGTTATTTCAGATTAAGCCTCCTCAGTTCGAACTAACATTCAAGTGTAGACATACCCCTTGTCATTTATGCCATCATGTGCCAGAAATGCTCCCCCCTGCCTTACACATTAGACAAACAGGACAATCTCTGCCCAGAAGATTAAATGGACACAAATCTGACATCAGAAATAACAACATTAAAAAAACCAATAGGGGAACACTTCAGTCTTCCTGATCACTCCATTAATGATCTGTTAATACCCATATTTCGCCAAATGGATAACAAATCAAAGCTTCAAAGAGAAACTGCAAAACTGGAACACATATGCAGATTTGACACTGTCAGCTTCGGGCTGAATAGAAACTATGTTTTTTTCCCCCCATGACAACAGGTAATTTTGCTTTCCTTTTTCCTCCCTTCTATATGCTGTTGTCCACTGTTTGAATCTAACAAGGAGTCCTGTGGCACTTAAAAACTAAACAACTGCTTTGATTTGCTGTAACTGTATGACCTGATTCTGTGACTTACACTCCCCTGCATTTATTTTGTTCCCGTTCAAGTTCCCCATCTTCAAGCAGCTGAGAAAGTGGGATTTTCTCTCATGAAAGTTCATGGCATAAATACATTTGTTAGTCTTTAAAAGTGCCACAGGACTCCTTCTTTGTTTTGTTGAACTAGACTAACATGGCTACTCTTTGGTCCTTAGACTTGGTGGATCTGTGAGTGTGAAGGGAGCAGGACCCTTTTATACCCTGCCTGTTTCTCATCAGGTTTTGCTCCCAGTCCTCAGGCACCACAACTCCCAGAATTCCCTGGTCTTAAAGGGCTAGGCCAAGTGCGATTTCCCTTAAAAGGCCAGTGTGCCCTTAGATCTACACCCTACCTGCCTGGGTACCCCACCCAGGGAAGATCACACAAACTGGGCTGTGTGGTTACCTGGGTAGTCTTCATAATCCAAGATACCTGTAGGGAGAGAGCCAGAATGAATCCCAGTCAGAGGGGAGGCAAGAGGCACGGGCAGTGTGGACTGGAGTTGGGGGGAACCCTAACAGAGAGGAGGTCAAAGTGGGGAGGGGAGATTGGGAAGGGTTGCTGGCAGTGGGGGAAGTAGGTGATGACAGGATCACTCACCCTCCTCTCCTTTGGCTACCACAAAGCTGTACACAGCTGGGGGGTTGAGGGATTCCACGAAATCCTCAGCCACGTCCTTTGCTGACAGCAGCTCTGACTCCGCTGGCAACAGGAGCAGTCGCCGGCTGAGGTTAGCAGCAATGAGGGATCCCGAGGGGGCCAGTGTGTCATGGGGGCCCTTAGACTCTGCTCCTGGAGTTTTAACATTGGGCCCTGGGCTGGTGGCGGCCGTGGTGTTGTCAGTCCAGGCTTGTGTGACAGTCCAGGCTGTGGGAGCCGCTGTGCCCCACGAGAAGGTTGCCCTCTCTGTTGGGGCACGTGGCTGGCACTTGGTGGCTGGCTGTGGGGGCATCTCCTGATGGCCCGATGGGGGCACTGTGGCAATGAATTTGCTGGGAGCTGAAGATGGGCTCAGCAGTGGATGAGTGGTTGCCCTGGGATTCCCAGCCTTAGGGGCTCTTCCAGACATGGCTTTGGCTGTTTTGATAACCCCATGGGCTGTGGAAGCAGCTGGCAACGTCACAGGTGCTGGTGTGGCTCGTGCTGGTTTGGAGCCACTCTGGGCTGTGGCAGGCACTGCTGGCTCGGGTGTGGCTTTGGGGAGGAGGGCTGTGGTGGAGGCCATGGATGGGACTCTAGGAGCTTTGGTGGCAGGGGGGGCTGCCATGGTGGCCAGGGGTGTGCTAGGGGCCCCTGGTGTGGCCTGAGCTGTGGCATTCTCCTCCTCCTCTGGCTTCACCACCACCAGAGAGGTGACAGGTGTAACAAAGTTATACTTGAGTGAGAGATTTGTGGCCTTTTCTGTGAGCAGCCGCCGAGCAGTCGTGTCATTGGACCGGAATCGGGCCTGGAGCAGATCCTGGATGGTGAAGTAGGCCCAGAGGCGCTGGACGAATTGTCCAATTTGCTCCAGGTCCAGAGAGCAGCCAAACGTGGCAGCCTCTGTGGCGTTGGCTGAGATATCGTTCTCCAGGCTCAACTGCCCATCATGGCCATGGCCCACAGCCTGCATGTGGAGCTCAGTGGCCCGTGGGGCCACCCGCCCAGCTACAACCAGCTCAGAGCCATGGAAGTAGTTGGGGAAGAGGGTCCGGGTGAGGTCTGTGGTGTCACGGTAGGAGAGGGCCACGTCATACAGAAGTGGGCTGGCGATCTCATCGTAGAAACCTGTGAGCTGCAGCGTGGCGTCAGAATCCTCATAGATGCGTCGGGCCACGCCCCGGTTCTCCAGCGCCAAGCGCCGCAGCAGCCCATAGTCAGCATCATCCCCAAAGGCCAGGCCAAACAGGGAGATGGTACCTCCCAGGGCTTGCCGGGCATTGGCCAGGATGCGAGTGCCTGAGGTCACACCTGCTGTGGGCTCCCCGTCTGTCAGGAAAATGAGCAGTGGGATCCGCCGGGGTGAGGACTCCAGTGGGCTCTGGGTCAGGACTGAGGCAGCCTCCAACAGGGCTTTGTTGATGTCAGTCCCTGAGGGCAAGAAAGGCAGAGGATCCTGATTCACGGCCTTCAACTGAACCATTCTCCCTTCCCAGAACCAGGCAGAGAACCCAGGAATCCTGGCTCCCAGGCTCCTCAAAACCTCTAGCCCACCAGACCCCATTCCTTCTACTGACTTGTGCTCAAGTGTGTTATAACAAGTTCTAATACTGTACAATTTCAAAAGCCTGTGAAGAGCAGGATAGGAACCCTGGCTGTGGGAGATGTTCCCAGGGGCACAGCAGGGAGTAACCTTGGCAGTGGGAACCCCACCCTAGCGACTCACATCCATCAGCTTCGATCTTGTTGACATAGTCCTTGGCACTGCGGATATTGTGGGCCATGGCTGGGATGGAACGCCCAGCCTTCCACACGTGGATGGCATCGGAGAAGGTGACAATGTTGAAGCAGTCATCTGGGTGAAGGTCGCTCAGGATGACATGCATAGCCTTCTTGGTCTGGGGGCACAAAGGTAACAATGACTAACACTGCAAGGAGGAACTGGGGAGGCAAGGGACAGGGCGGGGTGATGGCAAGTGGGGGAAAGTGTATTTTGGCAATGTTTTTGACAGGAACAAGGGAAACAGATCAGTTTGGCTCTGTCATTTCATGTCATTGTGTCTCAACTTTGGGACTATGGTATGGTATTATTCTCATCTATATTACGAGTTGCATGTGACATGTAAACACACATTTAGGTGGGGTAAATACATGCACCAATGTAGAATTATATATAAACTGTATCTGTATAGTTGGATGTATTACAATGTATGTATACATACACATCATTATGTATTATATAAAGTGAGAGCTCATGTAAATTGCATTTGTATATTTACATATTATATGACATTCTGTATGTATTTTATATATTTATATGTGGCTATAGACATTCAATGATAGCTACATACACAGTTATAATTACATATATTATAATGGGATAGTATCTACATAGTCTATTTTTATATGTGGCTACAGAGCTACAATTATATCTGCATATGTATCTCTCATGATATATATTTGTGCACATTTGTGTATGTTCTAGGTATTTTATAAATCATACATGCCTATACATGTAAACAGCACTATAGCTCTGTTGATCCTAAGATATTAGACAAGTGGTTTTCAAACATAGGGTCTGAACCCAGGACTGGTTCTCAGACCTTCAGACTCTGGGTCATGCCACCCCTTGCTCAGGAACGTCGCTGGCCCTGGAAAAGACCCAGGGCACGGGCCCAGGCCACGCCCCCTGGCCACGTTCCGGTGCCCAGGCCCGATAATTCATCAGGCTCCTGCCATTTCCAGCCTGGCCCCAGATCCCCAGCTGGTTTCGGGGCCAGGAGAGGCAGGCGCCACTGCAGGTTTCCTGGCCTCAATGCCTGGACGGGGCCAAGGCCGGGAGAGGCAGGCGCTGCGGAGGGCACTCCGGCCAGGGTCCCCGGTCTGGGACAGGGTGGCCCAGACACTCAGCACCGGTGCTGAGACTCGGGGCACATGCGCCAGGTGCCAGCGACACCCCTGCCCCTGCTGTCTCCACCAAAAGATTAGAATGCATAGCTTGAAGATGTAACTGTTGGGTCACAGTGATTTTTTTCAACAGGGTCTCAAGAAAAAATGTTTGAAAACCACTGTGTAAGACAGGGTGAGGAAGGTCACCTGTCTTTTATTAGATCAACTCCTTGGAAGGCTTGTCTCTCTCACCTGCAGAAGCTGGTCTAATAAAAGATATGACCTCCCTCACCTTGTGTCTATAATATACATTAACCCAGTCTTGTTTTCCTAGAAGGTAATGGTGTATATACAGACCATATACTCTGTTTCATTTCAACTTGTTTTCCTCCAATTTCTTTTCAATATGCTCTTCCATCTCTCTCACTTGTCTTCCATTTCTTCTTTGACACTTGAGCCCTATAACACCTGTGAAAAGCAGGCACCTGGGAGCCCACCTTTGGATGCATTGAGCGCTAGGTGAAAGAAAAACTCTCTTAATGTCAAGCCCTGAGGTGATCCCACTCTTACTAGAAATAACTCAATTTCAGTACACAGCTTCTGACCTCAACAACAGACCCTCTGTACATGTTCTGGAGGAACTGGTTATAGTCTTGAAGCATCTGTTTCATTCTCCTATGCCACCAGATGACTTCCTCAGAATGTGGTCATTAGCCTTCTCAAGATCAATGAACAGCAAGTGCAGATTTTCCTTTTCTTTATCTCCATTTTCCCTCAAACACTTTAAGGCAAAGATAGCATCCATTTTTACGCACCTGGCATGAATCCAAATTGATTATTACTGCCCTTTACTTCTCTTTGTTGTTGCTTACTAGTAACTTTCTCCCAGATCTTCATTATGGCTATGTCCACACATACGTCATTTTGAAATAACCCATTTCGAAATGAGTTATTTCGAAATAAGTTAATTCAAATTAACAGTTTGTTAATCCGAGTTAAGGGAAAGCCTGCTTTCAAAATAGCCCTTGTTTCGAAATGGTTATTTTGAAACAAGGCCGTTCGGATACTTTGTTTAGAAACAGTTGTTTCGAAACAAGTGTCCGAACGCCGTTGTTTTGAAACAACGGCTATTTCGATTAGATGCGAGGTTTATGGTTTAGAAATAATGGTGTATCATGTGGACATGCTGTTTCTTATTTCAAAACAACCTCTGTTGTTTCGAAATGAAAAGCCTGTGTGGACATACCCTATGAGATCTATGAGTTTACCACAGTCTTAGGTATCTTTTCTCTTAAATATTGGTATGACTTTGGACATTCTCCAAGCATCAGGCATTTTCTCAGTCCTGATGCAATTAAAAGGCTCTGTCAATAAAATCACTCTGCTGTACCCCCATCGCTTCCATTCTTCTGTTGGTATGCTTCTATTTTTCATGTTGCTCAATGCTTGTGCAACGGTTTCTTCTAGGACTAGCCTGGTTTTCTCATGCAGTGTGGTTTAAAGGGTTTAGACAACCTGACCTGTGAGGATATGTTACAAAAATTGGGCATGTTTAGTCATGAAAAAAAGAACACTGAGGGGGATCTGATAAGTCTTTAAGTCTGTTACAGGCTGTTATAAAGAGCATGGCGATCTCCTTGTCCTACTACTGAAGGTGGTTTTAGGAAAAATTTTCTCACACTAAAGCTAGTTAAATTTTGAACTAGATGTCCAAGGGAAGTCGTGAAATCTTAGTCACTGGAAGTTTTTAAAAACAAGTTGGACAAACCCCATTAGGGGGTGGTCTATCATTGGTTTTTGAACGTTTTTCCTCAAGACCCAGTTGCAAAAAAATAATTCATGCCCGCAACCCAACAATTATATCTTTCAGCAATGCATTCCAGTCTTTTGGTGGCAACAACAGCAGGTGCCATGACCCAGTGCCTGAGGGTCTGCAACCCAGTATTGGGTCCCGACCCTGAGTTTGAAAACCACTGGTCTAAATAGATGTGCTTGCTCTTGCCACAGTACAGTGGGTTTAACTTGACTTCCAAAGATCCCTTCCAGTGCTATATTTCTGTTCTCTCGAGTTCTTTTCATACACAAGCCTTTCCAAGTAATTTCTCCACTGTTCCCTAGTCTGTCTTTCCTGAAAATCCTACAGTTGCAGCATTGCTTGGAGAAGTTTAAAACACCTTTTCTTTTCTTCTATGACCTGTTGAACTTCCTCGTTCCACTCCACCAACTCTCACTGGGGAAAAAAGAGTTGTTTTCATTTCACCAAGCAGGTGCTTTGCACATGTGGGACATTTGCTTGCAATGTGATTCTACCATTGATAAGTTCTCCTAGTTTATATGAATTAGCATATTTAACATGTTATATTGCTTCAACAATAAAGAAATGAGCAATTAAAATGTTTCATTTTGACTTTGTTGCTTCATTTCACTCAGGCTTTTATATTATTAACACAGCTGAGCAAATAACTGATTTTTCAGTTCAGTGGCAGGACCACACCAAAAAAAAAAAGCATACTAGGAAACAGACGTTTTGGATTGAACAACACATTTTTTTCAACCCTCTTTTCAACATTTTGAACAAACAAATCCAGCTACATTTCTAAATGAAACACCAAAATACTTATTGGATGTTTTTGCATTTTTTCCATTAAAACAATTTGCAGAATTTGGTCACCCTGAAACTGCATCTTTTGAGACCTGTTCAACCCAAACATTTCAGCCAGTTCTAATTCTAATCCCATCTTGAAAAGTCAGATTCATGTATTTGCAGGTCATTGTGGTCTAGTTAGGTTAGTATAACACCGGCCAGAGAACTGCCCCCAAATCATTCCTACAGCTGAGCTTTCAGAATAACATCCTGTCTTGAGTTAAAATCTGCCAGTAACAGAGAATCCTGCACAGCCTCTGGTAAATTGTTCCAAGGGGTGATTCCCTTCACCAGTAACAATTCACTCACTTCCAGTCTCAATTTGTCCCGCTTCTGCATCCAGCCACATCTCTTTAGATCTTATAAAAATTGATGTTATACATAGAAATATGAGTTCTGTTATATTTAACCTCTGTAGCATTATATTGAAGATCTTATATTGCTTCCATGTCATCAGAAGCAAAGGAGCCAATGCTAATGCATGGAATTTTCTCAGAATTTCCAGCCCATGTCAAGATCTCAACTAAACCTTTAAAAGGGAGAGCTGGCAGAGGTAAGGGGGGGTAGAGTGGGGTGGTAGGTTGGATTACTGGCTAAAGGGGCTGATGGATATTCATCAATATGCAAATTAGATAATGGCTTCACTTCCACTGATGTAGACCCATGTCCTGGGAGATCTGCTTTTAGAGGGGTAGGTGCTTCCATCACCATACCCCCAACTTAGATCTTTTGGCTGCCTCTTCTGCCCCCCTGCTAATATGCCCCCTCCCCACTTCTCTGGTCTCTGCTGGAATCCCAGCTCTCTCACCTGCTTCATCTTGGTGCCATACATGGATCCACTGACATCAATGACAAACACCACATTCTTCTGCACAGGAGGCAGGCCCCGGGGGGCGAAATAATGGACAAAGTAGCCGTTGTAGATCTGCCGGAGAGGAAAGCACCCATGGAGGGACAAAGGAGCAAAGGAGTGAGGCAGGAGCACTGCATCTCCTCATGGCACGGGACACCCACCATGTGCAGCTATGACAGTGAGGGGAGCCCACAGGATGGGCAGCAGATGCATGTTAATGCATGTAATACATGGGCTATTCATTCTTCTATCTGGCCATCTATTTATTCCCCCCCACCCCCCAACAGGCTTTCCAACATCCTCAGACATGCCTGTCTATCTGTCCATCCACCCTGTGGACCATTTCCTGGTCTCTATTCCCCTGTCCTCATTCCCAACCTGCCCTCCCTCTCCCCTGACCATCAGATCTTGGCTGTGGCCTCCCTTACCTGCACGTCCCCAGCCACATCTGGCAGGGCCACATCATACTGTACCACAAAGTCCCCCATGATGCCTGCACTGGAGAAAGCAGCCTGTTCTTGTGGCGTTGGGGTGAAGACGACCCAGGCACAGTAGCTCCCCTTCTCCACCCTGGTGGATGGTGGCACATTGGCATCCCCTGTACAGAAGCCATGGTTATCAGGGCTGGATGAAGGGTGTGAGACAGAGCCCCCCAGCAAACAGTCCCTGGTTAAGATCTCCCAAAAAATGCTGGCTAATACTTAGATGGTGGGGGCCAGCAATCTCAAAAGGACCTGGGGGCAAAGCTGAGGTCTAAAGAGCTATTGTGATTCTTGGATGTATAAATGGGGACTCTCCAATTTCAGGGTAGAGGTGTTTTCATGTCTGGACTTGGCCCTGGTGTGACCCACCACTAGGATCCCGAGTTCAGTTCTGGTGCCCACAATTCAAGGATGGTGATAAATTGGAGAGGGGTCAGAGAAAAGCCACAAGAACTGTTAAAGGATTGAAAAAAACAGGCTTACAGCAAGAGACTCAAGGAGTGTCATCTATTTTGTGTAACAAAGAAGGTGAAGGAGTGACTTGATCCCAGTCTAGAAGTGCCTACATGGGTCACAAACATTAACAATGGGCTCCTCAGTCTAGCAGAGGAAGTTCTAATGGCTGGGCGTTGAAGCAAGACAAATTCAGACTGGAAAAAGGCATCAGCGTTTAACTGTGAGAGAATAAACCACTGGAACAGTTTCCCAGGGTGGCTTCTCCATCACTGGCAGTTTTTCAATCATGATGAATGATTTTCCTTTTTAAAATTACCCTGGCTTTGGAATCTCTGACTCTAGATCTTGCAGGTCATTTCATGTAAGGTGTCTACCAAGGGCTCCAAACTTGTCAAGTCTCCTAACTGGTGTGAGATATTCACAGGGTACCATCAGGCTGCTCCTAGTGAAAACTGGCTCAATGGACTTGGAGTAGAAATGCTTCAGCAGAGGGAGCTGTTACTCATCAGCAGGTGCAGTGGAACTGAAATATTCCCTCCCAAGTTCCAAAGGGGCAGCTGTGTTAGTCTAGTTCAGTATAACAAACATGGAGTCCTGTAGCACTTAAAGACTAACAAATTTATTTATTGCACAAAAAGCTCATGCAATAAATAAATTATTCTTTAAGTGTCACAGGGCTCCTGGTTTATTTGCTCCCAAATTATCCATGGCAAACAGTGAGAGGAAACACAATCTCTCATGGCAGAGAGGCCCATCCAAATTATCCAGCCTAATCTGCTGCACATTGTGGGCCCTGGAGTCTCCCTCTCCTGCTTCCACAAAAAGCCAGAACCCCTAAGTTATTGGTGCCATTAAAATCTTTGATTTCAAGGTTTCAGGTTACAGAGAACCCTCCATTTCCTCTAGTTCAAACCAGCCAGTGACCACACACCATGCCATGGAGGGATGCGAAAAAAGCCCAATCCAACCTGGAGGAAAGTGTCTTCCTGACCCCCAAGCTGGCAATTGGTGTCATTCAGAGCAAGTGAGGGAGACTCACCAGCTGGATTCCTGGGAAAGAACTCTTCCCAGCAGTGAGAGCTCTCCATCTAGTGTCCCCTATACAGCTGCTGGAGAGATCTGCTCACAGCACTCATGGATGGACCAGGTGTCGTAGTAGGGAACATGACCTGGCTAGATATCAACTGTGCTTAAATCTTGCAGCAAGACCTCTTTGAGGTGAAAAAGGAAATTACAACAGACAGTTTGAATGGTAAGCAAAAGGGACTCCAGATCCAGTCACGGAGGAAGCACCTTGGAGGAAGCAACGTTATGGATCCGGGCAGAGGTGGTGAGGAGGGGAAAGGTTAGGGAGGAAATCTACTTTATGAGCGGGTAGAGGTCATGATCAATAGGTGTAGATGCAGGTTGGAGTTCCACAATCTTTGCTTCCATCACTTTCTTCTTCTAGTTCAATAACCCATATTCTTCCTTTACTCAGCCTTTTATTCAAAGAGCTCACACCTGGTTGGCATCAGAGAGGAGTGGTGGTTTAAGGTAAAGCTAATAAACTGGTGCACAAATCTGGGATCTCAGGGGCAAGGTCAGAGATTCAGGCACTCTCCTTAACCTTCCAGGTGAAGTTACAGCTGTAGTTCTGAAGTGGCTTATGCCCACTACCACAAGAAAGCCTCTCTCTCTAGTGGGAGAGGGTAAGGAGGTGATTCATACCCCCAAATAATCTGAGACTGGTCACAGAAACACCAAGGTTCTAGCACTGAATAGCAGCAAAATCCTGGATCTCAGGTGGCCACACCCCTACTTCCAGTTTCTAGGTCACATGGTTGAAGAGAAAAGATAGAAAACATAACAGATGGCAACAGAGACCCTGAGCCCATTGCTCTGAGAAACGTGAACTGTCCTAGATGTAACTGCTTGAGTCTGCTGAGAGCCTGAACCGATCGCTCCCAGAGGTGTGAACCGTGTGTACCTCGAAGAGTGTTGGTGAGCAGGCGGCTGGTGCGGAGGGGCAGCACGTGGATGTAGTCGATGCCAGTACGCTCTGAGATGCTCACCTCCACAGTGAGGTTATTCACCACCTGCCGGGGACGCACACTCACGGCATGCTGGTACTTGCCCAGGTGCCGCTGCAGCAGTTCCTCATAGCTCAGCTCAAAGGACACTTGACTGCCAGATGCCACACTGGCAGAGACCCGGAACTTCTCTGTCTCCCGGTCCCTGGGGAGGGGCAAAGTCAGGGATAGAACCCATGAGGCCTGCCTCCCAGCACCTGCTGCTCTAACCCACTAGACCCTGCTCTGCTCCCAGAGCCAAAGATAGAACCCAGGAGTCCTGCTTCCTCTCTCCCCAACCCACTAGGTGCCAGAGGTCTCACCTAGTGCCAACATGAGCTGCTGTCTTGCCCTGTCTGCGGGCCTCATCATACATCTTCTTGGCTTGGTGCTTCTCTTTCACCTCAGCCACATATAATTTATTGTTGATGGTGCTAGGATGCAAAAGAGAGAGGGATTGTGGGAGATGGCCCTAAATCTGCCTGATAAGAGAAGGTCCAGTGTGTGGGCCTCCTTCATCAGACCTAGTTCTGGGGACTATCTATCCATCCTCACCCCTCCATCCATCCTCATACACACCTCTCCATCCATCTCACTCACTCTCCTCCATGGTTCTGTCCCTTCCAGCCCCCCCGCCATCCCTGGATCCCAAAGAAATGTGTTTCCAAAACTCCATCGTCCGTCAGCCCCAGGGTAGGATGAAAACATCTTGGCCTTAGGCTCTGGATGGCCGAGGCCCATCACAGTCTCACATGGTGAAGTTGGAGATGAAGGCTGATGCAGGAAGATCTAGGTCGAAGATGGCTTCCTTGGGCTCAGGATGGGTGTTGCTCAGGACGGTCTGAACATGGGTAGAGGCATAGCGGGACACGATGGTGGAGCGGATGGAGAAGCTGGTCATAGTGAGCTGGGAACAGAATCAGGGGGGTGTATGGGTGTCTCCAGAGAGCCTAGTCCTACAGCTGTTCTCTCCTGCTATGGCTATAGGGGGGTGTGCTCGGAGTATCTTTTCCGGAGCTGGGGAAAGAGTCCAGGAACCCTGGCTCCCAACCCCAACAACTAGACCCTGCTCCGCTCCCAGAGCTGAAGAGAGGACCTAGGAGTCCTGGCTCCCAGTCCCCCCTGTGCCAATGCACCAGAATTAGTCACTTAAATATTTAAATCAAAGCTGACATTTTCCTGCTATGCCACAGCATCAGGACCAGGCACCTCCCTGATCTATCTCCTTTCTCCTAGTGGCTCCTGACTGTTTACAGGAGAAATCTGCCCCGACTCGAGTGATTGCCTTTCATTGAAGCAAAATGGGAGATCCATGACTGCACTGCTTTGGACCTGAGGCAGCTGTGTAGTTCTGGATCCGACCTTAGTAAGCACCCTGAGAAGCAGGCACGTTCCAATTGGAGCTCCCAGTTACCCCTCTGCCAGCAAGAAATAAACCAGACTGCAGCTGGGGTCAATTGGCTGCAGAGTGGAGGCAGTGGGGCTAGACCCCCAACTGATACCAATCAGCCATAGTTCCATCAGAGTCAATGGGAGCCAGACCCCCATCTATGCAGCCAGACCCCCATCTATGCAGCATCCCCTTCTCTTTCCATTGGCAGACAACAGAGATTTTAATTTGTATTAGCTCTTTTCTCCCGTCTGCCCACCCTCAGCATTTCACACCAGTCTAATGGTAGCACCGGAAGGGCTCAGTCTGGATCAGCCTCATGTTGTCCTAGAAGCTGGATAAAAAAACAAGGAGTTGTTTTTTTGCTGGACTAGACTAACTTGGCTATCCTTTTGGAAATTGACTAGAAGCTGGATAAACAGACAAAGACACAGCATGTGCCTTACAATTTAGAGATAAGTGACCTTCCCACCTTGAGGGGGGACCCAGCTCAGCTGATACAGACTTTAACTACAGTTGGTGCAACAAGAGTAGTTTTGAATAGGGGAGGAGATGGGATCAGAGTGTCTAGATGACTAGACTGGAATCAGGACATCTGAATTCTTTCTTTTGCTCTGGGAGGAGAGTGGGATCTAGTTGGTTAAAGAGGGGTCTGGAAGCCAGGACTCCTGATTTCCTGCCCCACCTCTGGGAAGGAAAGGGGTCTAACTGTTAGAGCAGAGAACATGATGTGCTATTGTGATTTGGGGATAAGAAACAAGATCAAGGCTCCTGAGTTTCACCTCTCCTGCCATAGCCAGTAGGCCCCAAACTAAGCAGATCTGACTCACCTCTGGAATGATGGGGTGCCCGGTGCTGGGTAGAGATTCCAGGCACAGGAGAGTGAAGGAAAAGAGTAGCAGCCTTAGTATTGGCATGATGTGTCGCTGTAGCTCTGTTGAGAAGAACCAACCTCTGAGATCTCTTTTTTGGATGCACTTTTTAAAGCTTCCAAGGTTTCCCCCCTCCAAAAAACCTATCAATGTAGCATTCATGCGGACACAAGCCGTAATTGTCCGCTCCGCTGAGGCTGGAGGGAGGCCAGGCCTTCACTCTCCCCTCTGTAAGATGAAATGAAAACAAAATGTCCAGGAGAGTCCGTGCCCGGGGTTGAAAATTAAAAATGAGAGGGTGCTGCAAATATGTCAACAGAAGCCAGGCCCTAGGATCCAAAGAACAGAATAAAGTCAGTGGAAAATTAGCTTCCCCTGTGCACCTGGGTGGGCTGAGCTCAATGGTCAACAATCAGTTTGCTCAAGGGTTGCAGGTGTGAATGGGTTCCTGAATGCAGAGCCTCAGTGATGTTATTGACCTTCATTTCACCCCACTTAGATCTCCATGGTTCATGAAACCTGGAAAGTCATAGGCTCCAAGGCAAGCTGGGACCACTGGATCACCTAGCCAGAGAACTTTTCTCCCAGACGGTGAGAGAAAGGGGAAATGCAAAGGTTGGATAACTAGAGAAAAGTTATGCGGCTCTTCCCCGCTGGGAGGGGAGGGGAGGGGAGGAGTGTGGCTGGCTCCCATATGGTCCCGGGGCCAACTGGCCCAGAGTGCAAGGAATGGGCTATATGGCCTTTCCCCTCTAGGAGGTGCTGGCTTCCATCCAGCCTCAGGGCAGGCAACTGATCAGCTCAGGGGCCAGCAATGAGAATTAGGTTTCTGCCACGCTTCTCATCAGGCAGCTGGATTTCAGGCTTGGATGAATCTACATGGCACACCCTAGCACACTTGGCAATCCTTAGAGTTAAAGAGTTAGGGAATACTGGGAGCTCTGGCACGATTGTCACTCCATAGAGACAACTGCTCAGTTCTTAGCCTTTCTAACAACCCAACCCAGGGGAGGTGCTGTGCTTTAGTGATTAGCACAGCTGGCATGGAAGCCAGGACACCTGGCTTCTTTTTCTGGTGCTGGCACTTCCATTCTCTGGGTCACTGGCAGAGACAGGGAGATAACCCAGGAGTCCTGCCCCCCTCCAGCATTCTACTGCCCTAACCCACCAGACTCCCTCACCTCCCAGAGCTAGTTCCCAACTCTGCCACTCAAGGGAATGGGTGATTTCCCTGGGGGGCATGAGTTGGGACAGGCATAAACTGGTGGCGAAAGGCTATCGATTTCTTCAGAGCATCACATAGATGCTCTCTGAAGTAACCCAGCCCCTGGACTGAAGTCCGACGGGCATCCATAGGTCCCAGGTGCAGGCTGGATGGAAATGGGCCACAGTTGACAGGGGCTATTGGGGCGGGGTTAGGACCATGACTGGTTTGCTGTCTTGGCAAAGACTGGGTCTGATTTCTGACGGCTGCATCCATCCAGCAGCTCCCAGCTGAGTCCCTGTCCCTCTACAGCAGCCCTCCAGGCCAGTCCTTTCCTTCCAATCCAGCCACTCCTCAGTTTTGACCCCTATTGTAAACTGAGTCACAGGGCTTCCTGTGGTAGATATGGGAAGTGGGCACAGCCGCAGGCTATCTCGCAATCTCTTTGGATCAGGGACTGTCATTTTCTGTGTAGTGCCTGGTGTGATGGGGCCCCAAGCTCAGCAAGGGAGGGCCTGTGTGGGCTCTGGCATGATAGTAGCCCTGATCTTGGTTGTGGGGTTCTTTGCAGCATCCAATGTAATGAGGACCCAATCTCAGTCTCAGGGCTTCTGTGCAGAACAACAGGGGCACCATCTCTACTATAACGACAACAAGGTCCTTTAAAAATGGATCTAAAGACAGGAAACAAACTAAACAACACAAGGTATTACTTTTTTTAAGACCTGCACAAAAATAATCCTTCTAAAAGGAAGGAAACAAATTAAAAGGAAGGCCCAGATTTTTAACAAGGTGAGCTGTTAACTGCAGGAACAACTCACCTAGGGATGGGGTAGGTTGCCCATCTTGTGGTGTCTTTAAATCAATACTGAGTGTAAAAGATCCATTGGAAGCAATGAGCCCAATAAAAGAAAAAATCATGGAAATTCTCCATCTTGTATCATCCAGATCAGATTAGATGAGTTTGGTGGCCCCTTCTGGCATTCAGATTCCTCACCAGAGCTGCATCGATCTCTCGAGGTGGTATGACTTAAGCAAGGAAATAAATAAATATGGAGGCAGATCCTTTCTTGGCCCCGCGCGGATGTTTACATCAGCCTTTGCCAAAGAAGACAGGGCCAAAGCTCAGTGAAAAGACTTTTTCATTCTTTTTGAAAAAATAAAAAAGACTCACTCAAAGGATTCAGAAGCCACAAAAAAGGGAGAATTGGAAAGAAGCTGAAGGAGGCTGGAAGGGACAAGCTAAAGACATGAAAGAAATTAGTCATCAACAGGGAAAATTTTATGCCTGTGCTGGTGTCTTGGTTATTTATACGAGCGCTGCATTTGGAATTAACCCGAGCCATGGAGCCTAAAGATACTCAGTTCTAGTTCCAGGCGCTGGTGACCAAATGTTCTGTACTTCCAGGGCATGAACTCCAATTGAAGTCAGAGTCCCATCATACAAGGCACTGTGCAGATCCCAGATGAGATCAAGGCCCCTGTTGTGCCAGGCCCTGCCCAGACCTTGACTGAAAGCAGTGCCTGATCATGCCAGTCACCGTACACGCACACAATAAGAGGCTGTTCCTGCCCCAAATCTGACCACCTAAATAGCCAGTGGCTATTTTGACCCCTTGAACAAACAAGAAAACCAAGACATTCAGAGATACTCCTCCCCATCTCCTGGGTCCACTTCCAGATCACCAGTTGGCTTCTTATATCCCTCTGCTGGAGTGAGGAGAGGAAAGGTGTGTTCTGAGAGGGACTTCTTTGTGCCAGACATAAGGTGACCAGGGCAATCCTCACAGTAGGCACCATGCTAGGTGTGCCAAAAGAAAGACGCAGCAAAGGTCATGCTCCCATTGTGGCTTAGGGTGAAAATGCTCTAAGGGCGGCTCCATCCTGACCTGTTTTTGTTTCCATTGCTCACACAGTGCACTCCTTATTTCATCTGCCCACTGGCTGTGGCAGTTCCTGCCAGCAGAGGATCCAGGAGGCTTTCCCCTGGCAAGGCAGCAACCTACAGCCCTGACGGGAAGGAAAGGTCAATCTGCCCAGCTGTGGAAGCACAGCCCCTGGTTCTCTGACCTGGGACAAGTCCCACCCCCTTCTGTGTTTCCCTCTGTGTGACACTGCCATGGAGTTAGAGGCTGGATGGGGGTAGGGCCCACCCAGGGATGGGGACCAGGTCATGCAGGGCCTGGGGAGGATGGTATCTCGGGCAACTGCAGTGGACCGCAGGGGCTCCACAGCATCCTGGCAGACCCATGGTTGGGGAGAGCTTGTGAGGCTGTGATGACGATGTGGAAGGAGCACCCAGCTGCCAAACTCCCCACCCCACAACTGGGAACCCACCACCATTTTCGTACCATATATTTTTCAACATGGGGGACACTACAGGTGATGGTGCTGGAAGGAGAGAGGCCAGTAGGTGTGCAAGGCAGGGCGTGGGGCTCGAAGGCAAAGTGTACCAGGCTAGTTGGGGAGGAGGATGGCCCAGGCACAGTGGGGGGAGGCGCACGTGAAGGAATGGGGCAGGTGCACAGGGCAGGGGCCAGAGAAGGCAGAAGAATGAGCACCCCACTGTGGAGGGGAGTGGAATGAGGGTGTGCGGCGCCCCTGAGGGGTGGAGGGACCCTGGGGGGGATCCAGGCAAACAGGGGTCAGGAGAACTACCAGAGAGCCAGGTGGTGAGGACGCCTGGAGGGAGAGCCTCACCAGGGCAGCTGACCCCCTGAGCCCCGCTGGGGTGGAGACTGTGGGGCCCTGAGGCAGGAACATGGGCCCAACTGCCTCTCCCTGGAAGTGGGACCCTCCCAGGCAGGAGGCAGGGACTGCATCTCAGCCCCTGATGCCATCCCCCTTCAGGCAGATCCACTGTCTGGAACAATGGCCCAAAAGAGGCTCCCAGTTCTGGGGACTGCTTTGGGGACACCCCTGTGCCCCATTAGGAGTTCAGGCTAGATGGTCACACTGGCCTTTTTTGCAGGGGCCCTGGGATGGGAGGCTAGGAGTCATCGGAAGACTGTAACCTCCCTCCTTACCCCTTGTAGATATTGTGCAGAACAGCAGACTACACCAGTGTCTACTCCGAGACCACTGACCAAGCTGCAGGCCCCTCTGACCAGGTGGTGCTCTCCTGTGGCAGTTAGGGGTGCTGTGTTGCACAGCTGGGGGGAGAGGAAGGGGGCTCAGCCAGGGCACCCTGCTGCTAGAGGGACCATCTTTCAGCCATGCAATCTTTAAACATTGTTTAAAGATGTTTGATTTGGTTCCTTGGGTTCAGGAGTTAAAGTATAATTTGGCAGGCCCCGGTGGGCCCCCTTCCTGCACATCTGGGCTGGTCCGCACCCCAGCTACTGCACCCAATATTCATTCCCCTGTCCCCAAAATCCACCCCCAACCCTGAATACCCACTCCTTGTCCCCAGTACCCACCTCCAGCTCAGGCACCCCCAATACTCCCCTCAACTCAGCATGAGCCAGGCTGCCCCAGCACTCTCTGGCAGTGCACTAGGCTGGGAAACTGCAGCCTGTGCATGGGCAGGGGAGCCTGCTGCACCTCCCCTGTCTGCTGGAATGCAGGGGAACACCATTCTGAGGCCCACTATTTTTAGGGGACCAGCATTCAGGCCCCTAAAAATAGAAAATGGTGCCAGAACACTGCATTCCAGGGCCTGCTATTTTTTCAATGGTGGGCCCTCAAATGCAGTGTTCTGGCACCATTTTCTATTTTTAGGGGCTCCTGAACAGCATACCAGGCCATTCTATATACTTTAACCCCTGCCTAGGTTAGCAGTACCTAGGCTACTATATATTGCAGCGCCTTCTTCTTGCTCCTCTCCTCCCAGTGTCACGGATAGAAGCCAGGAGTCCTGCCTCCCAGCACCTTCTATTCCAGGGGTCAACAACCCAACAGATAAGAAGAGCCAGTTTAAAAAATTCCTTCAATAGCCAAGTGTTTTGACAGCCACAATGGATGTAGGTGTCTGGGGGTCTGGATCATGGTGCTGACTGCAGGTTCCCCTAGTGGGCGGATTGGGAACCTAGAACCAGGAGCAGGTCCCTCCGCAGGGTCTTTCACTGCTGGTGGTGAGCTCAGAGGCTAGCATGGGCCACCCACAGGGTTCTCCAGTGGCAGGCGGCACCAGAGTCAGGCTGTGGGCTGCCTGCAGGGTCCCCCGGTGGTGGTAGGTTACCTGGAGTCACAAGGTGGCAGCCAAAGAACCCCATGCAGCTCTGGAGCCACAGGTTCCAGACTCTTGTCCTGCTCTAACTACAAGACTCTACTTCTTCCCATCCCTCTCTGAAGTTAACCCTCCTTCCCACAGTAATTTTGGATTGCAGCTGATGGAGCTAAACCAATTTTTCTCATCCTTTAGTGGACTGGGGAAGACCTAAAGGTATTAATTACACGAAACCTCTGATGAAAACCGTCTTGAGAAAGCTAGTACACACTGGCTGTAATATGTGTATTATACATTCCTGCAAAATGGTTCAGAAAGCTGAATTAAATGCAATTTTATGAATATACCATGTGTTTATTTCTAAAAATCTGATATATATAATGATTATGCACCAAATTTAAAAACAGAAAATGCTATTATTCAAATTCTAGTGGGAATTTTGGGCCTGGATGTTCAAACAAAGTTCATCTATTCTCCAAATCAGGTTTGTCAAAGAGTCTTACTGTGGAAGACGTGTCCAAGTGATTTCAATGCCAACAGTAACTGGCAAGAAATTTAAACTCCTGCAATTGCTGCAGAGAAGCAAGGCAGTGGTGGATGTGAGCAAAACCTAGAAGCTTTGCTGCAGCTGGGGCATTTTAAGTTTCCCAGGCATGTGTGGACTCACATTGCTCCTTCCCTCCCTCCACTAACGGGACAGGGTTGGGGTCAGTTGTGTTGCAGAACACCTTCGCTATATCTGCAGAGCACCCATGTCCATTCACAGAACACCGATTGAGAAACACTGAGCTAGACATCAAGCACCACAACTACCTGTTGGACAGCAACCTTATCCACTTGGAAGAGAAGAACCATAAACAGTAATGGAGGAAGGGAGAGGGCCAGCTGGCAAGGAGGGGGCAGTGTGACAGATTCCCCCCATCCCCTGGAAGGCTTCTGGGTCCTGCTGATAGGTTAATAATCATAGAATCATAGAAACTGGGACTACGACAGGTCATCGAGTCCAGTTCCTCGCGCTCATGGCAGGACTGAATACCCCTATTAAACTATCCCTGACAGGTGTTCGTCTAACCTGCTCTTAAAAACCTCCAACGCAGGAGCTTCCACAAGCTGCCTAGGCAATTTATTTCAGTGTTTAATCACCCTGATAATTAGGAATTTTTCCCTACTGTCTAGGCTGAACCTCCCTCTCTGTAATTTAAGCCTGTTGCTTCTTGTCCTATCATCTATGATTAAGGAGAATAATTTTTTTTCCTTCTTCCTCCTACCAACCTTTTAGATATTTGAAAATTGTTATCATATCCCCTCTGAGTCTTATTTTTTCTAGACTAAACAAACCCAGCTCTTTCAATCTTCCCTCATAGGTCAAATATTCCAGATGTCTAATCATTTTTGTTGCCCTACTCTGGACTTTCTTCAGTTTCTCCACATCCTTTTTGAAATGAGTTGCCCAAAACTGGACATAGTACTCAAGCTGAGGCCTAATCAGTGCAGAGTAGAGTGGAAGAATTACTTCTCATGTCTTACTCACAATATGCCTGTTAATACACCCCAGAATGGCATTTGGTTTTTTTGTAACAGTATTACACTGCTTATCACTAGGCTCTACCCACCCCCTAAAACCTCCCATGGCTGATCTTTGCAAGCCCCCATCCTTGCACTGGGTGCCCCTGCAGAAGGCCGCCTTGCAGTCTCCATGGAGCTGGCGGTCTGCTGGGAAGTCTACAGGCTGTCCCAGGTCCTAGTGCTTAGAGAAGTGGTTCCTAACCTGGGGTCCGCAGATGTTCCAGGGGGTCCACACCACTGGTCCCTGCCAGGGCTGGTACCCAGCTGTGGCCCCAGTGCTCCTGCCAGGGCTGGAGGCATGCAGAGGGCTGCCTCCTGCTGCTGCTTGCTGACTGCAGATGCTGGCAGCGGCTCAGCTTTGCTCCTCTTCAGGGGCTGCTTGACCCCACTCCCTTGCAGGGGCTGGCTAGAGGCCATGATGGCAGTGCCTCCGCTCGCCAGCCCGGCAGCTCCTGGGAGCCGGGGCCACAGCAGTCCTGCTTGCCAGCATGGGGAGGGGGAGAGGGAAGGGGACGTGGCCGCAGCAGCTCTCACTCCTCACCCAGATTTTGGCTGCGTGGGCCAGATTTTAGCTGTGTGGGCTGGATCCTGCCCAAAGCAGCAGCGATGGATAGGAGGTCTACAAAATTTTTTGGACTGCAAAATGGGTCCCCAGCCTGCAAAAGGTTGGGAACCACTGACAGAGCACAGGGACTAGGATCCAGGCTGTTGGGGTGTTTTCTGGAGCTTGGGAAGGTTTGAACATGGTCTTTCCTTGCTGTTATTACATCCCCTACCTCCTTGTCCAGAACCCCAGTGCTCTGTAGAGTTCTCTGGGGGAGTGAGACATCCTTTGTGTGCTGCAGGGGTTATTCCATGCCAAAGCTGGCCCTCCTCATCCTCAGCTTTGTCTTCATGAACAGCAATGCTGCTAAAGATTAAGTCTTGTCCCTTCACTCCTGGCTCTCTCTGCCACTGCTCCTTTAACACTTTGCTGTCCATAAGCCCTCAGAGAGGGCCAACAGGTCTTGGCAATGTCAGAAAGTTGGTGACTGGAGTTTATCTAGCAAAAGTAAGTTTAGGCTTGTCAGGACACCTGGGTGCTGCCTGTGGGAGAGGTGGGATGCCTGGGTTCTCTTCTTGGTTCTAGGGGGTGAGTGGGGTGGGGGGTGTTGAAGGGCTGGTGGTGCATCTTGGCTCTCATTCCTCCTCCCAGAGCCAGGCACAGTACCCAAGAGTCCTGTTCTAACTCACCATCCATGTAGTGCAGTAGAATTGAAGCAAGGCAGTGGCTCCTCTCCCAGGCCCATGGGTGGTGGCCAGCATGCTGGCACCCACAGCTTGGCTGTTTACACCATGCTGTAGTGATCTTGCTGCCCCCTTCTGCAGGCGGTTTGGCAGCCAGTTCTCTGTGCTAGTGGGCATGGAAAACCTGCAGAACTTGGGCTTCTCCAGAGACTGGGGCATCCAGTAAGCCATTCCCCTCCTGAGGAGGGCTGGGCCCAGGACTCTGGAGAGTGCATCACCTCAAGGCCCCTGGGAAGGAGAGGGACATGGAGTTGCAGTTGGGGTTTGCACCTTGGGGGAAACAAAGGTATAGGCCAAAGACAGGAGAAGCAGGTCTGAGCTTAGTGCTCTACTCATGTGCCATGCTGGGGGCAGGTTATTGGGTCATATGGAGGAAGGGGGTGTGGAGCACAAGCAAAGAGGGAGGATGTGGGCTCAGTGATAGTAGAGAGGTGCAGTCACTGATTCCCACGTCCCACCACCTCAGGTGCCTGGAGTGCACATGGATACCCTATACTGGCCGGCCTGAGTGTGAGTTCCCATTAGGGGCATGGGCCTCCAGGTGACCTCCAAGATGCCAAGGTCCCCTCCGGGTAGGGCAGGAACTTGAAGAAAGGAAGGGGCTTAGGATTGCCTAGACAGCAGAACCTGGGCCTGAAGCTGCAGGTCACTAAGAGGAGGCTATGGAGAGTAGGAGGGCCACAACCCCAAGAGGCAGGGCTTCAGGACATGGAGAGGCAGGCCCTGGGCAACCATGGAGGCTGAGGTTTGAGGGGTACTTCAGGATACCAGAGCATGATGGTGGCCCACTGAGAGCAGTAGACCTTCCTGTCCTAAGGGCAGCTGGTGCTCACCTAGGCCCTAGGGGATTGCTGCCCACCTGTCCCTACTCTCCCTTCCTGTCTCTGCCCCTCAGATCCCAAGGACCGATCCCAAGGCCCGGCCCAGACAGTAGTGAAGTGGCAGGTGCTGGGGCCCTGGCCTGAAACCTTAGCCTCTCAGGAGCTGCTGGGGCCAGCTGGAGAGCACAGAGGAGGAACCTTTCGCCTGTGGGTGAAGTGGACAAGGCTTTCTGCCCCATGGCACCTTGTGAACCCACAGCCCCTGGCAGCAGAGGGGCCAGGACCTTTCCCCTGCTGATCACGGTTCCCTCCATCTCTCCGTCCCCCTACCCCATTGAGGTACAGTTCAGGAATGACCTCAGCTGGCAACAGGGACCACTCTTCATCTTTCTGGAGTGGAGCATGGGCGGCTTGTGTGAATCCCACCCCATGGGTGCCCCCAGTGGATTTCCCCAGCTGAAAGAACTGGTAACCTCTAACCTGTGTGATCTCCCACCACTCTGTTCAAACAAAATCCCCCTGTCTTAGTGGCATCTCAGCCACATCGTACCAAACTGGAACAGGCAAGGCTCCGGTGGTCAAAAACACCCTCAAGTGCTGCCTGCTTGTTCCCCCCACGGCCCTGCTGTCTGCCTGTGTGGAAGAGGGTGGTTTTGTAGGAGACATCCTAGGTGAGACCAGGAGGTTAGGGAGCCCCACATCTTAGCACCCTCAGGAAGAAGCTCCAGGCTCAAGCCAGGCCGCTGAGCAACTTATTCCAAGAGGAGCTGTAGCAACCTCCCTGAGCAGCAGTCGTGCTCGCGGGATGGGGCTGCTCCCTGACAGCTGCAGCTGTGTCTGCCACCTCTGTGTCCCTCCCTGCCTGCCTTGCCCTCCCTGGGGCATTAACACCCCCTGGCAAGCACACAGCCTTGCTGCAGACTTATGCCTGGGGGAGGGATTAGTTCAGTCTGTCTGCAAACTCAGACAGCATCATTCTGAGCAGATTTCCCTCACCATGCAATCAGCTCAGGCTCACTGTGGGCTAGAAACTGAAAGCCAGGCTTCTGTCACAGTCTATGACTCCAGGAGCCAAGACACAAGGCCCCTAGCCAGCCCCACTTCCCTGGGAAGAACAGCACTGACCCTGTAGCTCAGCAAAGGAGATAGCTGGCTTTAATGAGCAAAGGTGGTTAATAGTGGGGGGGCACCGTCCCCAGGGCTTCCTCAGGCTCCCGTGTCACGTCGACATTCTGCAAAGAGAGCCAGGAGGTAGGGTCACATCCACATAATTGGCTGGAGCTGTGCCAGGTCCAGGGTCTTTGGATCACTCTCCCCTCCGTACCCCTGGTCTGTTGGACAGTGTTCTCTGGGGCAGGCTGTCTTTATGGCTGTATGGCACCCAGCACACCAGGAGCCCTACTCTCAGAGAGGTGATAGCCCTGCTGTCAGGTGGATGCCAGAGATGTTAATAGGCTTAGCACAGGTGATACACAGCGTTTAGCAGCAAGGTAATGGGAGTGGGCTTTGAGGGGATTTACTAGCTGGCATGAAGGCAGTATTGCCTGCTAAAGAGCTTTACCTGCACCCCAAGCTGTCAGGAAGCTTCCAGGCCAAGATCTTCCAAGTAAGGCCATTTAGTAGGCTTTGGGCTGGCCAGAGGGTAGCTCTGGTTTGGAGGGCCAGGCTAGCCTTGTGAGGCAGGTACTGAGATGGGGAAGACCATGGTGGTCGGAGAGAAGAGGAAATAATAAGAGGGGGACACAGATCAGATTCTCCCTCCCCAATTGGGTGAGGGTTGGAGGGGAAAGGAGCTGGGACCAAGATGTAGCGTCAATTTCAAACAGGATTTTGGCAGTTTCAGGGGGTCCCTCAGTGAGATCAGGGCTGGGAGACTGCACTGACCTATCCCCCCACCTTAGGGCCTGGGATATGCTGCTCACCTTGGGGCGCTCCCGGTGAGTGTTCACGGCCTCCACATTGAGGAAAATGGACTCCACTTCGCAACCTGCCAGCACCTCAGAAAGAAGTCTCTTGGTTAGAGCACAGGGATCCAGCTCTCTCACTTCTGTGCTGGGGCATGGTGTGTCAGTAGGCCCCTGCCAGTGGGTGCAAATGGGCCCAGAGGGATCTGACACCTATCCAGCGGCAGTGGGACTAGCCCACAGAGACACACTCACCGTATGCCACAGGGGTGAGTTTGAGCACGGTGTGAAGCGGGCATTTCAGATAGGGCAGCTCGTCTGCAGGGAGAGAAAAGAGCAGTTCAGTGGGGTTGCTAGGGGCACAGATCTAACCCATGACACACTGAACCCCACAGCCATCACTCTGGTATAGCATTCTGTGGTGCAGAAAGCAGTCCAGGGGAGGTAGCATCTGAAACATCAATCTGCTGAACTCTATCCTGTTAAAGTGTGGGTCAGCTTTGGGTACGGGGTGAGGAAATGCTGCTGAGTGCTCCACAGAATTTCTGCCACACCCACCAGCCAACTTCTCAGGGATTGGCCCCCTGGCTCACCAGCAAAGCAGTGGAGCTAGGGCCTGTGTAATCAGACAGTCAGCAGAAGTGGGAGGTCCAAACAATTCCTACGAAGTACACTTTGCAGAACTTTCCAGGACCCAGTAAGGATGTTTCTGGTGAAAAGGGTCAGCATATGAGAAGGGGGAATTTACTGGCTACCTTTCCTCCCCCATTTCTATTCACTGCAGCAAAGTGGTTTGAAAGACAAAGACCTGTCACTGAACTTGGGGGACTGGTCCTAAATGGATGGTTTCCTGGTAGCATGGATCATTGGAAGTTTGGGGTGAGTGACAGGGTTTGAAAGCAAAAGGCATTTAGGTCAGTAAGCCTGGGGAAACCAACCAATGGCACACACGAAGATGCTAGGGGTAGAAAGATTGGCATCCCTGGAGCAAGATATCTGTGGGGCCCCCTACCCCTGTGGGGAGAGGGATTAGGGAGCAGGTTGGCAATGTGACAGGGTATGTGGCAAACGAGGGAGCATCAGCCTAAACAGAGTGGTGAGGAGATTGGTTGAAGGTGGACAACGGCTGGGGAGCTGGAGTGGGGGGGTGGATGAGGACTCACTGCAGAGAGAGAGAGGGTGGCTAGGAAGGTAGGGGGTGAATGGGGCTGGTAGGGACATACCTGCAGTCTTGTCCAAGAAGTAGGCTAGCAGGCAGCGCATGACAGCTTGGTGACAGATCACCAGCACGTTCTCCTGACGCTCCAGTTCCATGATGACAGGCTCCAGCCGCTGCACCAGGTCCTCATATGACTGGAGACAATTGTGGAGTAGCTGACACCAGCAAGAGATGCTACCCCCCAATCTCTGCCTCAAACCCAGATTAACAACAATCACCCCCCTCAAATCTGCCAAGACACTTCTCCTGTGGCAGGGAGTCCCATGAGCTAATAGGGGTTATAACAAAAGCCTGCCATGGCATCACAAGGCAAAATTGTTCATTTCAAATACCTGTGGCAGGGAGGTAAGAGTCAACAAACTCACCCTGGAAGCACTGGGTGGCAAAAAGATCTGCAGTCTGATTGTGCTGCTAAATTTGTCTCACTGGAAATATCCAGCAGCAGTGAGTTCCACAGGTTAATTATGTATATCACTAAAACATGCCTCCAGGAACACGTAGTGAGAGTCACAGGAGTTACTGACAATGGGACCCCCCCATTTCATCTCTCCGCCGCTGTCAGGGCACAGGGCTTCTGGCACCTCCCTTACCTCCCCTTTGGGATAGCGGTACCGGTACTTGTCTTGATCACGCAGGGCAAACTCCTCTGGGTAACACGCCTGTATCTCCTCATAAGACATTTCCTCACAGACACCCTGAAACATCCCACATTGTTACATGGCACCAGGATGCCTGGGTTCAGTCCTCAGCTGGAGGGGGGTCTAACGGGTTAGAGTGGGGGGATGGGGACAGACATCTGGGTTCTCACCGCGTTGATCTCATTCAGTGCCTTCCACTGCTCGTAGGGCACATGAAGGGCCTCGGCAGTCTGGATCGTCCGCTTCATGTGGCTGGTCCACACCTTGAGCTCACGGATGTTCTGGCTCTTAATGAAGCTGGCCAGGGCGCAGGCAAACTGGGGGCCAGCAAGAAGTGGGTGACCCCCCCCATTTCCCATCCAGCAGACCCTGTCACCTACCAGTGAGCTGAGCTTCCCTCCCTCTGTCACTGTTTCTAAAAAGGGAGAGCCTTGATGCCTCTGTAGCAACCACCCCATCCTGGCTTCCCCTCCCAGCCCTCATGCTTACCCAAAATGAGGTACAAGCCCCTCACCACACCCCATCCCTCCAAATGTGCTTGCTACGGGAGTGTAGGCCTGTCCTCCCAGCCCCCAAACCTATTTGGTGATGTCCAGCACCCATGAACCTGATTGCTACGTGGAGTACAGCATCCCTTCCTCTCATCTCAGCCCCCGAAACCTCACTGTGTGTGTGTTGCCCTGCTAACCCATCTCTGCCCCCCAGACCCGCTCACTATGGGTTCAGGCCCCACCTGTCCCTGTACTGGAAGCCAACCCCTCACCCACCTGCTTGCCACGGGGAGAGAGCCCTGAGTCACCCCCAATCCGCCCCTGCAGGTTGAGCTGGCTCTCGCCATGGCGACTCAGATAGATGGTGCGTGGTGTGACGTGGATGTTCATCAGGTAGTACACAGTGCGGCTCTGCACATGGTCCTGGACCCGGTTCACCAGGTACCGGAGGCCCACGTTGAAGATCTTGATGTAGGACAGGGTGCTGGTGGGGGAAGTAGAGGGTCAGGGTGCCTGGGGCCCAGCCTGGGAAGGGAGCAGGGTCTAGAAGTTGGGGAGGACACTGGGTTTGGTCCTGGGAATTTAGGGGCAGGAAGGCACTGGGAGCCTGGACTCCTGCATTCTCTCCCCACTCTGGGAGAGGAGGAGGATCTAATAGCTAGAAGTGGGAAGGGAAGGAGTCAGGACACCTGGGTTCTTGCCCCGCTCTGGGAGGGGAGTGGGACTCAGGGTTGTAGCTGGGGGGAGGGTTCTCACCTATCCAGCTCATCATCCAGGGGCTGGTAGTTGAGCTGGTAGCACTGAATCCGCTTAAGGAAATCCTCCACCACCTCCTCCCGGTTACAGTCCTTGTAGTCAGGGCTGCTCAGCTTCACTTGCTGCAGGTGGGACATCAGAGAGATGGGCAGGATGCTGTGTGCCCGCAGCCCCGTTGGGGTGATACCAGCCTGCCTGGGTCCCCCCCAGAGGGACAGGTGTGTGTGGAGAGGGATGCCATCATGCTGGCCCCTGCAGGTCCCCCCAGACAGGGCTGTAACTATGGTGGGGTGAGTGTGGCTTTGCCCCGGGTGCATCGGTGCAGCTCCATTTAGCCAGTCCATTAAAGGGTGTGTTCCTCGCAGTTTGGCCCAAGTGCCGGCCATTGTAAAGGGTGCATTCCAACCAGAACATGCCCTGGGTGCCAAATTCTTTACTTACAGCTCTGCCCCCCATACATGGGGGGATGCCACTGCGCCAGCCCACCCTTGTCCCCCCAGAGGTGTGAGGGTCCTCTTCTCACCGTGATGTTCTCCTCAATGATGTCAGGGTCGTCACAGATAGACTCGATGAAAAATACCTGTAGGGGGCAGGTGGTCTGAGAGTGAGACCGGAGATCCCAGCAGCCCCAGCCAAAGCCACCCACCAGTGCTGTGAGTTTCACCCAGCATTGCCCCCAGATGGGGATCCTCAGGCACTGTGAGCTTCCTTGTGGCAGTTCCCCCCACCAGCCCCCACGCCCTAGAGCTGCAAGCTTCACCTGAAGCAATACCTTGGGCCAGCCCCATGTCCCCCAGCCCCACTCCTTTCACCTTGTCCCAAGGGCGCAGCTGTGTTAGTCTAGTTCAGTGTAACAAACAAGGAGTCCTGTGGCACTTAAAGACTAACAAATTTATTTATTGCTTGAACTTTCGTGGGAGAAAATCCCACTTCATCAGACACTTGTTAGTCTTTAGATGCCACAGGACTCCTTGTTTGCTCCTTTTACCTTGTAGCCATGCTCTCTGGCGAACTGCAGTATTATGGCCCTTCGCTCCCGTGTCGTGTTGGTTGCATCAAACACCTACACACAGATGCATGCGTAAGACCAAGGTAGATGGGCCCACGTGGCTGGCCCAGGGGAAGTGGGGCCCTCTTACCACAACCTGTCCCTCCTCACGGCTCAGATAAGCGTGAACGTCCTTCAGAGCAGCCAGAGCACACTGCCTGGGGGAAGGGGAAGGCAGGGGAGGGGTGAGACCCCCAACATACAACCCACCCCCAAGCCAATCTATGAGCTCCTCTGCAGCAGGGCCCCCATCCAGGGGTTACTCTGACCCTGCGACCTTCTGCTCAGCACTGACCCCAACCAGGGACTCCCTCGGTGCTGTGAGCTTCTCCGCAGCAGTGCAACTAGCTCTCGGCTCACCTGCGTATCTGCATGGCCTCCTGATTATCTGGCCGGAAGAATTCGTAGTTCTTGTAGGTCTGCACAGCCTCACGGCGGTATTGCCCTAGGTTGAACACTGTCGGGAGGTGAAAGTGGGCGGGCGGTCATACACCTCTTTCTACAGCTCACTGGAGAGCTCCCCTGGCAGACAATCCCCCCAGTTCTCTGCCACTACAACTGGAGACCTGAAACCCCAACAGCCCCCCACCCCACCACCAAGATTGCTGCCATAGACAACCCCATCTTCTCAGAGCCCCCAAACCTGCCCCATAGAGTCTCCAGACATGCCATGCCAATCCTCACCCCCCCCACATATCATCTGGGCCCCATTCACCTTTGGTGGGAATCCCAATCCAGTTTAGGTAGCGAGTCAGCTTCTTGGAGATATAGGTCTTCCCACGGGCAGGTAGCCCCACCATGATCACCATAGTGGGGCAGTTGGTAAACTGAGGCACAGAGGCTGTTGCATGAGAACAGACACCATTAGCAACAGGCCTGGGGAGCCATTCCCCTTCGAGCCAATTAGCCCCCCCTACCCTGGGGCCAGATGGGAGAGGAAGGTCCTGTGCCCCATTCTCCATCCCCTGTGAGCCAGCCAGTCCTGTGCCCCAGGACTGGGTGGAAGCTGGAGCCCCCCACAGGCCACTGTCACTCACACCCCCTGCGCTGGTGCAGCCGGTTGCTGGTGCGGGGTATCCACACTTTCTGCAGTGGAGTCTGGGTGAGCTCTCCCACTTCAGCCGACATCCTGAGCCCTGGGAGCGCCAGGCAACTGAACCTGGGGACTGTCCTTTGCCCTGTGTTCAGTTCGTCCTACCCCGTGGGCTGACTGCCTGGCAGGAGATGGGAGGGGCAGGTTCAGCATGGGGCACTGAGACCACTCACCCCCAAACTGTGTACATTGTAGATAACACTGTTACCTGATCCCCAGAGATTGGGCCAGTGGGGGGGGGGGTCATGGGCAGAACAGCAACTTAGAGCAGCTGGGTGGGGACAGGCAGCTGGATGTGTGGGTGAAGGGGGGGATGTGGTAATGGGGGCCTGGAGCATAGCCCCACACTGCTCTTATAACGTCCTCCCTCACTTCTCACCTGGTGCACCCATCGAGCCAGCACCCCATAGAGAAGAAAAATGCCATGCCCCATTCCATGCTCCCCTGAGCAACAGCCCCACAGTTTTGACTCTGCCCCTGTCCAGAGACCAGATATCTCCCACTGCACACACTGATCATCTGTGTGCCCTGGAGCCTGGCCAGTGCATCAGGACCAAAGGCCGATGCCCTCTAAACAGAGGGGGGATGGAGGTCAGCTGAGGGCATTCCCCCTGCCATGCTGGAGTAGCAGGGTGGGGGGCTCGGAGATGGCAAAAGGCAGGGTGGCTCACCCCAGACCTCCAAGTAGCCTGCTAGTTACTTCAGAAGCAGGGCAGACTGCAGCGGAGGAGCTGGATCCTGACAAAAATTCCCCAAGGGAGCAAACTGTGGGATCTTGGAATTTTCCCCAGCTTGGGATGGACAAGCACCCCAACCAGAAGAGGACTAGGACTAATGATGTGATCAGACCAGCTAGATCTGCTCTAACTACTAGACCCCACTCATATCCCAGAGCCAAGATAGAACCCAGGAGTCCAGGCTCCCAGCCCCCCCTGCACTACCCTTGGCAAGGTCTTTGCTTCCTTACCTGGTATCTTAGCTGGCTTTTGCTCCATGGCTCGGGCACAGGGGATGGTGTCAAGTGGGTTGGGGGGAGACTGGGAGTGAGAACTGCTGGGGGTTAGTGGGGAGGGAGGGGGACTGATCAGCCCAACATCCACTCTGTAGCTGAAGCAAAACAAACTGGGGCGCTTTTCCAGCCAGACCCATGTGCCCCAAGGAAAGGTCACAGCTAATATTACACCCAGCACAGGAGAAGGAGAGTGGCTGGCAGGTTAGAGCATGTGGGTTGGGAGCCAGGATGCTTGGGGTCCTCTCCTGACTCTGGAAACTGGAGACAGGACTCCTGGGGTTTCTCCCTGGTCCTGTGTTGTCTAGTGGTTGGGCCAGGAGGGGGGCAGCCATAGCTCCTGGAGAGAGCCCCAAAGACTGGGTGGCGGGGGGGGGGTGAGGAAAATCATAGAAGAGGTCAGTTTCCAGGGCCCACACACACACCCCACTCTTCCTAGGGTTCCCTGAAGCCCCCCCCCCCGGTGGTTAATTGCCCCTCCCATTTGCCACGCCCCTCCGGCGCGTAGGGAGGGGAGAGTCACGTGGGGGCAGAGAGGCCCCGGCAGGGGGGAGGAGGTGTCGCGGATGGGCGCACGCCCTCCCGAGTGTCCCTCCAGTAGGGCCACCAAATACCAAAGCTTAGAAAGGAGGCCAGGGAAGTACGAAAAGGACATTGGAGGACACATGGAGAAAACGTAGGATTAATAGAATATTCTTCTGGTTTTAGGGGGCCCTGGAACGCTTCCCCCTAAAAATAGGGTGTTCTGGGGCCTTCCCTGTAAGTAAAAACCAAAAAAACCACACAGACAAAATCATGCATTTTTAAAATGCCTGCCGGACGGAGGACGTAAAGGTAAAAAGGAAAACGTGTCCTGCCTTTGCCTGGCATCTGGTAACCCTAACCTCCAGGCGCCTCTAGCCATCAGCCCCCACCTCCCCCGCAAAGCTGGAGAGAGAACCCAGCTGTGCCTGCCCTAACCACTAGTCTCTCCGCCCCAGGCCTCCCCGCTCCCGTATCTATTTTGGGGGGTGGCTGGGCGGGAGGAGGGGTGATATGGCGGAGTGGGCGGAGCCATGGTGGCTTTTTCCAGTTTCCAAGATGGCTGCCGCCAGGCGCAGCGAAAGGGCAACCCGCTCCAAAGATGGTGCCCGGTGCTTCAGCCCTGTTTGATCACGTGACGGGCTGTCACCGTCCCGGCCGCTCTCTGTGACCCGGCAGAACCAGCTCGGCTGTTTACTTGCTGCCCCGCTTCCCCTGGGGTCCGCGGGCGGCTGGGATCGTGGGGGAGTGAGGTGGGGAGCTGCGATCGTAGGGGGCTGGGATGAAGGGGGCTGAGATCGTGGGAGCAGCGGGGCTGGGGGATGGATTTGGGGGGACAGGGTACACTGGGGGATATTGGGGTGAGCAAGGTGATTTCTGTAGGCAGGGGGCAGCCTGTGGGATCATGCTGGAAGGAGTGGGAGGTTCTGAGGACAAGGGAACGGGGAGGATTTTGGGGTGCGTGGGGCACGGGAGGATTGAGGCCGCTGCAATCAGGCACTTGTGGAGCCAGATTGGGAGAGGGGGTCGGGCAGACTCGAAGGAGCAGAGACATTGCGGGTTTGTATGGGTGGGTTGGGGCGATCCTGGGGGAACAGAGGGTCCGGCATCAGGGCAGTGGGAGGGGGGATCGTGGGCGGAACAGCAGCTTAGAGCAGCTGGGTGGGGGCAGGCAGCTGGATGTGTGGGTGAAGGGACTGGGAGGACGTGGCAATGGGGGCCTGGAGCATAGCTCCGCACTGCTCTTATAATGTCCTCCCTCGCTTCTCAGCTGCCTGGTGCTCAGATCTGGGAGAGCCCCCCAAATTCTGCCATCCCCTGCAGCATGGCGCAGCAACGTGGGGTTAACAGCCTGCGCTTCAACCAGGACCAGAGTAAGAGGCCTGATCCCCACCTCTGCACTTTAAGGGAGAACCCCAGGGTCATGGCTACCATCCTTCCTCCAGCTATAACCATGGGACCTCACTTCCCTCCCAGAGAACCCAGCTTTCCTGGCTCCCAGGAAGCTTCCCCCCCCCACCCCGCCCCTGCTCACTTCCTAGAACTGGGAGAGAACCCAGGCATCCGGGAAGCCCCTCCTGCACACAAGCTAGGCTTTCACCTGGTCTCTGCTTTGTCCCTCATTCCAGGCTGCTTCTGCTGTGCAATGGAGTCTGGGGTGAGGATCTATAATGTGGAGCCGCTCATGGAGAAAGGGCACCTGGGTAAGGATGGTGTCTGGAACGGGGGACACAGGGCTGTTCCTCTGGTAGGGGTGCTGGCCCAGCTGGAGTGGGGGGTGAACAATGGCATCAGTCCCAACCCCTCCCCACCTGTTTTCTGCTTTCCAGATCATGAACAGGTGGGAAGTGTGGCCCTGGTCGAGATGCTGCATCGCTCCAACCTCCTGGCCATTGTGGGTGGAGGTGGGAACCCCAAATTCTCAGAGATCTCAGGTAAGTACTGGGCAGGGGCATGGTGCCAGAACACCAGTGGTTGGGGGCAGTGGGAGAGCCTGGGAGCCAGGACACATCTTTCTCTCCAACTCTGGGTGGCAGATGGGATCTAGTGGATAGAGCAGGGGGGTGTGAGTCACATCGCTCCCTGGTGCTGGGGAGGAGTGGGGGGGGGCAGCTTGGGGGGAGTACTGTCTCACCAGTGTCCGCACCGGGGCAGTGCTGATCTGGGACGACGCTCGCGAGGGGAAGGACGGCAAAGACAAGTTGGTTCTGGAGTTCACCTTCACCAAACCTGCCCTCGCTGTGCGGATGAGACATGACAAGTGAGTATAAACTCTGCCATTCTGGCACCCAGTCCCCCTCCCCTCTGCACACCAAGCAGAGAATCCAGGAGTCCTGGCTTATGTTTTGCAGGATCGTCATTGTGCTGAGGAACCGTATTTACGTTTACTCCTTTCCTGACAACCCCACAAAACTCTTTGAGTTTGACACACGGGACAACCCCAAAGGTACAGACCACCCAGCCTTATGTCAGAAGACAGTGCCCCCTGCCCAGCTCTGGGCCTCAATTCTTACCCTCTCCCCATCTCTACCCAGCCCCAACTGCCAAGGGAGACTGCCCTCTGCCCTGCCCTGGTGACAAAATCTATGCCCTACAGCCCCCACTCCAGCACCCAGCCCTACCTGCTAGGGGATGGGAGTACACCCCCTGCACAACCCCTGCCCTGCTCCCCACACTGTGGTGCCCCCCAACCTATCCCCTCTCCCCCAGGACTCTGTGATCTCTGTCCCAGCCTGGAGAAGCAACTGCTCGTGTTTCCTGGGCACAAATGTGGGAGCCTGCAGCTTGTGGTGAGTGGGGTTCAGGGGGATTCACAGGAGGGGGAGTGGCTCAGATGGGGTTGGGGAGGGGGGGCTGGAGGCTGGTCCTTCATGCAGCAGGGCAAGGAGCACAGGACGTGGGAGGATAGTGGAAGGGTGATCCAAGAGAGAAAGCAGAGGTCTGAGGAAGCAGGTGGAGCTCTCTTATGGGTTGGGGGGGATGTGTAATTGGATGGGGCTGGACTGGGGTCTCCGGGGCAGCCCCATTTCAGCTTTCCTCTGGCCTGCCCCCCCAGGACCTGTCAAGCACGCAGCCAGGCACCTCATCAGCACCATTCACCATCAACGCCCACCAAGGCGAGATTGCCTGCATATCCCTCAACCAGCCAGGCACCGTTGTGGCCTCAGCCTCGCGTCAGGGCACCCTGATCCGCCTCTTTGATACCCAGAGCAAGGAGAAGCTGGTGGAGCTGCGCCGAGGCACAGATCCTGCCACACTGTACTGGTGAGATTGTCCTCCCGGGTGCTGATCCTTCCCCCCACCCCCACCCCCCGCCCTGGGGCACAAACCCTTTCATGCTGTACTGAGATCCTCCTTGGGGGGAGTTTGCAACATGTGGGGGGGTGGCACCGTTGGAGGAAGTTTGCAGCACTGTTAACACCCTCCCTCCCCCAAAATCTCCACAGTATCAACTTCAGCCATGACTCATCGTTTCTCTGCGCATCCAGTGACAAGGGGACGGTTCACGTCTTTGCCCTCAAGGACACACGCCTCAACCGCCGCTCTGCGTAGGTGCTCTCCCCAGCTCAACCACCCCCTGCCCCTGTCTAACTCACCTCCCCGGGGACTGCCTGAGTCCCACAATCTAGCTCACCTCCCACACCCCTGAGAACTGTCAATCCAGGGCCCCTTTGCCCAGGGCCCTGCACCACCTCAACCACCACTCTGTGTAGGGACCCACCCAGCCCAGCTGCCCTCGCCATGGAGACCCCTCCCCAGAGACCCCCAAGAACCTTAACTTCTCCCCTGTATAGGTATCCGCTGTGCCAGGATGCCCCCCACCTACCCCAGAAACAACCTCCTACAACCAAAACTACCTACCCTTACCTTCCCTCCCAACTGCTGCTCCTGACGCCTGACCTCTCTCTCCCCGGCCAGACTGGCGCGTGTGGGCAAGGTGGGTCCAGTGATTGGCCAGTACGTGGACTCACAGTGGAGCCTGGCCAGCTTCACAGTACCAGCCGAGTCAGCCTGTGTCTGCGCCTTTGGCCGCAGCTCCGCCAAGACCGTCAACTCCGTCATCGGTCAGTGGGGCGAGTCGGGGGCGGGTGGTGCTCAATGCATGGGGGGGCAGGGAGCTCCTCTCCATCTAATCCTTGTCCCCCTCCTCCAGCAATCTGCGTGGACGGCACTTTCCACAAATACGTCTTCACACCTGATGGCAACTGCAACCGTGAGGCCTTCGATGTCTACTTGGACATTTGCGATGATGATGACTTCTGAGCACCCTTCTTCCTGGGGCCACTAGTGCCAGGCCAATCCCACCAGCCTGGACTGGACTGAGCAGGGGCAGCAGAATCTGACACTGTACATGGTCTTGGACCACAGGAACATTAAACTCTAGCTGTGAGATCCACTTCCCTTCCTGGCTTGGACAGCTCACCTGGTTTCAAGATGCAGCCACTTCTGGGGTGGGGGCAGCTGAGGAACAGTGACTCAGAGCTGCACTGAGGAAGGGGACCCCAGCACTGAGTTGCTGCTGCTGCTATTGTTACTGGCTCAGCTGGGGACAAAGGGGGCATTTTAACCCAGGCCTCCTTGTTTCACACCCAGCTGCTGAGATGGGAACAGCCCAGCTTTTACCTGCTACTGCTGCTCGTTTCTCTTATTGGCCCAGGGATAAGAGCATAGCCATGCCCCACCCTCGGTCACATTGTGACACCCTCTGTGCCACCCCCCAATCCATGGATCTGCTATTTGTACACGCATCTGCCTTGTGAGGGGCATTAGAAAAGACAATCTGCTGAACATCAGGGTCCTGTGACTGTTCAGTGCCCATAGTGAAAGAGAGAGGCAATTTCTCTGTGATTGGTGTTGAAACGCCCCCAATTTAACCCCTTAATGATGCCTGGGGGCTGTAAACCAAAGGGCTGCAATTCACCTGTGAGACACAACACTGCTACTGCGCCCCACAGCTTAAGTGGCTGAACCCACACTGCAGACAGTGACCAGGACATGACTGCACCTACATCTCCCTCGTCGCTACTCATGCAGCCAGGGCACCAGGAAGCCAAAGCACTGGCCCTATTCACAAATTGGTTTGTGGCATAACCATGCTGGAGGTGGGGTGGGATGGTGGTGGGAGGGGGTGTTGAGGCTGATAGGTTCAAGGAAGTGGCTAAGGTATGGAGGGTGGGATGGTGGCGAGCCAGCGGCCCCTTGGCACATGCATGGTTCCATCAGTATCTGAACAGTGTGAGAGAGCTGCTGGTCAGGGGCAAGGCTATCGCTCTGCTTGTAATTCAGGTATGGCTGGGCACAGACTACAGTCAAGGGAAGCAGGGCAGAGGATGCTCGCATAGGGGCAGAAGGCACCAATAGCAGATGCTTCACTAAACTTGTATTACAATAAACCAGAAAAGCAAAGACAGTGAGAGGCTGGTGGCTTGTGTTCCACCCCATACAGGAGATCACCCTTGCTTCTTCAGTGGCATTCCCCATCCTAGCCCCCCAACCCTGTTATAGGTCCTACACTAAAAAAACCAAAGCTATTGTCCTCTGGTCCCACCCGCCAACAGGAGGCTGGTAGAGCACCTGCCAGGGTTTAAAAAAGAGCCTTTAGCTAAACCCCTTTGCAGGGAGGGGGGCTTTTCTCAGCTGTCCAGTTTGCCTCCCTTGGGGAGGAAATGGCTCCTAGCAGCCCAGGGAAGGTTAAAACAGCAAGTCCCAGGGTTTGGCTGTGGGGGTGGAGAAATGGACAAGCTCCTCTCCCCGCATGCTGCAAACCTGTTCTAGCTGGGTGTGGAGGATTGTCTGAGGCCTGGGCCAAGAGACATCAAGGGGATAGCCCTAGAGGATGAGGGAGGGGGATGGGGGCAGCCAGCCCCAGTAAACACAGTGGGGCAGGGCACATGGGGGGGGACTAACCCCCCCCCAGCTGGATACATGGGGGTAATATTTTTCCTGCTGGTGAGTTGTTTGGCACCTCTGTAGCCCTTTAAGAGAGCAGGTTGATCAACTGTTGAGGGGAGAGGGGAATTGCTCTTCCTGCCTTCCACAGCACAGGAGTCAGAGTGGGGTGTCCATGTCCATGTTGAACTTCAGGCGGTGAGCCAGGGCCTTGGCAGGCAGCAGGACCTGGGGCCAGGAGAGAACAGGGACTGGAACAGGCTGGGCTGACTGGCTTCCCCACTGTTATAATGAAATATCCTAGCCCCCATCCATACTCCCACTCACCAGAGAGAATAGAACAGAGCAATGGAGTGCACACCCCACCCCCCAATAATGAAATGTGACAAGTTCCAGGGAAGTAGCCCTTTTAGTTTGGGACAAAGTGCCACAGGACTCCTGGGTTGTTAGAATGGAAGATTACTTACCTCCTTCAAAAACGAGCTCCTCTCATACATGCTAATGCAGGTGAGTAAGTGCTGCAGTGCATGGTCAGTTGGAAGACTTTTCACCCCAGCCTGTCTGCACAGGGTTGGTCACCAACGCCCCCTCCTTCCCATGCTCTGGCTGCAGTAAATAGGTGTCCCTGACTCTTCCCCCCCTTCAGTCCCTTCTTTCCACTAACTCCAAAAAGCGGGCATGGAGGAAGGGTACAGAATGTATGTAAGCAGCCCATCTCGAAGGGCATTTACAGGTGAGTAACCCTCTGTTCTTTGAGTGCTGCTCACAACCATTCTGATTCAGGTGACTTACAAGCCTTAGGTAGGATGGTGAGCTGAGTTATGATCTCCTCACCTGCAGTATGGCCCTGCCAAAGGCTGTGTTGTCCCTTGTTTGCTGTATGATCACATATGGCGACATGAAAGTATGCATGGACGACCAGGTTGCTGCCCTGCGCCTCTCCTACATTGGCCCCTGCACCAGGAAAGCAACCAATGAGGCTCAAGCTCTAGTTGAGTGTCCCGTGACTGAGCCAGGTAAGGGCACTTTGGCGCAAAATAGCAGTCTTTGATGCAGCTCGTGATCCATGACGAAATGCACTATGATGATAGCGCTTGACCTTTCATGTGTTCTGCAACCACAAGGAAGAGCTGCATTGACTTCCAGAACAGCTCCATCCCCTCACTGTAGATGGCGATGGCCCTCCTGACATCTAAGGTATGCCACCTCCTTGGTTCCTGTTATGTGTGGTTCAGGGAAGAACACAGGAAGGAAGATGTCCTGATCGACATGGAAGGAGGAAACTACCTTTGGCAGCAATGTGGGATGCAGTCTCAGCTGCACCTTGTCCTTCTAGAAGACGATATACAGTTGTTCTTACAACAGGGCCCTTTGTTCAGAAACCCTCCTGGTCAAGATAATGGCCACTGGGAACAACTCCTTCCAGGACAGGACTAGCAGGGAACATGTGTCCATGGGTTCAAAAGGTAACCGTATAAGTGCACTAAGCATCAGGTTTAGATCCCATTATGGGATCAGGTCACAAATCATGGGGCAAAGCCTATCCGTCTGCTTCAGGAATCTTGAGGTCATGGGGTGGGAAAAGGGTGTGACTCCCTTAAATGTTTGGTGGAAGGTGGAGATCTATGCCAGATGAACCCTAAAGGAGGGCAGAGCTAACCCTCCTGGTTATAGGTGGAGAAGGTAATCTAGTATCACTTGAATAGGGGAGCTTTTGAGGAAGACAATTTGTCCTCTTGCCCACGTAGCAAAGCCTCTTCACTTCACCTGGTATGTAGCCCGAGTGGAGGGCTTCCTGCTACCCATCAGGATATGCTGGACCTCTCAGAAGCATGCTCTTTCATCTGGGTTCAGCCATGAAGCCTCTACACAGTGCAGGGAGTCTAGATCTGGGTGTAGGAGGTGACTGTTGTCCTGGGTTAGCAAGTCCCCTCTTTTGGGGAGTGTCTGGGAAGGATCCATCAGGAGGTCATGAAGCAGACTGTACTGGAGTTGGTGGGGCCACGCTGGGGCTACCAGTATTACATTTGCTCCATCCCTCCTGATCTTTAGCAGAGCCCTGTGGATCAGGGGAATTGGGGAAAAGGTGTATAATAGGGGCCCTGACCAGCTGACAGGGAGCCCTTCTCCCTGCCTCTCAAGGAAAAGAGTGGACATTTGTGGTTCTCATTGCTTGCAAACCAGTATGCTTTGAAGTGGCCTCATTCCCAGAAGATGTAGGGACCGCTGTTACCACTAGGTGTAGGGACCAGTTGTGTTGTGGCAGGAACTGTCTGCCGAGTTTGTCCACTTCGTTGTTCCTCACCCCTGGTAGGCGTGAGGTGACTGGGTGGAAGTTATGTCTGACCTCTAACTCCCAGAGGCGGACTGCCTCCTTGCAAAGAGCTGATGAGCAAGCTCCCCCCTTGTGGTGATGTAGAACATAACTGCTGTATTCTCTGTAAGGACCTGTACTGTTCTGCCCCTGACCAGGTCAAAGACGACCTTACAGGCTAGGCGAACCACTATCAGTTCTTTTACAGTGATGTGAAGGGCAAGTTCCCCTGGGGACCATCTCCATGAACGTTTAGGTTGGCGGAGATGTGCACACCCCACCCCAGCTCCGATGCCTTTGTGATCAGGGTGACCGAGGGGTTCTGGATCTCAAAAGAGACCCCCTGTAAAGCAAACCTCAGCTTCTGCCATACTCTGAGTGCTTCAAGTACCTCCCCTGGTATGGTAACTACCCTCTCTAGTGTGTAGCACCTCCACTAGCCAGGAGCACAGTGGTATCATGGGCAGGCAGGCCAGTTTTAACATGTATGTGTAGGCCACTATGTGGCTCAGCAGTTGCAGGGATTGCCTCGCTGCTGTCATGGCGGAGCAGCGTACATCTGAAACGATGGTAGATATTGACAAACTTGGAGAGTAGGAGTGAAGCCCTGGCCCACAACAAGTTCTGAACTCGTGAACTCTATTTTATGTATTGGCTCGAACCTGTCGCAAAGTGTGCGTACTGTACAGACACTGTCCAATAACCGCTGCTGGAACCTGCCCCGATGAGCCAATTATCCAAGAAGGGAAAAATTCAGACCCCCCTTCTCCTTAGCTAGGCTGCAATTCCCACACTGAACTTAGTGAACACCCTTGGAGCAAGGGACAGACCAAAAAGTAAGATGGTGAATTGGTAGTGATTGTGCCCTACTGTGAACCAAAGGTACTTTCTGTGTGCAGGTTTGAGTGCAGTATGGAAACAGGTGTCCTTTAAATCGAAGGCAGCAAACCAGTCCATGGAGTCTAAGGAAGGAATTATATGAGCTAGGGAAATCATGTGAAACTTTTTTTCTCAGAAACTTATTCAGACAACGTAGGTCCAGTATGGATCTCAGGCCTCCCTTTGCCTTTGGTATCAGAAAATACTTGGAGTAGACATTGCTGCCTCTTTCACTGTGGGTCACCCTTTCCACTGCGCCCAGTCTGAGGAGGGTGAGGCCTTCTTGCAGCAGTAGTTGCTTAGTAGCACAGTCCCCTAAGGTCAGGTTAGGGGATGGTTTTCATTTTAGGGGCCTGGATCTGAACTGAAAGGCATAGGTGTGAGAAACTATCAAATATGCAGGGGTCTGAGGTGATTTCAATAGCCTGGCTCTGGAACTGGGACAGGTGGTCTCGGGATAGGAAGGGCAGGGTAGAATCCTGGGTGATGCTGACGCTCTCAGAGGGCATGTCAGAAGCAGCGCCTCTGACTGTCAGAGCTCTGGTGGGAAGATTGCTGGGACCCCTGGCCCCTGCTCCCCCTGTGCCTGAAGGGCCTCTGCTGCTGTTGGAAGGCACACTTCTGCTGGCCCTGCTGCTCCAAGACTTGTGGCCAAAAGGGATGTCGAGGACTGGGGGGTGTACATCCCCAGTGACTTAAGTGTGGCTTGGGAGTCCTTCATCCTGTGGAGTCTCATGTCTGTCAACTCCACAAAGAAGGTTGGGCCCTGAAATGGGAGGTCCTGGATCACCTGTTGCATCTGCGGTGGTAGACCAGAGCCCTGGAGCCATGCTGCCCTTCGTATGGCCACCGCCAATGCTATCCCCCTACTGGTTGTGTCCACTGCATCCCTGGAGCAGAGGAGGGCTGCTCTCACCACCAACAGTCCCTCCTCAAAGAGACCGTCAAAGTCAGCCATCCAGTCAGAGGGGAGGAAATTCTGGAACTGACACAGCGAGTTCCAAAGGCTGAAGTTGTATCGCCCCATGAGGGCCTGATGGTTTGATATACAGAGCTGCAGGGCTGCTGATGAATAAATCTTCCTCCCAAATAAATCCATCTTTTTTGCCTCCTTGCTTTTTGGGGTGGATGTGGGCTGGTCTCGTCTCTCTCTCTCTCTCTCTCTCATTGACCGCATCGACCACCAGGGACCCAGGTGTGGGGTGGTTAAAGAGGTAGCTGACCCTGTCCAGTGGGATATGGCATTTTCTCTCTGCCCTCTTTGACACTGGGGGAATTGAGGATGGGGTCTGCCATCTGGCCCAGGCTATCTTCAGGACTCCCTCGTGCAAAGGGAGTGCCACCCTTGCTGGGGGTGCTAAGTCTCCCACATTGAAGAGGGGGTTGAACTCCTCCCTCATCACCTCCACATGGAGGCCAAACTTAGAGGCCACCCTCTTCAACAACTCCTGGTGCACCGTTATGTCCTCAGAGGAAGAGAGAGACCTTTGGTTCACTGCCTCGTCCTGAGAGGAGGAGTTGGGATGCAGGCTTCCACCAAATGTCCCCAATGGACCCCTGCCGGGGTACAAGTCTGCCTCTGATCCCTGGTCCCGTAGGGGATCCTGTCCCAACTGGGAGGGTGGTGTCCACGATGATCTGTGGGACAGGGCACCCCTTGATGGGAAGGACCATGGTTCCCAGGAAGACCTCTGAACCAACCAATCTTGGAGGGTCTCCACTGGTGGGAGCACTGGTGCCAGAGCCGATGTCTCTTGTGGAGGCTCATCATGCTGGGAACGATGGTGGTGCTGGGGGCATCCCCAACAGTCTCGGGGTGCATTGTTGGCACTGTTGGACGAGGCTATTGATGTGTTGGTCAAGAAGGTACTTTGCCGATTCCAATGCTCTTGAGACCAGTACTGGTCTCTTGGCACTGAACGCTTCCAGTGCCACTTCCCTGAAGGGCAGGTCTCAGCCAGTGAGAAGGACCTCTTCACCTCTTGGACATCCGTCTTCCCCAGTGCCACCGAGGAGGATGATATTCTTCTCATGCGTCAGATATCAATCTCCCCCAGTGATGACAAGGAGGTCCTGTGCTGAGTTGACGGGGGCAGGGCAGGGAGGGACTCTGCCGGTGTAGGGCAGCCAGATGCTTCCGGCAAAACTGGCTCTAGTTCTGCCTCCACCAGGAACCCTGTGCTTGGGGAACTGCAGCCCCTCAGCGACATCGGGGACCGCTGCTGGGCTTTGTCAGCATCTGACTGTGGGGTAGCATGTTGGGATTTCTGCACCTTGCCAGTCTCTGAATGCAGACATCTGGGGCCCAATGCAGGAAATGTCAGTGCTGGGGTGCTGGCACCATCATATGGGCAGGGCCATGCCATAGAGACCATGGAAGATTTTCCTCTCAACATCACAGGCCTGGGCACAAGTAGAGGCAGGGGCAAGGCCAACAAGGTCTTTGCTGCCTCAAAGGCTTCTGGGGTCAGCTGCACTGGTACTGTCTGACCCCTTGGACTGGCTGGATTCAGGGGGGTCTTTGGCCCATGCTGGCAGCAGAGACCATGAACAAGGTGGGCCATGGAGAAGAGCCATCGACACCTTCTGTGCTGATTCTCTGTCCTGAATAGAGTGGCCTTTCTTCTGTGCAAATGGAGATTGGTGCCGAGGTGGTGCCAGGTGGGCATGTGGCAACATCTATGACTCTGTTGCTAACGATGCCTGTGCCGGCTTTGAGGCGGGACTGAGTGCTGTCTCTGTTAGAATGGCCTGGAGTCGATCCTCCTTCTCCTTCTGAGTTCTGGGCTTGAACTAGCAGCAGATATGGCACTTGTCAGCCCTGTGCCCTTTGCCCAAGCATTTGAGGCACCGGTCACAAGGGTCACTGCCGGGGAATGCCTTCCTGCATGCAGCACATGGCTTGAAGCCTGGCATGGTCAGTGTCTGGTATTCAAACCAAGCAGCTCTGTGTAGATGGATCAAATAACTACACTAACCTAGCACTGACTGTAAGACTAACTAAACCAAAGAAAACAGTAGCAAATAAGAACAGGCAGTTGCGAGTTGCAAGGAGCAAAGAAGTTTCAAGACTATTACTCAGGAGGAAACAAGGAACTAAAGGAAAGGAAGGGTCAGTTCCACCTGTACACCATGACCTGAACGTGGGACTTGAGGGGACGTTGGCTATTGATCCTACGGGGACAGGCTAAGGACAAAAAGCTTTCCAGAAGACTGTGCATTGCAACACATACACATCTGCATCAGAATGGATGTGAGCAGCACTCAAATAATGAAATCTGCTGCTTCCCCAGGCACTAACCTCCCTCTTCCCTATAATAGTATATCCCACCCCCTAAGACATGACACACTCCTAGCCAGGGAGAATGGCTCACCCCAGCCCCAAGTATACCCCACCATATACTCAACTAGAGCAAATGGAATGGTTCAATACTGAGTATACTCTCCCCATCGTAATGGATTATCTCACTCCAGGGATCATTATCACTAGAGAGAGGGGATTGTTCATCCCCCACCTTGCTAGAATATGGAATGGTCCAGTGGAAAGTATATAATATAACATAATGCCCTACCAAGGAAATTAGCCCCCATAATGGCTGGACAACCCATGGAATCAGATCATTCCATTCACTGAGAGGAGGTGTCATGGCTAGACTTGGAACATTCCATTACAACACAGGGGGTGTTATGTGAATTGCTCACAGAGGATGTTTCATTATAACAAGGGGAGGGGGGAGAAGCATTATACCTAAAGATAGGATGCCCTATTATGGCAGGGAAGGTATGGGGTGGGAGCAGGACATGCCAGCACCAAGAATTAATCCATTCAGCCCCAGCCACATGAGGCTATGGTGGGGTGGGGCTTACCGGGTGATGGACGTAGGACTGACAGACATAGCACCAGATGGACAGGTCGGCATAGCTCAGCACCAGAGGGTGGCCGGAGAGGGAGCCATGAGCCAGCATGTGCTGATTGATGTAGCGCCCACAAAGCACCTGGGGAGGGAAAGAGGTAACGGCCACAGGAGTTGTGGATCAGGTCAGGAGCGAGGGGTACCAGGAGGCAGGGGAAAGTCAAGTGAGTCAGGTCAGGTCAGGTTTGGAGTGAGTGGCATCGCTCTCACCTGGTAACAGGACAAACAGACCCAATTCTCGGCCTCACTCCCACACTCCTCACATGGTGCCAGCACATTCAGCCCGGCTGGGGGAACAGGCTGGACTGAGTCCAGGTGGGGGCACCAAGGCTGAGGGGTCACAGCATAGAGCATCCCCTAGAGAGACACGAAGGGAGACAGACAGAACCCATGAGTCCTGGTTCCCAGGTCCCAGCACATCCTGCTCTAACCACTACTCCCCTCTCTTCCACATCGTAGGGAAAGAACCCAGGAGTCCTAGCTCCCAGCTGGGAAATGGGTGCACACAGTGCTGGATACCACCACCTCCCCTGTGAACCCTGTAACAGAGAAAGAGGCCAAAGGTGGAGGAGTTGCTGGAGGAAAGGAGATGTCAAGGATCCTGGAGTTGGGGGGACATTCAGGGGTAACTGGAAATGAAGTCTGGGGTACAGGCAGTCCAGGGGGCAGAGGTAGGGGTGGTGAGAAAGCAACCCTAAGGATTATGGGGGTGGCAGGACTCCACAGATTCAAAGGAATTTTTGGGGGGGGGGGGGGGTCAGGGGCTCACCGTATCTGTGAACTCCACCTCCAAGCTAACTGAGGGGGAAGGAAGCAGGGCAGCTGCTTCATCCAGAAGGCTTGGTGGGTCCTGGATTGGGGGAGAAAAGGAGGAGACCTGTGAGCTGAGACACTCCCCCCATCCAACAGAAGCCAGTGCAGCCCAACCCCCAGAATAGACTCCTCCTCCACCCCATGGGATGCTCCCCACCCTACCTCAGGCTCCTCTGCAGCTAGAGGCTCCACCTGCCTTGGGGAAGCCCCGCCTGTTGGGGCAGAGTCAGGACTCTGCTGGAGGGAGCCCAAGTCAGCTGGAGCATCGTTGAGGCAGAGGGCTCCCAGCTTCAGGAGGTCATCAAGTGAGCCCACAGAGGCTGGGGGGCTCTGGGATCCACCAGACGCAGCCTCCAGTGTGGAGCCCTCCAGGACAGGGCTTGGCTGCCCAGATTGGGGCTGTGAGTCCTCGCGGATCGGTGCTGGAAAAGATGGAGAAGGTTATATAGCATGGGACCATGAGGTAGGGAGTGGCGCTGAGCAGCATGTGCTCTTCCCTGGAGGAATGACCATGCACTTGGAGACAGGGAGGTGAGGCTGGGCCAGAGGTACCCACACCTACCATCCAGCTGTAGGCAGGTCCAGTATTTCCGGTGCACAGCGCTCACCCGGGCCAGTGACTGCAGGGCACTGGGGTGGGGGGCTCGCAGATGCCCGAGCGCAGGCAAGGCATCCCCCAGGAGGGCCCGGGTGCACATGGTCATGGATTCGGAGATAGATACCAGGTTGTAGCCTCCCTGGAGGGTGAGGAAGTTGACAGAGAGAAGAGAACTGAGAATTTGGGACGGCATCTATCCATGTCCCTGTCTGTCCACCTGAGTCAGTCCATCTGTCCCTGAACAAGCCCTGCTCTAAGGTGTGGCCCAAAGATCAAATGTGCCTTGAAACCATTAATATTTTCTCTCTCGCTCCTCCTCCACCAGCCCTAGAAACACCCCCCCACACACACCAGTTCTCTGCAGCAATCTCAGGACTGTAGAAACCCAGCTGAAATCACAGCTCATGGGAGCTGGGCGCTTAAGTGCCTCTTCCTGCTTCTAGCTCCACGATCACAGCCAGGACAAGAGCCCCAGGCATGCAGGGGGCAATTCCCATGGGCGGGTGTTGGACAAACAGATGGAAACATGGCCCCAGCCAGTGGTGTCAGCGAGGCCACTGTGAGGCTAAGTTAGAAAGATGCAGCTGGAGCCCCAGCTGATGGCAAAGGGTATTTCTCTGGCACATCCCATGTGGAGGGCAGTGGCGTTACTCACTTATCATATAACTAGATGCAAATGAAAGAGGATGTTTTAACAGCAACCATGCTTTAACTCTGTCAATCTTAATATTTCCTGGCATTAAACTGCCATCTGGCACCCCTCTTCATTCCCAACTCCATAATGAACTTCCCCAACTGTGAAAATTCAGAGGGAAAAGCTGGGGAGAAAATGCTCAGAAAAAAACTTCAGTGTTGTCCATGGTGAGGGAAAAAATGGGAAGCTGAGTTCTGCCAGGAACAGGAAGTCCCTAGGTCAGCATTGCTGCGTTGGTTCCAGCACAGGTGAGAGATACAGTGGGTGCATGAATATCCTCAGTTAGACCAACAGTTGCCATGCTGATTACAGATCTACCTGGCCCTCCCTCATCCCTCTCACCACTATCTCATTGAGTACCACACCTTAGACAGAGCTAGTGGTGATTACAGAACATACATAGACACCTGGGTTAGCCACGTTAATATAAATGTGAATATGCAGTACATTAACTAGATATTAATATAAGATTCATGTTTATACTTTGATATTTAGATATTAAACTTTATCTATTAGCATATTAAATCTATAATGTTAAATTACAGTCTATTTATCTTATCCAGGGGTGGCCAAACTTATGGAACTCAAGAGCCACACAAGTTGATTATTAAACTGTCAAGCGCCACACTGAGGCATGTAGCCATATACTTTTACCTACTGAAATGATTTGCTACGTTCTTTCGCGAGCCACACTTTTTCATTCAAAAGCCATATGTGGCTCCTGAGCCACAGTTTGGCCCCCTCTGATCTTATCCATAAGAGTAACAAGAGCACATTTACTATTTTAGATGTTAAATACACTACTCCTATTTAACATCTAATGGTTTATCTATTTTGTATATTTTACATATATATTTAATAAAGACATATTAACTAGCATATACCAAAACCAATTTAAGACTAATTATATAAACTGAACATTGAATAAAATATAAATTATATCTTAAATAAGATTACAAATAAAATAGTAAAATTTATCTTTAATACAAATAAAATTAGATCTCTACTGAATACACAACAGGTATTAAACATACAATTTTAGGATACATAACAAAAAACTGTGTAATATACTGTACACTATACCACACATTTAATATACTCAATCATATATGTATTTTATTTAACTATTTGATCTTAAAAATAAAAAAGCAAGATTTATCTAATAAAGAGATCTAATTTTTATTAAAGATAAATGTTATGAAAATAAAAAACAGCATCTAATATGTACAGCAAAATATAACATTAAATTTATTGTTCACGGTTATTAAAATAATTTTATAATTCTCTTCAAGTTTATGCATTTGAGAATTATATTTAATATTAGATTCTTATAAAATTAATCTATTCTAGAATATAAATTACATTAATATACTGTATTAATATTTACTACACTATATGACTATAATAAAGATGAAATGAAATATGTTAATCATTTCTGAGCCCCATGTAACAGAAGACAGTTGAAACAACGGTTAAATCTGACACTCAGACTGACCATCACATGCAAGCTGAAAACCAAAACAGGTGTTTAAAGAGGCTCAAATGTTTCTTTCCCATGATGGGTTTCTCTTTCTGTACAAAGCCCTGAAATTTCCCATTTTTCTCCTTATTTGGGGCCACATTTCCCTTTGCTAAACATTTCATCCTTTCCTACAGGCCCAGCGCTGAGAGCAGGTGGGTTCTACTACCCTGGCTTTTAGCAGTGGCCAGGATACCCAGGGGCTTGACTGAAAATTGGCTTTAGTGGGCAACTGAGGAAAGCTGCATCCAAGCGCCGATTATCGGGGGGAAGAACTGGGATTTCCTTGCTGACTCAGCTGCACTTCCCCCACATGTCCATCTGTCCTGTTTAAGTCTGGGCTGTGGGCCCCATTCCCTGCCCCCCAACCTGGGGCTTGATCAAAGCCAGTGCTCCAGAGAGGAAAGACCCCTGTCCCCTGCTCCACATACCTCCAGGACCAGTACGACACGGCCAGCTGCCAGCCCCAGCAGCAAGTGTGTCATGTGAGCATAACACTCGGGGCTCACCAGGCAGCCACCCAGTGGGTCCCCACGGGCAGCGTCAAACCCAGCCGACACCAGAACCAACTCAGGGTCAAACTGGAAAGAGAGGGAGACTTGAGTGAAACCCCCGCTCCCTGACAGAGGACCCATGTGTCCAGGCTCTCCCCCAACCAAACCGATCAACCCCACTCTCCTCTCATAGTCAGCAGAGACCCTAGGTGCCCAAGCACACCTGGTACGCAACAGGCAGGATGAGGTGGTGGAAGGCAGCCAGGTACTCGGGGTCCCCCATGCGGGGGCTGTTCCAGGGCACATTGAGGGTGAAGCCCCGACCCGGCCCCTGGCCCACACGGTCAGCATCAGCATCCTCCGAAAAGGGGAAGAAGGAACCATGGTCGTAGCGGTGCAGAGAGACGTACAGAATGCTGGGAGCAGATGGGGAGGGGGGTAGAGTTAGTGCTGCTCAGCCCTCACCCCCCCTCCTGCCTCCTTGACTGCCCCATCCCTGCCACTCCTCATCTGCCCCTTCATCCTCCTGGCCAGCCTCATCACCCCCAGCCCCAGCAGACCCTGTACCTGGGATCTTCCTCAAACATGTGCTGGGTGCCATTGCCGTGGTGAATGTCCCAGTCCAGGATCATCACCCTGACAACAAAGAGGGTAGAGGAGGAAGATGGAACCCAGAAATCCTAGTCCCCAGCCCCCCACCCCTGCTCTAACCCACCAGCCCTCCCCTCACCTCATGGGATGTCCTGCTAGGCGCTGTGCAAAGCGAGCAGCCAAGGCCACTGAATTGAAGAAGCAGAAGCCACAGGCCGCGTCAGGCTCAGCATGATGCCCTGGAGGCCGGACAATGGCTACAGCATTCTGCACCTGGACCCAGACACGGAGAACATGGACAGAGTTAGACTGTGCTGAGAAGCAGCCACCTCTGGGGCATGGCAGCTGAAAACAGCCACACATAACAACGCAAAGCAAGCCTACCAGGGTGATGAGGTGATTTCAATGGGAAGACACAAAGAACCAGAATAAAATCTCCTTAACTAGGGTTTGTGTTTAATGCCAGAAGGAGTCACACACCACTTCTTGTGGGAGGTTACAAAAGGCCAAGGGAGCTCAGCACCCCTTATTGAGTCCACCCACCCTGCCCTATGGAACCCATAGCCCTAACTACTGGAGAGAGTACCCCCAGCCCAGGCCCCTCCCCAGCACCCAACACTCACCTTGCCCTCCAGCACAGCTTGCACGGCATTGAAGGCAGAACCAGCTGCCAGCCGGGCGCACTCGTAGGAACTGGTGCAAATGTAGATGGAGTTATACTGGTCTCCCTGGCGATGCAGGTCCCGTGGCCTCATGCCAGCCGTAGACTTCACCGTCTCCACATATGCTGGGCTATGAGAAAAGCAAAGAACCCAGGAGACAGGGCACCCAGCCAATGTTCCCTCTAAGAGCCTCAGGCAGCTGAGCAACTCATGTTGCTCGCTGCACGGCTCCCTTCCTTTCCTGCGCGGGCCCGCTCCTGCCCCCCCTGGGGCCTGATCCTGCCGCCGCCCCCTCCCCACGGGCCTGCTCCCCTGGTAACCCTCCAGCCTGCCCAATCCCTCCCTACAAGCCTACCCTGCCTCTGGAGCAGCATGGCCCAGCCACACCTCCTGGGGCCAGAGAAGCACTAATGGAGCATGCTCAGACATTCTGGGCATGCTCCGTTAGAGCTTCTCTGGGAGGGAGTTTTAATAACTCCCAGCTCCAGAGGAGCTCTGAGCCAGGACTCTGGCTGCTGGCCCTGCGCAGCCAGCAGCCTTCCCTGTGTGGGAGGTGGCTGCGTTGGGCTGCGTGGCTGCACACCCGCGCAGCTTAAAGGGAACATTGCACCCAGCCCCAGCCCCTGCTGCTCTAACCACTAGACACCACTCCCCTCCCTGGCTAGAGGGAACTCAGGAGTTCTGGCTCCCAGCCTTACCCCCTTACCTGTGGCACATACTCAACTCCTCTTCCTCAGCACTGCGGGCTGAGATCCGCCAGCATCTCTCCGTGAGCCGGAGCTCCACGTGGCGCTGGAATATGCGGGACACCCGCTGCGGCAGCTCAGGGTGCTGACTGGGGAGGGGTAGGGGAAGGAAACTCAGCACCTGGACACTTAGGTTCCCAGCCCTGGCTGGCAGGGAAGAGGATCCAGGAGTCCTGGATCCCAGCCCCCCTCTACCTCCCACCCCACTCTAGCCAATAGTCCTCATTCCCTATGCACAGGAGAGAACCCAGACGTCCAGGCTGTACCTGTCCCACATGTTGTAATGCTCCATCATGCGCTCATCATACACCAGGCCAGTGCGGGCAACTGGGGGTGGTCGCACCATCTCAGAAAGGTCTGTGTGGTTGATAAGGGCTGGCTCCTCTTCCTGGTCAGTGGCAGGGGAATCAGCCTCTGGTGTGGGGAAGGGAAGAGATCAGAGCCAACCCGAGGTGTGGGAATCAAAATCAATTTGGGGGAGGCCCAACAGGAATTTAGCAGCACGGTGGCACAGGGGTGGGGTGGGGTTGGGGCTCTGGGCTGGACTGCCCCAGAAAGCAGCCTACCATACCCCCAATAGCTGGGGCCTAGGGGGCTTGGGGTCTCCAAAGGGGTTTTGGAGGCAGGTGTGGGCTATCCCAGCAGGGCTGGAGGGCCATGGCTGGCTGATTTGAGTGACCTAGCAGGACTGAGGAACCTGAAATGAGCTGGGCGAGTTGTGGGGGCAGAGCTGAGACACCCCAGAGATACTAGAGAGCAGGGCTGGGATACAGCCAAGAGGTCAGGGGGACACCAGTGTGAAGCTGGGGGATCCAGGACTCACCCCCTCTTCGTAGGCTTCGCCAGTATTTCTCATGGGCTGCGAGCGTCTTGGAAACTGAGCTGAGTGCACTGGGGAACGGGGGGGAGCCTAGAGTCAGTGGGGTTAAAAACGTGGCCCCCACTCCCACCAGGACTCTGCTCACCTGCGACATGGGGTGACGGGTGACTCCAGCCGGGGGCAGGGGTCCCCCAGGAGGACCCTCAGGGCCGCACAGACACCCTCGGCCAGGGATTCAAGATTGTAGCCACCCTGGGGGAGCAAATGGGTTTATGGCTGCCCCAGCCTTGAGATGCAGCCACTTTGGGGGTAGCAGGGGAGGCTGAAAACAGCCACCTACAACATTGCCCAGGGCAGATATGCAGCCACCTCTGGTGGGGCTAGGCCCTGACATCTCTAGACTCACCTCCAAAGACAGCAGCACTTTGCCACCTGCCAGAGCTGTCAGCAGGTGAGTCAGATGGGCGAAGCACGCTGGGGAAACGGCCATCTCCCCCTGGCACAGACAGACAGAAAGGTCAGTTTACTGACCTACACCAGCCCATAGACCAGACTCTGCTCTTTGAAACAAACCTCTCTCAGCCCCTTCTCACTCACCACTTCCTCAGGCCCCACCACTGGGGCAGCATCCCCTGGTGACATCTCAGTGCAATGCAAAGGGATTAGCCACATTCCCACAAGGACTGGGAGGGGAGAGGACAGTATCTTACCTTAGGGTCCCCAAGGACAGCATCAAACCCGGCAGCCACCAGAACCAGCTGTGGCTGGAACTGAAAACAGAATGCAGGAGGTTGCAGGCCAGCCCCAGCACCTGCCCTGGGCCTGGCACTCTCCAGAGGGGAAAGAACAGGGCCCCCAACCACCCCTCATACCTCAAAGGCAACTGGCAGTAAGATATGCAAAAAGGCAGCAAGATAATCACCGTCCCTCATCCCCACCTAGACAAAGAGACATGGACCAGTTAGAGGGAAGAACAAAGGGTCATTGCCAGCTCAAATGCGGTCAGCTCTGGAGTGGGGCACCTGGGGAACAGCCACACACAATGCTGCATGGTGACAGCCACCCCTTTGCCCTGCACCCTGTGGCACAGCACCCCTACCGCATTCCACGGGACGTTGATGTTGAACCCCTCTCCACGACCCGACCCCACAGCAGAACTGTCTGACTCCGGCAGGTGTGGCCAGAACTTCCCGTCCTCATAGCGATGGATGGAGAAATAGAGAATGCTGAAAAAGAAGGGGGCAGACAGGGGAGTGAGGGGGCAGTCGCTGGGGCCCCTCAGTCCTGACTTTCAGCCCTCCAGCCCTTGCCTCCGCCAGTGCGACAGACTGAGACTCACCTCGGATCCTCGAGGAACAGGGCCTGGGTGCCTTGCCCATGATGAATGTCCCAGTCGACAATCAGGACTCTGGAAGGAATGTCATGAGAGTTGGCAGGACTCAACATCCCCCCCAACTCCCCCCCAGCCTCAGACACCTACTGCAGTGGGACCCAGAAATCCTGGCTCCCAGCCCCTCCTACACCCTAACTACTGGACCCCATCTCCTCACCTCTCCACTCCCAGTTTTTGCTGGGCATATCTGGCTGCAATGCCCAGGTTGTTGAACATGCAGTACCCATCCATCTTATCTTGGTCAGCATGGTGCCCTGGTGGCCTGGAACAGAGACAAACAGTCAGTGGAGGGCTCACCTGGTACTCAGATGGCAGCCACCTCTGGGGTGAGGCAGCTGGGGAACAGCAATACATTACACCACATGGGAACAGCTCACCAGGGACCAAGATGCAGCTTTTCCCCAGTTGCCCCTCCCCAGAGATGGCTGCATTTCAGCACCACCCTTTGAAATCTAGCAGACTGGATTTTAGAACATGCTGCACAGGCCTTTTTTATATTGAGAAGGAAGAGTAAAACTGGGGCAGGACCCGAGTTAAAATACTTTTAATCTATAGTTGGATGGGGGCTTCTGGGGGCAGATCTGAGCTCTGGACACTAGGCGTGGGGGGCAGACTGAAATGGCTCACTTTGGGGGGATCTGAGGTTGGCTATGAGTGCCTGGAATAGGGCTTGAGGGGGACTAAATACAGGGCTGGGGGCCACGTCCAATATGGGGGTGGGAGAGGAAGTATGATTACAGAGATTAGAGGAAAACAGACAAGGAGTCCTGTGGCACTTTTAAAAGACTATCAGATTTATTTATTGCATAAGCTTTCGTGGGAGAAAATCCCACTTCATCAGATGTCTTGAAGTGGAATTTTCTCCCACAAAAGCTCATGCGATAAATACATGTTAGTCTTTAAAAGTGCCACAGGACTCCTTGTTTGTTTTGCTGAACTAGATAAAAGTGGCTACCCCTTTAGATCTTGGCAACATTCAAGAGATTAGAGGAATGATCTGGGACTAGATGCAGTTTCTGGCCCAGATGGAAATTCAGGCTCTGAGGCTGTTGGACAAATCATGGGACTCCAGGCAATAGGGGGCCAGGTACCACCAGGGTTGAGTGGACAAGGGGCCACTGAGCCTGTTTTCGATGCAGGGGCAGTTACACAGGATTAACATGAAGGAGCCCAGGGCAGGATCTAAGTAAAGACTGGATGTCCAACCACCACGCAGATTAGAATCCCATATAATTTTAGGGCCAGGCAGAGCTGTCAGTGCAACATCAATGTGGGAGAGATGAGGTTTCCCAGAAGGAAGATCCCCAGCACCTCCCCAGATCCCCCTCTCACCGGATCAGTGCCAGCCCGTTGCGCAGCTCCCCACTCAGCACTTTCACCAGCAGCTGCAGGAGGCAGCCACTTGCCAGCCGGGCACAACCATACGAGTTCTGGGCAGGAAAGAAATGGAGACCAGGGCTTGGGGCCAGGGAGAGACACCTCCCCTAGAGAGGACCCACATAGAGCCCTGGGGACTAGCACCCAAGTGTCCTGGCTCCGAGTCCCCTACTGTTCTAACCACCAGACCCCACTCCCTCACCCGAACTGTCATGGAACACAGGGGTCCTGGTGACCCCTCGCTGGCAGGGAGGTGCTCACCGGGTGCAGGAAGACTGAGTCATATGTGTCTGAGAGGGCCCGTAGCGCCGCCTCACTCATCTGTTCCGTCGACTTCATGAGCTCCAAGTACTTCTGACTGAGAGAGAGCAGGAGAGCAGTGCCCCTCACTCCCGACCCGCAGCCCTTGCCACCTCCCCGCACCCCTCACTTCCAACTCACAGCCCCTGCCTACCCCCACCAAGGCTCTCCCCAGCACCCCTCACCCCCGACCTACAGAGCCTTACCTGCTCACCCGCCCCCAGCTCTGCCAACAATCCTCATTCTTGGCCCGTGATCCCCTGCCACCCCTGCCCCACCTTCCTCCTTCCATAAATACCTGTGGGCTAGCAGAATCTCTTCCTCAGTAGCCATCCGGGCCTGGAAAGACGCGAAGAAGGAAATGGGGGAAGGAAATGGGGGGAAGGGTAGAAGCTGCTGGCCTCGGACCCTCCTCTCCTCCCAGAGCCAAGGACAGAACCCAGGAGTCCTGGCTTCCGGCCCCTCCCCAGTGTCTCACCTCTACTAGGATGCAGCGCTCCCACAGACCATACTGCAGCAACTTCTCCTTGACAGCAGTCAGTCTCTCTGGGCACTCAGGGAAACTGGGAACAGGATAACAAAGGGGGAGATTATTGGGCAGGGGAGAAAATGGGGGGGAGATCAACAGAGCTTGGGGGGCCATGTCTCAGACTGCAGGGGCTATGGGTTGGAAATGTGGGGAGGGGACTAATACCCTGTGCTGGGGAGGGTGACTACAACCTCCGCCCGCTAGGGGCTGAATGAAGAGAAAGGAATTACCCCCCATGCCGGGGTCCCCAGGAGGTCAGGTGACCTTCACCAGGCCTCTGATCCCCAAAGATGAATAGTTGGGAATTGGGGCTCTGATTAGGGGCAAGGCAGCAAGGTGATCAGAGAAAAAATGGAGTGAGGATTAAGATTGAGGATGGCAGAGCAATTGCTAATGGAGGATTAGGATCAAGGTCAGGGAGTGGTTTTAGATAGAGAGCAAGGAGAAACTGAGGCACAGGCCAAGGGGGGCAAAATGATTATTGTATAACAAAGAAATATTAGGATTAAGGCCAATGAGCCATAGCAGACAAAGTGGAGGGAAAATTAGGATCAAGGCTGGCAAGGCAATCGTAAATTGCAGTTAGGGAGAAATGGGAGATTTGAGTCAAGGTCTGCAAGACCCTTACACACAGGGGAAAGTGAGGATAAGGATTAAGGCCAGCAAGGTGATTACTAATAAAGGGGAAGGAGAATGAGGAGTATGGGCTACCAGGCAATTACTGATAAATGGGATTAGGATTAAGGCCAGGAAGAAGATTATTGATAAAGACAATTAGAATTAAGGATGGCAAGGCAATTATAGATTAGTGGGAAAGATAAACTGAGATGGGAAATCCAGGTTGGCATCTAGGGCCAGACTGGCGCTTCCAAAGGGTTTGGGGGAATCTGCCACTTGAGGAACAGCTACAATCTGGACTAGAGGTATGGGACTGGGGACCTGCTTTCCCAGTACCTGTTGTCCCACAAGCATTGAAACTCAGTGAGCCGCTCATCAAAGGCCAGACCTGTCCCTGCAGGCATCGCCCCCTCCGTGCCCAGATCCTGAGGGTCAAGAAAACACTGTGAACACAGGAGTCCAGGAACTCATCTCTGTTCTCTCCACCCCCCCGCCAGCTCTTCTCCTCGCCAAAATCCTTCAGCCCCTGCTTCCCACCCAGAGCTGGTAAGAGAACCCAGGTATCCGGGCACCCCACTTACCAGCCGCTGCAGCCCGGCTTCCAGTTCCTCTGCATCTCGGTTCATCCTCTGGGCTCGGCCACGGCGTTTGGTCTCAGGGAGCCCAGGGCTGCAGTGGGACTGGGGACCCTTTCGGCCCCCTCGCTTCTGGGGCAAAAGGCAGGGGAAAAAGAAGAAGGGTTACACACTCAGATACCCCAATCCTCCCCCAGCCATGGCCCCGCCCTGGTCAAGAGCCCCACCCCTTCTGTACAGCCCCGCCCTAAACAGCCCCGCCCCCTTCCATGAAGCCACGCCCCCATTCGACTCACCATGGTCACGTGTGGGGTGGGCGGGTCTCTCAGCTCCGGGAAGGGGAGTAGGGTCTTGCCTTGGCCGATGAGACCCCTGCGGGCGGCGTCATCGCTGGATTTGGGGGGTGAAAAGGCGGCACAGAGGGTCCGAGCGGACCGGAGTTAACCCCGCCCCCGCGAGCAGCGTCTTGTCCCCAGACAGCCCGGCCAGGCAGAAAGGGCTGCGGGCGTGAGCGAGGGGCGCCTCTCACCTGGCCTGAGTGCGCACCCCCCTGCTTCGCCAGAAGTGGTCTCGTCTAAGCAACCTCGGGCGCCGTCTGATGTTGTCACGGAGCCCCGCCCCAGCCCGCCCCTAGTGGGAGAGACCATTCACACTTAGCAGGGGGTGTGCGATGGGACCTTGGAGAACGCAAGGGGCGGTTCCAAAGGGGTAGCCGGGTTAGTCTAGTTTGGCAAAACAAAGGAGTCCTGTGGCGCTTTGAAAGACTAACGTATTTATTTATTGCATGAGCTTCCGTGGAAAAAATTCCACTTCCTCAGATGCTTTGAAGAGTTTCCTACCACGAATGCTCCGTGTTCTACAAGCTCCAAAGGCACAGACCTGATCCCATGTCTTACATGACATTTAATTTCTTTTTGTCCTATTCTGTAAATTCCCCCCTATCTTCAAAGCATCTGACAAAGTGGGATTTTCTCCCCCAAAAGCTTATGTGATAAATAAATTTGTTTAGTCTTTAAGTGCCACAAGACTCCTTGTTGGTTTTATAATGTTATTTTCGACCTCGGATTTGTGTCCAGCCTTCACTCTCTCAAGCCGTGGGAGACAAGACAGACACCTACTTAACCTACAGACAGCCCTCAACCTTCAATAGGTTGTCACCAGCAACTACAGACTTAACAACAGAAACATTAGAACAGGCACATACCCTTGCAACAAACTATGTTGCTGACTTTGCCCACATATCTGCCCAGAAGACGCCATCACCAGGAGCATCACTAGCAGTGGGCACACTGCACTCATGCCCTGAATCCCAGGACCAGTGCCCCGAGTCCTGGCCATCAGCCCCTGCCCCTTCTGGTCTCCGGTGGGAGATCCGGGGCCCGGCCGCCCACAGTGGCTGCGGCCACTTCTGCTCCTGTCCTAGGCTGGGCCACCCACCGTGGCGGCTGATGCTTCCTGGCGTATCCCTGGCCAGGGATCTGGGCCCAGGCTGGCAGCAGCAGGTGCCTGAGGCCAGGTAAGCCCAAGTGCAGAATTGGGGCCAGGGCGTGGCTCACAGCCAGGGGGTGGGGCCGGGCCCTGGGTCCTTCCACAGGGCAGCAACACCCCTGACCATCACAGGACCTAATCAAGCCAGCTACTCCATCAAGGGCTCATTCACTTGCACATCCCCCAATGTGATTTGTGCCATCATGTGCCAGAAATACCCCTACACCTTACACATTGCACAAACAGGACAGTCTAGACCAGGGGTACTCAAATGGCGGCCCGCGGTCCACAACCTGGACCGCAAAGACATTTCTGGTGGACCGCCCCCCACGCAGGGAAGGCTGCCGGCTGCATGGCCGGCAGCCAGAGGCCCTGCTCACAGCTCCTCTGGGGCAGGGAGTTGTTAAAACTCCCTCCCAGAGAAGCTCTAATGAAGCATGCCCAGAATATCTGAGCATGCTCCATTAGTGCTTCTCTGCCCCAGGAGCTGTGAGGGCCATGCAGGGGAAGCAGGGGAGGGGGGGGCC
>ML682024.1:3736361-3808946 GCA_007922195.1 Podocnemis expansa | reverse complement strand
TGGCATCACCCCCCCCCCCCCCGCTCCCAGCAGTAGGCCTATCCTAGTTGCCTGTGGACCCCAATGAATGGTGGAAGGCTGAATGTGGACCAGCTCGCAAAAAGTTTGAGTACCCCTGGTCTAGACACAAATCCAAGGTCAAAAATAACATTAAAAAACCAACAAGAAGTCCTGTGGCACTTAAAACACTAATATTAATTTATCACATGAGTTTTTGTGGGAGAAAATCCCACTTTGCCAGATACTTTAAAGATGGGGGAATTTACAGGACTCTTTGTTTGTTTTATTGAACCAGACTAACATGGCGGCCCCTTTGGAACATTCAAAAACCAGTAGTTGAGCACTTTAATCTTCCTGATCACTCCATTGATGATTTGTTAAATAGCTGTGCTCAAGCAAATAGGTAACACATCAAGACTTGAAAGAGAAACTACAGAATTGGAATTGATATACAAATTTGAATGTTTGACAGCAGGATCAAATTGTGACTATGGATGCTTTCCCTATTATAATTGGTAATTTACCTCACCGTCCTCAGTCTATGTGCTGTTTCCCAGTGTTTGAATCTTAACAAGTGCTTTGATTTGCTGTTACAGTGTGACTGTTCCCATGACTTACACTTCCCTGCACTTATTTTCCTCTCAGTCTAAGTTCCCTCATCTTCAAAACCATCTGACGAAATGGGATTTTCTCCCACAAAAGCTCATGCAATAAATAAATGTGCTAGGCTTTAAGTGCCACAGGACTCCTTGCTTATTTTGCTGAACTAGACTAACAGGGCTACCCGTGTGGAACTAAATAGATAAATCTGTTTGTCTTTAAAGGTGCCACAGGACTCCTTGTTTGTTTGTAGGAAGGGGGAACCTGGAAGAGACCAAAGGGGCAGCCATGTTAGTCTAGTAAGGCAAAAAAAAGCAAGGAATCTTGTGAGACTTAAAGACTAACAGATTTATTTATCTCATGAGCTTTCATGGGAGAAAATCCCACTTCATCAGACATAGAATCATAGGGTTGGAAGGGACTTCATGAGGTCATCTAGTCCAACCCCCTGCCAGAGGCAGGACCACTCCCACTAAACTGTCCCAGTCATGGCAAAGCGTCTAACGAAGTGGGATTTTCTCCCACGAAAGCGCATGTGATAACTAAATCTGTTAGTCTTTAAGTGCCACAAGACTCCTTGCTTTTTCTGGAGTAAGCCATTTCTACAGAGTGTGAGCAGGGTGGACCTGGGAGAGATCATTCACCTGATTTGGAGAGGTTGCAAGGAGAGACCATTTACACTGAACATGAGGGGAGATAGACACCTTTGACCTTGTCGCCTTGGCTCCTCCCCTTCCAGGGAGCTGGGCTGACCTGATCTTGCCACAGGGAAGCAGGCATCATGTGACATAATCCATGGGTCAGAGATGCAGCCAGCTGTGGGCCATGTGGGCAAAGGCCACACATAACACAATACAGAGATAAGTAGTGAGGGCTTTGCTCCAGATGGTGTCACTTGGCCTGCCTTGAAGTAGCCAGGGTTCTGGGATAAGTAATAGCCACACCCAGTAACACTCTGTGTGTGTGTGTGTGTGTGTGTGTGCGCGTGCGTGCGCACGCCTGCATGCACATAGGCACTGGAGGGGCAAAGCTTTGCAGTGTGCATGGAGCAGCACACAGGATCAGACCCCGTCTACAAGCACATTCCCTATTCTCAACACCATCCCATCCTGTTCCTTTGATATGCCATTCCCAGCACCCATCCTGGTCAGCCCTTATCTTATTCTTAGGAGCTGCAGATGGGGGCTGATCCCTCTTAGCTCCTTCCTGGCCATGACCTGATGGGCCAGATAGCTCCCCTCCCACTCTTCCCCCTTTGATGGCTCTGCCAGGACGTGGGAAGTAGGGAGATGAGCCAGAGATGTGGTTGATACGTGGAGGGGATCGTGGGTTCTTCCGAGAGTTGGGGCGGGAGCCCAGAAGTCCTGGCTTCTAGCTGCCCCCCGCCCCCCCCCCAACTACAAGACCCTGCTGCCACCCTACCATCCCTTCTGTCTCTACATAAAGCGATCGTTTGGGGAAATGAACCATCCCATAACACTGGATCCATTCCAAAGCCCCGTGGTTCCCTCAGATTCCTCCCCCACCCTTCTCCAAATTATCCTTGCTTGCACCACCCCCCATGTCTGACTCTCAGGGAGCAGAAATAAGAGGACCCCAATATTCTGCTAACCCTCCCGGTAAAGAGTGCTCCCTTTTTTCCTCCTAAAGTCATCCCCAAAGTTTCCACATACAAAGGACCACAATATTCCAAGTGCACGCCCCCATTCTTGAAGCGTTGGAAGCACCCTGTGATTGCACCATAGGTTCCCCCAACTCCCTACAGCCCTCTCATTGCCCTCTAAAACACCCGAGTCTATCTCTTCTGTTCCAGATAGAAACAATGTTGGGGAGAGACACCCTAATATCTGACCTCAAAAAGAAGAGATGTGCTGCCATGCTGAAGTGTAAGATTTCCCCATACCAGCTACACCCCTCTTTTCAGAAGATGTGCCAGCCCCACTAATACAGTTGCATTATTTTGGAGTGTGTTAAAACACCCCTAGGTCAGAGTCTGCACCCTGAGGTGAACACCCAGCCAGCACCCCAAACTGCAGCCAGCTGGACTGTTCAAAACCAGCTAAGCTGGGGTGCAGGCTGCCCAAGAAAAAACTGATACCCCCAGAACTGAACCATGTACTCCAATAGTTGAGCACTGATCCTGCCCAGTCCCTCCCCTATCCAGGCTGCTCAAACCACCTGCCCATGTTTGGGAGGGGCATATAGACTAAGATAAGCCCCTTCCATTGGACTGTGCACCTCAGGTGTTAAAATCCAATCCATCCCCCACTGAAACCACAGGCTCCGGCCAGCTGCAGTGCTCAACAGTTGCGATAATCTGAGGCACATCTGGAGGGACACCTCCAGCCAGGCAGTAAAACATGGGACACCAGAGTCATTAAAAGAACTAGATAATGTATTGCAAAATGGAGTTTCCATATAATGAATTTTGAACCCCAAAGATATCAGGGTGCCAGAAGGGAGCACAGAAGAGGGGTCATTTGCAGCCAGTGTTGCCTCCTGGGGAATGGAGAGATGGTACCAAGAGAGTGCCCCATGTGAGGATTCGGGGGTTGCAGATGGGTAAAGGGGAGGTTATAAATTAGGAATCTTGCCTTCTAGAGCAGTCTGGTAAATGGAGGAGGGGACAGGTGGATGGATGGATGAGGAAAGGCATAGATGGATGCATGGAAGGAAGGATGGATGGAAAGCAGGGGATAGGAATGGACTGTCAGAGGGGTGCATATGGAAAAAGAGGGAGGGAGGGACAGGCAGTGTGGGCACAGAGATAGGTCAGGGAGGCCTGGGAGGGTGTGGCCCATGTCTAGGAATGAGAAACTGCCCTCTATACCTGAATATGTTGCTCCATCCATATTAGTCCCCAACTCTGGGGCTGGCGGGGAGCCCCCCGAGTAACTGTACCTCAAAATCTCCCCTTATGCACCCTTCCATCTGCCTCCTTCCATGATTTCCCCTCCAATAGGGGGTGCCCCCTCACCCCAGAGAGGTGCTCCCCCCTGGAGAGGCATGTGAGTGGTGGTAGGTGGCTGGGGAGGGGGCAAGCAGGTGTGGGGAGGAGGCAAAGGGCAGCAGATGGCCTGACAGGACCATGGGGTTCAGAGTGTACAGGGAGCTGGGGTCTTCCCCCAGGGGGGAGAGCAGTTCAAGTGGGGCAGGAGGCCCAGCCCCCCCCCTCGCCCATGGCCCCCCCACGGCGTTTCTTGCCCTTGGCAGAGACTTTGCGGTTGCGGGTCTGGATGCCATCCTTCCGCATTGTCAGGGGACGATTGACCTGCAGAAGGAAAGGGAGAGGGATGGAACCCAGGTGTCCGGACTCCAGCCGCCCTCCCCTTCTCTAACCCACAGACTTCACTGCCCTCTAAGAGCCAGGAGAGAACCCAGGAGTCCTGGCTCCCCGAACTCCCCTCCCCTGCCAGTGCCAAACTGGGACCCAGGCATCTGGGTGGCTCACATTGTGCAGTTTGAAGTAGAGGCCACAGGCATTGCAGACGGGCTCCCCACTGGCATTGCGGCGCCACAGAGTGGTAGTGGTTGTCTGGCAGTTGCTGCACTGGGTCCCTGCTCGCTTGCTGACGATCTGGTGGGGAGAAAATAGGAGTGGGCAGATGGGTGAATGCAGAGAACACTCTGGCACCTGCACCCCAGAGGGCATTGTGGGAGGGGAAGGTGGCAGCCAGGGCAGGGATGGTCTCATGGGAGTAGAAGAGGGTCTGGGGGGGAAGGTGGGACGTGCAGGAAGCTGGGGGACCACCTCAGGGAAGGGGGACACTCTCCTCACTCACCAGGCGTTTCTTGGGCCGGATGAGGGGCCGGTTCTGCCCATTCATCTTGTGGTAAAGGCCGCAGGCATTACACAGGTAGTGGCCGGTGCCATCCCGGCGCCAGAGAGGAGTGGCCGTCGCCCCGCAGTTCACGCACTCCCGTGCCTCTGAGGGGGCAGACAGGGAAACAGAGTCAGTGATGGGGCCTTTGCTTTCTAGGGAGCAACAGCTCCCATTCAGCCCCAGCCCAAATCCCACCACCCCTTAAATGTAAGGAAGTTCTTACCACATGGTGACAGTTGCAAGGGACCCCTGATTTTGGGAGTGTAGCCAGCAGTCAGGGGGCTCCCGCTGGGCTGGTAGGAGCCAAACTCTGGGGTCCCGGTGTAGGCAGGGTGGGGGACCCCACTGGGGGACCCCAATGTCAGCAGCTCAGCACTGGTGGGGCTCATCCGTTCCGTCTTCAGCATCTCTAGGAACTTGGGGCTGCCCTTGTCCTCAGGGAGCTGCTCCTTGGGTGAAGGGGGGCTGTAGGAAGAGGAGGGGGGAGCTGGATAGAGGGGGATCCCTGCCTGAGACTTGCCATAGGAGACGGGGGTCCAGCTGGCTGCGGTGTAGGGGTGCCCATCTACCCACTGCAGACCATTGAGGAGGGGGTACACTGGGCGCGCTGGGGGAGGAGGAAAAGGAAGAGGGGTTAGTGGTGTGGCACGCGGAATCAGGGTCACAGGGGCACCCAGTGAGGAACCCACAGCAGCCACAGCAATGCAAACCCGTAGCCATGGCAGGGCAGAGACCATGACAGCTGAGGAACCATGGCAACCATGGTGGTGGAAGATGTGGCAACCATCAGATGGGGCCACAGTGGACCACGGTGGTAGAAAACACAGCAACAGTGAGACACCCTTGACACTGCTGTCATGCCTATTGGTAGACTTTCCCCCCCCCCCCCCCCCCCCCCCGGAGCCATTGCAGTGTCACAAGCAGTCACAGCAGCAGTGGAAGGATGTTGAAGGCAGCCATGTCAATTGTGGCATTGGTACCCATAACACCCGTTCAGCCCAAGGCAACAGCACCAGGGGATGCCATGGGAATGGCAAGGATACATCACAAAACATTTTTTGGGCAGCACCAGGCAGCACCCATCCAAGCAGCCATGTGGCAATAAAGTGTGCGTATGAGGGCACCCAGCTGGGCTCTGGAGGGATGGGTTCCCCTGGCCTCATAGCCAGGTGTGTGGGTCCTGGCTACCTACCTGAGGAATGTCTGTAGGACTCCGGCGCCCGGGAGAAAAATGTGGCAAGTGCACCAGGGTCCACAGCCTCAGCCCCATGGAAGAAGACGGTAGATTCATCGGCTGGTGGGAGGGAGGGGGGCTCCGGGAAATGGGGGGTCATCTCCTGTGCTCCCAGGGTGGCAAAATCCATCCTGAGCACAAGCACTGCTGACCTAGATGGGGAAACTACATGAGGGGACAAGACACAGGGAGCCAAGACTCCTGGGTTCCATCCCCTGTTCTGGATAGGGAGAGGGGTCCAGTGGATAGCAGGGGGAGGCAATGCTTGGTGCATCTCCATCCCTGTCCCCTGTGTCACACACAAAGTCCCTACAGGGGGGATTAAGAATCAGCCAAAAGCCAAGGCACATCCTGACTGTTTCAAGGACAGGCAGTGCATGTATACCTGCAACTGGCTGGGGAAGGACTGAGGATTGAGGGCCAAATGCCATAGGGAGCTAGGAGTGAGAACTGGAACTGCCAGACTGGCAAAGATCCAGGAAATCCACCTTGGGACCCAGGAAGCTACAATTTCACGTGGATCCTGCTGGCCCCGCACCTGACCCCCATGAACCAGCAAAGCCCATTCTCAGTTTGAGAGGCCACATGCAGAAAACCCGACTGGGCACTGCTTGGCAGCTAAATGCAGCAATTTACCTTGCAGATTGGTTTGGGTGAAGAAGACCAGGGGTGCTTTGCAAATGGATGGGTTTAGAAACTCTTCCCTGTTTGAGTCTCATGGGTGCCACCATAAAACCACAACTGTCACCCACACCCACTAGCTTAGAGCTGACTCCCTTACCAAGGTCTAATCCCTCCAGAATTTCCCTCCACTGCTTTGAAAACTGAAATCGCTACCAATGGGGTGTTGGAGCATGCTGCTTGAAAATCAAGAGGGGCCATGGCAACAACTGAATAGATAAACCCCACCCATCCTAGCTCCACGCTCAGGCACACTGAAGGTATCCACCAGAGACACAGGGAACGAAACGGGGCTTCATCCGGTGGGACAGAGGATACAACGCAGCCATGCAGTGAAGGTTTGACCAACAACAGGCCAAGGCCAAAGGCTGCTGGAGTCTGGGCCCACAGTGTGGACATGAAGAGCCCACACTCCCTGGCGAGCAAAGGGTGGAAGATGATGAAGGCAATGGATCAGGAAATTATCCAGAGACAGGCTTGGATGGAGTTAGAAAGGCAGCCCAGGGATGGGAGGGGGGGACATCGAGTTTATAGGGTCTAAAATGATCCATCTGTCCCTCCCTGATGCTTCCTTCTATCCTTCTGTCTGTCCACACCCTTCTGCCTGTTCCTCCCTCCATACAACCCCCTCTGTCCATCCCTCCCACCCCCATACCACATACACACCTCTCTGTCTGTATCCACTCACCCCGGGCCCCACATGACCCCAGGCCCTATATATGTGCCTGCCCCCGCCCCTGCTCCCGGAAGGGGCTGCCCTGCTGGCTGGCCGTGGCTGGGGGGGGAACCCGCCAATCTCTGCATCTCTGTCTCTATCTCTTGATCATGTGTACCAAGCTTCTCCTTCTCAGAACTGGGGCCTACAGCCCGGGGAAATTTCCTCCTGGCCCTACCCCCCCACCCCCCACCTCGATCTCACATGCAAGCCCTGCATGCCAGAAACCTCAGCTGGGGCCTGCTGCTCTAGAGGGCACTGGTGCCAGGGCAGTGGATGGGGCATGGACCCTTTGCCCTCTATGAACCCACCTCCCCTCACAACAAACTCAGGCATTCAGGTGCCCAGCCCCTGTGCTGTAACCACTAGACCCCATTCCCCTTGCCAAGCTAAGGATGAAGCCAGGAGTCTGGGCTGCCCAGGGCGTGTGCTTGTGTGTGAGAGTACAGAGGAAGCTGGCACAGTCTCAAAGCTGATTTCAAAAGCTGCCCTTGCCTCATCCATGCCAACGCAGCAAAGATGGGGCAGATAACAGGGAGAGGGGCCACGATGCCTGGGTTCACTCCCCAGCTCAGTTCAAATGTCTTTGAAACTGTGTGTATTTGTGCTCTCCCCCCGCCACCCGTGCACTCATTGCCCTTGTCATGTTGTGAATTTTGTTAACTTTTGAAATGTTATCCCCATTTTCAAGTTAAAATCCGACTCGGCTCCATTCCTGCCACAACCACACTCCCGGTCCCAGGGCTCAACAGAAGCATACCTTCTAGCCGCCAACCACAACTGACACAGACACACACAAACCACTGCCCAGAAACAACACACATGTACATGTAGAGATCCACTGATTCCCTCCTGCAGGGGGCACCAGGGACACCCACCCACACCCACCCATGCCCACACCCACACACACTGTGTGCTGTCCAGAGACAGGCAAAAAAATCCAGGGCAAAGAGCAGAGAAGTCACAACGCCCTCAGTGCCACACAACCCTCCCCAAAACACACACAAACAAAGCACACAAGCCCACACCCTAAAACACTCGACGGTTGAACAGCAGACTCACACTCCCAACACCCCATGCAGCGAAACACTTTCTAAGAAAGTCATCTGCAGCCACAACCACGACACTCATACAAGCACACAGAACCAACAAACACACACAAGCAAACCAACCAACCCCTCCAAGAGATACACACACACATAACGATCGCCCACAGACAAACATAACACCCAATGACCTGCCAAATCAATACATACAACCATAAAAAGTCACAGCCACCACAACTAGCACGAGACACCCCCACACCACAGTTCAAACGACACACCTCCATAGGAAGACAGCCCACCCAAACACACACCAAAAAACACAACCCAAAGACACACAACCAAGAGATGCACTTCCAATGCTACGAGACACAACCCAAAGAGATGTACCCTCACACTTTTCACAGACATACACCCCAGACAGACAAACAACCACAATACAGAACCAGATACACAACATAACCCGCACAACTCAAATGCAAGACACCCTCCAACCTCCATCACCACTTCCATTTCCTTTAGCCATTTTCACACCAACTCCAGCATCACAGCTCCCCCTACCCCCCCCAACCTCTGCATTGTGTGGGTGTGTACCTGGGGCGGGGGGATCGGACGTGTGAGGCCCAAAGATTATGCTGCTGTTATCGGGGTTAGGGGCTCAGATAAAAAATTATCTCCCAGCTATTTCTTATCTTACCCGCCTCACCAGGCAGCTCACACAGCACTTAACGATTTGCTCCTTCGGAGCAAGGTGGAGAAAGCGAGGTGTATTCACCCCCCTTGGCCACGGCTGGGGGCAACACCCCCTCTGTGCTCCCACAATGTACCTTGCGGAGGCTTCCAAAGAACCCAGGTGTCCGGGAAGCTGGAAGGAGAGAACAGAAGGTAAATTTCTGAACCCCTCATCCTGCTGCACTCAGAAAAGTGACGTCTATGGGTTTAAGCGGCCATGGGGGGTGGTGGTTGGGAGCCAGGACAGCTGTGTTCTCTCCCCAGCCCCAGGAGTAGAGTAGAATATTCATCTGCAAACAGGGCTTTTTAAAGCAGTTTGATCGGGGTGGGGAGAGGGGCTGGAAAAATGTCTCAAACTGAGGGTGGTCTCCCTTCATTCTTATCCCTTCTGCCCAAACATCAGCTCCAGGTCCCTGCCTGGCCTAGCAAAGGGGTGACAACCAGTCAGGGAGGGGAACCCTGACATTAACCTACCATGGACCCAAAAGCCCTGAATGATGCCTTTATAACCTGCCATTCTCTTCTTTCTCTAGTGTGTCCCACACCTCCCACAGCCCTCTCTCCCTTACTCCTTCCATCCTCCCACAGCCCTCCTTCCTTCCATCTTTCCATCTGTCCATCCATCCACTCCACACTCCTCCCTCCACCCCTCTTCTCCTGGTGGGAATTCATTCCCCAAGACCCCCAGCCTCACTGTGCTGGTCTGTTTCAACCTAGCCATCCAGAGGTGACCCCACACTTTCTGTCTCCAGTTCTTCTTCTCCAGGCCCATGGCTCTCATATCATTTCCCACCTGGCTGTTCACAGCCTGGTCTCTCTCCATTTCCAACCCTGCAAGCTGGCTGTGTGCCCCACATCTGTGATCTGTAAGCTGTTTCTTCAGTCTTCACCCCATGTTGCCCTCTCCAGGGCTTCTCCAGCCCTGACACATGCATCCCTTCCAGCCCATGGCCCCTGGGTCCAGCCACTGCCAATTTCCTCTCTGCCCCTCGCCAGCCCCAAAACTCACCTCACCCCCTCCATTGCCTGGGACCACACACCATTTCCACCACAGCCTGGATAGTTCTGAACTCGCTGCTGGCTCCCATACCACGGACACAGCCCCCGCCCCTCCACCTCCAGCGCCTGTGCACACCTCCATCCCACCCTAACCCGTTCCATCCATCAATGTCTTTCCATTCCTCACCCTGTCCAACTTTCCAAATGGGGCCAAAGAGGTACAGCGCCCATCCCTGTCCCTGTGCCTGGCCCTCCCTCACCCACCAGATTGAAGCTCACCCAACACTCACCCAGACTGGGACCAAACTCTTGGGGGACTACGTGTGGTGCCAGCTGGACTCTTGGACAAATTCCAAGGGGGGGTGTTGAAGTGCAGGGAGCTCCCCCAGATCCAACCAGCTGTGGGTCCGTCCCAACTTGATGGGTGTTTCCAAGAGACAGACGGAAAGAAGGGGGGGGGACAGAGACAAAGTGACACAGCAGCCCGTGTGGGCGAGGTCCCGCCTCTGAGTCAGGACGGACTCTGGTGGGGCACAGAGAGGGGAAGGGGAGAACAGTTGGGGGTGACCTGCTCCTCCTTGGAGAACTAAATTGCCCCCCAGTGTACAGCACAGAGAGAGAGACAGAAAAAAAATCTCCCCAAATTCTCTTCGGTATAGGGGGTCTAGTGGTTGGTGGGAAGGGCTGGGAGCCAGGACTCCTGGGTTCTCTGGGAGGAGAGTGGGGTCTAGTGGTTTGAGCAGGGGGGGTTGCAGCTGGGTAGCTAGGACGTCTGGGTTCTTTGAGCAGGGAGTGGGGTCTAATAGTTAGAGCAGGGGTGTGGTGGGGCTGGCAGCCAAGCTGCCCGGGTTCTCTTTGGCTCTGTGCTGCAGGGAGGGTGGGGAGAAGCTGGGTTTGCTGCTGTGCCTGCACACTTGGCGGCAATGGAGACACCAGAGGGGTGGGTCAATCAGTTCCTCATCCCAAGAGATTTCACACATGGGTCAGGTGGCAGCTGATGCCCCTAGAGAAGAGAGGGCCCCCAAGCTCTGCTGCTGACCCCCACAAGCCAGCCAGGCTCTGCCAGGGACTAGGTGGGAGCAAGAGTCCCCTGAGGGGCAGGGCCATGGGCCCCATTCCTGTCCCCTAACCGCCCGGGCAGCTCAGCCAGGGGAGTTTACGGCAGCAGGGCTGGGAGCCCCCGATAAGCCCTTATCTGATGCCAGGCCCAGGAGCTGGCGGTTGGGGTTGGCGGATTCTCAGTGACAAGGCTTGGAACAACCCTGCCAGGGAGATGGGTTGGGAGGGGATGGGGAAAGCAGGAGAATAACTCCTGAGTGGGGGACACGCCACCCCTGGGCCCCTGCTGCATCTGAGGTGCAACAGTTGCCATCTCCTGGACCTTGGGCTCTGCTAGTGTCCCAGGGCCAGGAAGAGGACCCAGGAGTCCTGTCTCTCAGGCCCTCTACCCCTGCTATAACCACTAGACCCCAGAGCTGGGGAGAGAACCCAGGAGTCCCAGCTCCCAGCCCCCCTTCTCTAACCCCTAGATCCCACTCCCCTCCAAGAGCCAGACAGAGAACCCAGGAATTCTGGCTCCAGGACCCCCTGCTCTAATCACTAGATCCCATTGCTACTTCTGATGGGGGCTTTCCCTTCAGACTAGCAGATAGAAACTGAAGCAGATTCTGTCAGAAATGGGTCAGAGGAACCTCTGGCCCCACACGCAGGCAGGGAGGCAGGAGGGGAATGGGGGGAGGGGGGTGAGTCTAACTCTGACTTCAGGGGAAGCCAGTGGCCAATTCTCTGAAAACCCCTGCCTTATCTTGCAGAGCCAGATAAAGGGGAAGGAGCTGAGCAGACAGAGTGATGAGCTCCACTAGTGCCCCTCACTCCCGCCCCACAGCCCCAGTCAGCTCAGCGCTGGCCCCCCTTCCCTGCTAGTGCCCCTCACTTCTGTCCCACAGTCCCAGCAAGCCCAGCCCTGGCTCCCCCCAACACAGCTCTGCCAGTGCCCCTTCCTCCCAACCGGCAGCACCAGCCAGCCCAACTCTGGGATAGCTCACCCAGCACTCTAGATCTTAGATTATCAAGCAGAGATCAGTCTCATTTACTCCACAGTCATGGGGTAGTAAATACAGTAGGACCTACATTAAGCACAGAAGGGTCATAACATAAGGCTGGTTATAGTAAGATTGTAATGGACACAGCCAGGAGGAAGGTCCCTGCCATCCGCTGCTGGAAAGAATGAGGCTGGCAGTGCACGTGCAGGGGTCCCTGCTGTAGGGGATGGCCATACTCTGTATGCAAATGGAAGGGGCCTCCAAAAAACCTCCCAGGCAGTGTGTCATGCTCCCTACACTGCTACCCAGCAACAGATATTCTCCTTCCCTGAGGTGGATCTCAGCTCCTGGATGGTGATAGCTGGCAAAACTTTTACATACACTGCTATGGTGCAACTCTGCCCATGTATCACATGGTGACCACTGGCTGCTGCAGCTGATTCTTTCCTCATTTCCTGGGGAGACACTAGGTGCCAATAGGTAGGACCCTGTGAATTTGTGGGGGGGGAGGATTGGAAAATGAGACTTACGTGTAGGACCCCCCCCCCCCCAGTCTGGGTTCCACAGCTAGTTTCAGCAGCCTGCAATTGCCTGGAGATCATTGAACCAAATGAGGGGGGCAGAAATTGATGCTTTCTAGCAGAACAGCCCTTCCCTCTGGCAGCCCAGTGCCCCAAGAATGTGTAAACTGGGCACCCATATAACAGCTGAGCCCTCAGACAAGGGTGGTGGGAATGGGTGAACCCCAGACATGGGGGAGATGGGGGACACAGAGGGAGTCGGGAGGTAATGGGGGGCATGGGCCCTGGAGATGAAATGAGCTTAGGCAACAGAAGCCAGAGACCATTGGGCCTGCAAGAAAAGTCCTTTAGACCATGTAAGCTGACTTCCCACACAGCAGCAGAGGCTGGTGAATTTCACAATGGGACCCCGTGCATGGAGCACCCCAACTCAACTAACACCCCTTCAGGGAAAGGATGAGGCCCAGATGTGACCCCACTGGATTTGGGGAATCTCCCACATCCCTGTGTGGTTTGTTCTGATGGCTTATCCCTGCATGGGGAAGGGTTGGAGCCGCATTGCCAGACGACTGTGTTTGGCTTTCACTATCCACCATTAGTTCTTGTTCTGCCTTTTGCTGCTAGCTCAGGGAGCACAACATGTGTGAGATACCCTACCCTGGGAAGGTGTATATTCATTGGACCCAAGTCATTCCTTGATCACTAAGGGTGTGACCAGCACCTGAGGTGACAGGGCCCTCATCTCAGTTGGGGTCTGTGCAGCACTCAGCATGACAAGACCTCAATCTCAAAATCAAAGTGTATTGCCTGAGCCACAACCTGTCTGCCATTTCCTTTTTTTTTTTTTTTTGGTTAACTTAAAGTTCTTTGCCTGGTCTTTCCAAGATTATTTCATTTTCTTAATGATAAAGGAAAATATTTCAGAGCTTGCCAAACTACCAAACTACACAAGGGGCTAAGACAGCAGGAATGGATTAAAGATTTAAAAAAAAAAAAAAAGAAAGAAAGAATAAAAGAAAGCCTGTGCTAATGAATGAGGAGTGTGTTACACAGAATAATAAATGTGTGCTGCAGAAAGATAGGAAGTGAAAGTGAGCGTGTGCTGAAGAAAGAAGGGAAGAGATGAATCTATGCTACAGAAACTGTGCTACAGAAAGAATGAAAGTGATGAGTGTGCTACAGAAAGAGATTCTGCTAGATGGGAAAGAGTACGCTAAAGGAAGACAAAGAATCATAGAACAGGAAGGGACCTTGAGAGGTCATCAAGTCCAAACCCCTGGACTCATGGTAGGACCAAGTACCCTCAAACTCTTCTCTTAACAATTTTCAGTAATGGAGATTCTACAACCTCTCTAGCCAACTTGTTCCAGTGGTTAATCACCCTGACAGGAATTTTTAACTCATGTTCAACCTAAACCTCCCTTGCTGTAATTTAAGCCCATTGCTTCTTGTCCTATCATCAGCTGTTAGGAAGAATTATTTTTCTCATTCCTCCTTGTAACGACCTTTTTAGGTACTTGGAAACTCTTATGTCCCCCCTCAGTCTCCTCTTTTCCAGACTATACAAACCCTTTTCTTTCAATCTCCCTTCATAAGTCAAGTATTCCAGACCTTTAATCATTTTAATTGCTCTTCTCTGGACTTTCACCATTTCTCCATATCTTTCCTGAAATGAGGTGCCCAGAACTGGACAAAATACTCTAGTTGAGCCTAATCAGCACAGAGTAGAGCAGAAGAATTAACTCCTTGGTCTTACTTACAACATTCCTGTTAATACATCCCAGAATGTCTTATTTTTTTCAGTGTTACGCTCTTGCCTAATATTTAGCTTGTGGTTCACTATGACACCCAGATCCCTTTCTGAAGTACTCCTTCCTAGGCAGTCATTGCCCATTGTGCATGTTTGCAAATGATTGTTCCTTCTTAAGCGGAGTACTTTGCATTTGTCCTTTTTGAATTTCATCCTATTTACCTCAGACTATTTCATCAGTTTGTCCAAACCATTTTGAATTGCAATCCTATCCTCCAAAGCACTTGCAACCTCTCCCAAGTTGGTATCATTTGCAAATTTTGTAAGTGTACTCACTATGCCATCATCTAAACCATTGATGAAAATATTGAACAGAAACAGACCCAGAACAGATCCGTGAAGTACCCTGCTCACTATGCCCTTCCAGCATGACTTTGAACCCTTGACAACTACTCTCTGTGAGTGGTAGCCAGTTATGAACCCTCTTATAATAGCTCCAGCTAGGTTGTATTTCCTTAGTTTGTTAATGAGAAGGTTCAAGACTGTATCAAAAGCCTTACTAAAGTCTAGATACACCACATCTACTGCTTCCCCTCTATCCACAAGGCTTGTTACGCTGTCATAGAAAGCTCTCAGGTTGATTTGATGTGATTTGTTCTTGACAAATCCATGCTGACTATCACCGAACACCTTATTCTCTTCTAGATGTTTGCAAATTGATTCCTTAATTATTTTCTCCACTATCTTTGCAGGCACAGAGCTTAACCTGACTGGTTTGTAATTCCCCAAATTGCCTTATCTTCCTTATTTTTTAGATGGGCACTGTATTTTAACTTTTCTAGTCCTCAGGGCTCTCTCTCAGTTTCTATGATTTTTCAAAGATAGTAGCCAATGGCTCAGATACCTCCTGTGTCAGCTCCTTGAGTATTCTAGCATGCATATCATCAGGCCCTGGTGACTTGAAGAGATCTATCTTGTCTAAGCAATTTTTAACTTGTTCTTTTCCTAATTTAGCTTCTGATCCAATCCCATTGTTACTGCCTTTTACTATGTCAGGCATCCACTCACCACCAACCTTCTTGGTGAAGATCAAAATAAATTCATCTAGTTCAGGCATGGCCAAACTGTGGCTCAGGAGCCACATGCAGCTCTTGAATGAAAAAGTGTGTCTTCCGGAAGAATGTCAGCAAATCAGTTTAGGAAAGCAGCCCAGCCTAGGAGTTCAGAAGGAGGTCAGGACAGTGGGGAGAAGCCTGGCATGGTCCGGGATGGTGGAGAGAAGTGCAGCATGGTCAGGATTTTAAGTAACTCGCCACTAGCCTGCAGTCTTTCTGTATCGAGCCACAGCTAAGTTTTTACTGTGTAGGCCTAATTTTCATGGTAACCTTAAGTAATTATTAGAATCTGACATTATTAGTAGGATCGATATTTTTCTTCTTTTTATGATAAAATTAAAGTGTGCAATGAATTTTAAACTTAGTACTTTTGGAATAGGTAAAAGTATATGGCTATATGCCTCAGTGCAGCTCTCGAAGGTTTATTAATCAACTTGTGTGGCTCTTGAGTTCCCTAAGTTTGTTCACCCCAATCTAGTTCCTCTGCCATTTCTACATTATCTGTTATTGTTTCTCCCTCTGTTGAGTAACAGTCCTACACTGTCCTTGGTCTTTCTCTTGTTTCTAATGAATGTGAAGAATGTTTTCTTATTACTGTTTATGTCTTCAGCTAGTTTGAAAAGAATGTAATAATGGCCAAGATCGCATTAAAGATGGAGCCTCCACTTGCCTCCTTCGCTACCTTTAGTATCCTCTGTCTCACTAATTTTCTGGAAACCCTGGCCTCCCTTGGGGTATGTCTGCACTGGAGGCTCTCTTAAGCTGACCTAACTAGGTTGACTTTAAGTTGACTTAAAGTCAATCTTGTTAAGTCAACTTAGAGCAGACTCCCCCAGTCAGGCTCCCCTACTGACCCTGCTCCTCCTGGTGCTCTGCGGCCAGGCAGCAAAAGCTGAGCGTTGGGGTTCCAGGGCCCTGCTGGCTGTGCTTTCCTGCTGGGGTCAGCAGGGACAAAGAAGCCATGGTGCATGGCTTTCCTGGCCCCTGCTGACCCTGCACCCTGCTGGCCAGGGCTGGAGGGGAGTGGGGTAGACCAGAGGCCTGGCCCCAGCCACTTTTGACCCTGCCCCCAGCACCAGCTGAGGGTGTGGTGGGCAGGGCTGGCACAGGGGCCAGCAAAGGTTGCCGACCCCTGACTTAGAGAGTCCATATTGAAAACTCCAGTCAACTGCCTATGTCCACACTGGCAGGTGCTAGGTCAATGGAGGAGGGGTGTATTGTGGGTAGCTGTCCCACATTGCACTGGAGAAGTGCTCCTGGAGGCCAATTAGGTCGATTTAACAGCTTTCCCTGTCTACATTGGCTTAAGTTGACTTAATAAGGTCTACTTGCACGTTAATTCAACCTTAAGAGGTGTTATTAAGTCAACTTAAGGAAGCGCTTAAGTCGACTCCATAAAAGCCCAATGTGGCTGCAGGAGTCTGTGGGTTGACTTAACCTTCCTTAAGTTGACCTAAGGCTCCAGCATAGACATACCTTTGGTGCCCCAATGCTATCTCTCCTGGTTCTCCTCCCCTCTCCACAGGGCTCTGCCCATTTCTCTTCCTCATCTGCACCTTTTCCCTCTAGCTAGCCCAAATCCAACTCCCATATCAACCTTGCCCAGCTGAAAATCTTGGCCTGATTTTTGGACACCTCTTATCTGCTAACCAGCAACAGCTCAAACCCATCCTGTTTGTCATCATTGACTCAGGCTTCTCTCAAGCGCCTCATGTCTTGGCTCTGTGAAAATCTTGCCAATTTTGCATCTTGTCTCCCAGGTCCAGCTTTCCTTTCCCTCCACCAAACCTACAGCTCGCATTGCCGTGTGTGATCTTGCCCACCCCCCCACCCCCAAACGTGGTGGCAAAGCTAATTTTTCCTGCGCATTGGCTTAACCACATCACCCCAGAAACAGAAGAATGGCACGGGGTCAGTTCAATAATTAGCTCACTATCCCATCTTCCTTCAACTGCCAAAACCAGGTGTTTCAGAGGGAATAAACAGAACAGGGCAATTATGGGGCAACCCACTCCCTGGTGCTTTCCCAGCAATTTGCAGTCAGAGGCCAGGGACACTCAGGGCATGGGGGTCACATCCTCAAAAATCCTAACTATGGACCACTGATGGACCCCTAGCCTCCAGGAACTGCACTAGCTCTTTATGAACCCTTGTCCACACACCCTTCTCTGGCACCCCCTTCTTTAGCATGTCAGATGCAAGCACTTGCACAACAAGGAGTTTTTTATCTGTATGAGGACCAAAAAGAATATGGCCAAGGTGCTGGGCCATTCACAGACAGAAATGGCAAAATTACCAGCACATGTTCAGAGAAGTCAGAAGATCAATAAATATTTGTGTAAAAACCAGCCATCACAGGCTTGTCATGTGACTGACACCACTCTTTCCATCCGTCAGGTCTCTGAACGTTTTGCACAGAAGCTACTGAAGTCCAACATTTTTAAATCAGCAGCTCACAAGAACATAAGATGATTAGCAGCTAAGAATGGCCAATGGTGGAGGAGGGAATCACTTGATGGTTACCTGAGCTGTTTGTTCCCTCTGAAGCATCTGTTGGAAGATGAGAAAGTAGGCTAGATAGACCATGGGTCTGGCCCAGCCTAGCCATTCTTGTGTTATGTTCTTCTGAGCAGGTCTCTTTCCAGAGGGAGCCCTAAGAATCAGTTCTTGGCCTGACCCTACTGAACACTTGGCTCAATGCCCTGGAAGAAAACATAAAATCAACCCATGAAGTTCTCAGATGACAGAATTGGGGGTGAATAATGCAGGGCCAGCTCAGGGATGCTGCATCATGTAGGGCACAGGCAAACAAGATGGGTTTTAATATAGCTAAATGGAAACAAGTCTAGCTAAGGACAAGGAATGCCAGCTGTGCTGAAGGCTGGGGTAACTCTCCCCTGGGATGCAGCAAGTCTGATCAAGATCTGTGTAATTCAGTGAGCCAGAGGAACATGAGCCCCTAGCCCAAGGCTGCAGCCCAAAGAACTAATAAAATGCCAAGGTGTATAAAAAAGTGACTCAAGTAGGAGCAGAGAGATGATTTTACCTCTGGATTTGGCTGCTGCTAGGGTCCTGGCCTGACCCTATACAAGCACAAGGGGCCCTTTGGGGCTTGGAATCTATGTCAGGCCTTTGACAGCCTGTGACACTGTCTCGATTTAGGGGATTATTTATGATTGTTTTTCATATTAATATATTTCATATTTACAATTATTCATATGCAAAATATCATGTTTGGCACCAATAGAAAGGTTGTAATCTGCTAGGAATGATTCTGTGGTTTATACATAGGTGTCAAACCTGCATTAGAAGTTAGGAATATGTGCGTTCTATTTGTGTCTCAATTTATTTGATTTGGCAAAACTCCCCAGACTGGATGCCTACAGCCTTTGTCTCCTTAATAGCCCATTAAGGAAGCTCCCAGGTATAATAAGCGGGGGGAGAAACCTGTTGAGCCACTAGGACTTGCCCATGAGACTCAACTCAATTTTGATTTGCAAAATCTCCACACAGCGTGGGGAAGGACAGAGGTGATAAAAGGGCAGCAGCATCAACTCCATTTTGTTTTCAGTCTCCAGTCTACAACCAACACCCATCTCTGGAACTATTCCTCTGCAACTGGACAAAGCACTGAGGCCCACCCAGGTGCTGGGTGTCTACAAGAGGAACTGGGCATACCTGTGAACTCCAAATTCTTCCAAGGACTTGCTTTGTATGTTCCAAAGGTGCAGCCATGTTTGTCTAGTTCAGCAAAACTAACAAGAAGTCCTGTGGCATTTAAAGACTAACAAGTTTATTTACTGATGAGCTTTTGTGGGAGAAAATCCCACTGCATCAGGTGCTTTGAAGATGGGGAAGTTTACAGAATGGGAGGAAATAAAATAAATAAATTTATCTAGGCTTACAGAATGGGAGGAAGATAGATAGATTTTCTCCCATTCTTTCAGTTCCCCCATCTTCAAAGCATCTGATGAAGTGGGATTTTCTCCCACAAAATCTCATCAATAAATAAGTTTGTTAGTCTTTAAGTGCCCCAAGACTCCTTGATTGTTTTGCTTTCTATGGACTCTAAATCATTTGTATGTATGTGAATCACTTTGACCCTTTAATACCGCTCACATTTTGTTTCTTTTCTTTCTATATTAAACCTTTAGTTTTGGTTACTGAAGGATTGGTTGAGAGCATGGTATTTTGGGAAAGATCCAAACTTATATTGTTCTGTGTAATGTGGCTGGTTCTTTCAGGTTGGAAGACCCTATTTCTTTAAGAGACCCAGTGGCTAGTTGGGGGCCAGAGGAGCTAATGTGCAATAAAGGAGGCTGTTTATGCTTTTGTTATGTTTCTTGATAACCAGTGTGGAGAATCAGAAACATTGTTTTTTCTGATTGGGAGACTGGTTTAAGTACCCCCCGTCAGTGTTGGGAGAGTTTGGCTCTCAGTTTTTGCAGCTTGCCGTGATATCTGCATATTCAGGTGGTTATCCCAGGAGGCCAGAGTCACCATTTTTCACTATCAAGGTCCCAGCTCCCATGGCCCCACTGCTGATCTCCCTAACAAATATGTTAAGGTGAAGTGCCCAGCTCTCATCCCCCTCATTTGCCACCTCCTCTGCTGCAATGCCTCCAAAAGAACCTTGACAAGGCCCAGCACCCAGCACTGGATGCACTCAGGCGCTGTCAGTCCCTAGCACCCCCAGCCTGGATCCAACTAAGGTCACTCGTCTCAAACAGGAAGCTCTATGGGGCAGCAACTTAGTCTGCAGCATTTAGCATGGAGGGTCCTAGGCTATGGCGGGAGTGCCTGGGAGATATAATAAATACACCTAATAGATAACAGTCAATGAATGCCTAGCGCAATGAGGTCCCAAGTTATGGCACAACCATAACACACCTAATAGAGAACATAGAGCATCTAGCACAATGGACCATGACACAAATGCTCAATAACACTACTACAGGTTAGCTAGTAGGAAAGAGGAGGCCACCAAAGGATGGAGTGTGAAAGTGAGGCAGAAGGCTCCAGGGCAAAGGGAAAGTGAGACAGATTGAAAGGGGGAGGTGTTAACGAAGGCGAGGGACACAACAGATGGAGAGAGTGAGCCTGGTAAAGATGGAGGCAGGAAGGAGGGCACTGGGGAAAGCCAGGTGCCGGAGAGGGAAGAAAGTGAAAGGTGTGAAGAGTGAAAGCGAGTGAGCAGGACAGGCCTAGAGGGGAAAGCGAAAGCTCCAGCTCCACAGGGCGCTGCAGCCAACCAGCCCTGTTCTTAGCACAGCTCAGAAGCGAGCGCATGGCCACACAGATAACGCTATCTCCAGCCTCAGGCCGGGCTCCTGTCAGAGCAGGGAGCTGTGCTGTCATACACTTGTCACTACCAGAACAGAGCAATGAAGCAGAACCAAAGACTGAAACCAGGAGTCCTGGCTCCCAGCCCCCCACCCACACTCTAACCACTAGACCCCATGTCGCTCCCCATGCTGGGGAGAGCCCATGCATCCTGATGATGCACACAGAGCTGGCAGGGGGAGGGGGGGGGAATAATTCCAGGAAAGGGGCCAGGAGTCAGTTCACAGTAAATGAGAGTCGTTTAATTACAAAACTCAGTGATGTCACAGTCCAGAGAACACAAAGAATTAGATGGGGAGATGTTGGATGGGGGGGACCACAGGACCCCACTTCAAGAACTATGTCAGGGACTGGGGCCAACATCCAGAGGCGAAAAGCCCCATGCTTCCCACCCCCAGCCCTGAAGCCAACCAGTCGCTGCCATGCCCCCAAGGGGAAAAGATCCACAGGCCCCATCTTCACCCCTGTACCACATAGGGGGCCACCAATTCAGGGTCCACCACAGACTCCCCCACTGGCCTCTCTATGTGAAAGTCACGCTGGTGCTGGTGTCCCTGCCGGGCTTTTCTGCTGCCCCGCTGGGGGACAGGCAGCTCTGAGTGGTGAGCAGGCAGCGGTGGGGTGAAGAAATAGGGATGCAGCAATGCCTGTGGGGAGAGAAACGGTTAAGCCTGTCTCCACCCCCACCCTGCCACCTGATAGGAGAGGTTGGGGCACCCTCTGATGGCATATTGTGGTATTGCACTACCCTGTCACTGCCCAGGCCTGGTCCCACTGCCAGCCCCGTGGCAACCCCAGCCCTAACTGCCAGGGGAGAGTGCCCCCATCCAGTCCCTGCCTGACCCATGACACCTCCAGCACCCAGCCCTGTTTACCAGGACAGAAAGGAAAACTAGGAATGGAGAGGAGTAGGGTCTAGTCGTTAGAGCAGGAAGGGAAGGAGCCCGGATACCTGGGTACTCTCCAGGCTCTGGGAGGGGAGTAGGGCTCCCATACCTCAGCGGCCCTTATGCGATCCTGGGAAGGGTACACCAGGAAGTGCTTGAGCAGCTGTAGGGCCTGCGGGGGGGCATCAGGCACCACTTCCTCCAGTGGGATAGGCGGGTTGTCTTTGAAAGAGATCTTGTTGTAATCAGGCAGCTCCGTGATCTCCTGCATGGGAGATGGTTAGTCAGAAAACCCAGGCATCCAGGCTCCCAGCTCCCTCCCCTCTATGACCCAGGAAAGAACTCAGGAGTCCTGGCTCCCAGCCCCACTCTCACTTACTGGCCAGATGCGTGGATTAGGGGTGCCGAGCACCCGGAGCACACAGCACAGCTGCTCTATGTCATTCTCTCCAGGAAAGAGAGGTGAGTTGTTCAGTAGTTCAGCAAAGATGCAGCCCACAGCCCTGGAACGGACCCAGAAACAGAGAACAGGCCAGGGTTTGGCACAGGTTGGGAGGGGTATGGGGCTATGGAACCTCTGGGTCACCTTCCATGAGCCTGACTAATTCAGCTACCTCTGTGCAGCAGAGAGTGGTGGAGATTATTTGGAGCTTGATTTATGCCCCCCCCGGACTCAGGTTTGGGGCCCCCGAGTGACAGATGCAGACTGCACAGTCTGGGCCTTCAGGATTCTAAAAAGGGGAGGGGGGAGATCCCCTAGGCCTCCAATTCACAGAGGTATGAACAGCCTAAGCGTGATGGATGCTGGTGCTCACTGAGTCTGCAGAGGGCTAGGCCAATGGCTTGCACAGATGTGCATTGCCTGGCTGGCATTGCCTGAAGTCCAAACAGGTGAGACATGCCCCTCATGTCTCTACAGGAAGCGTGGGAAAGAGTTCCCCCCTCCCATCGGCTCCTGCTCTATGGCCTGGCCCCTGTAAGAGATGGGGTAGCGTGACTGTGCAGGGGGAGTGTAGCCATGGGGCAGAGCTAGACGGGTAGAGTCAGGGCTGGATTAATGAGGGAGACCCCCTTTGGCCACGGCCCTTAATTAAGCACATGAACCAGCCTGCCACCACACAATGCAGGAGGCAGAATCAAAGCCATCTCCTGCCCTGGTCTCTGCATAATGGATTCCCAAGTCAGCAGGGGGGTGGAGGAGGGTCAGGGGCAGAGACTCAGTCCAGCCATATCAGGGAGCAGGCTGGGGTCATGCACAAGGAGCTGCGAATAAAAGGGCCAGGGTGCTCACCACAAATCCACGCCTTCATCATACTTCCGAGCCCCATACAGGAGCTCCGGGGCACGGTACCACCTAACAGGCAATAGAGACAGTTACACACACAGCCACTCCCAGCAACTGGCACCCTCGCTCCTCCCCAAGGGCCAGCTTCAGGTTCATCCCCCTTCACCCCCCCCACTCTAACCACTAGCCCTCGCTCCTCTCCCAGAGCCAGACAGAGAACCTAGGAGCCCAATTCCTGATCCTCAGCTCGGTGGGGCAAGGTTCCAGTCCTGCCCAGCCAGACCCACTCACCGGGTGGCCACCTGGTGGCTGTACAGCCGGCCTCCCTCACTGGAGAACACCCGGGCGAGGCCAAAATCCGCAATCTTCAGCTGCCCTGTGGAGCTGATGAGTAAATTGGCTGGTTTCAGATCCTGCTAAGCACAATGGGTGGGTCAGAGGAGGGGGCTTGGAATCAGGACTCCTGGGTTCTCAGCCCAGCTCACAGAAGGAGGGCTGGACTCACCCGGTGCATGATGTTATTGGCATGGCAGAAGGCCACACCCCGCAGCAACATCAGCATGTAGCTTTTCACCTGGGCCTGTGCAAGGGGCTGCTGGGCATTGCGGATCACCTCGGCAAGGTCAGACAGCATGTACTCAAAGACCAGCACAAACCCTGCACCGTGCGGGAACACAGCCTTCAGCTTCACCACCTGGACATAGGAGATGGGGCAGAGCTGTGGGCCAGTCTAACCTGATGCCTGGCCAGTCCCACTCTCATTCACAAGGCCGCTTACCCCAATATTCTGCCTGGGCTTGCAGCCACCAGCCCACCTAAGGTTCAAGTTATGGTCATTTGCCCCCAGTGTCTGTTGCCCCTAGTCATCCCAGCTAGCTCATGTTTCCCCACCTCCTCGACAGGGCTGACCCAAGGGTTTTTGGCACCGTAGGGAAACTATACATTTGTCCCTACCAGCCCACATTATCTCTTATAATGTATTAATATTGTTTCTCAAATAGGAAAAAAAAATTGCTTCTGTCTAATTTAGCTCCCCTTAAAGCCTGGCATCTAGGGAACTGCCTAGTTCACCTATGTGGTTGGGCCAACCCTGCTCCCAGAGAGACAGCAGTGTGTGTATGGAGATGGACTGTTATTTCCGCTCCCACCCACCCATTCCCCACTTATTCAGCTTTCCTAGTATCATCAATTACCAAGTGTCTGTCAGCAACCCAGCTACAACTGAAAGAAAGAAAGAAAGAAAGAAAGAGAAAATGGAGTGAAAAGAGAGAGAAAATGAAAGGATAAAATATCTAGGTTGGGTATTAGGAAAACCTTTTTCTTTAGAAGTGTGATGAAGCCCGGGGATGGTACCTGGCAGGGGCAGGGGAATCTCCATCCTTAGTGGTTTTTAAGGCCTGGCATGACAAAGCCCTGACTGGGACAATTTAGTTGGGGTCATTCCTGCTTTGAGCAGGGTGCTGGACTAGATACCTCCTGAGGTCCCTCCCAACCCCCATCTTCTCTGAAAGAAATGAGTAGAACTGAACAAATAATTTCTAGGTCTCGTGAGTAAATCAAATAACCTGGTGGGAAAATTTCACACTGAACTGAATTTTTCCACTTTTCCTATCAAAATAACAACAAAAACCTGACAAAAAATTAATTTGGGTCAAAACAAAACCACTAAATGGCTTTTCCCCTTAGTGGGATTTTTTTAAGGGGTGGAAACTGTTGAATTTGCAAACATTTTTGGTCTCCCCTAAAACTGTTTTTCAGCAGCTCTGCTGATTTTTTTTTTTTTTGGTCCAGCTCTACATGTGAAAAAAAGAACAATCAAGAATGTTAGGCGTAAAAAGACAGGAATGCAGAAAAAATAATTACTTAAAGAAACAAGGAAACAAGCAAGTAAACAAAGACCTAGAGAGAGAAGAGGGAAGCTGCAGGCCATGAAGTGGAAGGAGACATAGAAAAATGGATCCTGATCTCCTCTTCTGACCCCCAGCACTGTGGCTTTTCCCATAACAGAATTCCAGCCCTCTCAGGCTGGAAGGGTCAACTCATCCAGCCCTTCTAGACCCCACTCAAGGAGTCTTGGCTCCCAGCCCCCCCACCCCCTCACATGCTGATTCTCCTCAATCTCCTGTAGCGCTTTGATCTCCCGCAGTGCCTGGTTTGGGATTCCATCCTCCAGTCTCCGCAGAGCAACCTTCTTCAGAGCTACGGTCTCCCCTGTCTGTGGAGAAGGGATGCAGTGAGAAGAGAACCAGGAGACCTGGCTCCCACCCCACTCTAACCCCAAAACCCCACCTCCCACACCCCCACCAGAGTCAAGGAGAGACCCCAGGAGTCCTGGCTGTGGGGATCAGGTAGCAGGGCTTCAGAGAGGTTCCCCAGTCTCACCTCTATGTTCTTTGCTTTGAAAACGATGCCATGGGCTCCTTCCCCAATCCTGCCCAATATGGTGTACTGATCCATAATGCTTTTATTAGTTTACTGGATGCTGTGGGGGCAGAGTAATTAACATCCCATTAGCAGCTGGCACAACCGGGTGCTGTCCCTCCCCAAGTGGGCCTGATAGCCAAGAGGGCACTGGAGACAGGACAGATGCCCCGTCCCATAATGAAATGCTTCACGCTCCATAAGTGGAGGAACCCACCCAACCATGCACTACTGCCTCCTCCAGGACATACCCCATCACTGAGGCACCCCACTACATTGTGGGATGGTGGTGGTGGTGGCGTGTCCTGTCCCACAAAGCAGTGCTTTCACCCCACAGCTGAGAGGGGGACCCCTCACCCATTTTCCCTTCCTACAATGCACTGCTCGCGTCCAGCCCACCTGCCCATCCCCAAGTTCTGGAGCAGCTGCAGTGTCCACTGTGGGATACTTGGGGGTCACGTATCCCATCATACCCTGCTCCCTTGTCCACTACAGGCCCCTGCCCCATCCCACAATACCCTGCTGCCTCCCTCGACCCCCCCCCGGCTACCCCAATTCCCGACACACCCGCAGAACATTATGGGATACCGGGGTACCCTATCCCATAATGCACTGCTCACCCACCCGCTAAGCTAGGAGAGGGGGCTGGGGGAAGAGGGTCTCTGCATCCCACAATGCACCGCGCCTCGCTATCACAGAAGCCCGGTAGGCGGCCGCTCCGGCGCCCTGGAAACCAGACCCCGCCCGGACCCGTCACGTGACATACTGGGCGGGGCACTGACCCCTGACTCCGCCCCCCAGCGGAACGCCCTGCTCCAAGCTCCGCCCCCCGCGCACAGGGGAGCGTGATGCGCCCCCACCCCACGGCCATGCGTGGCACCGGTGGGGCATTTGTAACCCTAAACAGGGGGGCTCCCCACTTTTGTAACCGCCACCCCCGAGTCCCTATTGCCCCACCCTTCCCCCAGACCCCTACCCCTTCCCCCAGCACGGCCCCGATGGCTGCCTACCCCCCCCCCCCGAGATTAACCTAGCAGCGGGGTGTCCCTTCTCCACTGCAAGGATGGGGGCTACTGCTGCCTCTATGCCTGGTTCTGGGAGGAGACTGGGAATTTTAAATAGGAGCACCCCCATCACACCCCCCCAGTGAGTTTAAAGCAGGGACTGTCCCTCATAGTCCCTGTATAGCACCAGCAGCACCCAGCCACAGCCCCTTGACCTCAGGGACCCAGGGGGGTGGGTAAGGATCTCAGCAGGGTTCTCCCCAGAAATTGAAATTACAGGGGGTGTTGGAATTTATAGTGGTGGGGTGGGACTGTGCACCAAGGAGGTGTGAGACTGTGGTGGTGGAGGCGGCGGGGACCTGGCACCATAGTAAGAACTGAAGTTTCATAAAATGACCATTTTCGTAGATCAGGGGTTCCCCACCTGTAGCCCAGAGCCCCCTGGTGGGCGGCAGAGTGGCTCCAGGGAGTCCGCAGACAAGCTGGGAGCTGTGGCCACACATGGTCTCGGGTTCCTAGGGAGAGCCTCGCTTCCAGCTGGGGGGCAGCTTCCCCCAGGCAGGGAGTTTTTGAAACTCCTGCCTCCTGAGCATGCTTAGACTATATGCTCGGGGGGGGGGGGGGGGCAGTAGGGGCAAAAGCGCCCGCCCGGTAAGGGGGGCAGGGGGGGGGGTAGAGAAGGCTCCCCCAGAGCAGCGGGGGCTCCTTTTTCTGTGCACCCCCCCCCCCAAAAAAAAACTGCAGTAAGGGGGGCCATAGGGGGTTTTTTTTTTTTTTTAAATAAATAAAAAGGGGGTCCCCAGCCTGGAAAAGGTTGGGAACCACTGTCTTAGATCATCACACAAAGTTGACTACTGGTCCGGGACTAATACCATTCAATATATTCATAAATGATCAAGTAAAAGGGGTGAATACTGAGGCAGCAAGTTTTGCAGATGGTACAAAATTACTCAAGATTAAATTTGAATTATTAAATCCAAATGAGCCTGTGAAGTTTTACAAAGGGAGCTTATAAAACAGCAGCTGAATTTCAATGTTGATAAATACAAAGTAATGCATATCTGAAAACAGAAACCCACTGATACATATAAAATAATGGGGTTTAAGTCAGCTGTTACCACTCAAGACAGAGCTAGACTCAAGTCAGAAAGGGCCACTATGATGGTCTGGCCTCCTACACAATGCAGCACATAAAACCTCACCCATTCCTGTAATAAATCTCTAACCTCTGACTGAGTTAAGGTCCTCAAGTCAAGATTTAAAGTACAGAGAATCCACCAGCAAGTAAGCCATTCTGTGCCCCATGCTACAGAGGAAGGTGAAAAACCCCCACAGCCCTTGCCAATCTGCCCTTGGGGAAAATTCCTTCCCGAATTCTGACTCAAAATATGGCAATCAATTAAACTCTGAGCATACAAGCAAGTCTCAGCATATGTTGGAGTCTACTGTGGATAGTTTGCTGAAAAATTCTGTTCGGTGTGTGCACAAAAGCTAATGGCATGTTAGGAAGGAACCATTTGGAAAGGAAATGTCTTTAATAAGACAGAAAATATCATAATGCCACTATCTAAGCCCAGGATACTCCCACATCTTGAATATGGCATGCAGATCTGGTTACCCATCTCAAAAAAAAAAAAAAAAGTTTTTTATATATATAAACTGGAAAAAGGTACAGAGAAAGGCAATTACAATGATTGGGGGTACTACACAGCCTCCATCTGAGAAGAGCTTAATAAAAAATTTTTCAGTTTGGAAAATAAATGACTTAGGGTGGATATAGAGGTCTATAAAATCATGACTGGTGTGAAGAAAGTGAATAAGGAAATGCTATTTAATATCTCATGTAACAAGAATTAAGCATCCCCCAATGAAATTAATAGGCAGTAGCTTTAAACAAACAAACAAACAAAAAGTATTTCTTCCCATAACACAGTGTACCTGTTTAACTCTTTGCCAGAGGATGTTGTGAAAGCCAAGACTATAACAGGGTTCAAAAGAGAATTAGGTAAGTTTAAAGAAAATGGGCCCATCAATGGTTTTAATTGGGATAGGCAGGGATGGATGATAAAATCATGCTCTGAAATGTTCAGACTCTCCTTTTGCCAGAAGGTTAGACTAGATGTCAAGAGATGGATAGCTCCATGACTGCCTCTTTAGTTCATTCCCTATGAAGCACCTGGCATTGGCTGCTGTCAGAAGATAGGAGTCTGACAAAATGGGATTTTCTCCCATGAAAGCTCATGTGATAACTACATTTGTTAATCTTTAAGTACCACAGGACTCCTTGCTTGTTTTGCTGAAGATGACTAACATTGCTCCCCCTTTGGAACCAGGGTATATGGCCATTGGTCAGATCCAGTATTACCATTCTCATGGTCTTACATAAAAAAATTAAACAAAAATTTATTACAGAAAATATCCAAGATAATTACCTCTTAAGCTAGTGATGATGAGAGATAATGAGCTTGGCAAATAAAGCATTTTAAAAATCTTGGCCTACTAGGAAATATTTATACAAGTTTCTCAGTCACAAATCTAGCATTCTGGAGCAAAGTCACTAAAACACAGTGAGATGATAAATTTGTTAGTCTTTAAAAGTGCTACTAGACTCATTTCTTTAACAGTGTTCCTTTAATGTGCTCCTCTTCCTTCTCCATACATCACTCACCTTGTTGTCCTCTTTGTCAGTACTGGAGAGAGACCCACAGTTCAGAGATGCTTTCACAAGAGTTTACCTTCAGGGAAAAACGGGGACCAAAGGCAGTAGCAGCACCTTGCTTGTTGGTCCTGTTGTTCTTCTTCAGTCACCTTGGCTGTGGACATAGTCCCCTTCTCCACACTTGATGTGATTTGACTTGTGATTTTAGGTCTCAGTGGGGGAACTTAAGCTGATGCAGGCTGGAAGTCTCTAGTCTCCACAAAATATAGTTACTTTCCCACACTCCAGGTCCAAGCACTAGCATTTAGACCTACCTGATTATCGTGATTTCAGGTATAATGGTCACTTAAAATAGCAACTGTACAGAGCCTGACTAAGAGCAACAAGCACTATTTGACCATCCGAATACTTGTTAAAAGCTAGAGCTGACTGCTAATCAGATGCTTCTTGTAAGGAGAGCCCTTAACATCAAGCAAACATCTGTCCCCTTCTCCCACCCCACCCCCAAAATGAGAAGCAATCTGATATGATATCTGAACCTCCTTAAATTTACCAAAGTGCCACCAGACTCCTTGTTTGCTTTCCTTACTTCTTAGTGAGGTCAGTTCAGTCCAGTCATTTCCAACCAATGACTAAATTGGTATAACACTATGTAACTAGCTAGCTGACAACTGGGGGGGGGGGGGGGGGGCTTAGGGAAATCCCAGGCTCTCAGAGAGCCACCAGTGGGGCCTATGCGGCTCACCAGTTAAGGAAGGAGCAGGGTGCAGTCAGGCAGCCCTGGCAGCAGAGGCCTGAATCTGAGTAGGACAGTGGCATTGAGTGAAGGCAGGTGCCCATAAGAAGGAGGTGCACTGGTTAAGTGCCAGGAAGGAAGGTCAGCTACCAGCCCCTCCCCTACCCCCTGGGCTGCAAGGGGCCACTTAATTTGTTTTGGCACATCAACTTGCAAACACCCACTTAAAAACAAAACGATGGCCCACATGAGTCCTCCAGGGCAGAGAGATGCCCAGCTAGCATGGGGGGGGGGGTCTGTCCCTGCTGTTTCCCCCTCCATTCTAGAGGGTTCACAGTCTAATCTCTGTTCCTCTGCAGTGGATGAAGTGAGGGGCTGTGAAGCTGCTGGAAGACACACAGGCTTCCCCCACACTTTACTCCCACCCAGGGCAAGGACAGGACCCAGGTGTCCCACCTTCCCCCACCCAATTTCATGCAGACCTCACTCCAGCACAGCACAGCACACCACCCCCACCCTCCAGGCAGCTCATTCAACACACTGACCCTGTAACAAATCAGTCTACTTCACATCTGGGAAGAGAGAAAATCTGCAACACTTTTAAAAACTTCATTAAATACAACCCCTCCAAGGGGTGATGGGGCAGGGCTCAGAACTGGGGGGCTAACAAGACAGGCATGTAAGTTGCACTCCTAGATTGGGGATCACAGCTTGCTGGTTATGAAAATGGAAAGTGCACCATTTTTCCAGGGGATCACAGCTAGCCAAGTAAGGAACACCCCATTTTCTTGTGGCATCACCTGGGGGTACTGCTGTATGCTGCCCTGATTCTGAGCATCCCCCACTGGCCACATTCCAAGAGATGCTTCCACTCCCAGCCCCCATTTCAGGAGTAGTCGTTCACAGCACCCCCTCATCTACAACTCTGTAGGCACTCCTACATTTCACCCTGATAAGTGGGGTGATAACCAACTTTCAGTAGTATACATTTGTAAGGTGGAAACATGGTGCATCTCCAAAAAGAACAAAGGGAGCTCCAAAAAGGAGAATCCCACTACGAGATGCCACCCCCCAATTTACAGTGTAGCCCAGTATCCCCAACTGCCCCTGACAAGCAGCAGGAAACAAATAATCCCTGCTCCCAGCCCCACACCACCCATCCCCCCAATCCATGCAGCAAATGGAGGGGGACTCCCAGCAACCCCCACTCCCGAGAGAGAGGGAAACAGGCCCACCCAGTATTGCCTCCTAATGGAGAATCAAAAAAACTGGAGGGACAAGGGGCTGGAATCAAATCCTGAGCGACCGTGAGGAGGAAGGGTTGAGTTAGCAGCCGCCACTGCCTCCCATCCTAGGAAACAGAGGGGGTCTTCAAGTACGGAGCAGCTTCACTGATATTGTCCATAGCCCTGGAATCCTGGAGGAGTTGGGCCATCCCTTGGAGGCAGCTGAGTGGGGTCTTCGCCAAAAGGGTTAGCTGAAAGGGAAAGACAAGTGTTAGTGCTGTGAAAGGCAGAGATGCAACCATCCCTGGGGTGGTGTCACTATTGACCAGCCTTGCAGTGCTGCACAGTAGTAGCTCACCCAGTGCTGGATACAGTCCCCTATCCTGGTCCCCCTCAGTCACAACCTTCAGGGCCCTGGGCTATCCTCACCCAGCTGTGCTAGTGCCCCTCAGTCTCAACATGCATTCCTTTGCCAGCCCAACCCCAGCCACTGCTTACGGTTCTGGAATTGCTGTGCTGTGTATCTGGTGAGCAAGATTCCAACTCCTTCTATCAAGGCCAATAAAATCCCTCCCATCATGGCTGAACCGACCATGGCTAATGGGCCACCTGGGGAGAAGAAAATGAATTAAGAGATGGGAGTCCCATGGTGCAGGGATCTCAGCAGGGAACACCTCCTTAGCAGTCAAAGCTAGGCTCTGGGGGGCACCATGCTCGACACTTACTGCGGGAGGCGAGCACGGCCCCAGTAAGGGCCCCACTGGTGATTGAGTTCCAGGGATCTTCCTTCCCCCTCACCTTCACCAGGCCACAGTCGATGGTGGAGAAGAGGCCTCCCCACACGGCAAAGCTACCTGGGGAAAGGAGGGAGCAGGGATTAGATGCACCTTGGCCACCCCCAGGCCTGCACTCCCCATGCTTTCCCATCTTTCCTCACCTCCAATCTGGGGTGCTCTGATGCGGACAGCACTGACACTCCCTTTGAACCGGTGTCGGATGCCCTAGTGGGGAGAACAGCAAAGAAAGATTTGGGGTGAGATACCGACTCACAACCCCCACCCTGGACCCCTCTTCTTCCCTCCCCCCAGTAAGGTTGGACTCAGACTGACAGGTTCCAAGGCCCAGGTCAAGCTGGTGATGGGGAACAAAAAAGCAGGACTCACCACTGGGGCGTTCCGGAAACCCTTAATTGCCTGGAAGATCCCCCCGCCAATAATCCCCATGGTGAAGGCACCACCACAGTCGTCCACGATGCGCCATGGGCTGCCGGAGGAGAAGGGAGGAAGTTAGCCAGGTCGGGGGTCTGTACAATAACAAACCTGCAGAATACTCAGCATCAGCGGGGGGGGAGAGGGGGAAGAATGCCCTTCCAGAACAAGTTTCCCAGGCACGATCCTACAACCACCGCAGACCCTGTGACAGCAGCCCCTCAGGAACAACTGAGCCTACAGTAAATAATTCCCTCACCCACGTATCTGCTGCAACCAGAAAGAGAAGATGCTACAACAGCCCCTGCCTGGGAGGGCCAGCACCAGGAGATCCTACCAAAGGGGTCTCAAATACGCAGCTCACAGTGACACTATTTTTACTGATATTTGCAATATTGTTGTATGAAAAGGTGCCTGTGGTGCAGCCCTCAGGCTAACATACTAGTCCTCATTTGGCCCTCATGATGATTTAAGTTTGAGACCCTTGCCCCACCAAAACCAACCCTGCCAGACACCACAATCCCACCCTTCTCTATAGCACCACCAGTAAGAAGAGACCTTACAATAACAAACCCTCCCAAAAACTGCCAGCTCACCCCCTTCCATGGCACCACCTGCGAGAAGAGACCGCACAAATAGCAACCCTCCTGCCCCGTGCCCCAGGAAGCAGCTGCCAGTGAGCCTGATGGAAAGGGAGCCCCTACAATAACAATCTATTCAGCAGCATCAATGATCCTCCAAACAGCCCCCCCTCCCCCCGTTCTTGTGCTCGTGGACCTTCTCCTCCCACGTGACTGTATCTCCCAGCCCACGGTGGGATGAACTAAATCACGCCCACTCCTTTATTTGCCCCCTCAAAGGGCTGGGAGATACCATGTGGCCATGAATAGGGATGTCACGGCTCTCCAGAAACCACCCGCCCCCGAACAGTTCCTCCCCACCAAGTGGTGCAGTCCACACCCATCCCACCCCCACCGTCTCAGCAACAGCAGCGCCCCCGCTATAATCCCCCCTTTCCGCCGTCAATAGACCCGCCAAGGCAGAGACACCAGGAAACAGGGAGACACCAAGTTATCGGTAGGGAAGCAAGACAAGCAAGTGGCCCTGCTCCCAAGGGGGCAAGAAAAATAGACCCACTCAAAGGAGAAAAGTACCCCCCCAAAATAGACTCGCCCGGCGGGCGGTACCAAACCCCCACGGTGTGGGGAGACCCGGCCGGAGCGGTTACCAAGGCTCCCGCGCATATTCTTCCATGGCTCCAGAGGCCGCCGCAACCGCGCCGGTCACGTGAGCCGAAACGCTCCTCCTCGGTCCGCCCCGTACGCCACAGCTGGGGGAGGGGAACTCAGCCTCTTACGGGGCAGTTGAAAACGACGCCCCGTCACGTGACGCAAAGGTCAAGCATCTCCATTCGAATTGGTTTGTCGGAGTCACACGGGACAAGAGGAGTCCGGCTTCCTATTGGTTGTTCTGGGAACACGTGTCTTGGTCCTACCCGCTGACGCTGGTCACGTGGGTTGAGGACGCCAGCTCCCGCTGCTTCCAGGGAGCGAGCGGCGGCGAGGCAGAGTGCTGATTGGCCCACACTTGTCACGTGTGGACGCGGGGACGGTCCGGTCGACGGGACTGACGGGAGATAGCGGACGGGGCTCGCTGGTGGCGGCTTCCAGGCGGACGGAGGCCGGAGGGAGGGAACTCGCTGGGCCGGGGCGGGGCGGCGCCCGGCTCATGAGTCCTGCGCTGACCTGCCCTCTCCCTGTGGGTTAAACCGCTCGCGATGCCGCTGCCGGCGGCGCTGCAATCCCGCCTGGCCCGGCGTGGGCTGCTGAGACACGTGGAGCCGGGTGAGGGGCCAGGGGATCAGTCCCGGGGGGGGGGGCGGAGCCGCAGGGCGGGGCCTCTGCCCTAGGAGCGAGCGGGGTTGGGAGCAAAGCAGGAGGCAGAGCAGGCCGGGGTTAGGGGCAGAGTACCGGGCTGTCCCCTGGCAGTGGGGTGGGGGGCCCTCTCCCAGGAGTGGCCGCGGTGGGGTGGCAGAGCAGGGAGGCAGGGCAGGCCAGGGTTAGGGGGAGAGCAGGGGAGTTCTCCCCTGGCAGCAGGCTGGACCGGGGGCTCTGACCCACATTATTCCCAGAGCCCGAGGAGGAGATCATCGCAGAGGATTATGATGACGACCACGTGGATTATGAAGCCACCAGGCTGGAGAACCTGCCACCCGGCTGGTACAAAGTGTTCGACCCTAACTGGTAAGAGACGCCTGGGGTGCTGTTCTGCATGGCCAGTCCATGGTGGCTGTGCCCAGAGGTGGCTGCACCTCAGCATCTGTGTGTCCTGCTATAACAGGAATGAATGATCTCCCTCCCCTGCTCTCCAGTGGTCTTCCCTATTACTGGAACACAGAGAACGACCTGGTTTCCTGGCTGTCGCCCAATGACCCCAGCTCTGTCATCACTAAAGCAGCTAAGAAGCTGAAGAACAGCCTAGGTAATGGATGGGGGGGGGCTAGTGGCTCACAGTGAGGAGGGCAGGCTAGGAGTCAGGACTCCTGGCTTCTATCCTGTCTCTGGACAGGGTGTGGTGGGGTTTGGTGACTTAGGCTGAGGGAGGGTGGCAGGGCCAGGGTGTTGGGGTTCTATCACATGCTGTGTGCATCTCCCCCAGATGGCGAGGAGAAGCCAGAGCGGCCCTATGAGAAGCCAGAGCGCGAGCGTGAGGAGGTGAAGGAGCGGCGTTACCATCGCCGGGAAGAGCTGGCACCATACCCCAAGAGCAAGAAAAGTGTGTTCAGGAGGCAGCAAGTCATGGGGGAGGGGAGCAAAGGGGATGTCATATGAAGGGATTAGGGTGAGGAAAGGGTGTAGCTGCATCTTAGGGGCTGATGGGGCAGGGGTTGGACCACAGAGGATCTCTGCTAGGCAGGGATTGTTGCCATGGGGGGTTGGGTTGAATTAGCATCAGCAGGGCATGCTGAAATCAGTAGTCTCACAGACAGTCTTTCTCTCCCCCAGGCAGCCGCAAGGATGACGAGCTGGACCCTATGGACCCCAGCGCCTATTCAGATGCGCCACGGTGAGAACCTGTCACCCTTCACCCGGCGGAGTAGGATGTTGGGAAGGGAGCAGTGTTGGTCAGTGGGAAGGTCAGGTGAGGGAGGGGCTGGGTGAGGGTAGGAGCTGAGTATGTGAATAAGGGAGGAACTTAGAGGACTTGGTTTATGGTGGGTGGAGTCTAAGTGGGGAGCGTTTTAGGAAGAGTGGGCTTAAGGGGAGGAGTCTATTGTGGTAGGCAGGGTATATTGGGGGTGGGAGGGAGGCTAGGAGGGGCATGTCTTTCCCTGGAGAGGCTGTGGTCCTGAGTTTCCCTTTGCCCTGCAGGGGAACGTGGTCGACAGGGCTCCCAAAGCGTAATGAAGCAAAGACGGGGGCTGACACGACAGCAGCTGGGCCCCTGTTCCAGCAGCGCCCATACCCCAGCCCTGGAGCTGTGCTGCGTGCCAATGCTGAGGCCTCACGCGCCAAGCAACAGGACTGAGCCCTTCTGGGGCCTGCCTTTTTTAATAAAGCTGGAGAGATGGACCTGAGACTGACCTCAGTGCATGCATACCTGACAGGGGCCTCTACAAAGGGCGCTGGGTTGGTTGTGAGGGGCCTCCAGAGGATGTTCTCCCAACAAAGCCAGGTGCTGAAGGAGGGTTCTGTGCCTCGGGGGGGGGGGGGGGGGAGTATTAGCAGGAGCTGGTCTACCTGGCTGTTGGGGGAAGAGGAAGTCAGTTCTTCCTCTCCCCACATCCTCCCATCAGCAGCTGCTCCCTGCCAGTTCTTGCTATCTTGTCCCTTGGTAAGGACCCAGCTTGCTGAAGTCTGCTGCAGTTGCAGTACATCTCCCCAGCAATGGGCTGCCTCTGCCAGGCAACCGAGGAGTCCAGGGCAAATAGCGGGGTGTTGTTCTCAGCCTGTTGCATGGGGTTGTGGTGGACAGGGGAGGGAAGATGGGGAAAGACAGTGGGGGTGGGATTGGGAAGGGAGACTGGGTACCTCCCACTGATGTTCTCTGGTGAGGGGAATTTGAGGGAGTAGCAGCCTTGGGGCCTGAGGGAGAGGACCCCTCCCGACGCACGATTCCGCCATACACACCCTGAAACCCTCTCCATCACCTAAATTTCTAGGTACCCAACATGTATTTCCCTGGCTCCTAGCCTTTACTACTAGACAGCCCCCGCCCCTGTCCCCCAGGTGAGCCAGGCTGACAGCCCAGGAGTCAGGCAGCTCTAGGTATGACAAGACAGCTGGGGTTTGCTTAAAAATCTGTGTTTAACAATAAATAAAAAATGCCAAAGGGGGAGATGGAAACGGTGACCCCCCCACACACACTGCTGGTCCCTAAATCTCTGTGCTAGGGCAGATTAATACTGAGCTGGTTTGGGCTCCTCCAGAAGCAGTGCGGGCCTCAGTGGAGGGGTGTCTGCCCATGGTTTGAGAAGGGGTGCCCCCAGCTGGAACTGACTGCCTTGTACACAAGGGGAAGCTGATGCAGGGAATGGCAGTGAGATCTTGCTGGAACCTAGCAGTCCTGATGCCCAATCCCTTCCTACATGCCAACCATTAGGCCCCACTCCCCTCCCAGAACATTAGAGAGAGAACCCAGGAGTCCTGGCTCCTGGCTCCCATCTCTTTCTAAAAGCCACTGGTAGGGTAACAGGCTGGCTGGGTGCTGTGGGTTGGGTGGGGTGGGGGTAACCAGGCTTGGCCCTGTCAGTCTGAAGAGGAGGAGAGCACCAGGGAGGCTGGGCCCTGTGATTCTGATCTATTACCCAGGGGCTGAAAAAACAGCAGGGAGTGTAGAATTGGGGGGGGGGCAACCTAGAGCATACCGTCACCCCCTGTAAACATATCCCATTGCCTGGGCTCTTGGGGCAGTTGGTCCCTAATTTCCCATGGGGCTGGCTCACCGGCGCTGAGATGCAGCCACCTCTGGGGTGGGGCAGAGGGGGCCTCTGGCCAAGGAGGGGGTTGAAGGTTCAGCGATGCGGTGACTGGGCCGCTGCCCAACTCAGGAGCCCTTCTCTTTACACACCAGCCTGGAAGAGAAGAGGGAATGGAGTCATGCAGTGATCACATGCCCCTGCTAGAGCTGGGGAGAGAACCGAGGTGTCCTGGCTCCCAGATCCCTCCCCCCACCAGCCACTAGACATCTTTGCCCTGCCAGAGCTATAGCCGGAGTAGTGGGTTGCAGGGGCAGGGACTGTGATAATCTGTGTTCTCTCCCCAGCACTGGAGGGGCATGATAAATGTCTCCTACCAAAGTACCTGCTTTGTTTGTGGCATGACAGGCCTCTGGGTGGGCAGGGAATGCCTCCCACTCAGTACTCTAGGAGTGCTTTGGTTGCCTGGTCCCCCAGCCCAGCAATTAAAAATTCCCCTCCCCCTACCCCCTCTCTCACTGCTAATAGTCAAGACTGCAAGGGGGGGGTGTCCTTGATTTAGCCACTGCCAAGAAGGGAAAGACCCATCCCCTGTCCCCTCAGGTGCCAACAGGTCCTAGCAGCTAGGTTCTTTTCCTACAGGAAGTGCCATGGGACTGGGGCTTTGCAGAGCGCCTGGCCTTCTGCCGCTAGGAAAGGCCAGTTCTGTGCCTTAGTTTCCCACCTGGTGCCAACAGCCCTCGGCTTGTTCTCCTGGAGCTGTTAGTGGCAGGGACCATCTCTCTGTCTCTCTCTCTCTCTCTGGGGCCAGGGAGGTTCTTCATAGGAGTGGAGGGAGGCGATCTCAGCCTGAGGAGAGCCGATACTGCCTGGCCCCATGGAAATGCCATGTAGTGCAGAAATGGAAGATTCCAGCACCAGTTAACACAGCTGAGGGTAGAGGGCTTGGGGGCAGTGCTAGGGTCACCCCCTCCCATGTTTGGCCCAAGCCCTGGGAGGGCTCAGCCTGTCTTGGCCTGGGAGAGCTGCGCCAGCAGTGTCGGCCTGAGACATGACAAATTCACCTCAGGAGCAGAGCCAGTGCCTGGTGGAGGGGCAAGGCCCCATTCCCCACTCTCCTGAGCCAGCATGTCCCCTCCTGGGCAAAGCCAGCTGCCCCATTTCCCACCCTTGGCCCTGATGCCCAAGCTGTTAGTAGAGTTAGAGGTCATGCACACCACCCTCCCGCAAAATCATCCAGCACTACAGCTAAATAAATACTCTTTATTCCACACGCCCGCTCTGCAGCATCCAGGTTACAGGAATTTAAAAAACACCCCCCACCCCATACAAAATGTGACACCCACAATCTATGTACAGTGCTAATGTCCCTGGAGGGGCAACAGCCCCTTAAGACAGCCAGCCAGTAAGCCCCCACTGCAAGGGGTGCTCACCCTGGCATGTGGGTGGGCGGGAAACTGAAGCAGAGAGTGAGACAAGAGATGGAGCTGGGAATAGATCCCAGGAGTCATGACTCCCAGACCTTCCAGCTCTGACCACCAGACTCCACTCCCCTCTCAGAGCTGAGAGAGAACCCAGGGGTCCTGGCACCCAGCCCCCCCACCCCCCACACACACAATAGCAGCACAGGGACAGAGTGACATTTAAAATATCTCATCCTCTAATTTTTCTGAGGCATGAGCCAGCCCCCAGCTGGTGCAAAGGGGCATCCAGCAATCAGGTGATGCCAATCCCTCCAACTGTGGCTCTCACTCACCACCAACAGTTCTCACTGCCATGGGGATCTGCCACCTTAGCAACTCCAACCTCTGCTCTGGAACCATAGATTAGTGATTAACAGCATGTCACAGCCCTACACTCCCCGCAGCCCAACCTCACCCCACACCAGAGAGCCACAGGAACGCAAAGCCAGGGTGGCCTGCAACAGCTTGGGAAACTGAGGCACCACTAGGAAAAGGACTCAGCTGAAAGTTAAAACAGTGAGTCCAGCCCTCGGTTCTAACCACAAGCCCCTACTCCACTACTAGAGCCAGGAAAAGAACCCAGGAGTCCTGTAACCCAGCATTTAACAGTTTTAGAGGGGAGCTAGAAGGTAAAAAGGGGGTGCTGTGGAGAATCTGGGAGGCAGCAACCACATGCTGCATGAGGTGAACCAGCATCCTTTGGATGGGTGGCACCTCACTCCTGCATGTCCCATGCGATATGGACAAGCTGTTCTTGGGGCCACCCTCCTGCCCCCAATCTTGATGTGCTGTTCATCAGTGCAGCTTCGGTATCATACAAAAATAATCCTCTGAGTCAATCCTTTTGCCGTCGTCCCCCCCCCCCCCCCGGGGTCAGGGAGGATAGGAGTCTGTAGTGGAGAAGGTGACCCCCCCCACAAACTCCCATCCCTGTAGTGTGCAGCTGGAGCTCCCTGGTGGGGAGGAGAGGGGAACAAAGCAGTATGGGGGTCCGATGTGGGGCTAGGGAAGTTATGGGGTCTGGGGGAGATGGGGGGGCAGCAGCACCAAAGGATCACTGAGTGGGGCTGGGGACTAGGTGGAGGGGTGGAAGAGAGGTACATGCTTCCCCCATAAAAAGACAGCTGGGGAAGGGGGACAGGGCCCTGCAAGGGTAGCGACCAGAGAGACAGAAGGACAGGGGAGTGGAGGGTGGAGAAAAGGTGGGACCAGGACACCAGGAGAGGGGTCAGGGAGATGGAGGGGCTAGCAGCCCAGAGAAGGGGGACAGGAGACATCTCCTCCCCTGCCTCCCCACCCCCCGCAGGCCTCACTTGACCAGCACTGACTTGGGCAGGAAGCCCGGCTCACTGGACTCCTTGCCAAGGGGTGGTGGGATGGCGGGCTCCTGGTGGTGGTTCCGCCCCGCTGAGTGGCCCAGGGGTGTGGTGGCCTTGGGCAGACTGTACATGTAGACAGCACCGATGACCATTCCAGCCCCCAGGGCAAAGGGCAGGTCCGGGTGGAAGCCAAAGAGGTACACAGAGGCCACAGTGGAGGCCACAATAGAGAGTGACGTAGCAAAGCCCTTGAGGATGTTGTCCGCGTACTTCACTACCACAGCCACCAGCAAGCCACCGAAGGCCTGGTTGAGGATGACACCCCACACTAATGGGCTGTAGCCATGGAAGAAGCCCTGGCTGGCCACAGCTGCCCCCTCAGCCCACCACATGCCCAGCAGCCCAAGCAGGGTCCCAAAGATGCCCAGCTGGACATTGCGAAGCCAGACAGAGGCTGAGCTGCCCTTCAGGATCTTCTCAAAATAGACGCCAGCGAAGCCCGAGGAGAGGCAGGAGATCACCACAGCAGCCAGGCCAACTGCATAGCTCTGGCGAGCCGTGCCCGGGGGGCTCTGCCCACCCGCTCGGCCCTGCTCCACCTGCACAATGGCCACACCAACGAAGAGCAGGAGCAAGGACAGCCACTGCAGGCGTGACAGGCTCTTGCGGAGCATCAGCACCGAGAAGACGGCCGTGGTCAAGATCTTCAGCTGGTAGGTGACCTGTGGGGGCACAAGGAGGCAGGTTAAAACTGCAGGCAAATGGATCTTCGTCTCACCGCCTGCCACCCTCGAAATCTCCCGGCCCCAGGATTCCCACAGGCCCATTTAGGCTAGCTTCAGTCCTGGGGTCCCACCTGGAAAGTGGCTGCTGGCAGGTTGGAGATGGCAACATACTGGAGGTTGTTCTGTAGCGTGTAGATCAGTGAGGGCACCGCCAGCTTCAGTGTGTCCATGTACTGCACAATCACTGACTCATACAGGAACAGGGCAAACTGCTTCATGTTGCCTGTGAACACAGAGAACCAGTTCATGGCTTCATCCTGTGTTCCAGCCCCACAGCACCCGGTCTGAGCTGTCAGGGCATGACCTAACTCTCCGCCCCGCTCCCTGCCTCCTGGTGCTTCCCAGTGCCTGGCCCAGACTGCCATGGGGGAGAGCATCACCTGCCAGTCCCACCACTTCACTCTCCCTGTGTGCGACGCAGACTGTCAGGGGAAGTGCCCCAGCCCAATGCCCCTACCTCGTTTCTGGAAGAAGATGAGCAGCAGACAGGTGGCTCCCTTGAGCAGCTCAGCCATGACCACAGCTGTGGTGGCAAAGAAGCGCTCCCCGGGCAGGGTTCGCACATAGCGGATGCTCAGGATGAGCGAGGCATTCTGGACCACCAGCACTGCCAGGCTGATGTACTTGAGCCGACGGTTCCCTGTCAGGATGGGAACAGGTCAGAACTGGAGTCAGCCAGCCTGGTTATCCCTGCCGCTGCACAACTCTGCACAAGACACTCTCCCCACCATGTGAGGGCTGAGATCAGGGGCTGGGGGCAAAGTCCTAAAGAGTGCATCTCCATTAGCCCGTGGACCCATATGCACTAGACCCCTTGCACAGCTGCAAGGGCTCTGGAACAGCACCAGGGAGCACAGAACTGGAAGGGATTAAACCATCCCTATCAGATTGTGCCACCCCTAAGCCTGTCAAGCTCCATCTTTACACTCATTCAGCCATCAGCCCCCATTCCTCTGACTTTAGCAAAAATAGCAACAGCCACCTCTGGGGCAGGAGGCCCCAGCTAGAGATCAGCCAGAGATAACAGTACAGTTGGATGGCTTGTGGTGTTGAGATGCAGCCACCTCTGGATAGAGCCCTGCAGATATCCACATTATATCCAGATCCAAAGATACAACATGGATATCTGCAGACCACTTCTTGCAGATGCAGATTGGATACAGGTCCTCATATTTTTATCTTCACAGAGCTAGAGCCCTGCAAATATGTGGATATCTGCATCTGTGGATAGAAACAGATATCTGCGGACCATTTCTTGCAGATGCAGATTGGATACAGATCCACATATTTGTATCTGTGCAAGGGTCTACCTCTGGAGTGAGGCACCTGGCGAAGAGCTGCACATAATGCTGCATGGAGAGGGCTCGCCCCCTCCTTCAGATGGCTCGAAAGGCATCCCTGCTTCTTCTTGTGTTTCCACTGTCATTTGGCTTCAGTAGCTCTTCCCCAGTGCGAAACCCCACCCCATCAGCCGGCGTTCTTGGCTCCACAAACCCAGACCTCAGCAAACCATGGCGGGATCAGCTTACTATGCCCCCATCAGCCCTCCTCTGGCCTGCCCTGCTTTCAACTTTTCCTTGGATGGAGGCCGGCCAGAATCGGACACAGGCATCCGTCCCACGGCGTCAAGGCGTCCATGCCGGAAGGCACCTGCAGCCTTTTCCACAGCTCAGTCTCCCTGCGAGCTCCGATCTCTCCGCTCCTGTTCAGAGCTCAGGAGCCCCCCACTCAACAGCCGCAGTCCTTAGCATGAAACTAAAAACCCGAGCTCCGTGTCTGTGCATCGCCGAGCCCACGGAAACCAGCTGGGAAACCAGACCCTACCCTGACAGAAACCATCCACAGCCACCAAAGAGCTGCCGTTCCCCCCATCGGGGATGGGGCACCGGGTAGCTGGGCCTCCTGACAACGGCGAACCTCAGCCCACGGGTGCCAGGTCAGAGGCCGGCACCAGACAGGCCGAGCTCCCGGGACCGGGGGGTGTGGAGCATCCGCCGAAGGGAGCCGATCAGCTCGGCGCTGCCTCCCGCAGCTGCCCGACCAGGAAACGTCCTGGGGGTGGGAACCTCCGCCACCGGAGGGGACGGGCGGCTGGGCGATTAGCCGCCGCTGGGGAGGAGCAGCCGGGGAACAGCCACACATAACACAGCGCCGGCGGCAATTCCCGGACACGGTGGGTCCGGCCCGACTGACAGAAGATCGGCCCCGCCGAGCCCCCCAGAGCGCCCCCCACTCGGGACCAGACTCCCCGTCCGGCCCCCCGGCTCTCACCCCCCGCGGCCGCCTGGTCCCCGCCGCCTCCGGCCCCCCCGGCCGCTGCCATGGTGGCACCTGCCCGGCAACTCCCGCACCCCGCCCCGCCGCCACTTCCGCATCCCAGCTTCCACTTCCGGCCCCACCAGCGAGAGGAGGGCTAGAGCGGGGCCCGGCCGGGAGCGAACAGATCATAGAGCTGAGCGTGTCGGGCTAGAGCGGAAGGGGGCGGGGCCAGGATTGGAGGGAAGGGGCGAGGGCTGGTGCCAGGTTCTTCCCCCTTGTGATGGGAGGGCAGCGGGGTCTAGTGGTTAGAGCGGGGGTGCTGCGGGCCCGCGCCTCGCTGGGGGTGTGATCTGAGGCAAGCAGGAGTCACTAGCCAGGGCTGCCAGGGCAAAATCGGGCTGAGGTGTCCCCCACCCCCATTTGGTGCGGACAGGGCAGGGGGCCCAACTCGGAGACACGTGGCGGTATCATGTGAACGTGTCACTTCCGCCTGTGCCCTGCCAGCATGGCTGAGTGGAGGAAAATCCTGGTGGGTGAGCCCGAGGAAGTGCCCATTCCGCGGAAGAAGGGGAAATGTGAAAGCGCCGCCCCGCGGCTGTGTTCATTTCAGCCCTCCTGGTGCAAGCAGGTTGAATTTAAATACTGGATTCAGCAGGACGCCAGCAATAAAAGGAACGCTGTTTGCTCGTGGTGCAAGAAGACGCTCAGCGTTGCCCATGGTGGTGTGAGAGATGTCAGGAGCCACGCGAGGAGTATAAAACATGTCAGTATCGCTGCAGCCCGAGCCCACGGCCAGCCCTCAGGAATCGCTGATTTTCCAGCAGCACCGAAGGATGGTTCTGAGAGGCTGAGATTTCATCAGCAGGTAACAGAGTCGGAACTGAAGATGGTGAACTTCATCGTACAAAATAATTTGCCCTTAAGTTTGATGGACGACCTAAGTGACTGTGTGGCGGACTGGTTCGCTGACTCAAAGGTTGCCAGAGAAGTGCACTGCAAACGGACCAAGTCGTCAATGCTTCTGAAGAATGTTCTAAGTAAGGAATTAAAGAGAAACCTGGTGGATAAACTCAAAACCCAGCCCTTTACGTTGCTAATAGATGAATCGGCTGATGTTGTTGCAACTCAGAAGGTTGCTCTTGTAGTAATATATTTCAGTTATGAGATTGGGAAAGTTCAGTACAAATTCTATCGCCTAGTGGACGTTTCAAAGGCTGATGCCGAATTCATTTTTGCTGTGATAATGTCGTGCTTCAAAGAACATGGCATTCCACCTTCCAACTTAATGGCACTGGGAACAGATGGCGCTGATGTCATGATTGGGGCAAACTCCGTGCTGTCGAGATTCAAAGAAGTGCAGCCTAATATTTTTCATATTCATTGTAGCTGCCACATTGTTGCCCTTTGCTGTGCTGATGCTTGCAAGGCACTGCCAAACACTGTGGAACACCTATGTAGAGATATTCACAGTCATTTCTCTAACAGTTACAAAAGGCAGCAACTTTACAAAGATTTTCAGGCGTTTGCTGAAGCAGACACAATTAAGATACTGAAACCATGTTCAACTCCATGGCTGAGCATTTTGGAGTGTGTTCAAAGAGTGCTAAACCAGTATGATGCCCTTGTGAGATACTTTCAATCAATTGATGAACATGAAAGGCTAGTTTCAGTAGAACGAATTGCTCAGCAGCTGTTGGATCCTGTCACAAAATGTTATTTTCTTTTTTTGGGTGCTGTGTTACCAGTGTTCATCAACTTTAAAAAGCTTTGCCAGCAGAAATCTCCAAACATTGCTTTGTGCTTTGCTGCATGATGAATGCATAACACTGTTAAAAACAATCATGGCCTATTTCATTGTGCCCTCTGCTGTAGTTAATCTGAAAGCAGAGGATCTGCAACATTTTGATGTCATGGATTCAAGGAACTACAAAGCACAAGAAAGCATTTTCATTGGAACACAAACAAGAAGACAACTGCGAGAAGTAGAGGACCAACATGCTGTGAATCTGTTCATGGAGAATGTGCTGCAGTTTTATATAAAAGCTGTGAACAGTGTAAGAAAATGTATGCCAATTAACAATCAGGTGCTGAAACTGGTACGAGTTCTTCAATCAAGCTGTAAAAGTACAGCGAGTTCCAAAGACATCATCCAACTTGCAGTGCTTTTCCCACAGATTGTAAATGAAGCTGCCCTGGATCTACTGGAAAAGGAATTCATGGAGTACCAAGTGACAGACTTAGCAGCTTTTCCACGAGATCTGGCAATTGATGAATTTTGGCACCAAATTTCACTTTTGTCAACAGCCAATGGAGAGCCACGCTTCCCTATGCTTTCCAGGTTCTCAGTGAATATGTTAGCTTTGCCACACAGCACTGCAGAAGTGGAACACATATTTTCTCAAATGAATCTCATAAAAACAGACAGAAGAAATCAGCTGTCCACAGAAATGCTGGATGGAATTCTGACAGTGAAGACTGCAGTTAAAAACAGCACCAACTTCAGACCAAGTATGGAAATGATTGAGTCAGCAAATGTGTCCATGTATGACCACAAGAGGCAACTGTGCCATAATGTGTGATGTTATCGTGCCATGATGATGATATGGTATTATTTATGTTGTTTTTAGTGATGTCAGTAAGAAGTTTACTGTGTCAGTGGAAAAAAAACATACAAGTGCCATTCTTAACGTCAGTGAAAACTAAAATGCCAGGTTGGCTGCCTTGCGCTCTTGGATTCACTCCCCTGATCCCAGGGCCCAAGGGCATCAAACTCTTCCCTGTGCTATCCCCTGATCGTCCTAGCTGAAGTTTGGCCTCTCAGTACAGGAGCTGCAGTGGCTCGCTGCATTTTGAGGGAGCACCTGGCCAGCCCAAGGTGCTGGAAGCAGCTGCCTTCCATGGAGGCCAGAGGGAGACAGCCCATCTTCCTCCCCCCCCCCCCCCCGCCAGCCCCCCACCCTGAGGCCAGGAAGGAGCCAGCACCCCCCTTGAGAGAAAAAGCCCCACGCCTCATCTCCCCAACCCCACCTGAGCTTCAAAGGCCCAGCAGGAGGTGGGAAGAGTTGAGCTGGAGCAAGGACATGATATGCTGGCAGGTGTTGGGAGTGCGGTTGTTGTGTGGCCGTGGCTGGGAGTGTGAGCAGGATGCCTGGGTTTTCTCCTGGGCTCTGGGAAAGGAGTCAAGTCTAATGGTTAGAAGAAGGACAGGGCTGGTCACCAAGACTCCTAGATTCCCACGTCCCCACAATGAGTGAGATCACTGAGTCCACAAGGATTTCATGGGTAAGGATAAAACCCTTTTATTAAATAATTTTTTCCCCTTTCAATCCCATACAGAATTAGTTTGTCTCATGCTGACATTGGGGTCCCTGCTATTGGGGCCCATTTAGTAGCACATGTAGAGGTACCATAGGCTCAGCATGGGAAGGGCTGGAAACTCCACACCACCTTGTGGGCTGATGCTGAGGAGAGCCCAGCTCACAGCAATACACAAGTATTTACACATACAGAGACATGGCTGATCCTCAGGAAGGATCAGAAGCCAGACCTCTAGCAGGGAAGGGGAAGAATGAAGGAGGGACTGGGAACCAGGGCTTCTGGGTTTTATCCCTGGCTCTAAACACCTGTAAAACCAGGTCAACTCTGATCTCAGCTGGCAACGGGACCAGCAGCCTGAGACTGAAGTGGTCCCCATGGGGGTGGTTCCCATCTCTGCAAAGAGATGTGGGGTAAATCCAAGTCTTTCAGCAACTGCTGTTGCCAGTGGAGCCCCTAGGCGGCGCTGTGGATTGTGGGTCCTCCTCTGGTTGGTACAGGGGGTCTGGCTGCAGCCAAGGGTGCAGGAGAAGCTGTTCCAGGGTGGGTCGGTCTGAGGGCTCTGGAGAAAGGCACCATCGGATCACGTCCTGGCAGCCTGGAGGAGGGAAGAATAGGCAAGGAGATTAGAGAGAACCCAGGAGTCTCAGCTTCCACCTCACCCATGCTCTCACCCCTAAATGCCACTCCCCTCCCACCAATGCTGCCCTCCCACCCAACCCATAATTTTGGACATCAAGAGAATTAAAAAAAAAAAAAAAAAAAAAAAAAGTGGGGAAAAGAATGAGAGGAGATGACTATGGGAGGGTGCAGAACTGCATGGCACGGGGCGGGGGCAAAGCTGGATGTGAGGCACGCCACTGCAATGGTTCCCAACATTTTCTCTGCCGTGGCACACCTTGCTGCCTTTAATTAATTTGAGGCACACCACCATATAGTTTCCAAATAAACTCATGAATATTCATGAGCCAATGAGCCAATCCAGAGCTCTTTGAGTAGTTTTTCAAAAAATTTTGTGGCACATTTGCTCAGACCTGATGGCACACCTGTGTGCTGTGGCATGCTGGTTGGAAAACACTGCACTACTGAACCATGCCAGCTGGGGGGCACAGTACCGCCCAGAGCCAGCAGGGGGAGCAGTGCTCCATAGCAGCAGCAGGGTGTGCAAAGCTGGGTTGCAGGAACGGGGGGCACACAACACTCTTGGTGGCATATGGTGACCCTACAGGACACACCAGCCCACCCTCCCCAGGGTTAACCTCTCAATCTCCCCAGTTCCCCACAAGGCAACACTGTGTGCTACCACAGTATTGTGCCCTGACGCGGTGACTGAGAACTGCTCCCCCAGAGAGTCAGTGGGAGGATGTGGGGGTGCAGTGCCCCAGGAAACTAGAAGGGGGCACTGTGAGGGTGCAGCACCCCAGGCGGCCATCGAAGGGCATGTGTTGGTGCAGCACCTCAGGTAATTAGCCCAAAGAAGGGGGAAGGGCAGAGGAGGGTGCCTACCGTCCGACAGGGGCTCCGGGAAGTGGAGCTGTGCAGCCAAGATCTCATCATCTCGCTGGAAGGGGACATCCCCGCAGGCCATGTCATACAACAGGATTCCCAGGGACCAGACGGCAGCCGGCAGCGCATGGTATTGCTGGAAGCCCACCCACTCTGGTGGGCTGTAGACACGGGTGCCTGTGGAGGAGGGGAAGGAGGGGCAGCAGTGAGCTGGGCTGCCTCCCAGATCCAGGAAGAGAACCCAGGTATCCTGGCTCCCCATCCCCAACCCCTCCAAGCTTGAACCACTAGTCCCATTCCCCTTCCCAAGCTCAGGAGAGAACCCAGGTGTCCAGGCCCCTCACCATCGAAGTCGGTGTAGATTGAGTCATGCAGCAGGGTCCCGGAGCCAAAGTCGATGAGCACGAGGCGGCCTGTGCGCAGCTCCACCAGGATGTTCTCATCCTTGATGTCCCGGTGTGCCACCCCCCGGGCATGGCAGTGCCCCACAGCCTCCACCACCTGGCGGAAGAAGCACCGGCACTGCCCCTCAGCCAGTGGGCCCCGCTCGGTCACATAGTCAAAGAGATCCTGGCAGGGCTCTGGCCGCTCCAGCACCAGGAGGAAGCCCTCGGGCGTCTCATACCAGTCGAGGAGGCGGATCACGCCCCGATGCCCAGCCCCAGAGCAGACCAGCTTCATGAGCATCACCTCCTGGGGCACACGGGAACCATTGGGCTAGGAAGGGGGGGAAGAGACCGAGGTCAAGGGTTATGCTGCAAAGTTGGGCAGAGAACCCAGGAGTCCTGGGTCCCAGCCCCCTCTGCTATAATCCACCCCTTCCCTGACAGTCAGGGCCAACCCTGGTGCTAGGGGGTGCTGTGGTCAGGGAGTGGGTGTGGTCTGGGCATTGGGTGTCACTGGGGGCCAGGGAGCTCTGCAGGGGCAGCTATTTCCATGGTAAGCCACCTTCAGCCTATTATAGATCACCTCCCTTTTTTGATCCAATCAGAAAGAAGGAGGCTGCCGCTCATTTTGCAGCAATACTTCAGCCCACGACTTCCTCGAGGTTTTAAGCACCACGGGCAGGCTGGGGGAGAGGCTGATTGGCTCCTGGATAATTAACCATCCGCGGCCCACCACGGGCGCCCCTTCGATGGGTGTCATTAGAAGGCGTTGTCCGGACAGGAAGCAATGAACCGGGGCTCTCCCTGAGCTAACGAGGGGTGCCCGGCTGGTGTCTACAAAAACAAACCCGCTGCTCGCTAGATAACCTACCAGTCGTGCCCACTGAGCCACTCTGTGCCTGGCCACGTGTTTGATGGCAACCTGCGAAGAGAGCCGAAGATCAGCCCTGAGGCCATCGGGGTGCCGGCACCCCATTGAAAGGAGGGGGTCCCATCCCCACCGCCTGGGCTAGCCAGCGCCCCCTAGAGCAGTGACTTTCAAACTTTTTTCCTCAGCAGCCGGTTGAAAAACAACAATAAAAATCATTTATGCCCTGGCCCAACAATTACATCTTCGAGCAATGCACTCCAGTCTTTTGGCGGCTGCAGCAGAGGGGTGCCGCGATCCAGTCCCGACCCCTACGTTTTAAACCCACTGCCCTAGAGGGAACAGGTGCCCCAACCTACCCCAATCCCCCACCCCTGGAGTCAGCTCTTCACCTGCAGTCCATCAGCGATCCGGTGCCCGGCATAGACGGTCCCAAAGCCGCCTTTCCCCAACAGCTGGCCCAGCTGGTAGACGGCTTCGAAGGAGTCTTTGTCCTTCCCTGGGACAGGGGCGAGTGTTACTGGTGTGGGAAAGAGAACCCAGGCGTCCGGGCCCCCCTTTAAGCGCTGGAAGCTGTATTCCCCCAGAGCGGGGTGTCCGGGCTCTCAGCCCCGGCTGTGACCAAGAGACCACGCTCCCCCCCCCCCGCCGCCTGCCAGGACCTTCCCGGCCGGCCATGGGAGAGGGGCTCGGGGATACGGGCTCAGCGCACGGAGATGGGGCCAGGACAAGGGAAGCCCCCCACCCCACCGGGAACGAGATTTGGGAGGGAGTGAAAAGGGATGAAGGGAACAACACGGGCAGTGGGGCACAGGGCTGGCGGGGAGGGGCCGGAGGAGGGAAGGGGGGCAGGGGGCAGTACGGGAGGGGCGGGTTAGGGGGCAGTGAAGCCAGGGAAAGGGGGGCAGGGGGGTGAGAAGAGGGAATCGGATAGCGGGGCAGAGTCCGATGGGGCCGGGGTCTCACCTCCTGGGCAGCGGCGCCCCTCGGTGGCTTTGGGGAGCATCCTGCCGCCCCCCACCGCAGCCTCGGACCCCGCAGCCACTCGGCGCTGAAGCAAGAGCCGACTCCCGCCACACCGCTCGGCCCGTTCGCTTCAATCCCAGGCGCCAGCCAACCAGAGGCAGCCTCTTTTGCATAGCCCCGCCTCCGCGGCGGTGGATGGAAAGGCAAAGCGTATGCAAATGAGCCACGCGCAGGGGTGGGGGGATTTTCCTGGAAGTGGGGGGGAAGCGGCGAGGCTGCTGCTGCTGCGAACTGGGGGGAGGAAACCACCCCAGCCGTCACTTCGCTTGCAGAACTGCTGCACCGAGCAAAGAGCCCAGGCATCCTGCCCAACCCACCCCCGGCTAGACCACACACCCCACCACCGCTGGGGCCAGCATCCACAGAGCTGGGGCCGGCAGCAGGCCCACAGGCAGATCTCCCAACCCCAACTTCTGGGGGTCTCTCACCCCCCAAGCTGGCCACCTGCCTCATCACCCAGTATTTAGAGACATTGCCCAGAGGCAGCATCAGTGGAATTCCCTCCCCCCGTGGCCACTGGTCTTCATCCACCTGGCTATGAATGGTCAGGAGGGAGCCGGTGTCCCTCACTCCACCCCCACAACCCAGGCCCAGACTGCCCCCTCCACATGAAATCTAATTTCTGTCACTGCACTTGTGGGGCTGGAGACCAGCACTCCTGGGTGCACTCCCTGGCTCTGGGAGGGCACAGCACAGGGCCTTGCAGCAGCTAGAAACTGGGGCTGGTGCCATGGTCACTTGGCCCTCCCAGGGCCTGTATGGAACCAGCTGCTCCAGGACAGTGCTCTTCAACCTTTAGTAGACAGAGGACCGTCAGAAGGCATTAATTACACAGAACACCTGGTGCAACCATTCTCAAAAAAGCTGGTAACACTGGTCCTGTTGTAGAATGGTTGCACCCACCCACTTCTAAAACCCCTCCCCCAGCCTAAGTGGAGGTGGCACTGGACCATTTTTCAAGTGAGAGCTGGGGACAACTGAAGAAATAACAGGGACAGGTGTGAGGGTTACAGGTTCATAATAAGGGTTTCAGAAGGGGACACTGAGCAGAGAACACCAGACAGTGCCCACTGCTCCCAGAAGCTGGCGAGGGAGCCAGCAGACGCTGCGCAGAGGAACTCTGCTCGGAGGCGTGCGCAAATGAGGGACCAGAAACAGGTCTCACAGTCGCAGGCCCCTTCCCCAGCCAACCTCCTCTCTCTGGTCTTATATATGGCAGTCTTGGTGTTTGCCAGGAGGAGGTTAGCAAGGAGGTCCCGCAACTTTGTGGGGCCATGGATAGGGAGCGCATAAAGGAACAGGTGTGGGGAGAAGTGCAGCCAGAACCTCAATAAGAGGTTCAGGAGGAGCTGGAAAAGGAGCCGCAACCTGGTGCACTCTACGTAGGCATGCACCAGGGTCTCCCTCACGCCACAAAAGGGGCAGGTGCCAGGATGGGGGTTGAATCGCGCCTTTCACAGCTCCATGGAGGAGCCGCCAACTGATGTCTCCGACGGGCCGTGGGGTCAGGGTGGCGTACAGGCTAGCCCACCCAGGCTCCATGCCCTCCGCAGATGGGATTTGGTCCCACCCTTTGGTGTCAGGGTGGGACACGAGGGCGAGGCTGGTAACACTGGTGGGAGATTTAAAATGCCCCAGTCGCAGCAAAGCTTCCAGGCATGCACCAATGTGCACCACCATGTCCCTGGGAAGCTTTGCTGTGGCATTAAATTGCTCCTTTCCCCTCTCCTCTTCCCCCCAGGGAGGGGTCAGAGTGGCTCAGAGAACATTTGCACCCTCTGAGGAGCACAGGGAATGGTTTGCAAAACACTGCTCTAAGGTGGCAAGCAGCAATCCCCTGGGAACTCCAGGGCTGAAGGCAGGAATGATACCATCCCCTTCCTTCTCTGACAGCGTTTGGGTAGGTCCTACCAAAACCATCACACTCCAAGGGCCAGGTATCATCACGTATCAGGAAGCTGCAAGACATTGGGTGGCCCACTGTGGACTGGATCCAGCTGGGTTGAAGGAAAGCCCACAGCCCGACTGCCTGGTTTCAGCTCCCCCTATCCCCACCCTCACCAGGGAGACAACCCAGGCACCCTGGCTCCCAGCACCCTGTCGCTAACCCCCAGATACCATTCCCCTCCCAGAGCCAGGAGAGAACCCAGGAGTCCTGGTTCCCAGCCCGTCCCCACACATGAAGAAAATCAACTGCAAAATTGAAAACAATCAATTTCTTTAAATTGGAAGCTCTTTGGGGGAGGTCAAATGGGGGACAGCACTCCACTCAGTTGGCGGCCAGGGGGACCCTGAGCCTGCATCAGTCAGCCACTAACACCCTGTGGGCTCCCAGGGAGCTTCCCCTCAACTTCTCCCTGGGAGGCTGTGGTTTGGTTCCCTCATTGTCCCCACAGAGCTTTGGGTGGGCAAAAGCCTGGGGCAGGAAAGGGGAAAAGCAGCTGTGAGCCAAACCAGGCACCAGGCCCAGCTGCGTTCACCCCATGGGGTGAGGGCTGCCTCTGGATGATGCTGGGGCCCATCCACACCAGCAGATGCCAGGTTACTTTGCCAACTGTGGAAACTGGAATCTGCCTCCCATGCCAAGCTGGTAACAGCCCCACAGCTTCTCTGTCCCTCACGCAGTGGGGACACTGGGGATACCAGCTAGATGGGGGGGGGGGGGGGGGCAAGGCCAGAGCCAGGGCCAGGAGGGTGTTCGCATCTGGCAAGTAGGCACTAATGCCAAGACAGCTCAGGGATGACGAGAGAGAGGCCATCCTGGGAGATCAGAACTGTTTCCCCCACTCCCCCATGAGAGGGGTGTGGTTGCCCCTGGAATTCATCCAGAATGTGAGGGAGATCCAGGTGATCCTAGGGGCAAGGGCCAGCAGGTGGGTGCTTGGGGGTAGATACAGCCTCTCAGGGGCATTAGACAGAACACTAGAGGAAGATAGGGCCACAGCTTAGAAGGGTTGCCAGTGTGACCCCCAATAACAGCAGGACAGAGCAAGGACAGCCCCTGAATCCCCTGTTCACAAACCCCTCATCCACCTTGAAAGCTGTTCTGTTGTCAACATCTCCAGCAGCCAGCTGGCATCTGCCTCCCCCCAACTCCCAAGCCCAGATTGTGCATGGGGGGACCCCCACATTTCCAAGAAGCTGGGGGGCCCCCAGCAAAGGATGGTGGGTACATTCCAAGGCCGCTCCAGGACTCCCTGGCTGGTTCCAGCGCCATGCCCAGCCTGGCTGGGGGGCAGCGCCCCTGGCTGGCAACAGAACGGATGACACCACAAGAGGCCGGGATGGGTTTTTTCCCCAGGTTCTTTTTTTTTTTTTTCCTTCCTTCCAAACACGCACCTAGGGCACCGTCTCTGGGCCTCGGGTACAGGCGTGGAGGGCATGGGGGCACGGTGGGGGTGCCAGGGGGCAGGGTTGGGCCAGGGGGTGGACAGTCTCAAATGATTATCAACTCTTGTCGTTGGCGCTGTCTCTGTGCAGGGACCCCTTCTTCATGGTCTCCAGGTACTCCTGCTGCGAGACCGCAAGCACCGAGGCCAGGATCTCGTCCTCCTCCCACTCGTTCAAACCTGTGGGACACACAGGATTATGGGGGGCTGATCTCCCCTCTGGCAGCCCCCACCCTTCCCCCTACATCTTGGGGGAGCAGATCCCTCCTTGACACTCCATTCCTCTGACACCCCACTGCCTCCCACTTTGAGCAGAATTACAAGGGGAAAATCCATCCCCGCTCCCCCCAGATCAGACCTACCTGGGAAACAGGGAGATGCCAGCATTCACCCCCCACTCCTGCCTTCTACTCAGCCCCAGCCCCACAGGTCCACCCCTGCCCTGAGCAGCACTCCCACTATCACAGACCCACTTGCCCAGCCGCACAACACCACAATCCCCTCCCTCATGCCCAGTGCAGGGTCCTTTCTGCTTCTACCAAGGCAACCCATAATACTGGGAGGCAGGATCACCCCCACCTCCTCCAGGAAATCAGGGTCCCCATTTGAACCTCCACAGCCCTAGAGGGGATAGGGCTTGTGGCTGCAGCAGTGTGACCTATTCAAACCTCTGTTGTTTGTCTTTGGCAAAGGACTACTGAGTTCACCTAGTCTTGGAGGGGAGCAGTGTCTGGCAGTTAGAGCATGGGGTGACACTCACCGAATGCAGTAGGCGACATCTGTTGCATGATGGCCCGGCATTCCAGGGCGGGATAGAAGGAAACTAAGGGTGGGGTTGCTCGGCCGCCCCCTGCTGCTAATTGACTGCTTGTGCCTGGGGAGGACAAACAGTGGAGGAGGAAGCTAAACAAGTTGAATGTTATATTCATCAATGGTTCTTGTCTCAGACCTTCCCAAAGGCGTTAGCCAGCAAGTGACAAGCATCCTGCATATTTATCAGCCCTGAGATACAGAGAGAGGCGGCTGGGGAACAGCTGCATATAACAGCATAGGAAGAGCTACCCTGGCACTGAGATGCAGCCAACTCTGGGGCGAGGAAGCTGGAAACAGCTGCTCAGGGATGCAGCAGGACAGCTAAAGAAAGAAAGTGAAGGGACTCCCTGATCTGACTACCCAAGGGACCCAGGCCCTCCAATGCTCACCCAGCCTGAGCTCCAGTGTAAAGGCCTCCTATGCAAGAAAATATGCCCTGCCCTACCCCACACTGCCCCCTACTCCCACTGACCTGGAGCGCAGGGTGAGGGGGGTTTGGTGAGGGCCAGGCCGGTGGTGGCACCTGGGGAGGGTGGTTTGATTGCATTGATCTCCCCATGTAGGTCTGGGTGCTCGGGGGATGGGGCAGAGCTGCGCTGACGTGGTGAGCGGCTGTTCCAGTCCTCCAGGCCGCTGGCTGCTGCCGCTGTGGCTGAACTGCAGGTGGCGCTGGCTTTCCGGGGCTGGGGACAGGGGGAAAGAGGCATTAACAACAGAGACCCCCCGTCACTCCCCAGCTAGCCATGCACCTGTCCCAGGTCCCTCCCCAGCACCCAGACTAGGGCCTCACCTGCCTGCCTTGTTTTTCCTGGTCCCGCAGCCACTGCAGGTAGGACTCACGGGCCACCTGCTCCTCAATAGCTTCATTGGTGGCCTCCCAGTCAGTTGCTCGCTTCTTGTCCTCCAACATCTGCTGCTCAATCCACGACTCCTCTGACGTCTTGATGGCGCTCTTCATCAGCGACTGCTCCGCATACTGTTGGGAAAGGATAGGGTTAGCAGAGCCCTGCCCAGTGTGCGCCCTGCCCCTGGCAGTGCCATACCTGGCCTCCAGCACCCCAACCTGAGACATGCACCACCCCCAGTCCTCAACCTGAAACAGGCCCTGCCCTTAGTTTGTAACACACCCTGTCCCACCCCCCCCCAGAGGAGTGACACACCCAGCCCCAGACCCCACCCTCAACCTAGGACACACCCCAGTATTGACCCCCCCCCCAATCAATGATACACTGTAGAGGCCATTGGCTGAAAGGCAACTCTGGCCCCACCTCACCCCTGGCTTGAAGGCGGGCAGCCCCAGCCCCACGCCGATGGTTGCCTTGTTGGGATTCACCACGGAGTTGTAGTGGATGTTGCGGTGGTAGCTCACCCGGATAGGCTCGTCCTCATTCTGGTGGATGCCATGGAAGGTATTGATGGGCTCTGTGGGAACGAGGGCAGCCTCATTAGCAAGAAGAAAGGCTCCCAGGGAGGGAACCCAGGCATCCTGGCCCTCCTCTTCTCCCAGAACTGGAGACAATCCAGGCATCCTGCTGTAACCACTAGCCCCCATGACACAGAGATAGCTCCCCCTTCTGGCCATTTCTCTGTGAAGAGCCCAAGGCAAGTCCTGAACCCATCAAGCCATGGGATCAGGACCAATGTGACTAGCCAGAATGGGTGGTTTGTGGCCTTGGAGTAACAGCAAGACCCCAAGGAAAAATAAGGCTTGAGAGAAGAGCACGTTGGAGCAGGAGGAAATTGTCATTCCATCTCTTCTCCCCCATTCCCTGGCACAAAACACAAGGCTAACTGCACACCCCAGCTCCCTCCGCAGGGAAACTGTCCAGAACAACTGCAGTCTCGTGACACCAGCTGCTGTATGGCTCCACAGCAATGGGCCACCTGGGGAAGCCAACTTGGGTATGCAGGCCTAAATCTAGGACACTGAAAGGCAGGAACCAGCCCCACACGTGCACGTCGGCTTGTTTGTGCTGTGCAGACAGGGCCTTAGAGGTGAGAAAGGAGCAACTGCAGACTCACTCGACCTCTGAATAGAGACAAAAAAACTATTTAATGAGTGGGGGAAACTGAGGCAGAGAGGAATGGGGAGGGGAGTGATCTCATGAACAACTTGATTCTGACTTTTGTGAAATCAAAGACTGAATATTTGGGGGATTGAGGGGGGGAACCAACCTGATTAGCTAGGACAATAAAACAACGGCAAAGCATCAGCATATCCCTCATCTCTTGTGGAATCTCTGCTCCTTTTCTTCAAGGAGCCTGCTCTGGTTTGACCCCCAAGTGCTAGGTGTGAGTGGTAAACTGAGGCACATTGCTCCTCTGGAGCTGGGATTTCAGTCAGCAGCTGGCACTGGGGGTTGGATGGTGCAGGGAGTGCTTAGAAAGGGTCATTATTGATGTTATCCAGCAAGGTGTGAGACGGTACTGTCCTAGCCAGGCCCCCAGCCCCATCTTCTCTCCTATAGCCAGAGCGAGAAGCTGGGAGGGCTGGGTGTCCAGTCCACTGTACCTGTGCCGTACTGATACACCTCCACTGGCCGGTTGTACATCTCTGCCATGGCCTGCATCTCAATGTGGTTGCCATGGCAATTGTTTTTCCGCTTCCGGTTGATGTAGGTGGTGAAATCTTCCGTCACGTAGTTTGAGAAGTAATCGGCATTCTTCATCTGCAGGGGGAGGGGCCAAGGGCCCAGAGAGATCTTATACAGAGTGGGGGCAGGCAATGCGACAGGGGCCTTTTTTCACTAGGGTCTGAGACAGGGGAGTGGGGAATGTGGCAGGGGCATTCAGTCCCACAGGCAAGAGGCCACGTGGGAAATCTGACCCTTGTTTCCCAGGGTAGCAGTGCATGCTGAGAGCTGTCAGTTAGCCATAGAGTAAGACACTATGGTGGCTAAACTGCTTCCCCTTCCCCCAAGCACTGGTCCGCTGCCCCCCCAGGCTCACCAGGTAATCCATACAGTGCTTCCGGACCACTTCGTGCATGTCCTGGTCTCCATACACCTGGTCAGCTGAAAGACAGAAAAGAGAGGGTCTTGGGAGGCAGAAATATCTATGTGGAGATGCTGGGGGACAGGGGAGTTAACAAGAATGGCCAGAGGGGACTACCCATAGTTCATCTGGCTTGGAGTCCTGTATTCTGTCAGTGGCTGGAGCCAGCTGATTCAGAATGGAGCAAGGTGCTTATCAAGGGATTCAGCCCATTGCCCAGTCCCAGCATCTGGCACTCAGCAGCTGGAGATGCCTGGCACATGGGGATGTGTCCCTGGACATCCTGAGTAATAGCCATTGAAAGACCTAGCCCTCAGGAACTTAGCTAGTTCTCTGAACTCTGCTATAATCTTGGCTTTCCCAGCAGGGCAGGGAGCTGCACAGGTTCACTGTGTAAAAATCCATCCTCTTGGTGTTAAACCTGCCTGGGAATTTTATTCAGTGAGCCCCAATCTGTGTTTTCCAACTCCACGTCCACATCAGCGATGACTGTACAGCCCCCCAACCATCACGCTTGCTGCCCCTCATTGCACCTTCACCAGGCCTAATGGAACCTTTCTTTAGAGAAAAAAAAAAAAAATCTGTTGTTTGCACCTGAAGCAGCCCTAGCACTGATGCCCAAAGAGGCCTCATTTTCAAACCCTCCGATGCACGTTCAATCTCTGGAGTAGCAAGAAGCTTGAAGACGACTGGTTCAGAGGCAGCTCCCAGTTATCACCTTAAGATGGTTTTGGCTGGACCTTGCTAACCAACTTCATTATTTGGCTCTACAGTTACCAGTCATGCAGATATTAATGCCAACTCCCTAGCAAACTTGGTGAAGCAACCAGCAACTTTGGTCTTTTGCAAGACAAAGCCTGGAACAAAAAAATATTCACTAAAGCAACAATCTGTATTGGCGAAAGGTGTTTTATCCAGGATCTCAGAGTGGGCTGCACTCTGGCGCGTACAAGGAACTAGGAAGACGCCAAGTGCTGCAGATCTCAGGGTGCTTGCCAAGCTGACTTAATCTCTCTTGAACTCACTAGGGCTGGAGGCCAGCATGCCCTCTGGCTGGTAGAGTCAGTTGCGAGGCAGATCATATCAAGTTTTGGTGACAGCCAGCATCAGAGAAGAAAGAAATCTGCCGCTTGGACTCAGAGCATGGCTAATGCCTGGGTTCATCCAACCCATTGCCTCAGACTGAGCAGCCATCAAAGATATGGTTGGCATGTATGCCAGGCTCTGTAAAGAGTGACAGTGCCACTGACAGAGGTGGGGGAGCCAGAAGTGCCCTCAGTATGCAAGGTGTGGGTGCGCCATGGATTTACATAGCGGTGCTGTCCTGTTAGCCGTCCCAGCTGGCTCCTAGCAAGCTAGTCACCTTTCTGAAAGCATACCACGCCACTGCCAGGGTCTCATATTGGATGGGAACAGCCTGTTTAAACGCAGCCGTGTGTGTAGCTGCGTCCTGGGCTCCATGGCACAGTAGGCTGCATTTATCAAGAGTGAATTTCAGCTGCCATTTTGCTGCCCAGACACCCAGTTTGGCACAATTCCTTCATACTCAATGCAGGACTTAACTTCCCAGAAGAATTTGGTATTGGTTGCATATTCTGCCCCCCACAACAGACCCCTGGGAGGGCCTGTTGTTCAGCAGGTTGATTCTACCAGACACCTATCTTTTCATTTGTTACTGAGCCAGAATCCAGGCCCTTCCTCTAATCCCATGTCCACTAAAGTGCTGGGCATTAAAAAAGGCACATTCTAAATTTACAGATAATCCAAGGACACCCACCCCCCACTCTAGCCACTAGCCTCCACGCCCCTCCCAGGAATTTTGGGCGGCAGCTGGGAGCCAGAACTCCTGGGTTCTATCCTCGGCGGTGGGAGGCAAATGGGGTCGAGGGGCTAGGGTAGAGGGGCTGGGAGCTAGAACTCCTGGGTTCTGTTCCTGCTCTGGCAGGGCAGGTTGTGGGTTAGAGCAGAGAGGGCCAGGGCCCAAACACCCCTTGGTTCCGGCTGGCACATGGTACTCCATGACGCCTAGCACCTTGACATGCACAGGGCTGCATCATGGGAGCGAGTGATTCATCCTCTTTCCCCACCACAATGTAAACAAGGATGTGGGTTTTTCTTGGGGGGTGGGGGGAGAGATAGGGGGGTGGCTTGGTCGGCAGCTCCCGTTAGTCACATGGGGCCTCGCTGGCTTTCCCAGAAGCTTGCGCTGCGGTCACGGCCTAGCCGCTATTTATACCCACGCTCAGCGCAAACGTGCGCTGCAGGCTGCGATGAAGCAGAAGAAAACAGGAAGCGCAAGACCACAGTTGTTTCCCTCCATCATACACTATTGGACCCCCCCATTATTAGGAGGTGGGGCCAGAATGAAGGGCAATTGAGGCCAGCAATGGGCTGGGGGAAGAACCCAAGTGTTCTGGCTACCAGCCCCTCACTCTAACACCCTAGACCCTCCCCACTCCCTCCAAAACCACAGAAGAGTAGGTGGCTGGGAGCCAGGACTCCTCATGAGGAGCCCTGAGCAAGGATTGATGTGCGAGAGTTTACCAGTTGCACACAGAGTGCCTTTCTCCCTGCTGTGTATTGGGCATCTGTGCTCAGCCCCGCTCTAGAGAGGCTGTTTCTGAAATGCCGAGGGGCATGTGGGGAACAAGGAAAATCTTCTTTGGGGCCCACATCATGGTCCCTGGCCTCTGCCAGCCACCAAGCACATTTTCCTTTTGTTAAATTATCCCATTTTCCTCCCCTCCCTGCTAAGACCCACATAAGGCACTGGGGAAATCTGACTCAGAATGATGTGCTGACTAGGCCACAAACCAGCCCCCTTTTTGAGCCCCTCAAACACTTGTCACCCCAGCCATACCCCGCAGAGGTCATACCCCCCATTCTTTGCTGGCATCGTCCCCACTCCAATACCCATCCTAGACACCAGCCTACAGCTCCCTCCCAAGGCCTCTGATGCTCTTCTCTCCTGCCTTGGGAAAGCTGCCTGGAAACACAATCAGGGACTGGGGAGCCAGTCACTCAGAGGAGACCAGACATTCCTGGCCTGCTTAGGTTGCTCCCTGAATCCAACATGAAGGGATAAGAGCTGCCAGAGCCAGCAGCCAATGACGGCCCAAGAACAAATGGCCCACGTATCCCAGGCAACGAGGTGGCTTCCAGATGTAGTAGCTACATGGTGGCAAAAAGCCCAGCGAGAGGTTTCAGATGGGATGCAGCCATTCCCGCATCCCCTGCAACGAGAAGCTGGGGGCGCTGACCACAAAGCAGGCACCTGCAGCAAGAGCTTTGGTTTGAAAGTAGAGTTACCAAAACCAGAAAGTCTCTGATTTCAAGGGTGCAGCATCATAGTATCCAAGCTGCACATCACTGGCCACAGACCCACCGCCAAGGAGATCCCAGCTGGATGGGAGAGTGGCTACTGAGAGGGAAATCCACCAGGCCATAGGCAGATTGTTCCCATGGTTATTTCCTCTACTTAATGAGGACGGATGCGAAGGTGTCTCTTAGCTGGAAAAAAACCAGGAAGTTCAATCCTGGCACTTTGCACAGCAAAGAAATTCCATTTTGAAGAGGTTTGCTACATAGGATGAAAGCAAGTAAGAGGGATCAGAGCAGGATGGAACTCATCAGCCATTTTGAAAGGGACAGAAAGGTTTGACGGTCCTGAACTGGAGCTGGTCTTAGCCCATGAAAGTTTGAGACTTTGGCACCTCAAAAACTCAGCCAAGATCTGGAAATCCATTCATCATCCAAGACAACAGAATCTCTGTTTCCTTGTGTTCCCCCATCTTGCCAGCTGAATCTTGTCTTTCCTGGGCACTGCTGAAATACTTCCAGTAATGGGCAGTGGCTGGCACAATGGGCCCCAACAGCCCCTAAATGCTACCATAATACACTTAAAATATAACTTAAAGCAACTGGCACAATGGGCTCCCAGCCCATGATAGGTGTGTTTAGGAGCTACTGTAACACATTGAAGATTCAGTTCCCCATAACTGGAAGCAGAATAAAAATTGGCTTGTTAATTCATTGGATAAGAGGGGCAGCTACAAGGGCCAGTGAGATCGGGGCTCCTGTTACATCAGGTGCTGCACACCCCCCCCCCCCCCCCCCCAAGGAGATAAGCCGGATGAACCAAGACCGGGGCCCCCCACACACACAGCACAACAAGGATCCTCTGCCCAAACCAAGAGTGGGGCCTGGCTCACGTCACACCAGCAAAACATGGTTCCAGCCCTGAAGAGTTTCCCTTCTGCACATACAAATGCCAGTAGGGGAAACAGAGGGCAGGGCGCTGGTCTGCCCTTGTACACTCAGCCAGTTGGGGAACAGAACTCAGGCATCCAAGGCCCAGAGCTTTCTCCATCACCAGACCATTGAAGAATGGCCTCCTTCAAGGATTTAAAGTCCCAGAGCTTGATGAACAGATGTGCTAAGGAAGTAATGGCTCCCTCTGGAAACACATTGCCAGCTCCCCAGCCTCTGAGCAATCATCCCTAACTAGCTTTATTTTAAGTACCTCTTTGTACTCATCTCCCCAGAGAGCAGTATCTATTGGGGTTTCCATCAAACCAAATTAACAGCTCTTTGGGGATCAACCCCTGCAGGACTCACACAGTAAGTGAGTGGGAAATGTACAAAAACACATTGGGCCAGCACCTGGCTACATGGAGCTAACACCAGATCAAGAGGGGCCACCAAAAGGATCACAGATATTGAAAGAGATTACTCGCTGAAATGCACCCACTTCAGGGGTGGGGCAGCTGAGGAACACCCACATATACCATCACACTGGGACACCTTCCCTGGCATTGAAATGCAGCCACCTCCGGGGAGGGAGGGCAGCTGGGGAACAGCTCTAGCTCCAAGACAACACTCAATACTGAAGAAATTAAGAGATGCCAGATCTACCAGGAGTGGGACACAGTAAGAGCTAGGAATCCTGGGTTCTCTCCCCAGTGCTGAGAGGAGAGGGGGCTCTAGTGGTTAGAGCAGGCAGGGCTGGGAGCCAGGACTCCTGCGTTTTCTCCTTGGTGCCAGGAGAGGAGTGGAGTCTATTGGTTAGAGCAGCGGAGGGCAACCCCCTCCCTGTTTCTATCCTTAGGTTGCTCCTCCCCTCCTGCTGTCACAGGGGAACCCAGCTACCTCCCAGAGGGCCGAAAGGCCCAGGACATGTAAAGCACCAGTTACTCTTAGCAGCAAATTCCCCATCATGGCTGGGCAGTGGCAGAAGAGGAAAAGTCAGCAGCCACAAAGGCAGGACAGTGGCTTGGAGGGGATGCCCCTACTCTCTAAACTGTGTGGCCCTTCCTGCCTCCCCCACCCCCCTCCAGAGGTGGCTGCACATCAGCACCAAGGAAGCCATCCCCAGGAAGCAGTTTAGGATTGCCTGGCTTGGAAAATAAAGCAGAAGACAAAGGGTGTGTGTGGGAGGGAGTGTCCTATCCCTACCCTGGAAGGGGAGAGGGATCTAGGGGTTAGAGAAGGTGGGGCTGGACACCCAGACTCCTGGATTCTCTCCCTGCTGTAATTCAATCCGTTCCTGAGTGGCACCGCAAAGCAGTGCTGAGAGATTCTCAGGTGGCCAGCAGTCAGTCAGGGCCAGGCCGGTGCTGGGGCAGGAGTGGAGCCATGGCTGTTGCTGAGCCCGAGGACTGGCAAGCGTGGGAGTTACTGAGAACAGAGCCACAGGCACCTGCCTCCCCTCGCCAGCAGAAGTTTCAGTTTCTGTCAAAACAGAGTCTTTGAAATTCCCCAACCCCACACACCACAAAGGCTTTCTAATAGAGGGCTTTCAGTCCCTGCCTAACATTCACAAGACCCTCCACTAGCCAGGAACAGAACTCGAGTCCTGGCACCCAGCCCCACGCTAACCCAAAGAAGGAGGTGTAGGGTGGGTGCTGATCCTCAGGGCAGGAATGTTACATGGGGGGGTGGAAACCCCATCAAAGGAGGAAGAAAACAGCTGCACAGCGCCAAGGGGCAATGGCCATCTTCCTGAAGTGAGGGAGGGGAGAACCAACCCCAGAGGATCGGCAGCTCTTGGGGGGTGGCCTGGGACCCAGGACTCTAAAGTTCTCTCCTCATGTCTGCGCCACCATTGGCAGAGGCACCATCTGTGGGATGGGAAGATTCCTTGCCCTAGATCGGGTGGGGCCTTCCTGGTGGCTGAGTCTGGGGAGCACCGACCACTGACAAGGCCCTGCCAGGCTGAGGTGGAGCCAGAGAAAAACATGATCCTGCAAAACCTCCTGTGAGTCAGCGAAAGCTCCTGTGAGTCAGCAAAACCTGCTCTGACTCAGCAGCTGCACCCCCCCCCCCCATCCGCCAGCACTAGCACATTACAGCAGGAGAGGAGCTGGGAGCCAAGACTCCTGTTTGTGCCTATCTTACCCCCTCCCCAACAGAGATCAGCTGGCCTGGCTCAACCCCACCACCTCCGGCATCGGGGCCAGATGATAAGGGAGGTGGGAGGGGCAGGCAGGGAAAGAAAACTGTTTATATCTAAGCGGAAGGAAGAGGGCAGGTGGGCTTGACGGGAGATGCAGCAGTGGCAAGGGCAAAGCCAGGGTTGTGCTGCCCTCTGCTGGACAGATGCACTAACAGATTTTACGGCTACAAGATGCATCCATCTCCGGAGCAGGGCTGCTGGGGAACAGCCACACATAATGCCACACAAGGACGGCTTGCCCAGTACTGAGACTGTACCACCTTTGGGGCAAGAGAAGCAGGGAACAGCCCCACAAGACACCACACAGGGATGGCTCGCCCAGCACAGAGATACCACCGCCTCTGGGGTGGGCAGGGCTATATACCACCCCCAGCGCTTTAGGGGTGGAGCTCCTGATCTCACTCAGAGTCCACCCCAAATCTTGGCAATTGGTCTCCACAGCACCCAGCCTATCAAAGGTCTCCATTCTGGCAGGTCTGACAGAAGGAATCCCTCACCCCCCAGGGTTCGGACAGAACTTTTGGAAGGCAGCAGGATCACTTATATCCCTGCGCCCTAAACTGGGGGGAGGTAAACACACCAAGGGGTCAAATGAGCTAATCACAGGGTTTGTGGGGGGCTGCTGGCTTCTATTCTCACCTCTGCTCCTCACCTGGGCTCTTGCCTCAATTTTGCCAGCTCCTTCATCCGTGTCTGTGAGCACCTTCCAGCGTCCGGCATGACTGGGTCCCCCGAGCCCAATGAAGACCCATGCAAGCTGAGAGATGCCAGGGGTGGGGCGGGGCGGGGGGAATCTCTGCTTCGGGGATATTTGGCCAGAACCTGGCTTAGCAGTACCTCATGTAATCAGGGTTAAAGGGAGCTGTGGGAGGATCCAAATACTGCACAGGAGTGGGGGCACTGATCTTTCAAGGAGATGTTTTGCCCAGCAGCATCAACCCAATTTTGGTTGGAGGGTGCCTGTGCAGCACAGTGCAACAGGGTCCCCAATCACCAATTGGGGGAGCCTGGGCAGCACCCAGTGCAATGGGGGGCTGCCGACCTGGACTGGGGGAGATATAGGTGGCACAAACAACTGGACCCTCTGTGCTTGGGTTGAAGGGAGTCCAGGCCCCGATCCTGGTTTGGGTGCCCAGCATGGGAGGTTTCTGGCCTCAACCAACCATCCTATGCATGAGTATCCTCCGAGCCCGAGCCCATGCCCACCCCCAACCCAACCCAGAGCCAAGGCCCTGGGGGAAGAACCCACAATTCACCAGGGATCACTCCCAAACAGCCATCAGGCAGCAAGGGTCCAAGGCAGGCAGCAGAGAACCCCCCTGCTGTACCCCTAGATCCAACACACCTACAGTCCTTTCCCAGGAACTAAGGGCTGGAGCCCAATGGAACCCCTGATTTCACTGCATGGACCATAGCCCTCCAACCTGACCCTCCAGTACCATGCACTGACTCCATTCCCCCATACACCCCCAGCTGACCCACCCCAAACCTCCCTCATGACTGCAAGCCATCACTCATGGGCCCCCCAGCTAGCCTGCTCTGCATCATCCCTCCATCCCTGTCCCCTAACTGCCCCTGAATCCTGACCAGCCAACTGGCACCCCTATCTCCACCCAACTTCGACCTGCTCCCCTCAACACGCCATCCTTAAATCTGAGCCTTGTGAGCCCACAGACATCCCAAGAGAAAGGCAACGCTACCTCCCAATCCCCTTTACACCAAAGGAGTGGCTGCCTCCCCTACCTATCCCAGCAGGGGGTCCCTTAACTTACCCACAGCCCGGAACAAGCAGGCCCCATCCTCCTTCATTTGCTTGATGATGAAACCTTTCTTCTCACGCAGAGACTTCTCAAACCGGTGTTCCTGCTGGGGGCAACACGGCAGCAAGTTACCACCGTGCCTGGCCCTGACTGCCAGGGGACAGCGCCCTCTGCCCTTCTACTGCCCCAGGGCGCCCAGTCCCGACTGCCAGCAGATGGCAGCCCCTGCCCAGCACTTCTTCATAAGGCACCCACTCCAAATCCAGACCCCAAGTAGTCAGCACAACTGAAATCAATGAATGGCACATAGATAGCATGTTACAGAGCGCTGAGACACAAGACTCCTGAGGTTACTCTTTGGAGGGGAGTTGGAACTAGTGGTTAGAACAGGTGAGTTGGGAGCCAAGACCTGTGAACACCCAGGCAGAAGGCCCAGTCTCCAAGCTGATGCCGCGCCTACGCCCCGCACCTGCCTGGCTGTGAATGAGGCATAAACCCCATGGTCCAGGCACTGCTTGTGATGTCATGATGGACTGGGTCAGACAGCTGATTCCATCTGGTCTCCAGAGTGGTAATGGGGGGTGGGGTGGGGGGCTGGCCAGCCACACACAAACCCCCCACAAGTTGTCTGGGACAAGCTCCCCCCCCCGCTTTAGCTGGAGGACCAGTTCCCATCTCAGCTCCCCATTTTAAGCACTGAAAATGTCCATCACAAACACCTAACACCAGCCACAGCCCCCTTGAGCCTGGACTGGGGGTCCCCACAGCCTTCGCCTTGTCCTGATTCCAGGCAAGGATCTCTCACAGCCCCACAACCCCTAGTGTGCCTCTCCAACTCCAAATGGGAGGTCCCAGAACCCCCAGTGGAAACTCACTTCAACCCCAGCCTTGCTGGGTGGGTGGGGGCAGTTGGTTAGTCCATGGCACAGCCATGAAACCCCCCACCCCAGCAGGCTGGAAAAGAGATTCTGCAGGCCCCACAGGTACCTCATTCCAGGCCCAGCAATGCCAGCACAGTCCTCTAATGCAGTGGTTTTTGAATTTTTTTCCTCAGAACCCAGTTGAAAAAAAATCATTTATGCCCGCGACCCAACAATTGCATCTTTGAGCAATACATTCTAGTCTTGGCTGCAGCAATGGCAGCAAGGGGCACGTGCCCCAGTTCTTGAAGATCTATGAGCCAGTACTGGGTCCCGACCCATGGTTTGAAAACTACTGTGCTAGGGCAGGGGCTGGCAAACCTTTTGAGTGGCCACAGCCCACTGTCCTCCCTGATGCTCTCCCAACACTGGTGGACCCTCTGCTGAAAAAAACAGCTGCCACCTGCAATTCTGGCAGAGGCACACGGCAAGTGGCTCTGGCTCCCATTACTATACAAATCAGCGGTGGAGACTCTTTTGGCAGATGTTCCCCCAAGGAAAAAAAGCAGTCACCACAGACACTTTTGGCAGCATGTCAGGAAAACACCTCCCTTCCCCCCTTGCCACTGAAGAAAGTCAGCACCCAGGACAGTTTTGACAGAATGAGCAGAACTACAGGCAGCAGGGAAAACGGCTCCATGCGCTGCTGCTCAAAATCGGCTGGCATCCCACTTTTGGCACAAAGGCCACAGGCTAATGAGCCCTGCTCCAAAGCACATTCTCCCAGAGTCCTGTTCACTGACACCATGTGGCATCCCACAATCCCCTGCAGAAGCCCAACTGAAGAGGCGCACACACAGCCAGGCAACTTGCCAATGGTTGAGGGTCAGTCGTCCTACCTCTGTGCATAGCCATGTTGATGCCTCCATGGCCCAGTGACTGGGATGCAATGCAACCAGGGCCAAAAGAAAGAGGGGACCTGGGGTAGGTTGTAGGGACAGGCAGAGGGGTCTGTCACTCAGCAAGTCACCCCAGAAATACCTTGCACTACTGCCTGTGAATGGGAGATCAACTGGTGATGAAGGAGCACCAGGATCCTCTTGTCCCATACCATTCCTGGACTCGGCTGCTGGAGCATGCCTCACTCCAAACCAAAGGGCAGTTCCCATGCCCCCCCAGCAAACTCTGCAGCCCAGAGACACATGGCATGGGGGGCAAGGCCTGCCTGCCTGCACACCAGGCAAGGAGAGAAGACTGGAGGTCCAGGGAGTGTCTGTTGGTCTGTCCCTGTACAGTGTCTAGCAGAAGCAGGGGCAGTCCTAGGCACTACTGTAATATAGCTAAGACAGTAGTTTTCAAACTATGGGTTGGGACCCAGTACACAGGGCCATAACTACGGTGGCGCGAATGGGGCTTTGCCCCCGACGCCAATTTGACAGGACATCGTAAACCCTTCCTGGCCTTGAAGAGGAATGTGCTTTAAAGGCACATTCCTCCAGGAGCCAAGGAAGGTGCTCCCCACCTAGCTGTAGCCGTGCTGAGCCAGGTGATGGGGGGTGCTTCTCTGCTCCTGGCTCAGCGCTGCTAGAGCTGGGTGGGGGGGGTGCCTAACCCTGCTGCCCAGCTCAGAGTCGCCAGGGCACCCCCCCACCTGGCCCTGGCCAGTGGCTGTGCCTGCGGGGCAGCAGGGGAAGAGAAACCCCCACCTGGCTCTGACCGCGATCAGCTGGCCAGCAGGGGAAGAGAAACCCCCACCAGGCTCTGGCTGCGATCGGCTGACCAGCGGTGGAGGCACCTGCCCAGCCAGGGTACTGGGGCCAAATCCAGCTGTCCGCCACCATGACAGATCGGGCCCGTGAAGGATCTGGGCCTGGGGGAGGGGAGGGGTGCCTCTGGGTCGGCTTGCCCCGGGCGCCAGACATGTTCGTTACGGGCCTGCCAGTACTGATTCACAGACCCTCAGGTGCTGGGTGGCAAAGTTCCCTGCCACCACCAAAAGACTGGAACACATTGCTCAAAGATGTAATTTTTGGATCACAGGCATAAATGATTTTTTCCAACTGGGTGCCAAGGAGAAAAGGTTTGAAAACCACTGATCTAAGAGAACATACAGCACCCGATGCAAAGGCATCTTGGGCACTACTGAAATACATCTGATTAATGTACAGCATCTGGCACAGCAGCATCCTGGGCAGGACCAGCCTCCTAGATGTTACAATAACACATTTCCTCCCCCCATTCATCACGACTGCTAGGAGCCCATGATGAAACTAGTTAGTTTTACTTGCTCACCTGTTGCATTTTGTGTCTCACACTAGCACAGTCTAGTCCAGTGTTTCCCAACCAGTGTGCCACAGCACACAGGTGTGCTATCAGGCCTGAGCAGGTGTGCCACAAAATTTTTTGAAAAACTACTCAAAGAGCTCTGGATTGGCTCATTGGCTCATGAATATTCATAAGTTCATTTGGAAACTATATGGTGGTGTCCCTCAAATTAATTAAAGGCAGCAAGGTGTGCCACGGCAGAGAAAATGTTGGGAACCACTGGTCTAGTCACACACACACACATGCCTACAAATGGGCGGTGCTAGGTCATCATGGGGCTAGGCAGGAATATTCTGGGCCCTCCCCAAAAACCAGAATAATTGCATCACTGCCATGAACCACACATCTTGATGCGATGTGATGGACAGTAACACACATGCTAAAAAGGGTACATTGCCCACAGCAAACGGTTTTGTGGGGTCATGCTAAATGGGGCCAGCTTCTGCCCAGCACCACCACTGCACACAGAGCCAACAAAAGCCAGGAAGGGTGAAATCCCACCAGTGGTGAGTAGCACAGTGTGTTAACTGCACACATGCATGCATGCGCACACACATACACAGGATCCACTCACAAAGCTTCACTCACTCACCTAGTCAATGTCACAGCACAATCTATCAGTTCTTGCTCTCAATCTGACACCACACAGGACTGGTCCCCTCCAGCACGGGGAGCAGGGAGGTACAGATAGAGAGACCACAGCAGGACTTGTCCCTTCCAGCGGTAGGGATGGGAGAGAAGGAAGGGACAGACAGACACACACACACACCAGAGTGGGACTCATCCTTTCCAGCTGGAGATGACAGACACCCCATCACCCCCCACCATCTGGGGCAGGGGTCTCAAATGCAAATCACTGTGAGGGCCACATGGGCACTAGTACAGGGACACATGAGAACTAGCATATTAGCCCGAGGGCCGCACCACTGAAACTTTTTCATTCAACGATATTGCAAACATCAGTAATGATAGTGTTGTTGCGGGCTGCAGGAAATAGCTTTAGGGGCCGCAGTGAGCCGTGTGTTTGAGACCCCTGATCTAGGGCCAGGGAGGACACACTCTCCCTGCTAGCACACACACACACTACTGAACTGCCCTCAGCGAGGACTAGTGTGCAGGGCCCATACTGAATCACTGTTACACCCTGCCTGGCTTGGCCCAGCTGTGGCAGCATCATCCTTGAAGGATAAAAGGGGGGAACATCCTGGAACCTGAAGACCAGAGAGCACCAGAGCACGAAGTTAAACCACTTTGCCTTTGGGTGCTAGGGATGTGGGGTGTGGCCACATTCCCCAAAATGGACCTACCGTCTCAGCTTCTGCGTGCAGGGAACAAAAATCAAGCCACCACCCAGCCTGGTTGCAAAGAATCGATCCCTGCCAGAGCCCAACACAGCTACGCTGCCTGAGAGTGCAGAGAGCCTGAGCCAAGCATTCACAGAGGAGCACCAAGTGCAGCACTGGAGCCAGGCACTTGCTGAGGTGTGACCTGCCCCAGCCCTGACCCACCGCAGGGGGCCTGGTCCTCCAACTGGAGGTGTATGTCAATGTTCAAGCCCTTGTCAGTGTTAACCATTTAATCACTTCCCAGGGGCTAGTTTTCCCCTCCAACACAAAGCACATCAACAGACTGCACAAATCCAACACTCTCCACATGCAGGCCTCAACACCTCCAGGTGGGATAGCAGCAACACCCCCTATTTATCTCTGTACCCTCTACCCTGCACTCCCTCGGAAGCTGGGGGGTCAGCCCAGTTTCTCAGGGCATCAAACCAGGATGTGAGAGCACCAGAGTACACATTCCCAGCTCCACTCCAGACGCCCTATGTGACCTTACACGAGGCTACCCCGTGCCTCAGTTTCCCCAGCTGTAGCATGACAGACATGTACAGATCCCAAAGCTGGAAGAGACCCCTGCAATCATCTAACGTGTGCTCCTGCAGACACAGGCCAGAGAGCAGCCCTGAATGAATCTCCCTTTGAACCAGAGAAGGTCTCAGGAAAATGTCCCACCTTGACAGAAACACACCCAATTGGGGAGGTAGGTGGGAGGGACCCTGTTAGGACCCTCAAATTCCACTGGGGGGGGAGGGGGAGAAAACTGTGAACAAATAGAGAGAGAGCTCAGCATTCTGGAAGCAAGGAGACAGCCAAAAGGGGATGGGACAGACAAAGGTGTTCCGAAGGGACAGAGGGTTGGACAGGACAGAGAGGCCCAAACCAGGAAGTGACTGGACAGGATAGAGGGGCCCAGACGGGTGGGCATAAAACACACTCCCAGTCAACCCAGTTTCTCAGAGGAGCTGGTGGAACTGGCTGCTGTGTTCCCACCAGCCCCCACACAGCAGGAACTCCAGGGGATCAGCCCCTAGCCCCATGTGAACCAAAACCTGTCTGGCCCCAAGCAGCATCCTCAGGCACATGGCCAGACCACCACCACTACCTAACAACCCTCCCAGCGCTGGAGGGTCGGGGGGGCTATGGGTACAGCTCCTGGACTCTGGAGTTCCCAATGAGCTCGGAGGACCAGATCCTCTCAGACTCCCAGGATCCCTGTGTGCTCAGAGGACCAGACTCCTAGCCACCGGGGTTCCTGATGGTCTGCATCCTCAAGGGACGAGATCCCCTGGAGTCCCACCTCCAAGGGGAATAGGGGCCTGGACACTTGTGTTCTAGCACCCTGTGAAGGGGTGGCAGCATTCACAGGTCACCTGGGTTCAGGTCAGTTGCCCCCAGCTGAGCACTTCGGGGAGGGGGGGAGGCTGAGGGGGGAGTAAGGGATACCTGCACACAAAGAGCAGCAAGGGGTGGTTCAATGTCAGACTAATTGTGGGAACAATAAAGGTCACCCCCCACAGGATGGGGCAGAGCTGGAAAAGACCACCCCCAAAAGACATTAACAGGCCCAAAATACCTCCCAGGCCCCAGCCCCACCCCCCCAGTTCAGAGCACCCCGTTATCTGCAATGGATAAGTGGCACCACATCCTTTGTCCTGTGACACCAACATGGGGAAAGGAAATAGATGGTAACACCCCTCACCACCACTTCAATTCCCCTCAGTGCCCTAAACCACCCAAAGAACCCCCATTTCTGATCTTCTTTCCCCTGCTCTCAGAGGGGGGTTCCCCTTCCATTCCCCCCAGAGTGCCCACTCTCTGTGGACATACCACCCCACAGCTCTAAGAAAAAGTACCCCAGCCCCTCCCCCCATAACTCAGAAGGGCAGGGGGGACTCACAAACCAGGTCCCCTGAGTGCCCCCATAGTCTTCAGGGGACAAACCCCTCATCTCCCAGCACAGCTCAGAGAAGGGAATCCCCTTGCCCCACGGCCCGAGGAAAAGGGCGGCCCACACCCTGAGACCTGGGTCTCACTTCCCTCAGAGCCCAGACGGGGCGCACAGTCCCCACATATCTCCCCAGAAAGGGGGGTTAGGAGCCCCCTATCCCTTCCACTACTGGGGTTCCTTCAACACCTAACAAAAAGGAGACCCCCACAGCTGGGTCCTGCTCCCCCCATAGCCCAAAAGAGGGGATCAGCATCTCCCTTTACCTTCCCATACAAGGGGCTACCCCAATATCCAGGGGGTGCAGGGCAGCACCCCATAGAGCAAAAAGGATATCTGGGTTCCCCTCACAGCCACGCCCCGCTCCTCCCCACAGTGCAGCAGATGGGGTGGGGCGGCTCCTGCCAAAACTATCCCCCTGTACCAGAGATGCCCCATGCCAGAAGAGGGCTCCTGCCCCTGCACTCCCCCCGACCCAGAAGTGAGGATCCCACCCCACCTCCCAACACCCAGAAGAGGGGTCGCACCCCACACAACCTAGAAGAGGGTGAGGTCCCCCTCCAGGGCGGGGCCCCCGGTACCTGCTCCACCGTGGCGGGGTCCATGTTCTCCACGCGGGCGGCCGCCGTCTCGTACTCGTCCTCGCTATTGCAGCCGCCGCCGCCGGCCTCATCGCGCTCGGGGCTGCCGGGCCCAGGCCCCCCCTGCCGCCGCCGCTTGCTGTGGCCGGGCCCCGAGCAGCAGCCCCCGCCCCGCGCCTCGCCCGGCCCCAGCAACGGGGCCCCGTCCAGCGGGTCCCCGCCGCCCCCCACCCCGGGCCCGGGCGGCGGCGGCG
>ML682024.1:3675321-3735961 GCA_007922195.1 Podocnemis expansa | reverse complement strand
CGGCCCGGGCCCCCCGCGCGGATCGGGACCGCCCACCCCACCCGGGGCCGCGGTGCGGGGGGGCCCGGGCGGGTCCCGCTCCCCGTCCCCCGCCGGGCAGGGCTTCTTCTTGGGCAGGATCGTCATGGCCGGGGGGGGCTGGAGACCCGGATGGGGGGGGTAAGGGGGGTCCCGGGTACCCGGATGAAGAGGCTAACGGGGATCCGGGGGGCTGGGTACCCGGATGAGGGGGCTAAGTTGGGCCCCGATGGGGGCAACTAAGGGGGTTAAGGGGGGTTGGGTACCCGGATGAAAGGACTCAAGAGGGTCCCCGGCGGGCTGGGTACGCGAGCGGGGGGTAAGGAGGGACAAGGGGGCCGGGTACCCGGATAAAAAGGTGAAGGGGGATTCCGGGTACCCGGATGGGGAAGCTAAGGGGGATCCCCGGGGGGCTGGGTGCCCGGATGGGAGGCCCGGCCAGAAGCGCAAAGGGAATCCCCGGGGTCCCTCTCCCGCAACAACTCACTGCCCCCCCATAGGGAGGGGCAGGGGCGAATCGACCCCGGGGGAAGGGGGCAGCACAGCTTCGGACGGCCGGACGCAGGCGAATCAACCCCTCCGCCCCCCACCCCGTTGCGGCTTTTTGGCCCTTCCCGGCTTCCGCGACAGCCCCTCGCGCTCGGCCCCGGCCTAGTGTCAACATCAACACAGCCGGCCCCTGACCCCGCGCGCTCACTTCCGCCGCCACGCCCATTGGGAAGGTAGGGGGCGGGGACAGAGCACGCCTGGCCAATAGGCCTGCTTTCGCCGGCCACGGAGCGCGGCTTCACGCTCATTGGCCACAGATTGACGGATCCACTACTCGATTGGCCAAGATCAACCTGTCAATCAAGGAAGGTTCCACCCTCCATTTTTTTCACTTCGAATGCCCCCTCCCAAAGCCCATAGCAACGGTCGCGAAAGGCGGTACGTAGGAGCTCTTAACGACAGTGAATTACCTAATTGGCTCAGAGGTGAAGTACGCCTTTCTGATTGGCTGCTCATCGCGGAAACTATTTTTGATTGGCTTAGAGGTGGAGGACTCTTTTCGGATGGCTGAAAAGGAGTGGCTAAGAGACAAGAAGCCTTCTCTGATTTGCTAGCAGACAGCTAAGTAGTCTTTCATTGGCTAAGATCCACAGGGATAGCCCTGTTAATCTAGTTCAGCAAAACAAATACAGAGTCCTTTAGCACTTTTAAAGACTGACAAATTTATTTATGGCATGAGCTTTAGTGGGAGAGAATCCCACTTCGTCAGATGCTTGAAGATGGGGAACTTACAGACTGGGAAGAAAATAAATGCAGGGAAGTGTAGGTCATATGGCTGGCTGTATCTATGCAAGTTGTTCCATTAAGTTGATGGATTTCCGCTTCAAACGGGGAAGATGCCCTACCCTCATTTCTGATCGGCTCTTGTCTATTGGAGAAAGGAAATGTCGATAATAGGCTAAGGTGAGAGGAACCTATATTTCATTGGCTAACAACTGAACGATCACTTCTGATTGGTTAGCCAGCAGAGGTTCGCTCTCTGACTGGTCAGAACAAAGGCGTAAATGCTGATTGGCTGGAAAGCGATATCCCGCCAGAGATCCAATCGGCCTTAGCCCCGGCCCGCGCAAAAGAGGGAGGAGGATTACCTCGCTGCTATCCTGATTGAGCTGGACCCGCCTCCTCTGGGATTGGCTCGGGTGGCTGTCATTCAAGTAGAGCCCCATTCCATTCCCTCCCCCCAGAGAGATATCTCTACCAGATATCTTCCCAGAATTCCAGGCCCCGCCCCTATCCCCACCGGCATAGCGGGATTGGGCCTGGCCCAGCCAATCAGGTGCTGCCCAGCAGGAGTGATTTCCCCCCCATCCCCGCCTTGGCTCAACCCCCAGGCGCAGGCCTCGCCCCTATTCCTGCCCACAAGGGGTCGGGTCCGCCCTTGATGCCCTAAGGAAGGCAGGAGTAGGGCTCGGTTTGGACGTGTTGCATTGTATTGGCTCGAAGGCAGCAGTGCCTAGCTGGTCTCCCTTTCCCCCTGCTACACCCTAGTCCTGCATGTTTGGGGGCCCCGACCCCATTTGGACACGAAGGGGAACCTGAGTTGAAGTGACTTGACCAGTCACGTGCCAAATCCAAGCCCGGGTCGGGGGGGACCCAGGCGTCCTGGCTCCTGTCCACCCTCCCCTCTAACCCCTTGGTCTCAGGCCCTTCCCCCAGCTGACACTGGACCCCGGGCAGCCTGACCCTTTCTCCCCAGTGCCTAGAACAGCACCCAGGGGACTGCTTGCCCAGGGCTTGTCCAAGAAGCCCTGAGGTGCTCGGGCATCTGGCCTGACTCTCTGTATCTGGAAGGAGGGCAGGAGGTGTGTGGGGGTGGGTCTGATGCCCTCCCTACCCCCCACATGCCAGGCTAGACAAGAGATGCATGCAGGTAGAGGTGGGTGAGAGCCATGCATAGCCAAGGCTGGGATTTTGGGGGCAGGGAGCTGTAATGCAATATGGGCCTGGGCAGGGCTGTAACTATGGTGAGTGCCCCAGGTGCGCCAGAGCAGATCAGTAGAGCCGCTCCATTAAAGAGTGTGTTTCACTGCACCAGCCCCAAGTGCCGCTAATGGCAAGGGGCACGTTCTGATCGGAACGTGGCCCGGGTGCTGGATTGCCACGTTACATCCCTGGGCCTGAGCCTTGGGGGTATCTGGGCCCACTGGCGCTGATCCAGGGTGCTGCAGATAAGACCCAGGAGCCAGGACCCCCATCCCCCCCCTTGTTTCTGATTGAGCGCCACAGGCGATGGGGGAGGTGAGACTGGGTCCCCAGGGTCTGATCCAGCAGCGATGGTGCAAATCCTGATGGAAGATCAACTGGTTTGGTTCAGGGCTTCCCCAAAAGATCCTTGGCCCAGACCTCCCCTCACTGGAGCCAGTGACGGAATCCAGCCATCCTGGCTCCTAGTCTCCCACTCTAATCATACCATCCCACTCCCTGCCCCAAATGGGGGATGGAATGAAACACTGGAGTCTTGGATCCCAGTCCCTGTTGCTTGCAAGACCCCACACCCTCCCAGCAGAGGATACAATGGCTTTGAGTTAATGAGGTTATTCATCCCAGTCCCCCCCAGGGGGAGCAGGGCTGAGTAGAAGGATTCATCCCAGGGCGATATCCTTCCATCCACTAAGGCTGGCCCTGGAACTAGTCCCGTTTGCCAGTCTCCGGCCACCAGCTGGAAGTTGCATAGCTGCCCCCTTGATATGGCTTTGAGTAGAACAGGGAGCTGAGGAGGAGAAGGGACCCAGGAGTCCAGGCAAGGCCACATCCCTAGGCAGGGGGCACCTCAGCATTTGTGGAAGACTGTGCTGCTACACAGGTGGGTCTCAGGCATCTGGGTGAAGTCATGCATTTAAGCAGGGTGGAGTAAAACCAAGTGTCTGGGCAAGGCAAAGCCCCTGGCCATGTAGAACCCAGGTGTCTGAGGAAGGTAGGACCTTGTCATCCAGACAAATCCAAACCTTTATGGAAGACTGTGCCACTAGCCTGGTGGGACCCAGGCTTCCAGGCCAATCCAGGCCCTTTGGCAGATGCCAGCCCAGTGTTTGTGGAAGACTGTGTCAACATCCTGGTGGGATCCAGGCAAGGTCATGGCCACCAAACAGGTAGAACCACAAGTCCAGGGCAGGTAGGCACCCACTGTCCAGGCCCTGGTGGTGGACAGCAAGATGCTGCACCCCACACTTCTGCCCTTATAAGGAGGAGATCTTGACTGGTGGGTGGCGCAGGCAGGGAGCAGGCAGGCTGGAGTTGGGCAGTGTGCGGGGCGATGGGGGACGGCTCTCAGGGGTGATGGTGGGGGGCGTGGGAATGCTGGTGATGGCGGCAGCTAGGTCTGCATCATCGTAGTTCAGCATCATGTTCTCGTGGGCCTTGGCATTCAGGCTGGAGCGCCTTGGGAAAGGGATGGGTTAGAGAGAGAGAGAAAAGGCTTAATCCCATGAGTCTGGGCTGAAAGCCCACCCTCATCATTCTGACGATCCAACCCCACTCCCCTCCCAGAAGTGGGGAAAGAACCCAGAAGTTCAGGTTCCCAGTGCCTCCTGCACTTCCTCATTTGCCCACTAGGTGGCAGCAGACACCAGCACCCCCGTGGTGATGGTGGCGGGGGGGGGCGGGTCAATTCCTCCATGGGGTTCCAGGGAGGGGCAATGGCCACAGGGCAGAAGCAGGGTGAGGATGAAATACAGCAAGTGCTGCCTCCTAGTGGCGGGTGTGGGGCCAGCTAAGATGTGGGTCGTCTGTCACACCAGGCTGCTTCCCTGCCCTCGTGGTACCCCCGCTCCCACTTCCCCCAGGCCTATTACCTCTGCGGGGCAGCAGGGCACTTGTGGCCATGCAGGGTGTTGAGCTCTTGGGCACTGGCCCGGCTGATGGAGCTGGCGGAGGGGGTGGGACGTAGGGCACGGCGGGAGGGGGCACGACGGGGACAACAGGAAGTGGCGCTGCCCTGCTGGGAGGAGAAGGATGTGCTGCGGCTGGTCCGGCCTCCCACGGAGCCCCGCAGACCGGCTTCACTGCAGGAGCGCTCATCCGCAAACTCGTGACACTGTGGGGCAAGGCAGGGGGGAGACATTAGTGGGGCCCCCTGAGCCCTCTGCCTCCCAATGACCCTCACTTCCCCAGTGATCCCACTGCCCTCCCACTGCTCCACAGACACCCCTCTGCCCCAGCCACCCCCCACTGCCCCACAAACATCTCCACCCCCATGTACCGTGGTCTTCTCCAGGCAGTGCAACAGGTGGTGGTGCTGCTGTTCAAAGGCCGAGTGGTTCCTCACAGCCAGGGCATGAGCTGCGCTGCCCAGGTCCTGTGCTCAGGGGAGAGGAGAGAGATGAACAGACCCCCCACACACACACATACATGGTCCAGGGCACTTGGAGTGGGGATGAGTGGCAGGGGAAGAGAGTGGGAGCAGTTGAGGGGCAGTATGTGCAAAGAAGGAACACGTCATGTTCTGCACTGAAGCGGTCGTGCAAGACTGCAAGGCCATGCCACAGCTGCACTGCAATGGGGCGTGGCTGTGTTCATGCATCTGGGGGCACATGCAAGTGGTGACAGTGTGGTGGGTATCCACCAGGATTGTGCAAGTGTGTGGGGGGTGAGTGTGCAGCCAGTGTGCCTTGGGACTGGGCATGAGTGAGCTGGTGCAACCATGCGAGGGATGAGAGTACAGTGTGCATGCACATTGACTGTGCACCAACATGTGTATGCAGCAGAGCTAGTGGTGGGGGCATGCAAGTAAGTGGAGTATGTGCCTGGCTGTGCAACGAGCAAGGGGCAGGGTGTTACTGGGCAAGTGCCTATATATGTTCCTGTGCCATGAGTGAGCATGCGAGGGGGGTGAATGTGCCTGGAGACTGTTCTCTTGCCACTGGGTGAGTGTGCATGGGCCAACTGTGCCCTGTGAGTGCAGCTAATGTGCAGGGCTGATGGGGGCATGCACCAGGCATGCTGGAGCCTACGGGGGGGGGGGGCAGATACCTCAAGGCCCCCGTTGCGCTTGTATTGCAGGAAGGCGTTGGTCGTGCCGCTCTTGGCCAGGCGGATCCGGGCCAGGCGAACCTTCTGCCAGAGGGTAGGGGAAGAGTCAGAGCCGCAGACGCAGCCCTCCCTCCCCCACAGCCCCCCGTCAGCCCTGGCCCTGCTGTGTGCCCCACCTGCTGTGCCCGGCGTTTGTCAGCTCGCTGGTTCTGGTGATAGATGCGGCTGAAGTTGGAGACAATGACAGGCACCGGGAGGGCGATGACCAGCACCCCACTGAGCGAGCAGATGGAGCCGAAGATCTTCCCAGCGATTGTGCTGGGAACCATGTCCCCATATCTGCAGGAACAAGGGGAGCTGAAGTCAGGGAGAAAAGTCCCAGCTGCGACGGTGCCAGAGTCAGCAGAGTCTGAGCTTGTTGCTCACAGGGGTGTATCACCACTCTGCTGCTCTGGTGTCCTCCTCAGTGCAATGTGGGCAATGTGCTGAGATACAGCCACCTCTGGGACAAAGCAGCTGGGGAACAGCAGCACATAATGCTACATGAGGGTAACAAATAGCAGGAAATGGACAGGTGTAGGAGCCTGGGGCCCAATCTGGACACATCTTGTAGCTGCAGGGTTGCAACTACTAACGGATCATTTGGGAAAGCAAAACAGCTTCTGGAGAAATGCTGTTAATCTGTGGCGAGCGAGCAACTATTAGATAACTCAATACACTGCAAAGTGCCATTACTTATTTAACAGGCTGAGGAATAAATCAAAGGCTCAGCAAGAAGCTGAGAATCTGGCACACCCTGGGGAGAGCATCCACAAGAACAGACAGCTACCCCACTGCAGATAATACAAAACATGGAGAGGCAGCCACCTCTGGGGCAGGGCAGTCTGGGAACAGCCACATCTAACAGCACAGGGAGGGTTTTCCTGACATGGAAACGCAGCCACCTCAGGGGTGGGGCATCAGGAGAACAGCCACATATAACAACATGTGGCATGCTCACCTGGCACAGAGAGGCAGCCACCCCTGGGGAAGAGCCACATACCAAACAGAGAATGGAATGTCAAGAGGAAATTAAAGGGGATTTTAGCTGGCTGCTTGTTTGTTACAAAAGGCCAGGACACTGAGACACCCCAACTGAGATCCCCATCCCACTTGCCTGCTCCAAGACAACCCCTAGTGCCTGCCCTCACTGCTGGGGGAGGTGCCCCTGCCCAGTCCCTGACTAGTCTCCTGCAGTGCGGCACCTCCTAGTGGTTCATTCTGGGCACCAGGGCTCTGAAATCCATGGAGGCAGGAAGCAGATTTTGGGTTCTGGCCCAAATGGGGGGAGATTTGGGGGGGGGGGTGGAGTAAACAGCCCCTGCACCTGGATCTGGGCCAGCTCTGCATCTAAGTACAGCAAACATGAAATATTCAGGCGTCCCTGGGTACCAGCGTGATGCATTTCCGCTAGGCTGGCAGGAGGTTGCTGTAATCTCACACTGCAGTGTGTGTGTGTTGGAGGGGGGGGTGCTCTTAGGACTTGGGGCATTTGAGGCCCTGACCTTTCTGCAGCTCTGCATGGGGGGAGCCACCCAGGACAGTGATGCACAGAAGGGGGGGGGGGTTGGGAAGGGCTTTCCCCTGCACCCTGACTGTGGGCATCAGGCAGCAATGGGACCTGGAAGGTCTGTGAACCCTCCATGAATTAAACGGGGGGGGGGTGATTTTCCCAGGAGCAGCTGAGATCACAGCCCCATTGCAGGCAAGTGCAAAGTGCTAAAGCACCCAGGCATTCTGGCTCCTAGCCACCCCCTCACTCAAACCACTAGTCCTCACTGCCCTTCCATAGCCAGGCAGAGAATCCAGGAGTCCTGGTTCCCATCTGCCCACCCCACACCTTCCACCAGCTCAGCCATCCATGGCCACATTGGTGACTCAGCGGAATCTCCCTGCCCCCAAAATGAGCCAGAGACAGGTCACTCGGCTCTGATCCCAGCCATGGGCCCTACTGGTCCCCCTCACTCCCAACCTGCAGACCATGCCAGCAACCTCCCCCCACCACCACCACCAGCACAAACATGCTGCAGATGCTGCCTGGTTCTGCATCCTGCTCACTGTGATAAATAATTCATCCCACCCCCAAAGCACCAGCAGGGCTGGGAATTTCTGGCCTTCCTTGGTGAGACGCGAAGTGCCTGAGCTGGAGCGGAAAACCCCACCATGCCCCCCCCCCACCCCTGAGGACTTGGCATGGAGTGAGGCATGGGCAGTGGGGCACTGAGGGGGAGGTAGTGCAGAGCTGCAAGGTCCTCACACATGGGTACTGAGACACAATGGGCAGGGGATGGGGGCAGAAGATAGTTAGATGAAGTCACTTCCAGGGTGGGGCAACTGGGAACAGCCACACATAACCCAAGGAGGAGACCATCTAATGAGGAGTGGGGGCAATATTTATGAGGGGGTGAATGGAACCAGTCTGGGCACGTTTGCTCACATGGCCTTTGAACAGTGTCACCCTGGGGATGAAACCCAGGAGTCCTGGCTTCCAGCTCCCCTGTTCCAGACCCCACTCCCCTCCCAGAGCCAGAGAGAGAACCCAGGAGTCCTGACACAACCCTCCTCCATTTGCCAAGAAGCCACGCTTCCTCCAAGTCCGCTTGCGATGTGGTGGGACCTGTCCCTCAGACAGGGCTCTTGATGCTTGAACCTAGTGATGGACAACTGCCTCTTTCCTCCAGTAACGATTGCAGTGTGAACCTCCAGCAAACCCCACCTACCCTGGGCCCAAACTGCTCTTCACTGCCCCCTGCCTTACCCACAATGCACCTCTTCTTTGCACCATTTGTGAAACCATGATCCCAGCAGAGCGTGATTAGGGTGGAAGCAAAACCCTGGTGGAAAGTATGGAAAGAGCAGTTTGTGGGGTGTCCTGGGGAGCGTATGAGCTTGTGCATGTGTCTGTCCCTTCTGCCCCCTGTGTCGAGGGAGTGAGCCCTGTGTTTGGGTGGGGAAGAGCCAGACACCCAGTAAGATATGAAAGCTCACCTGGCCCTTTGTCTGAGACTCAGGGTGAACCCTGACATCCAAAACAAACTTCCCTTGCTTCTCTCCTACCTGTCTCAGCCTCTGCAGGTTCAGTAAAGACTGGATTGTCCCCTCGAGGTCTGTCCCAACTGGCAGTTCCTAGCCACCTTGCCCCAGAGGTGGCTGCATCTTGGCACTGGGCAAGCCCTGCTGAAGGCCCTGTGTGGGCAGATGGTACATGCTACTCAGCTGCTGCCAGAGGACAGGGAGGGATACCAGGATCAGGCCCCTTCCCCACGACCTCCGCTCCCTGGTTCTTTGCAGTGTGGACTCAGGCATTTGGGATATTAAAGATTAATTGAGATAAAAACACAGCAGCTAATTACAACTCCACTAATGAATGAAAGGGGCTGGGGCGGTTGGGAGCCTGAACTCCTAGGTTCTCTTCCCAGCTCTAACAGTAGAGGGGTCTGGTTAGGGTGGGGAGGGGGGGAGTTAAGAGCCCAGATGCCTGGGTTTCATCCCCCACTCTGTCATTGTTGCCCTGGTGATGGTGCAGATCTTGGGGAAATATTGCCTGGGGCCAGGCTGCCATGGGGTGCAACAGGGCACAGAAACCCTGGAGACTGGTAGAAACAGGAAAGGGTCCTTACTCCTGACCTCTGGGCCCCTTTCCAGCCCAGCCATCTCCCTGGCTCCAGGTGTGCTACTGCCCCTCACTTCTGACACACAGCCTCCCACTGCCTGCTTTCACCCTCCCCTCCCCCTACTGCTGGCACCAAGTACCATGTGCCAGACGGGCCTTGGTGAGAGATCTGAGCAGAGCAGCCAGGAAACACAGCTCAGTACAGATGGCACAAGCTGTGCTGGGCCCAGCCTCCATTCACAGCTCCCTCGCACCAGTGCTTCACACACACCCCCACACGCCCCAGCCAGGCAAAGAATCCAAAAGTCCTGACTCCCAGCTACCTCTGTTCTAACCACTAGACCCCAGTCCTCCCCCATCACCACCACAGCTGGGGAGAGAACCCAGGAGTCCTGGCTCCCAGGCCCCTTCCTCCTCTTTCCAAGCCTGGTGCGTGTCAGGAGTTGCCCATGCAGGATTCACACTCAGTGCCCAGGCAGCCGTTCTGATCCCTGCCCTGGTGCCCCCTTCTCAGACCGTGCAGCAGAGTGGCCCATGGATTTTTGTCACTGTCCCAATGCCAGTAACGCTAACATATTGAGAAAGATTTGGGGCTGTTTCCCAAGGGTCTGGTGGCTCAGGCGTGGCCCGGGCACCACTTTTGACATGCCCTTCCCTATGCGGTACAAGTGGACATATGTTACTCACCATGTCCTGGGAGACCCTACATTAACAAACTAGAGTCAAGAGCAGATAGGGAGATGTTTTGGGGGGCACAGACTCACCCCAATGTGGTCATGGTGACGATGGTGTACCAGAAGGCTGCTGGGATGCTAGTGAAGTTGGTGCTGCGGGTACCTTTCTCAGCATAGAACATGACAGTGGCAAAGATGATGATGGCCATGGTCAAGGAGAAGAGCAGGAAACCCAGCTCTGAGGCACAACTCTTGAGCGTGTAGCCCAGGATGCGGAGGCCTTGCGAGTGGCGGGAGAACTTGAAGATGCGGAAGACCCGGAAAACCCGCAGGGTGACAAAGGCACCGCTGACATCTTCGTTCTCTGGCACCACCAGCCCGATGTAGAAGGGCATGATGGCCACCACGTCGATGATGCTCATCACGCTGCGGATGAAGCGGCACCGGCTGGGTGCGGCAAAGAGCCGCATCAGGTACTCACAAGTGAAGATGAGGACGCAGGCTGTGTCCATGCAGGAGAAAGCCAGGGGGAAGCGGTCACCGCATGGCTGCTTCCGCTTCCTGCCAGGTGGCGGCTGGCAGGGAATGGTCTCCACCACATTGGCGATGACTGACACGGCGATGAAGAAGCCTGTCACATAGTAAAAGACCAGTGCCACAGTGCTGGTGTGGGGGTTCTCAAAGGCACGCCACAGGCGCTGACGGAAGGTACTGTCTGGTGGCAGGGCCACATCGGTGGCCGTCTCTGCCTCCTCATCCTCGGCCAGCCGCTCGGCGTTCTCCTTCTTGCGGTCACGGTACTCCTCTAGGCAGCAATCACCGATCAGCTCCGGGATGATACCATAGAAGCTCAGTTCCTCATCAAAGGCCTGGATGCACTCATGGCGTGGGTAGTGCAGGTGGCCAGTGCGGTAGAAGTTGAGCACATGACGGAACATCTCTGGATCGCGGTCAAAGAAGTACTCCCGTGTATCCTCATCATAGAAAAATTCCTTCTCTGAGCTGCCCAGCAGGGTGTCGGGGTAACGATCCAGGGTGTTCTTCCATGTCTGGAAGCGTCGGCCACTTACATTCACCACCAGGATCTCATCGTCCCGCCGTTTCCTGTCGCTGGGTGGGGGGGGCATCGGCTTCTTGGCCAGGGGCAGCCAGCCTACAGCAGCCGCACGGGCAAAGGGTAGCCAGGCAGCTATGCCGGCCGCCATGATGGCTGGGTGGGGGTCAACAGGGCACGGCAGAGGCGTCAGCTCTGGACAGGAGGGCTCCAAAGCAGAACACGTCTGAAGAGTGGCCTTGGAACTCAGGAGATTGGGACGGCGGTCCTAAAAACTAGCTGTGCCCAAGGGAGCTTGGGCAGAGAGTTCTGTTAGCTGCAGGTCTCGCTGCCACACCTGTCCAGGACTCAGCTGTCTCCAAATACAGGGCCCCAGCACATGGGTCACCAAGCCAGGGTCTAGGTGGAGTCATACCTAGTCACGGTAGGAGGTGTCCCATGGCCCAGGGCTGAGGGGATCTGTCCCTTCAGTGGTCTGAGCTTCTCAAGGCCTGGATGGAGTTTCTGTACTCTGCTGTCCTCTGTCTCTCAGAAAAGGGGGCTGAAGGCTCAGCAGGTGGCCACAGCTGGTCCTGGTCAGCATCTCAGGGGGCTGCAGGAGGGAGAGAAGAGTCAGTGAAGGTGAAAACCGAGAGCCCAGTGCAGCCCTGAAGGGCTGGGGGAACCAGCTCCGGATCAGACACTTGGACCAGGGAGCCTGGGCTCTGTCCCTGGCTCCGGTAGGTGGATGGGGTCTAGCAGTTAGAGCCAGAGGGAGCTGGGAGCCAGGACTCCTGGGTTCTCTGATTATCCAGTCCTGGGGGGTGAGCAGGGTCTAGTGGTTGGAGCAGGTGAGGGCAGGGCTGGAAGCCAAACTTCCTGGGCTCTCTCCTGAGCTGGTGGGGACGGGAACAGTGGGGTTTAGTGGTTAGAGCAGGGTGGCTCCCACCTAGACTCCCCTGGGTTCTCTCTCCATCTCTGGGAAGGAAGGCTGGGGACCGGGCGATGCAGGGAAGACTGTCTGACTCTTGGCCAAACCCCATCTCCCACTTTCCGGCACCCTGCCCCCCCCCGTGGGGCAGTAACTGCTCGTGGGGCATGGGGGGGTGCAGGAGGGGCCCGACTCAGGGACACCCCAGCCTGCCGGTGACTGGTGAGGCAGGGGAGAGGGGCAACACAAAGCGACTGGGGACAGATGGGTGCAGGTCTGGGGGTGGGGAAGAAAGGCGGTGCGGGGGTGCCGGCTGGGGGTGGTGGAGGTTGCAAGCCGGAGGAGGGTCCGGGGGGGGACATGGAGAGGGGATGAGGGGCTGGAGGGCGCGGCCGCGCTCACCTCTCTCTGTGTCTCTCCGCAGGCGGGGGCGGTGATCGAGGCTGGGGGGAGCCGCTGGCCGGGCCCCCCCCGCTGCATCGCCCCCCCGGGCTCCGACCGAGCGTGAAGCCGGGTGCGGGGCCGCTGGCATGGGGCATGGGGGGGACGCACCGGCTTTATATCGCTGCACTGGCTGCTGGGGAGCGGGAGGGGCGGGGGGAGGAACCATGGCGGGGGGAGGGGTTGCCGGGGCAGGGATGAAGGCGGCAGGTGGCCCAGCGCAGGGGAAGCATTTGGGGGTTAGAGCCGGGGGGGCCTTGGAGTCTGAGACCCGCCCCCCAAACGCTGCAGCAAACTGGCGGTCAGGGGCACAGAACAGCGAGGGCGAGCAAAGGAGGGAACCCAGGAGTCCTGGCGCCCAGCCCCCCTCATTTCCCAGGTGGGACCCCCCGAGGGGCGGGGGATTAGTGACGGGGGCAGCGGGAATCTCCCACTTGGTGCCTCTCTACTGGTCAGAGAGAATTAGGAGACACCCTCGCCCCCCACAACTCCCCAGGATCCCCACAGCCCCCCGATTCCCCCCACAGTCCCCCAGAATCCCTCGGGGTGCCCCCGGGACCTGCCCCAGCCCCCCAGGATCTCCCAGCGCCCCCCGATTCCGGTTCCCCTCACAGTCCCCCAGAATCCCTCCGGGGGCCCCCAGGATCCCCCAGAGCCCCGAGTCACTTCAGCCACCGGAGACCCCCCAGAACCCACCGAGAGCCCTTCCTAGCCCCCCGGGGTCCCCCCACAGCCCCCAGGATCCCTCACAGACCCCATCCCGCCGCCCCCGGGGTTGCTGGTGTCGGAACAAACCTCCATCAGCACTTAGCGCAGATCGATCCCGGGCCGGGCCGTGAACGGGCGGGCAGCCAGCCTGGGGGCAGTGGGGGGCCGCGCCAGGCCAGGGAGGACGAGCGGGGTGGGTCCGGGGTTCCCCTGAGGGGGATCGGAGCTGGCCCCGCAGCCCCCCGCACCAAACCCAGCTGTAGCGCAGCCCGCGGGGCGGAGCAGGGATCCCCCCAGCCCGTCAGCGGCCCCTCAAAGGCTCCCGCTGACAGGCGGCGGCGGCAGTGGCCCCAAAACGTCAAGTGCCGCACGACGCGCCCCAGAAAAACAAGCGGCTCCGGCTCCCGCCCTCGCCCCATCCCCCACCCCAGCCACTAGCCCCCCACTGCCGGAGTCCGGCGATCTCCGCCCTCCGCCGCCACCTGGTCCCGGTCTGGGGGCGGAATTGCCTTCACGCCTCGCCCCAATGCCGCTGCTCCGCCCCAGAGCCGGCTGCACCTCGGCTCCTCGCCAGCCCCCTGCGCTCTTCCCTGCAGCTGCTCCGCTGTCCCGCCTCAGAAGTGGCTGTAGCACAAGGTCGTCGACCCCCCACAGCCACCGCTGATAAGTTTGCTCGGGAAAAAGGTCAAAGTTCCCGTGCATTGATGCTTTGGGCCTCTCTACCCTAGCATCGTGGACGCTGGTGAATTTAACAAGCCCCTCACCAGCCCGGACTCGACCCAACACAAACCCAGGGGCCGGGAGTTCCGCAGGCACCAAGATAACCAGGCCGCGCAGCGCCAGGTCCGGGCCGTGCTGAGCACCCGGTCGGGGGTCTCCAACCGTCCTGCAGCCCCTCCCAGAACCTGCTGCCCCACTTCACCTCTCTACTGCTCTTCGTTTCCCAACTTTGGCTGGAGTTTAAACCGACTGTGATTGGCTGAGGGAAGCTAGCTTGGCCACCCATTGGCTAAGAGGGTTTTCCATCTTGCCCCTTCTACCCCTCCAGGGACCTGCCCCCAAAAGCTTGGTGGGGGGGAACATCAACTGCAGCCCTTCACACTTAGTTGTTTTTCTTGCATCCTCCCCACCCCCATCAAAGCACCAGGAATTTTAGGGGACAGGAAGGGAATGGCTACAGGGCCACATATTAAAGCTTGACCAAAACTGACACCATCTTCCTCTGCAGTAGGTACTGAGATAAGGCTCTACCCCTATCTCTCACCCCATCACAGGGGTACCTGGCCCAAGTCTGAGGGGGCAGAACACAAGGCACTACACCCCCCCACACTAATAATTCTTCCCCCCACCCCCATAGCTGACCCCTAAGGGTCACCTGTGCCCAGCCCCCCCTCACAAAAAAAAAAAACTCAGCACAGAGCACCCCTTCCTTTATTGTCTCTGGCACCCAGCATCATACACTTCACTGACATGTTACATAGCAGACCACCCACAGCAAGGGGGAAGAAAAGTGCAGTTAGACAAGGGTGCAGCCCCCCATCCCCACTGGACCCATATATACACACAGAGACTTAATCACCTGCCACTTTGTACAGAACAAGGAAGGATGCAAGAGAGGCTCAAAGCAAGATGGAGCAGTGCATGATGGGTAAAGTTGAGACGGGGGAACCCCCCATGACAGTGCCCCTCAATCCCAAATCGCAGCCCCTCACACTCAATAGCACTTCCCCTTTGTAGCAGCATAGGTAGCGCCACAAAAAGACTCTTTCCCCCACTTCTTCAAGAGCCCCAGTAGAAAGAGAAGGGGTTCAGGCACTATGATGGAAGAAGGAATACAGACAGTGAGATGAGGGGACAAGGGCCATAGGCAGCCCCTTAAAGGAAAGGAAAGGAGGTAGCAGGGGGCAGAGAGTTGGAGAAGATAAAATTAGGGATAGAGGCAGGGGTCCAGAAGCTGGCAGGGAAGAAGGGTCAAACTCCCCCTCCCCCACTTAGTGTACATGGATAGAGGGGCAGGAAGATGGTGGGGGGCAACCCTCCTCCCACCACTGCAGGGGAGGTGAACAGTAACCATTAAAGCAAGAGCAAGCAGGGATGGATTAGAGTAAGAAGCAGGCCCCAGCTCCCCAGAACAGGGGCCTGCCCCTATCTTGGGAAAGGGGATAATTCAGGGACCCCCAGTGGGTTTGGTTTCGTTGGGGACAGGTAGATGGCCATGCTCCTCATTGAGCCGAACCACCTCCTGGGAGAGGAGCTCCAGGTCCTGGAAGAGAGAAAGAGAAAGAGAAAGATGAGGGAACGGAGAACCTAGGCGGCAGGGGTTAAAGTAGGCAATTTGAGGAGCTAGAGTTCCAGGGCCCCGAAAAATAGAAAAATCAGGCTGAATGCATGTTCCACTCTGCCCTAGCCCCAGGAGCTGCAGCCAGGCTGGGGAAGTTTTCTCTCCTACCCTGAGCATGCTCAAATGTGTGCTCAGGGCAGAAGTGGCCTGACCAGAGACCACAAGAGGTCACCGAGTCCAGTCCTCTACATTCATGCCAGGACCAAGCACCATCTGGGGGGAGTAGGGGGCAGAATCTGAGGCCAGGATGGGGAGCGGGGGGCAGAGGGGGCAGCGTTCAAGGTCAGGATTGCGGTCAGGGAGGTGCAGGGGGTGAAAGGGGCAGTGTGTGAAGCCAGGATTGGGGCTAGTATTTTTATGGAGCAATAACCAATGTGTATGGTACTGAGAAGTGGTTGCAAATACCTACCTGGGCTGAGGCCTGCACATGCATGTAGGGGGGCCCAACAATAGAGGAAGGGAGCCCAGAGATTAGAAGAGTTCCAGGCCCTGTCAAATTATACTTTAATTTCTGGTCAGGGTGGGGGAACACCTGACTGCCCCTCTCTGCAGGCCTCACTCCATCCGAGGCCACTCTCCCTCACCTTCTGCAGGTGCATGTTCTTGGTGATCTGTTCCTCCAGCAGGTTCTGGAGCTTCTTGTTCATCTCACGCAGGTTCTCGTCGCCTGGCTTGACCAGGTCACGCAAGACACTGGCCAGGCTACCCCGCTCCACGGGTCCATGGGCTGCTGACACATCTGCCAGGAGGCACAAGGTCAATCCAAGGCCATCTGCCCCCCTAAACCCTACAACAACCTAGTGGGGGGGAGATGATCCTCTTCTCCAGGCAGCTGGAGCAGATAAGTTGAGAAGATAGGACCCAGGTGTCTAGGATCCAAGCTCTTAAATCCCATTCTCTTCCCCGGATGGTGTACGGGGCCAAGTGTTTGAAGTGGGGGGCTGGCAGTCCAGGCCCTGGGTTTTCCCATACTGTGAGCAGGGACCACTGGATATGGGAGGAGGCTGGTCCTGGGAGCCAGGACACCTAGGTACCTAGGGTCTGACCAGTGCAGGGCAGATCAATAACAGGAGGAGGTATTTTTAGCTGTCATGACACACTCCCTGCGGGAGCTGTGGGCAGCCAAGCTGAGGGGAACACGACCCTGCAGGAGCTTTTTATAGCTGGGGCATTGCGTCCTTCCTGCTGGGCACAGTTCCAGTGCCAGCCACTCACTCTGGCTGCATCCTGCCCCCCTGCCCCAGAAGTGGCTGCATTGCCTGCAGGGACACAGCTGGGGGTCACACTAGAGGAGGCCCCAGCTGCCCCAGGAGGGCAGATGGTAAGGGATCAGTTCCAGGTCTCCTCAAACACACTAGGTCATCGGCTCAGGAAGAGGGTGAGTTGAATCATACCCCAAGTGAACACACTCCCTTGCCCTGGCTGCTGGCCCCTGCCGCCCCCACCACTGCCAGAGCAGAGCATCCCCTGCTCCACAGCCCCCTCCCCCCCATACCCTCCCATTTCTTCCTGGTCCAGGCTCCACTCCCCCCACACTTAGCACAGAACAGACCCAGCAGTGGGCAGGCAGGGTTAGGGGGACAGCACCACAGTTGATGCAGGTTGGATGAATGCCTGAAGCCATCTCCTGCCCAAGGTGACCCAGGCCAGAAGGAGCAGGAGGGAAATACCCCTCAGACCCGGAGATGGCAGAGGATGTGGGGAATGCAAGCATCTCACCCCCTAGGGGTGGGAGGGAAGCCATGGGGCCGGCCTTTCCCTTCTAGGCAACACGGGCTCTGATTTGCCCCAGGGAGGGGGTGTAGAATGGGATACAGGTCCTTTACTCTCTCACACACAGTCAACTGATTTTCTTTCCCTCCATAGAAACGGAAGAGAATTGGAAAAATGAACAGGATTGCAGCCACCTCTAGATTGGGACGGTGGGCTAAGAACAGCTGCATATAACACCACAGGCGGATGCTCGCTCAGGAAACGCAGGTGGTGTGAAGTAATGTTCCTGTCCTGGCGACCACCCATCCCTCTGGGGTCAGCCCTTCAGGTATGACTGGCACCCCACACCCTGGCTGAGCCAGGAATCCCCCCCATGCCCTCACACTACCTGGAGTTTGGCTCCCTCCCCTGCCTCTTCCTCTCAATGGCTCTGACATTTCACAGTGAACTAAACCCACTGGCAGGAATACGGATTCTGGTCATCATGGTGCACAATAGCAGCTAACAAGGTCTCCCTCCAAACGCCCAGTCAGGGAACCACTCTAGAGGATCCCCCCCACCCTCCAGAGAGAGAACCCAGGAGTCCTGGCTCCCACCCCACCCCCAGCTCTAACTACCGGAGCCCACTGCTCAGATGCCAGGGTCCTCACCGATGCGGCTGTCCATGACATACGTCTCAATGATGGCACTCTTCCGGCACAGATCCTCTGCCATCGAGGCACTGCTCACTTCCAGATGTTTCACCTGTGGGGCAGGGTGTATGCGCAGAAGGTCAGAAACCCCCACATATTGCCCCTCAGCCCTGATCTGCAACCCCCTGCTCACTCAATTCCCGAGCTCCCCACTTATAATGTTCCCTGTTCCCCCAGTCCCATCCACTCCCTAGCACCACCCCCCTCCGCCCCCAGGCTGAGGCTGGTACCTTTTCCTCCAGCATCCACTTTTCCTGTTGCGTCTCTGCCAGCCGTTGAAAGAGCTCCGAGATCTCCTCATCCGACAGGTCCGCAGGGCGCTGAGACTGGGGACTGCCTGTGTTGGACTGGGGGACAAAGAGGGGGCAATGGCCTGCCCTGAATGATGGCTGAACCCCACAGGGAGGGATAACAGGGTTTGTGGGGCAGAGCCTGCTGTGGGGGAGGAGCCAAAGGCTGTGCAAGGGGAGTCTGTAGAAAGTGGGAGTAGAGTGGGTAACGGAAGATGGAGAGGAGATGTTGTTTAGACATAAGGAGCATGGCCTGCTCAGGGCTGCGGTGGGGGAATAGTAGCAGAGACCACGCACCCTGGGCAGGAAAGGGTGAGGAGACTGCAGCCAGAGTTGTCTGAGGGGACCCCATCTCTTGGGGGGGGATGAGTTTGAGGATGGGGTCTGGTACACAAGAGGCCCTGACCCTCACCTTGGTGCTGCCAGGCCCAGAGCCCTCCTTCATGATCTCCCGGTAACTGAAGGATGAGATGCTGCTGCTGTCGCCAGTTTGCACCCGGCTAGGGGAGCTGATCTCAGCCAGAACCAGCTCCTCGATGCCTGCAGAGAGAAGACGTAGAACCCAGGCCTCCAGATTCCCAATCCCCCCATTCTGAGCAGCTCAGCACAGGGGATCCCTGAAAGCAAGTCCCTGCTGTTGCAGTTCAGACCCCCCACAAGCAAGGGTACAACTCCCAGCCTGGGCCAAGATTGACCAGGCCCCACGGAGTGGGAGTAGCGATGCCCCATGGGTGTGAATTACCCAGCAATGAGATACAGCCACCTCTGGGATGGCACTACTAGGGAACAGCCACACAGAACACTGCCGAGGGCCAGCATGCTTGGCATCAATAACATGCCCATTTGTGGCAATCTGGGTATGTTCTCCCCTCCTGGACCCCAGAGAATCATGCAGTGACATGGGGGCAGTGGTGGAAGCCGAGAAGTGGGCAAGAGGTCGAAACTGACACCAGCCAAGGTGAGCAAGGAACCGTCTATTGGGGTGCTGAGATCCAAACCCAGCCCTGGCCTCACTGCAGTCAGGGAGCAATCCCAAATTAAGCCCTCTCCACGGAGTTGAGATGAGAACCCAGTCCCGACCCTAACTACTGACACAGCCAAGAATCAGGCACTCAAGGACCTGTCTTGGGTCAATGTTGGCAGCCAGGGTGTGAAGTGAGAGACTCCTGGCAACGCACGGTTGGAGAGACTGATCCACTGGTGCCAGGATACAGCTGCATGGGATGGGTTGCCCAAGACCAAAACCCTTCTGCTGCAGGGGAGAGAACCCAGGCATCCTGGTTCCCAGACACCTGCTCTAACCACTAGCCCCCCACTCCTCTCACACAGCCAGGGAGAACCCACGGAGTTCTGGTCCCAGCCCTGTGGTCTGCCCCTGCACACAGGGGCTCATTAACACAGCCAACTCTAGGGCTGATGGGGCAGACAAAGGAGTCAAGCTCAAGAGACAGCTTCTCCCAGCTCCAAGGCTGCATTGGCTCCCTGTGAACCAACATTTTATGTCATCAAGTGTCAGTGAAACCCTGGAGCTATTTAGCAGTGTGACGAGACACCAAGATTGGGAATGAAGAGCCCAGGACCAGAAAGGAGCAGGCAGAAACCCCCTGATGGTGGGGAGGGACGCAGAGCTCCTGGGATTCTTCCCAAAGTCAGTGTCATGGCAGCAAACTCTCACTGCCACAAGTGGGCTAAGTAACAATTCTATGTACCCCGAACATTCCCCTTTGTCTCAAATCGAGGGAGTCACAAAGATCTTGGGGTGCCCCAGCACCTGGTGGGTCTGGCGTCTGTCCCCATGGCCTACCCCACTCAAGACACTCGCTGAACTCGATGGCCATCATGTGGCAAGGAGTTCTGCAAGCAGATCCTTCCAAACTGCCCTTCTCTCCCAGAAAGCAGCCCAATCTAGGAGCCACAGTTCAGGGCCAGATCGAGAGCTGGGAGAAGAGATGCTGACCTCAGAGTTACCTTAGGGCCCAGCAATAGTTATGAGGGATATGTTTTAAAGCTAGCTTTCTTAGGACTCAAGGGAGCCGTGTGTGTTCAGAGCTGGGTGCTGCCCCCTAACAATGGAAGAAGAAATAGCACCCCGCCTGTGCTGACATAGCCCACTGCAAGGCACGGGCAAAGATAACCATAGATTTGCTTTGTGGCTGTTCCCCACATGTGCAGCTCCAGAAGCGGCTGGACCTCAGCACCAGAAAGCCCTACCAATGCAGTGTTATATGCAGCTATTTTCTAGCTGCTGCAGCCCTGAAGTAGCTGCATCCCATAGCTGGGCAAGCCATGTTTGGGAAGAGACTTTGAATCATTTGTTAACAGCTGGCCAAGGGGACACAGGCCATGTGTCCCACTCCCCATCCCCCGGAGAGCATCAGAGCTGGTACCCCAAAGGGGAAGGCCTGATGCTGCATCCCCACACACCTGTCCGAGTCTTGCTGTTTGTCAGGATTTCCTGCAGTCGCTCTTGTAGCTTGTCTGCTCGCTTCCGCTCCAGGTGCAGCTGCCGCTTCAAATCCTTGAGCTACGAACAAAGGAGGCAAAAGGTTCAACAGCTGCTGTGTCAGGAGAGCAGCCCTGAGCCATGGGGAGCAGGTGCCTCAGCAGGGTGACTGGAGCTGCAGTGCCCCACTCTGCACAGGGTATGAGGGTTCTGTGCTGGCTCTGGGAGGGGAGTGGGGGCTAGTGGTTAGAGCAGGGGGCTTGGGAAGCCAGGACACCTGAGTTTCCCTCCCTGATGCTGGAAAAATGTTGGGGCACTCACGGTGGCACTGCCTTTCTTCTCCAGGATTCGCTGTCCATCCACTGTGTCCTTCACCTCCTGGAAGAAACGTGGCCCATCAATTTCCTGCCTGCAGCCCAGCTCCGAGCTGGGAATCCTCCAGACCACCACTTGGGGAGCTGTAGGATCATGGCAGGATGGGGACCCAGGCACCACCAACCTGCATGAGCCCATGGTCAGAGCTCGAGGGTCAGGGACAGGGCTGACGTGGTGAGCAGGTCCAGAGGGTGCCAGCTCTGGACAACCTGACAAGGTGACATCCACTCACCTGTCTGAGCCGGCTGATTGTTTCCACATGTTCGTCCCTGGCGCTCTCAGCCGCCCTCAGCTGCTCCTTGGCAGCTTCCACCTCTTGGTCCTTTAGCTGAGGAAAAGGACACAAGCAATGAGGAGTTAATACAGGGGCATCCATCCCACAGGAGCCAGAGACACAACCACCTTGCGGACAGGGTAGCTGGGGAACAGCCATACGCAACACCATCTGCAGAGAACTCCCCAGTGTGGCGACATGGCCACCTCTGGGATGGTACAACTGCCAGTCCTACCTTCAGCTCCATCAAATGTTGCTCCTGACACACTCGAAACGCCTCTTCATGGTCCCGCTGGTGCTTTTCAATCAGTTCCTGTGGCACAACAAATAGACACTGAGTAGGCATGCGGGAGAGGCAGTGGGCCTTTCCCCTCCAGGGGATGGCAACCAAAACAGAGCTCACCTCTGCTTCCTTCAGCCGCCGCTCAAACCATCCTTTGGCCCCATCCATGGACTGGATTTGCAGCCGCAGCTCCTCCACCATCTGCTGCGAGGCCTCCAACTCCCGGCTCCGGGCCTGAGGCACAGGGAGAAAGGCACCACACCGTCACTGCAAGCCCCACAGATGTGATGGTTGGCAGGGCTTCCCAGAGACAGGGCTAGCTTGATCCCACCCCTCTGGGGTTGAATTTGTGGCTAGCATGCAGCTGCCTCTGGAGTGGGGCAACTGGAGAACAGCTGCATGTAAGATTGCACAAGGATGCTCATCTGGGCACTGAGATGCAGCCAGTTCTGGGGCAAGGTGGCTGGGATCAGCTGTTTGTGACAGGAAAGGATGGAAACCTCTGGCCCCAGGGGAGCCCCCCCAAAACACCTTCTCCTCCTTGAGTTGCACACGCAGCTCCTCCTCGTGGTGCTTCTTCTCCTCATGCAGTGCACGCAGCTCCTTCTCGTACCGCGCCCGGACTCCCAGCATCTCTTTCTCGTGCTGCACCCGCAGGGCTGCCAGGGCCTCTGTGTGCCGCCCCTTCTCCTGCTGCGTCTCCATGGCCATCTCGTCCAGCATGCACTTCCGCTTGTCTGCGCTCTGTGGGGACAGCCCCTGCCTGAGTTCCCCACACCATGACACACCCTAGACAACTGTCAGGTGAGGTGCCTCCTGCCCTGCCCCATGGTGCCCCCAGCACCGACCCCTGACCTCTGGGGGGATGCCTCCTGCCCAGCCCCCAGTTCCAGGGTGCCCCCAGCTGACAGAGAGAAGCCTCCACCCAGGTGCCTCCCAATCCCTCACCTTCCTGGCCTCTTCCAGGTCCACAAGCAGCTTCTCCCTCTCCTGGCCCAGCTCCTGCAGTTGCTCCAGCAGGCGACTGTTGGCTCTGAGAGACTCCTGGGGGCACCAAAACCAACAGGATGCAATCAAGACACTGCCAGGACAGGAGGGGCCCTCACAGTATGAGTGATACTCCACCTAGCCCAACATCATGTCTCCCACAGCTGCTGGTTTCTCTGTCTCACGGGAAACAGAGACCAGTGATTTTTGTGGGGGTAGAGGGATCTGCATCCAGCACCCAGAGATTTAGGGCCCCTCAAGCTGCCTTCATTAACTGCCACAGCCATATCTACCCCCAACTTATTCTCATCCCCACATCTCCTTCTTGTCAGGGGCTGCCAGACCAGGCAGGAGTCCCATAGGCAAACAGCCCATGGCTGGCATTAAACCCCCTGGTTTGGAGTTGCAGCACAGGGCAAACCCACTTTTCTCCCCATGCTGCCCATGAGTTTGTAGCCTTGTCCCAGCCCCCACCTCACTGCAAAGCAGAGGAGCCCCACTCATTGTCGATGCCATTTGCTGGAAGCTTTCCTGGGGTACTGGAGCCTTTTGGAGACAGGATGAGCAAAGCTGGGGGACACATCTGTACTCACAGAGAGCTGTGTGCAGAAAACCTGCCTCATTTTCTATCCCCTTCCCACTGGCGGTGCCCAGGGTCACCTTGCACGCAGCAACCCAGGGACACCAGTGTTTATTTTCCAAGTGGGACAATCGTCGATAAGGAATGTGGAATCTTATCAACAGGCCAAACCAGCCCAACTCCCGAAGGGCAGAGCAGAGATCTGAGCCCTATCCAGGCACCCCACCTGCAGCTGGGTGTTGAGATCATCCCGCTGTGCAGTCAGCACCTCCTTCTCACTCTCCCGCTGCTGCAGCTCCAGGCTGAGCGCTGCGCTTTGCTCTCTCAGCAGGTTCATCTCCTGGGTCTTTGACGTTTGGATCTTAACAGCAGGAGGGGAAACGAGGCTTCATATCACCAGTGCAACCCAGGGAACTACCTGCCACCATGAGTACAGCAGATCATCCCCCCTCCTGCTGTACTAGGAATTCCAGAATCTCCATAGACAGGAATGGAGCCGAGCTGAGTGTCACTGGAAAGGGTGGGGAACGCCTAGACGATGAGGGGTGGAAGAGCCCCAAGCTGGGATAAGGGAATGAGAGCAAGGGACCAGGATCATTCATGCCAGAGCACAATGGACCCAGACCAGGGAGGTGGAACCATTCCTCACCCCATCCCCAGGAACAAGAGTGGAAAACAGAGCAGAGTGGACATGGACTCCAGACTGAAGAAGAAAATCCTGGTGGGTTTCCCAGGTCAGACCCAGAGGAAGGAATTTCCCAGGCCAACAGAGGAAGGAATTCAGCCAGCAGAAGCTGGCCATGCAGCATCACATGTCCCCCTTGGCCCACTTCACCAAATAGGGACAGCTTGCCTGGCGTGGAGATGCAGCCAGCTCTGGGGTGGGACACAAGGGGAACAGCTGCACAGCAGTTTTAGGACAGTTGAAAGGGAGAACTCTGAACCCAACTCAAACCCCACAAAGGTGTGGGACAGGATCAGGAGCACAGCTGGAAGTGATGCAGCCTTGACTGGATTGAGATCCTCAGCTTCTGCCCCAAAGGACTCTGAGTACACACCCAGGGGGATGAACGCCCCCCCAGTGCCTGGCCATGACTGCCAGAGAGAGCACCCCCCGCCCAAGCTCCCGCTCCCTGTGACACCATGCCCCCGTGCCAGGCTCAGCCCTGCCCAAGCGTGTCCCAGTGGGTACCTGCTCTAGTGCAGCTAGATTGGTTCTCAGGGCATCGTTCTCAGAGAGAATCGTCTCTACTTGCTCCTGGCTCTCTGCGCTCTGGCAGGCCACCTGCCCCAGGGGCACAGAGCGGGGAGGGGGGATCCCCCAGAGACAGGTGCAGAAAGAGAGGAGACAGACGTTAGCAGAAAAAGCAGATGAAGCAGAGAAGAAAAAGCAGCAAATAACTGCAACAATGCGGTCTAGGTGGGAAAGCACCATGCTTAGCTCCTGGATCTACCACTGCTACAGCCCTGGCAGTGCCTCATTTTCCCCAGCTGTACCACCATGCTTGCCTTTGCAAAGGGCTGGGGCTGGGGCTGGGGCTGGGGCTGGGCAGTTCCACAACACTGGCTGCTGAAAAACCAGGCACTGCTCGAATGGCAGCTACCCAGGCTCAGATTAACTACAAAGCCTGGAAGGAAACAATGGTCATAAAACCCAAGATGGGGGGCAGGGTGAGGGGTAAGTGCAAAATCAACTGTGACAATCCAAGGTGACCACCCACCCCAGAATCAGCATGAAATGCAGATGGCACAAAAAGAGTCACAAGGAGAAAACTAAGGCAAGGAAAGGCCCAGGCTCAGTGCCACGCAAACCACTTCAAATCCAACAGGAAAATGGAGCTCAAGGCAACAGAATCAGACAATGCAAAACACAAAACAACCGTGACAGGAAAACCTGGCCAAGAGCTCTGTGGGATGCACACAAGGTGAGGAAAATTCACCAGGAATGAGCAGAATGGCCATGAAAGGCAGAGAGGAAAGCTATGGCAGAGAAGGCCAAGGGCCCTGTGGAACCCAAACAGCAAGAAAAAACGCACACCAGGAGCTTGAGATGGGTGGGTTCAAATGGCCAGCAAGGAACTGGGTAACAGTCGGGCTAATGATACACAAAGACAGGTGAAATGACAGCAGAGACTGGCCAAATGCCAAGGGAAAGCTGGAGCAAAGGCAAAGAAGCGGCTGATAGGAAGTGCACAGGTTTACTTGAAAGCAAGGAGATGGAAGGCAAAACAATGCAGTGATGCAGGTGGAAGAAAGTCAGGTTGGGTCCCCCCTTCCAACCCCAGGAGCCCCATCTGCCTTGGGATGGGGGCTGTGCGCGAGGCTGTCACTGACATGGCCCCAGAGCTGGTTCTGCCTCTTCTCTGTGAAAGGGGGGGGAAGAAAAGACCAGATCCTCCTTCTCAAACAGAGAGAGAACCCAGGAGTCCAGGCTCTCAGGCCCCTCCCCAACTGCTGCTCTGGGCCCTGTGCATGAAGCAGGTCGCAGGGGTCTCTCACCTGGTCCTGGAGAGCATGAAGCGCATCCGCATGCTCCCTCTGCCGGTTCTGCAGCTGGTCCCGTGCCTCTGTGGCACTCTGCCGGGAGAGAAGCTGACACTGTCCTTCCTATGTCCCCCTCCCCATAGCCCCCCATCCCAGAACCATGGGCCCACAACTGCTCAGACCCCCACAACTGGTCCCCACTGCCCTTTGTGCACCCAGAACTGCCCTGAGCCTCCACTGCACCTTCATCACCCCCCACGGGCCTCCAGACCCTATTCTCCACCAGTCACACACACCAGCCACCTCTCATGCTCCCCATCCCCAGGATCTCTGCAGACCTGCTCGCTGCATGTCTTCTCCACTCACACCCCATTCCTGCCATTCACTGCCCTAGGGCTGCCCCATTTTGTGCCAGTCCCCGCCCCCACCTGCGTGGCTGTCTGCACTTCCTGCTGCAGCTTCTGGTTCTGAAGTTGCAGCAGCTTCAGCTCCTCATCCCGCTTGTGCCGGATCTCCTCCATCTTGGTCCTGGCCAAGGAATCGCAATAATCGGATCCAACAGACACAGGGAGATGGGGAAGGGGAGTGAACCCAGACATCCTTGCTCCCACCATCCCTGCTGTAACCACTAGCCACCCCTTCCCTCCAAGCCAGGAAGAGAACCCAGGTATCCCGGCTCCGAGCCCCCCCCCCCAGTATTAGACCCCCCCCCACTCCCCTTCATCCACCCTTGACCCCAGCCAGCCCCTCTGACCTGCTGTCATTGTACAGTGCTTCCTTCTCCATCTGCAGCTGCAGGAAACTAGGAGAGAGACAGAGGCTCACACAAATAAGCAGGCTTTGGGAATACTGGTCCCACCACCTAACTCCCTGGGCTCCCCTCCCCCACAGAACAGGGAAGAATCCAGGAGTCCGGGCCCTACCTCTCTTGTTTTTTCTTCAATTTCTCAGTGAGCTGCAGAGAGAGAAGTGAGACGCCATCAGCTGGGGGTCAGCAAGGCCCCTCAGACTTGGTCAGGGACCTGGCCCCACCCACCTTGTTCAGCTCCTCCTGAAGCCGAGAGACTTCTGCCTGTTTGGCCGCCTGAAGAGAAAAAGGTGGGTCAGCCTTGTGGGAGCCTCCAGCTTGGGCCCCTGTCTCCACCCCTCAGGGCAGCCCCACAGGGCCTCCGTTCCCCCCTGACCTCCAAGCTCTGCAGCTGTTCCTTCAGCAGCCTCTTCTCCTCCTGTTCCATCTCCCACTTCAGTTCCAGATCTGATGGCAGCTGTGGGCCGGGAGGGGCATCAGGCATTTGCCCAGCCACAGTGTCCCCAGTGGGGCCTGGCGTCTGGGAGGTGTCCCCCTGCCCCTCAGCCTGGCGGGCCACCTCCTTTCCAAAACGTTCCTGCAGGGCTGTGGGGACAGAGTTAGTGCCCTGCCCCACTGCTCCCTCCAATTCTGACATGCAGGGAAGAGCCCCCACCCTGCCGAGGTTACCTGCCACATTCTTCTGCAGTGCTGTGTTCTCAGCTCGTAGCCGGAGGAACTCGTCGCCTGCAGGCCCGGGGGTCGGAGGCCCATCTGGCGCTGAGCTGTCTCCCTGCATCTTCTCATTGGCCTTCTCCAGCTGCTCGATCTGCGAGCACAGCTGGATGCAGGGAAACCGAGGAAGGGACAAAGGTTAAGACACCACAGGCTCCCCAGGGGAGCCTCAGGAGCTGCTGGACAAAGTCTGGGGTATCTTTGTAGCTAGAAACAACCCCCCACATTGCCTGACCCTGCCCACTGGGGTAAGCCCCCACCCAACATCCCACTCTGCTACCCATCCCATGTTGTCCCCCCACCAGTGCCAGCCCTGTCTGCTACGGGAGAGTGTCCCAGGCTAAACTTCCCCTTCCCACTCTGCTCCCTGTCCCACAGTGCCATATACAGCCCGTAGACCATTTCTGGCAGATGCAGACTGTATACAAGTCCACTTATTTTTATCTGCACTGAGCTAGAGCTCTGCAAATATGCAGATATCCGTGGATAACCGCATCTACGGCTACAACACATATCTGCAGACCATTTCTTGTGGATGCAGACTGGATGCGGATCCACATATCTGTATCTGCTCAGGGCTCTAGTGCCAGGTCCCCCCTGTCAGGGGAAAGCTCCCAGCCCAGCCCCCACATGGGTACCTTGGACAGCTCCTGCATGAGTGTGCTGTTCTGGAGCCGGAAGTCCTCCTCCTGGCTGTGGAGTTTGCTTTGCAGCATCTCATTCTCACTGAGCAAGGCCTCTACCTCCTGTGGGTAAGGGGGGAGCGGGGCAGAGACCGGCCAGCTCCGACCCCCCCACGGATGCCAACCTTGCTCCTTGCAGATTCACCCTCCCACACACACATGCACACCAACCCCAAAACTCCATATTATGCCCAACACTGACCCCCACCTTTTCACTTCTGATCCCTAGGGCTGCCCATCACACCTGCCTCCCAACAGCCTCACCCCCAAATTTTCACCTCCCCCCCCAGAGAACAGAGATTGGGCAAGTCCCAGAGCAAAGTGCCCCCAGGTCAGTTCCTTAACCCCCCAACACAGGGTGAGTGGCAGCCCTTAAGTTCAGCTACTAGGACTCCTGGGTTCTCTCCTCATCCTGGGAGGAAGGTGGGATCTGGGAGTCAGAGCATAGTGGGCTAGGAACCAGAACTCCTGGGTTTTCTCCCTGCCTCTGACACTACCTCCCTATGTACCACACTTAACTGTGCTTCAGTTTCTCCAGCATGAACGTGGCAATAACAACACTGGCCCATGTGCCCAAACCCATGCTACTGGCTGTCAAGTGCCCAGGCAAGGGTTATCAGATACCAAAGCATGGAAAAGAGAACATGGGAGTACGAAAAGAGATCGGGTCAGAGAACATAGACAAAATGTAGTATTAATGTAATATTCTTCTGTTTTTAAGGGGCCCTGGAACGCTTCCCCCTAAAAACAGGGTGTTCTAGGGTATTCCAGCATACTTTAACCCCTGTAAGTAAAAAGCCAGACAAAAATCGTGTATTTTTAAAATACCTGCTGGACAGAGAATGTGAAGGTAAAAAAGAGGACATGTCCTCCTTTTGCCTGACAACTGGTAACCCTAGCCCAGACACTCTGGTGAAGAGGGAATCCAGGGAGGGATGATGACCCCACCCACCCACACCACTCCCCCATCACCCCAGGGAAAGAGGAAGAACCTCACCTGAGCCTTTTTGCTTTTACTCAGAGCCTGACAAGAGAAAGAGCCAAGAAACAAATCAGAGTCACAGCTTCCCACCCACCCCAGCGAGGGCTGCACTGCAGCACCAGGCGAGCCACCCCCATGCAGCATCACACACGGCTCTTCCCACTCACCCCAGAGGTGGCTGCAGCACAGCACCAAGCAGCCCCTCACCACAACCACCACCACCCCCTGGGCGGGTTACATGCAGTTGTTCCCCGCTTGTTCCCCCTGGTCCAGCAGCAGGTGGGGCGATCAGGGCCCACAAGACAGCTCCGCTTCGGGACGTCTGGTACCTTCTGAGCCTTGGCGAACTCCTTCTCCAGGGAGGCCAGGCGCTGCCGCAGCCCGCTCAGCTCTGTGGGGGGGGACAGTGGGTCAGAACCGAGACCAGCAAGGCCCAAGGTGTGGGGAGAGACCCTGGGGGGGCCACCCCCGAGCCTGAACGGTCCCCCCAGGCTCCCCCCGGCACAGCTCGGCCTTCCCAGCACCCCAGTGTGGGCAGCTGGGGGCAGAGGTGACAGCAGAACCCAGCTGGCCCCCAGCCCCAGCCCCAGCCCGTTACCAGCGCTGGTTTTCCGCAGCTCGTCCGACAGCTGGTAGTTGTGGGTCCGGAGCTCCAGCAGCTGCCCCTGGGCACAAAGACACAGGGAGGGGGGAGAGTTAGAGCGGGGGGCCCGGACGCCTGGGTCCCCACGAGCGGGGGAGGCTGAGGGCCCCGATCCTGCCCCCGCACCTGCAGCCGCTGGAACTCCTCCGCCGACAGGGCCTGCGCCATCTTCCCCCGCCCGTCGGAGGGCAACGCCGCCCCGCCCCCAACTCCCTGGGCCTTAAAGGCGCGGATGACTTTAAGAACGAAGCATAGAGCTGCCAGCGGAGGGCGAGCGGCGCCCGGAAGCAGGAAATAGGGACCACAGAGAGAATTCGTGAGGAGGGGGGAGAGTCGCGCTCAAGGTGCGAAGGCTCGTAGGAACCTCGCGCGCGCCTTCTTCCGCCCCGCCGTCCGGAAGTGAGGACCATAGAGACGCTGGGGAATCAGTGGACAGACCAAAGAGCAGTTGGAGGGGAAAGCGGAAGAGTCGACCACAGGACGGGGGGAGACACAGCGCTGGTCAGGGGAGGCGGAAGCGCAGCAGTGACTGTGCTAAGGGGAGAGCGCTGTGCGTGGGCAGAGCGCCCCTAGTGAAGCTAAAGTGATAACTAGTCACAGCTAGGGGAGCCCCCAGGCCCCCCTTCCCATATCTGTCGGGCCAATCCCTGCTCCTGAGCTAGCTGATTAGCCAACTCCAATTAGCTAATTACCCTGAAAAGCTTGGAGCGGTGGAGTGGGGAGGGGCAAGTGACAGAGTGGCAGTTTTTGGTCGTATTTACACACACCAGCCTCAGTTTCCCCTGCATCGGGGCACAAATGGATGCGACTGAAACTACCCCACATGGAGGGAGTAGTCGCGGCCATACGGGTCTCATGGGAGTAAAAGAAAAAAACCAAGAAGTCCTGTGGCACTTAAAAACTGAGTTATTTTTCACATGAGCTTTTTGGGGAGAAAATCCCACTTCATCAGATGCTTTGAAGATGAGGGAACTTACAGAATGGAAAGAAAATAAAAGCAGGGGAGTGTAAAACATGGGATCAGGTCATACCCCATGTTTTACCGTCCCTTGCATTTATTTTCTTTCCATTCTGTAAATTCCCTTCTTTAAGCGCTGCTCACATCGTTCAGTTACAGGTGTCTACATGCCGCAGCACATGGTAGCTCGGCAAGTCTTCAGCCTTAGCCTGTCAGGTCAGGGCACGCAGCCAAGGCCCCCTCCATGCCGTGACCTTGGCTATATAGGTGACTGTGACACTGACCCTCCCAGTTCCTTTTTCTGCCCTCAGTGATGGTTTCGGATCAGCCAAGAAATGTGTAAGCAGGTGCTTGCCTTCTACAAGAAGATTCAGGATGTCTGGTTTCAAGCCATGCCTAGGATGCTGTAAAGTAGGGGTCTCAAACATGCCCCCCCCCCCGTGGGCCGCATGCGGCCCGCAGAGCTGCCTCCTGCAGCCCCTGATAACCTCCAGAATCCTGGGGCTCCCACCTTTCCAACCTTGGAGTTTTTAAATGCAGAGCCTCTCTGCAGATGGAGATCAAGCAGCCTCCCTTCCCCACTGCATTTTCAGCCACTGACAGGGAGGAGCTGAACTGCTGCCTGGGAGCTGCCCTATTCACATGCAGCAGCTGAAGCAGGCTGAGTTGTCCAGAGAAGGTTCAGGTGGGGGGAGGGTTAAAGGAGGGCAGCCTGGGCCTGTGGGGAGGATTCACAGGGGGCTCTGTTCTGGGGAAGCACCAGAAAGCCCCACCACTAGCCACAGCACAGCCCCCAGGGCTTTCCCCACTGCCAGTCCTGGCACATGCAGGAGGTGTTTCCCCCCACCCACCTCAGCGCTGCTAAATTCCAGCAGGCAGGGGATGTTTTCTCCTCTGCCAGCCCCACTCAGCCAAATTGAAGTGGGCAGGTGAGTGGAGATCGTTTCCCCTTCTGCCAACCCCAGAGCGGCTAAATTTGGGTGGGCGTGGAATGTTTTCCCCTATACCAGCCCTACTGCAGCCAAATTCAAGTGGGCAGGTGGGCAGGGGGCGTTTCCCCCTCTCCCAACCCCAGCGTGGCCAAATTTGACCAGGTGGTGGGGAGGGTGTTTTCCCCACCACCAGTCCCAGCGCTGCCCCCAGGGCCAGGCAGGGGGCTGCTTATTTACAGTCCTGTGGAAGGCTCTAACCAACCAGTTTGCAGCACATCCCTCTCCTCTCCTCCTGGCTTGGGGATACATGCAGCCCCCTCTTTTTCAAACAAAAAAGCCAAAAATCTTCTAAAACAATTTAATTTTATTTAAAAAACTAAAACCTTTATAAAATTTAATTCAATTTTAATAAATCAAACTGCAATTAATTTATTTAAATTGGCATCAATTTGAATTCTATAAATTAAATTTTAATTTAATTTTAATTAAATTACCTGGTGGTCCTTCAGGGTTTGAAAAAGTATATTTTTTGCCCTCAAACCAAAAAAAATTGGGAACCACTGATTTATAGTGTAAAATTTTATTCTTTGTCTTTTTGATGATTTTGCCATCTTGAATGGAAGTAATTCTAAAAGGAAATGGGTGTTTTGGCTTTGGAAAGACTGTCAAAATTAGCATAGACTTCATGTTACAGTTTCAAAAAAGTTAATAAATTGACTTTTATTTGCATACTATATCACTCTTCATTTTTTACTGTACTTCCACATCATTGTATGAAAATGTTTTCAGTGGTGCGGCCCTCGGGCCAATATCCTAGTCCTCATGCGGCCCTTGAGGTGATTTGAGTTTGAGACCTCTGCTGTAAAGCTTTCCCACTCGATGATCCACATGATAAATGCCTCGCATGCCTCAGTGAGTCCCATCTTGCTGAGAGCTGCTCCCTCTGCCAGTCCTTCAAAAGGAGGACTTGCAAAGATAGGGAGCTGCACCTCCAGTCCCTTGTTATGAGCAGTGCACAAGCCTCTGGGTGCTGCATGAAACCTGAGTGCTCTGCTGGCTCAGCCATTGGCCCGGGCACAGAAGCCCGGGGACCAATCTCTGGTGCCGAGCCTAAAGTCTTGGTCAATGTCCTCATCGGTACCATCGGGGTGCCGAACATCGCGGTCGCCGGGTCAACCTGCCGCTGAACCCAAGGCGGTACCACTAGCGGCACTGCTGACATCGCAGGCTTCCATGTCGGTGCAGGCGGACCCTCCAGCCCGCATACCAGCGCCATGGAAGAAAACCAGTTTGATGCCGACCATGGCACTGGAAGTCCGGTTGGCGCAGTGAGCGTCTCTGCCCACTGACCCAGTACTGCCTAGCCCATCGCCGGCACCGCAGTTCGGCACTGGAGACTGCTCTTCCAACCTGGTGCCATCCAGCCCAGCTTTGGTACCGCATTCAGTGGAGGACTGCTCCTCAGCCTCCTCCCCACGCTCCACCCAAGACGTGTCAGTGCCGTGCTCCCAAGCCTCGGGGGCTCCCTCCCACGGATCAGCATCGACTTTGCTTCCAGCCTCGGTATGCTCTTCTCCTCTTAAGATGGTAATAAGGGTAGGAGACCATCTAGGGAAACGGCACCATAAGCACTCTCCCTCGCCTGTGCCTCATCGCAAGCGCATATCCTTGGGGCCACCAGAACCAATGGGGCCCTCCCCCTCAGATACCGCACCACAACCTAGCCAGGGCTGTTCCCCTCTGTGCCATCTGGAGGTTGGAGCGTCCTTTAACGACTGATCACAGGTCTGGCTAGACATGGCTGCCGATGATACTTTGGCCTCATGGCACCACTCTGTCCGGTCCCCCTCACAAACCATGGATTTGGACTTCGCGGGTGATGAACCTGTTCCCGACTCCACACATCGGAGTAGATCATGGGCCCGTTCTTCATCTTCGCCCAACAAATACACCTTTGAGAGACCGATTGACTGTAACGAGGACTCTCATGCCCACCAGGAGTTGCTATGCTGTATGGCAGCCAACCTGAACCTGGAGCTCAGGGTCGTCCAAGAGGAGGTGAATCCCCTCTTCAACATTGGCTGGAGGGCTCCTCCTGCTAAGTGTCTGTACTGCTCCACGAAGGGGTATACAGCATCATCAAGGCACGCTGGAAAATCCCGTCCTCGATCCCCTCTGTGTCCAGGGTCACGGACCACAAGTACCACATCCCTCAGGACAAATTCTTCTTTCTGTTCCAGCACCCCACTCCAGGGTCACTGGTCATTGACTCTGTGAACCAGAAAGAGAGGCTAGGTCAACGGGGTTCCACCCCTAAGAGCAAGGAGGCGAGGAAACTCAACCTCCTTTGCAGGAAGGTTTACTCCACAGCTGCCCTTCAGCCGCGCATAGCAAACGACTCGGCCTGTATGACAAGGTGTATCTTTAACCTCTGGAATGCCATGCAAGGCTTCCGTGCTGTTGTTCCAAAAGATCATCTTAGAGACTTCAACACGATGCTTGAAGACGGGGAAATGGCATCCAGAGATGCTCTGATGGCCATCTGGGATGCCATGGACACAGTCACCCATACAATGGCATTGGTGGTAGTAATGCACCATTCGTCCTGGCTATGGGGCTCGGGCCTACCTCCGCAACTGCAGCTCATTATTCAGGGCCTCCCATTTGCAGGCCCTGACCTCTTAGCTGAGACCACAGATGCGAAGCTCCATGGCATGAAAGACTCGAGAGCCATGCTCTGGTTGCTGGGAATTTACACCCCACAACCTCATAGATACTCTCTAATACCTCATCAACTCCTCCAACAACAACTGCAGCAGTTAAAGCAACAGATGCAACTGCAGAGTGCATTCCCGAGATCCCTCCCCCTTTCCCAGTGCCACCTTGGGGACACGGACAGGGACAAGGCCTGTTCAAAGAAGAGTGAGAAATCCCACGTCCTCCAATTGGGTAGGCGTGGGCAGGCCCCTGAACACTCATTGGGGAAGAAACAGCATTTTTGATGGTTACCATATGGCCAGCGGACCCACGAATCGACCAGTCCCCAACCGCTTACACTGCTTCATATACCACTGGGCCAATATCACATCCGACCAGTGGGTCCTCGAGACGGTCACGGAGGGGTATCATATTCAATTTCTTTCAATTCCTCGGGACAGAAAACCACCCCCCGTTCATCCCTCGGAAACCAGGAACTGTCCTACCTTCTCAAGATAAAATGCCAAGATCTCCTCTCCTGTGGAGCCATAGAAAGGGTTCCCAAGGGGGAGTGGGGAAAGGCATTTTACTCCTGATACTTCCTGGTCCCAAAATCCAATGGGGCCTTCGACTCATTCTAGATCTCAGAGCCTTAAACAAACACATAAGAAGAATAAACTTTCACATGGTTTCCCTATCACAAATCCTTCTGTCTCTGTCTCCCTGGGATTGGTTCACGTCCCTCAATCAGAAAGATGCCTACTTTCACATAGCCATAAGGCCCCGCCACAGGCGGTTCTTAAGGTTCATGGTGGCAAACAACCATTCTGAGTTCACCTCTCTCCCTTTCAGGCTCTCTCTGGCCCCCCAGGGTGTTCACGAAGTGCATGGCATCAGTCGCGGCATACTTGCACAGATGGGGCATAAGAATTTACCCCATCTAGGCGACTGGTTAATAGTCGGAAAATCAAGCTCCCAAGTAAAGCTCCACATCAAAGCAGTAGTGAGGCTCTGTGACTGTCTGGGCCTCCATATAAACCAAGAGAAGTCAAAACTCCGTACATTCCAAAATATAGAGTTCAGAGGGGTGCGACAAGATGCCTGCAAGGGGTTAGCATCCCTACCCCGCTCCAGATTTTGGTCCATATGTACCATCATTTCAGAGCTGCAAACGTCCCCTGTGACCATGGGCCAATGGTGCCTGCAGCTCCTCGGTCACATGGCAGCCTCCACCTCAGTGATCCAGACAGCGCGCCTGAGGATGAGGCCTTTCCAAATCTGGCTTTCCACGGTGCTCCACATATGGAGGGACTCCCTGAACTAGGTACTGTCTGTTCCCCAGGACATTCTGGGGACACTTCAGGTTTGGAGGGATCCCTGCTTTGCCATGGGGGGCATTCCCTTCAAAGACCTCAGGCCCTCAGTGACCCTAATAATGGACACCTCAGACACAGGGTGGGGGACCCACATCTCTGGGAGCCTCTCCACTCAGGGGCTCCGGTCCCATGCCGACGGCCCTCTCCACATAAACGTGAAGGAACTAAGGGCCATCAGGCTAGCCTGCTTGACCTTCCTAGACAAGATAGGGGGCAGGTTGGTCTGGATCCTCACAGACAATACCACAGCCGTGTTCTACATGAATTGGCAAGGGGGGGGTCCGCTCTACACCACTTTGCAAGGAGGCGTGCAAACTCGCTCCACACCACTTTGCAAGGAGGCGCGCAAACTCTGGGAATTGGCCATACGACACAACTTCCACCCAGTGGCCTCCCATCTACCCGGGGTGGACAACAGGCTGGCAGATTCTCTAAGCGGAAAGCTGCTAGCAAACCATGAGTGGTCCCTTCATGACAAGGTGTTCTCCCTCCTGGTAGACAAACGGGGTCTCGCCTGGATAGACTTGTTTGTGACATGAGAGAATCGCAAATGCCCCCAGTTCTGCTCCCTCAGGGGCCAGGAGGAGGGATCCCTCACCGACGCCTTCCTCATCAACTGGTCAGGGCCCCTGACGTACGCCTTCCTGCCGGTTCCCCTGATACAGAGGGTCCTCCTGAAGATCGATAGGGATGGAGTGAACATAATACTAATAGCTCTGGACTGGACCAGACAGCACTGGTTCCCACTCCTGGAGGACATGTCCATAGATATCCCACTCTGCCTCCCACTGTGGGCAGACCTCCTGACGGAGGACTCGGGGCGCCTTCAGCATCTATACTTGACGGCCTGAATGCTCTCTGGCTCAGTGGGCAGGAGAGGCTCTGCTCAGACAGGGTTAAGAAGGTCCTGGCTGATAGCAGAAAACCATCCACCAGGTCCACGTACACAACCAAATGGAAGCATTTCTGCATTTGGGCCCGGAGCAAGGGTATAGACCAGACGTGGCCAAACTGCGGCTCGTGAGCCGCATGCGGCTCTTCCAAGAAAAATTGCGGCTCCCAGGAGAGCACAGCAGGGAAGGGCAGCATGGCAGGAGCCAGGGGCGAGAAATCTGCAATCGTGGGAGACAGCAGAGAGCTGGCGGCAGGGTAAGAGCCGGCAGCGGAGGAGCAGCCTTGTGAGAACTGCAGGAAAAAGCAGCCTAGTCAGACGTGGGGGAGGGGCGGCACTGTGAGACCAGGCAGGGAAGAAGCAAGGTGGTAGGAGCGGGGTGGGGCAGGGGGGCACATTGAGGAGCCTGCAGCAGAGGGGCGGCCTTGTGAGAGCCTCACCAGCAGAAAAAAGCAGTGTGGTAAGAGCTGGGAGGGGAGGGGCAGCCCTGTGAGAGCCAGCATGGAAAAACAATGTCATCAGTTGGGTGCAGAGACATGTCAGATTCTACAGTTTACCCACACAATATTAATTCTACCCTCCTTGTCTGTATGCATTATGATAGTCTTTAATTACAACGTCACAGGCTTCAATCATTGTACAAACTGGATGTACACAGGCAAAATTAAAATAGCTCCAGCAACAAGTCTGACCTTCTGAGTGCATGATTTTTTAAATACTTTACTTTTTTTATATTATTTTCTGGGTCAATATCTTTAAAACTGGCAACATAAATTGATCAAGAGCAAGTCTACAATGAACTATAGGTAAGTGATGATAATCTAGCAATTTAAACTTGAAAAGCAATTGTAAATTAATTTTCTTTTTTAAATATCACCTGGCATTTCCAGATATTGTAATATACTGCAAAATTATTTCTCTTGTACTTCTATTTTAAGAATTAAATAAGAATCATCAGAAATGACTGAAAATTGACACGTGTTACATCCAAAACCACTGACTACTGTCAAAAGGTTATTAAAAAAACCTCTATTAATTTAAAGAATGTTACAAGTACTTATTATGGATCATTGTTCATTTTCAGAATGCAAAATGATTTGGACTTAGAATAGACCACCACTACTGAAAACTGGCTTTAGAAAAAAAATTCCTTAAGTCCATTGAACAAGTGGGCCTGAGACATCAGTATGTCATCTGTTTGTAGAAGGAACTGCTAGTACATTTATTTTATAATAAAATGTTAGTTAATATACCTAAGTCAATTACCAAGATAATTTACATTCACTGCAAAGTTCAATAGCAGCACTAGACTTCCACTGATTAAATAGCATTCAACATGTATTAATTTTTCTTTGTTGTATATCAGTAGTCAAAATTCATTTATATTTCAGTGCAGTCTTCATGAATGACTCTATGGGTATCTAAGCCCATTAGACAAGAGAGTAATTGTTGTGAAGGGCTGAGGATGGAAAATTGTGTTGTAAACTTTCTGAAAAAAAATCTCTCACCAATAAAGATTTTACTTTGTATTACAAAAACCAAATAATGATATTTAGAATTTATACAGGGCCTGACCCCAAACTGAATAAACTCAATGGGATTTTTTCCATAATATCTTCTGCGCATGTGTAACCCATGTGCCTAAATAGGTGCAATCTCTTTTAGGGACCCTTATGGCTGGGTTACATTGCTGGGCAGATTTTGCAGCCCAGAAACTTCTGGTAAGAGGGTGAGGGAGCACACTAAGCATGCTCCACAAGTTTTATTGTTTTGCTGGAGTTGCATACCCAGGGAGAAGCCTGAGAAGAGAAGCCTGGAGAGGAGCAAACAGAGAGCTGCAGAGGACATTGGCTAAGGGACTCAGTGAAAGTTGCTGAGCAGGAGTGGACTGCAGGATGTTTTCTCCCAGCTTTCGACTGCTTTGCAGAGGAGTTGTCTGCAGTGGAACTGAGAGCTGGATGGCCAGTGACTAGATTGCATGGTGCTGGCTGCACAGGAGGAAGAAAGGACTGCATGGCATCTGCCTGAAGATTCCTGCAGCTAGAGAGGATCAAGATTGCTTATGTTCTGCATTCAAGCCTCAGGGACTTAAAAGACTGCAATTGAGATAAGGGTGACTCCACCTGAGCTTTGGAACTCTTGGGTTTCTTACTGTTTTGTTTAAATGTATCATGGTTCTTTAGGATAAGGTGTGTTTAGTTAGTTAATGAAGTTCATTGTTACATTTCTGTTGAGTAATAGTTTAATGTGGATGGAAACTCTGAGCAGTCTTCGCCGTGAGTCCTTTTAACAACTGGATCCTGGCTCTCCAGTTGCTTTCATCAGGGGTTTTCTCTGTGAGGCACTGGAGAGGGGCAATTGAATGAATTTGAGCCCACCCTAGCAGGTTACACATGGACTCCAAAGCACTTACTGAAACAGGCTCTGCTCTTGTACTTTCTGTCCCCATAAATTCTCATTGATCTTTTGTGATTCTGAACAGTTGAAAAAGTGTCCCTGTGTGCATCTCTTCACAGAATTAAGATGAGAGCAGGGTTTTCCCTTACTATTACTCTCATTTTAAAATTAATTGTGTCTGATTGAGTCCTCAGACCTTTTGTTTTCACTGTCCATGGCTATTTTAGTGAACAGGTTTACTGGCAGAAATATTGGCAGGGATGCGGGGGCATGGTCGGGGCCTTGGTGGGATGGGGGGCAGAAGTGCAGCATGGTTGGGGCGAGCAGAGAAGCAGCACATGGTAAGAGACACCAGGGAAGCAGCAACAGGGGTGAGGGAGCCATAGCATGTTTAAATTTTCTCATAGGCCCTAATGCAGCGTACTTGTTGTTAAAATAAAATTGTTTTACAAGTCCTAAACATGATGTGGAATACTAAGAAATGAAAATACAAAGGAGAGAAGTTTAAAACTGAACATAGATTACTTTAAGTTTTTGGCACAACTTACTGCTGTAAAGCATCATATTCCACAATGAAATTAAAAACATTGTGCAATACTTAGAGATCAGCATCTGAGAGAGCTTTTACAAGTTACTGCCCAGATTTTAAAAAAGCTTGCTACACGCCTATAGGCTTCTACATCTAGCGACAGCAAAATTTTTACTGTATAGGCCTAGTTTCATGGTAACCTTAAATAATTATTAGAATCTGACATTAGTAGGATCCATATTTGCCCTATTTTTACAATAAAATTAAAGTGCGCAATGAATTTTAAGCTTAGTAATTTTAGAGTAGGTAAAAATATGTGGTTATACACCTCAGTATGGCTCTTGAAGATTTAATAATCGACTTGCGGCTCTTGAGTTCCATAGGTTTGGCCACCCCTGGTATAGACCCTATATCAGCCCCAATTCACCTGATCCATGACTATCTGCCAGACCTAAGGGAAGGAGGCCTTTCTCCTTCCTCACTGAGAGTCCATTTAGTGGCAGTCTCCACTCTCCATGGGAGTGTGGATGGGCAATCAGTTTTCTCCCATCCCACCTCAGTCAGATTCCTAAAAGGGGTAGAGAGACTTTTTCCCCAACCTCGTAAGCTCACCCCACCTTGGGACCTGAATATCATCCTCCGGGCAATAACAGAGCTGCCCTACAAATCCTTGGACTCAACGACCCTCCTGGTCTTGTCCTGGAAGGTGGCTTTCTTAGTAGCAATCACCTCTGACAGAAGGGTTTCAGAGTTAAAAGCCCTCTCCTCAGACTCCCCCGTACACAAGGTTCTACCCGGATATGGAGGTTTTGCGTCACCACCCATCCTTCCTCCCTAAGGTGGCCACCCCTTTCCACCTTAACCAAGAAATTTGCTTGCCTGTTTTTTACCCAGATCCCCAGGTTACACAGAACCAGAGGAAATGGCACACTCATCGAGCGCACCCAGCCATTTCGCAAGACTCCCCAACTGTTTGTGGCAGAGGGTTACCAGTATCCCCTCAGTGTATCGCCAAATGGATTGTGAACTGTATCAAGGACTGCTACGGAAGGTCAAGAATGCTCCTTCCTGGAACTGTTAGAGCCCACTGTACCAGGGCTCAGGTACCCTCTGTGGCCTTTCTCGTCAAAGTCCCGATCCAAGAGATCTGCAGGGCCGCTATGTGGTCGTCAGTTCATACCTTCACGATGCACTATGCTATCACCCAGCAGGCTAGAGATTATGCCGCTCTGGGCAGAGCTGTACTCAATGTGGGTAGACTGTAACTCCTCCCACCATCCATGGGTACAGCTAGCAGTCACCTGTAACTGAATGATGTGAGCAGCACTTGAAGGAGAACAGTGGGTTACTTAATCAGGAACCATCCTTCTTCGAGATGGGCTGCTTACATACATTCAGGCCCCTCTCACCATCCCCGCTAACAGAGTTGGCAAAGGTATATGGGACTGGGAGGGTCAGGGTCACAGTCACCTATATAGCCAGAGTCGCAGCATGGAGGGGGCGTTGGCCACATGCCCTGACCTACCAGGCTAAGGCCGAAGCCTTTCCGAGCTACCATGCGCTGCAGCAAGTAGACACCTGTAATTGAATGTATGTGAGCAGCCCATCTCGAAGGACGGTTACTGGTAAGTAACCCACCATCACTGTATGACCTGATCCCATGTTTTACGCTCCCTTGCAGTTATTTTCTTTCCATTCTGTAAGTTCCCTCATCTTCAAAGCATCTGACAAAGTGGGATTTTCTCCCCTGAAAGCTCATGTGAAAAATAAATCTATTAGTCTTGAAGTGCCACAGGACTCCTTGTTTTTTTGTTTATTGCTGGACTAGACTAACACAGCTGCCCCTTTGAAACTTCTCATGGGAGTGAAAGTGGATGTTGGAGGCCACACAGGGGGCTGCCCCATTGAGAGTGGGATTCTCCTTGATACTGAGAGGGGCTGGCCGGACTCAGCTAGACCTTGTGATCAGGGCAGCAGGTAAGGGAGGAATGAGGCAGTGTGGCTTCCTGGCCTAGGTGCTTTGGGCACCAGCCAGCAGGCTCCACCCTAACCTTTCCCCTGTGTGACACCCCCAAGCACCCCTCTGCCATCAGGGGAAAAAAAACACTGTTATGTGTGACTGTTGCACAGCTGCTCTGCCCCAGAGGTGGCTCACTGGTGAGAGCAGTTCTTTGAGAAGTCTATTCACTGGCCAGCCCTGTGCTGTGTGGGTTTGAACAGACTCTTCTGGCTTGGGGGGACACCCAGACATCCCCTTCCTGGCCCAATGTGGGGGTGGGGTGGGCAGTTCACAGCGGGATTGTGAGTATTTTAGGTTAGCTGGCTCCAGGGACAGGTTCCCCCCCTTTAATCTTCTTCCTCCCTCCACCCCCAGAGAGCTGGAGATAAGAACCCATCTGACCTAGTTGTCCATCTGTCCATGTCAGCTGCACTCTTCCCTGCCCCCCATCCTCCATGTCCCAATGCACTGAAAGTCAGGGGAGACAGGACCAGCCCAGAGGTCTGTGCTGGGGGGGTGACTACAGGGCTGGCTGAGCCCATGGGTCTGATTCAGGTAACCAGAACCAGCAGGGCCCCTGGGCTCTGCAATCCTTCTGGAATGCACTGGGTGAAAGGATCTAGAACAGTGGTTCCTAACCTGGGGGTCTGGGGACCCTGGGGGTCCATGGAGTTATTGCAAGGGGTTCATGAAGACATTTGACCCCAGTTGCTGTTGGCCAGTGACACAGCAGCAGGCAGCCCGGGCCAGCAATTCATGTTGGAGAGGGGTCTAAAATTCTAAAAGAATTGTATTTGCCTGCTATGAGCAGCCTCACCCTGGATACGTCCCCACCCCTTGGAAGCAGGCAGGGGTCAGGTCCTTCACTGCCCTTCTGCAGCACTGCTGCCTGCAGTCAGTCCCCAATAACAACTATTACCATTTGGGGGTCCACAAAATTTTTTGATGTTAAAAAGGGGTCCTTGTACTCAAAAACATTGGGAACCACTGGTCTAGAACACTGCACCAGTATCAACTGAATGGGTCTAGAACTACTCCAGGACCACAGGGTGAGTGAGGGTTAGACTCACTCCAGAATCAGCTCAATGAATCTGCAACTGCTCCAGAACTGGCAGGGTAGGGGTCTAGAAAGACACTGAATTTAACTGACTGCTCTCTTCAAATCTCTGAAAGAAAAGGCTCTGAGACACCCCAGTCTCTGCCCCCAGCACCTGCCCCCTGGCTGCAGGCAAGCAGTGGGAGTGGTGGTTAGAGCAGGGGCGGCAGGGCACAGGGGTTCTTGGCCCAGCTGTGGGCAGGCAGTGGGGCAGAAAAAGACAAGACACCTGGGCTGTATGATGTAGAAGACCTAATCCTGCTTCTCAGCAATTCCCCCACCCAAATACTTGGGGGGAAGTTCTGCCTGGCCCATCCCTCCACTTAGCCGTATTTCTCTGCCAGCCAAAGACCAGAGACCCTGTTTCTTCCAAAGAGCATTTATTGGACTTCCCTAGATCTGCTCACCCCCCAATTCTCTTCCCCAACAAAAATCTGGGCTGCTTCCGACTGGTGGAACATCCACCTTTAGGGCATGAAACCATCCTAGCCAATGAGGCACTTGTGGGGTGACGTCCCCTCCTCCTCTGTGTCTTCTTTTTGTTCTCCCCACACTCTTCAGGCTACAGCCCCAGGGGTCTCTGTCTCTCCCCCTGTTCCCCGGTGAGGGGGAGGTTTACAGATGCAGGTCCATGGTCCTTGAACCCTCCCTTGGGCTCAGGAATCCTGGGGCTAGGGGGGCTCCCCTAGGGGCTCCCCCCAACCCTGGTCAATACGAGGCCACGCAGACCATCTCATCAGCCAGCTCGTCCTCGGCCCATGGGCGGAATGGCTCATCATCACTGTAGAGGGGACCGCCTGTCCCTCCACTGCCCTCCCCGTCACTGCTGGGGGGCTTGCAGCGCCCCCCAGGGGCCCGTCCACGGTTCAGCAAGTCAGAGGCGGCGCTCTCCATCTCGGCAATAGTCATGTGGCAGGCGTCAGCGATCTCCCGCTTGGCGAAGGCCACAAACTTGGGGTCTCTGGCATAGAGGCCCAGGCCCTCTGAGATCAGCACCTATGGGGCCCGTAAGTCTGAAGGTCAGAGAGCCCAATCCCCAGGACTGCTCCCCTGAGCCAGCTCACCCCACTCCCCCAGAGGACAGCCCCTGGGCCCCATTCCCTGACCCTTCCAGCCAGACCCTGCCTTGGGACCGTATCAGGGCCAGCATCCCAGATAGCAGACTGCCTCAGGCCCCATGCACACCCGAGCTAGCACCCCCTGAAGGCTGCCCCCTAACTCACAGCTTCCACTAGGCTGTCAGCACTGCCCCGCTTGTTGTGGTAGGCCGGACCAGGCACACGGAGATGGGCGTATGGGGGCCAGGGCAGGTCTGGTTCAGGGGCTCCCCAGGGGGTGCGGGAGGGGGGCGGGAGGCTGCGGCTGCTGCTCTTCTCCCCCCAGTCTCGAACTGTGAGGCCCCCGTCCTCCACCAGTAGTAGAGGGGCGTAGAGGAGTCGGCTCCGCTGGGGAGGTGCAGCCCAGGCCTGGGAGGAGCTCCCCTGGGAGTTACTGGGGCTGTGCCATGAGGTAGTGCTGCCATAGCCCTGAGGAGGAAAGCAGGATGAGAGGTGTGGGGGGAGATGCATGCACATATGCCCCTGTTGCACCATCACACGCACATGTCCCTGTTGCACTATTGCATGCACATGTGCCTCCATCTCATCATCATGTGAATGTGTGCTGCTGCTGCACTGTTAGATGCACATCTTCATTACAGCATCACACATCCCACCATCGTATGCACAACCTTCCTGCCACACCATTCCAAGCATACACACCCCCATCACACCACTGTATGTCTCACTGCACCATCACACAGCCCTATCAACCTTTGCATGTCTGCACCCCCATTTCACCTTCACACACACACACTCCTGTCACACCTGTGCATGCCCCATTGCACCATTGCTCACACGTATGTCCCTGTTCCATCATCATGCCCAAATAACGCTGTCACATGCATACAGCCCTCCCTCGCATGCACACATGCCCCACACATGCCCCTGTTGCACGATCATCCCCCTCCCCAGCCCCATCTCCTGGTGGGCACCTGGGGGCGGTGGCGTCGTGCTGGGACGTTCTGGTGGTAGGTGCCCGGGATGGGGATATCCTCGCAGCTGCCCTGGCGCTGCAGGCATTGCATGAGGAAGGGCGACTTCCGGCCTGGAGGGTAAATGATGCAGTGGACTTGACTCCCCACAGCACTCACACTCCCCTGACCCTGCCCTGGCTCTTCCCCCTCCTGCCCCACCCTACCCTTCCCAGATCTCCTTAAGCTCCACCCAATCCCTCACCTAGTCCTGCCCACAATACTGGCTGGACCCAAGGCACCTGCCAGCCATGCCCATATCTAGCTCCGCCCACAGCTCTTGCCCTGCCTCAAAGCACCTTCCAGTCATGTCCCTCTCTGGCTCCGCCCACAACCTTTGCCCCACCCAGCACGGTTTCCAGCCCCCTCCCGTGACCCTAACCTTCCACTTGCCCCCCTCTTTGCCAGACCTTCCCCTCCCCGTCTACTCATGTCCCTCCCCCACAGCCCAGCCACTTACCTGCAGGTGTAGGGGGCAGGAGGCGTCTGCGCTTGCCCAGGCGCCTGCTCAGCCCCCTGCCAGGGTGGGTGTTGGAGAGGCATCGGGGGGGCAGAGGCAGGGACCCCCCATAGCCATTGTCCCAGTGGTGCCGGGAAAGATGTGCATCCCCCAGAGTCGGCTGCCTGCGCCAGGTGGGGCACAACAGAAGGAAACCAGGGCCAAGGGCAGATGGAAGGAGTAAAGGAGGGAATGAAAGAGAGAACAAACAGAGAGGTGCCAAGAACAAAACGAGCCAGGAGGGACGGACGGACCGATGGAGGGATGAAAAGAATGAATGAACGAAGAAGTGAACCAACAAATGAGAAAACCAGATGCATGGAGAGGCAGAAGGAATGAATGAATGAGAAAGTGGATGGACAAGTGGGAAGAGTGAAGGAATAAGCCAATGAAGGAGTGAACAAAGTAAGAAATACAAGGAGCAGAAGACAAATGGGAACAGGGAAAAATGAATGAATGACAGAATAAATGGGAAAGGAAGGATGAACAGAAAGAAAAAACAAATGAATCACAGAATGAATTAGAGAACAGAGGGACAAATAGAACAAATGAATGAATGAACAAACCAAAAAACAAATAGAAAAACCAATGAAATAAACAAAGGAATGAGGTGAAAAACCAGGGGCCAAATGAAAAAATGAGGGAAGTAGGGAATGAGAAAATCGAGATTAATAGAAAGATCAAAGAAATGAACAAATAAATGGATAAGGAGGAAAAATTAATGAAAAAACAGATGAGGGAACAAACAAAATAATGGAGAAAGAACGGATTACAGAACAAAGGAATGAATGAGCAGGGAAAGGAGGAATAAAGGAGAAAAGCAATGATCAAATGAAAACAGGACCGAACAGCGGAAAGAAGGAAGGAAGCAAAAGGGAACCCAGGCATTCAGTGCCAAACCCCAGGGGGTCAAAAATGAAGGAAGGAAAGAAAGAAGTAGCAGCTGGACAGAAGGACACATGATGAGACACAGAAAGAAAACACCCAATAAGTGACCTCCACCCAGCCCTGCTCCCCTGTGGGGCCATGAGGCGCGTACTCCAGCTCTGACCACCAAAGGATAGGCCATGATGCCAGTGGCCAGACTGAATCCAGTTTGAGGGAGCCATCCCTGTGCAGTGTTATGTATGGCTGTTCCCGAACTGCCCAGCCCAAAGGTGGCTGCATCTCAGTGCCTCACCCATCCCGAGAGGCCACACTCTCTGAGTCCTCCTCCCGGCTATTGTAGCCTGGCTCTGCTGCAATCTCCTCAGCTGTGGGGGGCTCCTCAAGAACCGTCGGGGGGATGCAAGTCCCATCAGAGCTCCGCCTAGATATACATATGGACATCAGGAAGCCAGGCATCCTGGCTTTCAGCCCTTCACCCTCCCCACTCTAGACCCCACAAGATTCCACATCCCAAAAAAGCCAGGGAGAGAACCCAAGCATCCTGGCTCCCAGCCTCCCTCTGCTCTAACCACTAGACCCCACTCCCCTTCCCAAGCTGGGAGAGAGAACCCAGGCATCCCATACCTCCTCACAGGGTGCCTGCTGGGGATATGTAGCAGCTGAGGCAGCTCCTCTTGCCCCCTTTCATTCTCCTCATGGCTGTGGTGGTCGTTGCTGGTCCAGGCCAGGCTGGCAGAGGAGGGGCGACGGGACCCCAGCAGCCCATTGGCCAGGGGCTCCCCACCCCCCTCGGCTGGAGCAGGCCCCATGGGAGAGCGGTCAGGGGCACTGCCATATGATCCCTCTGGTGTCTGTGCAGTCAAGGGGGCAGGTGTTAGTGGGGAACACTGGGGGCGGGGGTTGGGGATTTAGCTGGAGGCATGGGGCCCTTTGGGGGTGTGACGCTGCCTGGGTCTAGGGGACTGTTTATGATTATTTTTCATATTAATATTTCACATTTGCAATAATCCATATGTGATATGCCATGCTTGGTATCAATAGACAGGCTGTAATCTGCTAGGAATGATTATATGATTTATAGGTAGGTATCATATTTGTATTAGAATCTAGGAATCTTATTTGCTTTATGTATGTTCCAAGTTGTTTGAGCTGAGGCAATTCCAAACTGGGCATCTGCAAACTATTGTCCTGTTAATGGCCCATCAGGAGGGGGCTCCCAGCTACAGAGGGCCCAAGAGGAAACCTGTTTGACCAGTTACCCAGACTGACCATGTGGCCCACCTCCATTTTGATCTGGCAGGAACTCTGAGATAAGAGGCCACAGCCCATTCTCCATTTTGTCTTTAGTCTTCAGTCTGTCTGCAACCAACACCCCCCTCTGGAATTATTCTCCTGGGACTGAACAAAGGACTGAGACCCACCCAGCTGCTGCTGCTGCAGCTACTGGGTGCACACCAGAGGAGTGGGACTAACCTGTTAACTACAGGATCTTCAAGGATTTGCTTTCTATGAACTCTTGGGCTATGTTCACACACAGAGGGCTTGTTTCGAAACAAGCCATTTCAAAACAAGCCATTTCGAAATAATGTGTTATTTCAAAAAGCTTATTTCGAAAGACAAAAAAAGTGTCTTTGAAATAAGGGAAACGAAATAGCATGTCCACAGTGTGGACCCCGCCACGGTCTGCAGTCCCCCTCTGCTGGCCAGCGGACACCCCTCAGCACCCTGGCCAGGGTGCTGAGTGTTCCCTGGCCAGGGTGCTGAGGGGGTGGCCCTTCCTCCCAGGGTGCTAAGCACCCTGGGATGAAGGTCTAAAGTTGTTTCGGAACAGTTTGTTCCGAAACAACATGTCCCCACGGGGTTGTTTCAAAACCACTGGTTTTGAAACAACCTTGTTTCGAAACAGAAGGAGGGTTAAGCCATTTCGAAACACCGGGTCCCATTTCGAAACAAGGGGTTTGCTTGTTTCGAAATGGCCATACGTTGTGTGGCCATGGTCTTTCTTATTTCGAAACAACCTGTTGTTTCGAAATAAGAATGCTGTGTGAACACACCCTTAATCATTTATATGTATGTGATTCACTTTGACCCTTTAACATCTCTCATATTTTGTTTGTTTTCCTTTTATATTAAACCTTTAGTTGTAGTTCCTAAAGGATTGGCTGTCAGCGTGGTATTTTGGGTAAGATCCAAGTCTATATTGTTCTGGGTGATGTGGCTGGCCCTTTGGGGTCAGGAGAACTTATTTCTTTAAGGCTATGTCCACACATACATCATTATTTCGAAATAACCCATTTTGAAATGAGTTATTTTGAAATAAAGTCCTTATTTCGAAATAAGTTAATTCAAATTAACAGTTTGTTAATTCGAATTAAGGGAAAGCCTGCTTTCGAAATAGTCATTGTTTCGAAATGGTTATTTCAAAACAAGACCTTTCGGACATGCTGTTTCGAAACAGTTGTTTCGAAACAATGGTGTTGTTTCGAAACAACATGTCCGAATGCCGTTGTTTCAAAACAACCGTTTCGAAACAACAGCTATTTCGATTAGATGCGAGGTTTAATGGTTTCGAAATAATGGTGCATCGTGTGGACATGCCACTTCTTATTTCGAAACAACCTCTGTTGTTTCAAAATAAGAAGCCTGTGTGGACATACCCTAAGAGACCCAGTGGCTAGAGGGGACCACAGGAACTGATGTGCATTAAGGAGGCTGCTTCTATTTTGCTATGCTTGGTGATGACCAGAGGGGAAATCAGAAGCATGTTTGGTTGCTGACGGGGAGACTGGTTTAAGTACCACCTGTCAGTGGTTTGGGGGTTTGGCCCCTGGTTTTGCAGCTTGCCCTGATTTTGGCACATTCAGAAGGTTATCCCAGGAGGCCTGGGTCACAGGGGGCACCCAGGGGCAGGGGACGTGGAGGGGAGTTATTTGGGCAGATGTATAGGCAGCTATGGGGGAAGAGAAAGCTAGGGTGTCAGGGGGTAGACAAGGCAGCTTGGTCTCACCTGGCATGTCAGCTGCTCTTCCTCACACAGGATCTCCCCGGTCTCTTCCTCCCCATCCTCCAGGTCGCAGGACAGCGCCCGGCGCATCTCAGGGCCCAGGTCCTGGAGCGTCTGCAGCCCAGCCTAGGGGCAACCCAAGCTGTGGAGCTTACACAAGTTTCCCCCACCCTACCCCTGACCAGCCCAATATCCCCTCACCTTCCTCCTCACCTCCAGACCAAGGCCATCCTTATGGGGGACAAGGCCCAAGGCCAATCGGCCTGTGGGGGGCCTCCTTGCACTGTGGAGGGAGGGCAGACAGACGCAGAGGTTGGGCTCCATGCTCCTACCCTACCCCTTGCCTTTAGCTTGCTGCCAAAGGAAGCAGGGTCAGGGGAGAGTGCAGTGTGGCAGTAGAGAGTCTGCAGAACGGTGGGACCCAGGACAATGGCCCCGCTTCCACCTCCTTAAGGACAGCAGTGCCCCCAAGCTATGTTCCCTCTAAGCTGTGCGTGTACAGATTGTGAAACCCATGCACACAACAAAATTCAACAGTGCTAATATTTTTATGCTACTTTAAGAAGACGGTTTCAAGTATCATGTTTCAAATAAGGTTTTATAAATTATAAACTATTAATTATAAATTATTTACATCACCATATCTAAATAAAACTTAGATATTATTTGCATCATACACACTTGCTTTATTGCACTCACAAGTCTGACCACACTCACTGGAGTGTGCACAAATTTGGACACTGGTTCCAAAAATTTGCGCAAAACCCAGCCTATGAAAAATCAGAGGAAACATTGCCCCCAACCAGCCCAGTATCCCACCCACCTTCCTCCCCAGCCTGCCTGGGATTACCCCATATCAGACCCAGGGCCAAGCCAGCCCCAGTCTGGGGGATGGGTCTCACCTGCAGGGCGGTGGAGTTGCTGGGGGAGGCATCCGGCCCCAGAAGCCCCTTTTCCTTCCGCTTCCGGAATTTACGGAAATAATCCTGGATCAGGAATGTGGCATAAAACTTCCCCACTGTGACCTCCTCCTCTGTGGGAAAAGAGGGTAGGTCAGGATGCCTGGGTTCTCTCCAGGACCCCAGGAGGGGAGAGAGGTCTGGTGATTAGAGCCAAGAGGCTGGGAGCCAGGACGCCTGCGTTCTCTGCCTGGCTGAATGGGGGACCTCACCTTCGGGAGGTGGAATCACTTCATCCAGCAGTTTGGGTTTCGTTCTCTTCCAGATTTTCTTAATGACCGCCCGGAGCTCTTTGTTGGCTTGTTCCAAGTTGCCTGGTGGGGGCAATACAATGAGCTATAGGTCAGGAGCCCCCTGTGGGGCTGGGATCCTGGGTGGGACTCCCATGATGCACTGTGGTCATGCAGCTGCTGTTGCAGGACCATCTCCTGTAGCTAAGAGGGCAGACTAGGGGCTGTTACGGTGGTCTTAGCTGGAACAGGGAACTGGAACCATAGCAGCAAAGAGGAGGGAATGTGGCAAAGGAACTACATTTCCCACAATGCCACTGAATTACAATGCTCTGCAGTGTGCCTCCAAGAGGCCACATCACAATGCATTATGGGAGATGTAGTCTCACTGGGAACCTCCAACCTACTGAAACCGGCCAGTGAGGGGTACTGAACTACAACTTCCATGATGCTCTCCAGAGCCTTGCCAACAGGCTCCACTGTGGTTCATCATGGGAGATGTAGTCCAGCCACACTTCCCAGCCCCAGAAGGAGAGAAAGGAGGCCACTGAACTGCAACTCCCACAATGCTCCCCTACAGTCAATGGTTGTATAAAAAGTTGATTTTTCTCAGGAGGCTGGGGGCAACATCCAATTTTTGCCTCCAGTTTCAGTTCACCCCATGCTCTCCAGCCCCATCATCTCTGGTTTAATATAGATGAAGAAACACCAGGATCTATGAACTGCCCCACAGTATGTGCTTGAACCCACCCTTGAGGCCTGACCAAGCTGGGCCCAGAGACAGATGCCCCCACCCACCCTGCCCCCCAGGCTGGGTTTCACCTTCCGTTTTGATCTTGAGCGAGGTGCGGACCAGGGCAAAGAGGGTGGCATTAAAAGTGACGGTGCCATCCGCATTGAGGGGCATGTTCATAGCCACCAGCCGCTGTGGAGAGAGGAAAGATGGAACCCAGCAGTCCTGGCCCCCCTGCCCTGCCAGAGCTGGAGACAGAATCCAGGCACCTATCCCCCCCTCCCCAAATCACTAGGCCTCTCTGCCCTCCCTGAGCCAGGGAAAGACCCCAGAAGTCCTAACCTTACAGGCAACACGGTGGGGGCAGAGCTTCCCAAAGCCGAGGGGTGGCTGGATCCGGCGCAGCAGCGTCACAACGTCCAAGTGCTTAATGCGGCCCCTGGGGACAGCAATGGGATGGGAGGAAGATGGGGGAGCTGTTGGACATGTGGGGCTTTGCTGTCTCTGGCAGGAGATGACATGGGGGGATGACAGATGGGAGGTCTGCAGATGGGACAAGGGTCATCCTAATTTTGGTGGGTTGAAGAGACGCTGATTGGCAGGGGCAGTGATCCAGCAGGGCAGGGTGGGAGGCTGGTGGGGGGAGCCTTACTTGGCAGTGGGGTCGTACTCAGACCAGATGCGTTTAAACTCATCGAGGTGGTGGGGTCCCAAGATGGACCAGTCCCGGGTCAGATAGTCGAAATTGTCCATGATCACAGCCACAAAGAGGTTAATAATCTGGGGGAGCAGATAGAGTTGGAGGTCACACAACAGAAAAGGGAGGGCAAGATCACTGCATGGAGGAACCCCCCGGGGTCTATTGCAGATGGATGGGTTACGCCCAGTACAGGGGTATATCAGAGATGAGGGGCTGGGCTTATCCTAGTGAGAGGGCTGGTGACCATGGAACATGGGGCCCCTGGGGATTCTGGCAGATGGGAATTCCCATGGGAAGGAGCCTAGCAAGGTAGGGGAGCTGGTGGGCAGGGGGTGGGGTGAGGTCAGACTCCTGGGGCAGGAGGTCAGTGGAGGGGGTTCGTGGGACAGGTGGGGCTCAGGGCATGGGTGCTCTGTGCGGGATGGTGGAGGGGGCTGTGCATGTCAGAGGGGTTCCCAGGGCAGGGGCACTCTCTGTGGAGGACTTCAGGGGCTGTGCAGGGGCCAGGGAGCTTACCAGGAAGGCGCAGAGCATGAAGAAACTGATGAAGTAGACAATTGCAAAGTTGCTGCCACATGTCATCTCCTCACCGGGTGCCACATCAGCCTCAGGGTCACAGCGTTTCCCGGGCAGGCTGCTCAGCATGATCTCCTGCCACGCCTCACCTGTGGCACACCTGGGGGGCCAGGGGAGTAAACATCATCTCCTGGCCCCATGGCGCCTGGCCCTATCTGCTGGGAGAGTGCCCCTTGCCCAGCCCCCGTGCCTCATGGCACCTGATCCTGACCGCCAAGGGACTGTACCCTATGTCTACCCCCCAACTCTACCCCCAGAACCAAAAAGGGACTGTTATGGCTTCCCCATCTCAGCTTTCGGCTGACCTGATGCTGCTTAGCCCATCCAGGCACCGTGTGTGGGGTGGCCAGGCAGCATGGGGTGGGGATTCAGGGGGCCAGCCAGTACCTGAAGAGCAGCAGTACAGCCTGGGGGAAGGTCTGGAAGTTGTTGTTACGGTTGATTTGTGTCCCGTCCTGCAGCGCCACTTTCCCAAAGGTCTGAAAAACCCAAGGTGTCACCAGGGTCCTAAAACAGGTCAACTGCCCCCCAATACCCCACAAACCTTCTTGCCTCCCATTCTCTGCAGATCAGCTCCCCAGGCTGCCCAGCAGAGACAGTCATGCAATGCACAACTGGGGCCCTCTATGCACAGTGCACATGGAGACAGGTGTGTGCATTGCACACTCAGGGATCCAGGAGCCCTCTGTTTCAGCATCCAGGAGTGCAAATGTGATAGATCCCCATGTGCCTAGAGCTGGGTGTGTAACATACTTTAGTGCAACCCAGCCTGGGCGGTTCCCTCCCAGGCAGGCAGAGAACCACATGCAAGAGGCACCTTCAGGGTCTCTCAAACCATCAGGGCCATGCACAAATGTATTATGCACACTCAGGGGTGTATCTTAGGCGCACAGACTAACGCCTGTGCAGCATTGCACAGACCTGCCCCTTGTGTGAGGCTCACGCACCTGCATACCGATCACAGCATAGATGAAGAAGATCATGGCGATGAGGAGCGCGACATAGGGCAGGGCCTGGGGGACGACATCATGGGGCGGTCAGAGTGCATGGGGGGGTCCCCAGGTCCTTGGCTGCCACCCACACCATCCTTCCCAGCACCAAGCGTGCTTTGCTGCATCTGGACAGCCACGGGGGCAAAGCAATGCAAGCTGGGAAGGGTTGTTCCTTCAGCCCCACCTGGAAGGACTTGATGAAGGTCCAGAGGAGGGTGCGGATCCCCTCGCCTTTGCTCAGCAGCTTGACCAGGCGCATGACACGGAAGAGGCGGAAGAAGGTGATGGAGATGCGGGACGTGTCCTCGGAGCTCTGCAGAGTGGACCAGGGGTCATTGCGTACATCCCAGAGCCAGCCGCACCCCCACAGCTCCACTCCACACCCCTGATGTCCCTGCCCCAGACTCCATGGGGTGCTTGGCCCACCTATTGGCTCTGCCCCCAGCCCTCTGGCCCCCCATGTATGGCAAGGAAGGGCCGGGTGTTACCTCTCCAACATGGCCGCCATTCTGCCAGGGCCGGTGTGAGGTGGAGGAGGCGGATGAAGCCACGACAAGACCCAATGTCAGACAGGAACAAGCATGGGCGAGATGAGAGACAGACACCACCATGGGTGGATGGACAGACAAATGGACAGACTGTATGACGGATGGACAGGCAAACAGACAGGACGAGTGGGGAGGGAGGGACAGGGTGTGTTTCTCTTGTACTTAGCTGCGGCTCCTTTGGGGTGGGAGCAGGGTCCAGCTGTCCAGGGCCAGGTGCAACCCAGACGCCAGGGTCCCTGTCCCAGAAGAGGGAGGGTGCTTACATTGACCTCGGTGACGGCGATGTCCACCACGCTGCCCACCACAATTAGCGCGTCGAAGGTGTTCCAAGCATCACAGAAATAGTGCTGCCAGCAAGGGAAGGGGGTCACTCACTGGGGCAATGCCTTACATGCCAGGATCTCCCCCACTCTAGACCCCACCCCTTCAAGTCAAGCCCCTCCCCTTACACTACACCCTGCTCCTTGCACTATGCCCCCACCCTTTGTGCCAGGCCATGCCCCCCACTTCACAAGCCACACCCCCTCATGCCAGGCATGCCCCTTGTGTCTATACCCGAGGTTTGAAAGCGATGATTTTCAACACCATCTCCACAGTGAAGAGGCCAGTGAAGACCATGTTGAGCAGGTCCATGACGTAGTTGAATGGCTGTGACTGCTCATAGTGCTGGGGGGGGGGGATGTGGAGTGAGAAGGGGGCCTGGCAGATGGACAGACAGCCCCATCCCTTCCCAGATTGATATATGGGCCCCTCCCCTTCCCACTCAGGCTCCACCCCTGCTTGCCAGTCAGCCAGGCCCCAAGCCAGCACCTGTCAAACACCTTTACCCCACCCAGCCAGCCCAAGGCCCCGTCCCCAGCCAGACCCCGCCCAGCCCGCAGCACCTGCACAGCCAGGGCGATGGTGTTGAGCAGAATGAGCAGGAACATGCCGTACTCGAAGGCTGAGCAGTTCACGGCCGCCCACACCCGGTGCTGGTGCCGGTTCTTGGGGATGTAGCGCCGCAGTGGCTGGGCCTTCAGCGCGTATTCCACACACTGCCGCTATGGGTGGGCAGGAGTTAGGGAGTGCCAGAACCACCTGCCACCCACTGAGCCACTGCTCCACACACAGCCACTGGCGGGGCTGCTGTTAGGGGTTGTCAGGGACACGCCACACCCCGCTGAGCTTCCCCTCCACTCCTGACCCCCTCCATACCCATCCCCACTCCACAGCCAGCCCCTCCCATTAAGCTGCCGCCCCACATGCTGCCTCTCAGGGGGTGGTTTGAGCAATGAGGAACTCCCCAAATTGCTTCCAAAACAGGCCATCCTGTGCCTCACACTGGGCAGGGGCCAGTACCAATTCTCATCCAGCTCATAGCTGTGGTGTCTGCTCGCCCTGGGCATGGAAGGCAATGGGTGGGCAGAGGTTGGTTTGAGGGAACTTGAGGGTCAGGTTGAGGGATGGTTGGGGGCAGTACCTGGTTCTTGTCTAGCTCGCAGTTGCGGTACTCCTGCTCACCCTGGGCACGGAAGGTGATGATGACGAAGCCGACGAAGATGTTCATCATGAAGAAGGCGATGATGATGATGTAGACAATGAAGAAGACAGAGATCTCCACCCGGTAGTTGTAAATGGGGCCCTGGTTCTCCCCGTTGGCATCGATCGCCTTGTACAAGAGGCTGGTAGATGGAGGGGGGCTGAGACAGGTTCCCCAACAGATCCCCTGCTCCCCTGTGTCCTCCCTTCTCCCTGCCCCGCTCCCAGCCCCAGGATCCCCAGCTTCCCCCACCCCCCCCAAGCCCTGCCCATGCCCAGCCCCACCTGGGCCACCCCTCGAAGGTGGAGACGGTGAAAAGTGCCATCATGCCGGACAGGACGTTATCGAAGTTGAAGTCACTGTTGTGCCAAATTCGCTCGCGCACCATGGGGTGCCCCACATCGCCATCCTTGTACACAATGAACGTGCCCCTGGGGGCAGGGCTTGGGTGGGGGTGTGGCCTGACCCTCAATGGCCTGAGCCCAGTCCCCTAGACCCTGACCCCCAGCCTGGTCCCCCAAACCTCCAGACCCTGACCCACAGCCTGGCCCCCTGACACCCAGCTCAGCCCCCCACTCCAACTGCCCAGCCTGGTCCCCCAGCCCAGCCCCCCCTTCTCCATGACCCCCAAAACCCAGCCCTGCACCCCACACTACACCCTCAGCCTGGTCCCCTGACAGGTAGCCTCCAGCCCAGCCTCTCATGCCCTAACCCCCAGCCTGGGCCCCCCACACCTGGACCACCAGCTTGGTCCCCTGACCTTCAACCTGACACCCTCAACCCTACCCACCAACCTAGCCTCCAATGGCCTGACCCCCCAGCCCAGATCACTCGTGATCCCCAGCCTCCAGAAGAGCCTCTGATCCCAGCTCTGAACCAGGCCCACCCCAACTTTCTAACCCTGATCCCAGCCTGAGAGTGGGTGAGGGATGAGCTGGAGGGACACACTTGCATTCCTCTGGCGTGTGCTTTGCCTCGTCTGTGCAGCTGTAGAACTTGCCCTGGGAAGAGCCAGGATGCTGGGTTTGAATCCTCTGCTCTCCTGCCCTGCCACCCCACACCCACTGCCTCCAGCCTCACCTTTTCCCTGACCCAACCTCACATCTTGCCCCTGCCCTCACACCCCCTGCTCCCCAACTCCTTACTGCCCTCCAGCCACAGCCTGCTCCACACACCTGCCCCTCCGCCACGGGACAGCCTGCAGAAGCAGCAGGAGGATTGCTGGGGGTCCCAAGGATGCAGTAGTGGATTCCAGGGGATGGAGTGGGGGGCAGTGGAGAGCCAGAGGTGGGGGCACTGTGGGTCAGCAAGAGATAGGGGACTGGGAGGACCCAGGAGTGGGAAGTCGGTGGGGAGGTTACATCTACAGGGGTCCAGGGCAGCTCACCTTGAAGAGTTGCACCCCAATGCAGGCGAACATGAACTGGAGCAGTGTCGTCACGATCATGATGTTGCCAATGGTGCGAATGGCCACGAAGACACACTGCACTACATGCTAGAGATGGGTGTGGGGTGAGACTCACTAGCTGCCCCCCCCCCCCAGATCTCCTCACTCCCAGCACAGGGCCCTCCACTGCCACTTCTTAGACCCCCCACTGACCCTCCACCCCCCCCCCAGTACAGGCCCCTGCTGCCACTTCTTAAATCTCCACCCCCCACCTCCTGACCCCCAAGCACAGGGCCTCCCACTCCACTTCTTAGACCCCCCCCATGTCCCCTCCCCCCACCATAGCACCCCCACCCTCTCCCACCCGCTCCTTACCTTCAACCCCTTGGCCCGGTTGATGGCTCGCAGGGGCCGAAGGACGCGCAGAACCCGCAGAATCTTCACCACAGAGATGGCGCTGGAGCTGGTGGGGGGTGGGGGGTGGTCAGAGACACTGGGGGTGTTCCCCAACCACCCCACTTGGCACCCCCTTCCCCCACTCATCCTGACCTCCCAAAATATCTCACAGCACCCACCAAGTTCCCCACACCCAGCATGTCTCCACTGCAGCCACCCATCACTCCTGCATCTCAGCTGTCTCCTGGCTCCCCACATGGCCCTGCCGTGGAGACCCCTCCACGCACACTCACTGGATGCCAAAGGAGATGAGGGACACGCTCACGACCAACAGATCCAGCAAGTTGAACCAATTCCTACAGAAGGACCCTTTGTGCAGGAAGGCGCCATAGGCCGTCATCTGGGGGGGAGGGGGCATGGTCAGCCTGGCCTGCACTGGGTCTGCTCCCCTCCCTGAGTCAGGGAGAGAACCCAGGCATCCTGGATCCCAGGCCCCCTCCCCGCTCCAGCAGTACCTTGAGCAGGATCTCCACTGTGAAGATGGAAGTGAAGGCGTAGTCAAAATAGCCAAGGATCTGAGTGGGGCAGGGGGAGGAGGAGACAAGGCCAGGGAGTTAACAGACAATGTGGTGCAGCCCCCTCCAGCCCTTCTGCCCCACCCAGTGCCCTTTCCTCCTCCTCCCCTTATGCCCTTACCCAGCCCCACTGTTCAGCCCCCTGCAGCCCTCCCCCCAGCCCCATCTCCCTACCCCACCTTCTGCCCCCTAGCTGGTGGTGCACTCACGGTGTTGCGGAAGGAATGAGCCCGGATGGGGTCCTCAGCAGCCAGGGAGATGCTGCTGAGGATGATGAAGACAAGGATGAGGTTGGTGAAGACATGGTGGTGGATCAGGGCATGGCACCCTACACGGAGCCTGGACGTGAGAGGAGAGAGCAGGTCAGAACCAGAACGGAGCTCTGGGGTGCTGCCTGCAGTAAAAAGGTCCCAGCCCCACATTGGCTCAGAGGCCTCAGGGTCTGGCTAAGCCACAGACCTTCCTGTGCCACACATGGCTGATGTCAGGCACAGCCAAGGGGCATTGAAGGACTGACTGGCTCCAAACAATCAGGGCCCACGGACACCATGGAGCTGAACTCCAAGCCCAGCCGGGGCTGCCCAACAGCAACATCCACCCCACACAGTCAGGACTCCCACAGCTCTGGCCCTGGTTGGTCACCAGGAGATGCAGCCTCCCCACTGGACACAGGGACAGTGAGTGCAGTGGGGACAGTGGGCGCAATGATAGTGCATGCTGGGGGCCCCAGGTCCTGCCTTGGTGACGTGAAAAGGAGACTCTGAGAATCAGGCCCGCAGGGGAACTTGTGGCCTGGCACAAGACGGTGCCCTGATTTCTGGGTGACACCATCTCCCCAGCCCCAGCCCAGCTGCACTCACAAGTTGGTGCTGCTAAGCAAAAAGAAGGCACTGCCCTCAGGTATGGGCAAAATCTTCTCCACTGGTGCTTCCTCCAGCTTCTCCAGGTGAGACTCAGCCAGGCTCTCCTGGTCCCCCTCCTCCCCTGCCAGAAAGAAAGATGGTGGTTGGGGCAGGGCAAGGGACCCCCATCCTGTGCAGCCAGTGCCCCTCCATGAGCAAGGGATGGAACCCAGGCATCCAGATGTGATAGGATCAAACTGTGCAGCATGGTCACAATCTGCAGACATGGTTCAAGGATCCCAGCCCCATGGCACCCAGACCTGCCTGCCAGGGGAAAGCACTCCCTGTCCTGCTCCCCCAACCCCTCCGCACAACAATGGCACCCCCTAGCTGGGCCAGTCAGACCTGTCCTTCCTACCTCCTTCTTCACTTCCCTCTTCATCCTCCTCCTCCTCCTCTTCATCCTCGCACTGCACCTGGGGAGAGAGCAGGAACCAGCTGAGCTTAGAGCATCCGTCTATATTTTGATCCATGCATGGGTCCTTGCCCCTCAGCCTCCATCACATGGGGAGACCCGGGCCCCTGGCGGTATGTAAAGCTCACCTGGTCCTTTGTCTACAACTCAGGGCAGGAACCCCAGTGTGAGTCACAGAGAAAAGGCCAGGTGAGCTTTATATACCAGCACCCATGGACAGACACAGCTCCAAGCATGACTCACACCCAGCTGTCTAGGGCATCTCCCCCCCATGCTCTGGCAGGGCCCAGCAGACAACACCTCCTCCCCCAATGGCCCAGACAATTGGTACCCAGTGCATCACACCCCCAGATAGGCTGACCCACCACTGTAAACTAGCTTACAGAACGGGGCTGTGAGGAAAGGGGGGGGTTCTTAATGCTCCATATGAGTGCTGTGCCTGCCTTAGTTTCCCCCACATACTGCATGTGTAATATATGGTGGCAGGGGAGGGGCTGCAGTTGCTGAGGGGCAGCTCAGCCCCAGGAAATGTCCTGGAGAGGGCAGAGATGAGCAATGGGGGGTCAAGAGGCCCCTCTCATCATAGGAACTAGTTGATGGTGGCTGGGCGGGTCCAGATGCACAATAAACCTGGTTGGGGATCACTGGTTGGAGGCATGATTCCAGGGGTTGGCGCTAGGGGTCTGGAGTGAGGGACCCCTCAGGGGGCTGCAGGGCCTGACCTCTGAGAACAAGTGGGACTCCCAAAGGAGGGGGCTGAGGAACCAGGGTCCCATGAGCCCGGGATGGGGGTGACATACTGAGGAGCAAAGGGCTGGGGGTGCACCTAGGGAGCTTCTGGCTTATGATTCAAGGTGGGTCAGGGGCTCCGAACCAATCCAGGTGGACTTTCTGTCACCATATGGGGGGGCCCAGATCATACCTTTATCTGGCCATCCTGGCTCCCATTGTCCTGGGCTCCCTCAGTCGCCTTCTGCCTGCAGAAACAGGGAGCTCAGAGACAGGAAGGGCCCCCATCACCTTCCGTCATCACTGCAAACCCAGGTGGCTGGGCTCCCAGTTCCCCCACCACCTAGCCATCAAACCCCTTTCCCTCCCACAGCCCGGGAGAGAAAACTGGTGACTGGGCTCCTAGCCCCCTCACGCTCTAGCTAGCCACAGGGCCGGTCTGAGCATTTTGCAGCCCTAGGCATACAGGGATTTTGGCACCCCACTGGGCAGAGGCAGGGATCTGGCCCCAGTCAGGGAGCAACACTGTGTGCAGTGGTCTGGCCATGGGGGTGGGGAGTGGAGCAGTCCTAGGCCAGCCCTTGGCGCCCCCTAATTTTTGGTGCCCTAGGCAACTGCCTAAGTAGCCTCTGTGGAAGGACTGGCCCTGTCTAGCCACCAGACCCTTCTCCCTCCCAGAGCCGGAAAGAGAACCCAGACACCTGGGCACCTTACTTTTTGCTTTCCTTCTCCTTAGCTGTGTTGATATTGTCCCCATCAGCCAAGTTGTCCACAGCGATGGCCAGGAAGACGTTCAGCAGGATGTCTGGGGAGTGGAGCTCAGGAGAATGGGGTGGAGGGGAACCCCATTCCAACCCCACTCAAATCCACCCAACCCTTCATGCCACCCTCAGGAGCCCCCTCCTGCCCTCCATCTACCTGTACTACCCCCCACCACTCCAGTTACCATCCCCCTAGCCTAGAAGGATGCAATTGCCACAGATGAAGAGGATGATGAAATAGACGCAGACGAGCATCCCTGGGAATTGTGGCCCCCCATAGGCCATGATCCCATCGTACATCACTGCATTCCAGTCCTCGCCTGTCAGGATCTGGGGGGGGGGAGGGGGGCAGCCATCAGCACCTGGTTGGCAGTAGGGGGGGCTACGATGTCCCCCAAGTGGGGGTGGGGGCTAGTCACTAGCCAGACAGTGAGAAGGGCCCAGGGCTAGGTGTTGTGGAAGATGTTGCGGGGGAGGGGGGTGTCCCAGAGGGATGCTGGGGCAGCTGGAAGATGGTGAGCAGGGCCTGTGGGAAGGCGCTGGGGAGGATCTGAGGGAGGTTCCAAGGGGGTCCCAGAAAGGTTCCATGGGGTCCCAGGGCACCTGGAAGA
>ML682024.1:3619300-3675311 GCA_007922195.1 Podocnemis expansa | reverse complement strand
AAGGGGGTCCCAGAAAGGTTCCATGGGGTCCCAGGGCACCTGGAAGACGGTGAGCAGGGCCTGTGGGAAGGTGTCGAATGTGCTGCGCTTCGTCTGCGTCTCATCAAAGTTGAACTTGCCACCGAAGAGCTGCATCCCGAGCAGGGCAAAGATGATGATGAAGAGGAAGAGCAGCAGGAGCAATGAGGCGATGGACTTCATGGAGTTCAACAGAGAGGCCACCAAGTTGCTAAGTGACGCCCAGTGCCTGTGGGTGGGCGAGGGTAAGTGGGAGCTGCCTGCTTCCAATCAGCTCCCTGCAGCCCCCAACTAGCCCCCCATCTGGCCCCCACCGACCTGGTGACCTTGAAGATGCGCAGGAGGCGGACACAGCGCAGGACCGAGATGCCCAGCGGCTCCATCACCTCCAGCTCCACCAGCACCGTCTCCAGGATGCCACCACACACCACAAAGCAGTCAAAGCGATTGAAGAAGCTGACGAAATAAGCTTGCAGACCCAGGCTGTACATCTTCAGCAGCATCTCCAGCGTGAAGAGTGAGAGAAGCACCTTGTTGGCATAGGCTGGGCAGGTAGAACATGGGGTCAGTCGGAGGCCCCAGGACAGGTGGTAAGAGGAAAATGCTGGGGGTGGTGAGCAGGTTCAGAGGCAGCCATTGAAGGGGAGTAGTTGAGCTGGATCACCTGGGATCTGGGTGGGGACAGTTGAGGCCCTGGATCAGGGAAATCTGGGGCAGATTATTGCCCAGGGAGGAAGGAATTAGAAAGACCTTGGCTCAGGACTGTGGCATAGGAAAGGGATCAGGGTAATCGAGGTCAAAGATTATCATGGAGCCGCCTAGGAGGGCTCAAACAGATCTGGGACGGGACCAGAAGGCACTGGGCTGTGATTATCACAGAAGGCGGCTGGAGATGTATTATCAGGGACAGAGATTAGCGCTGCACCTTGAGGGGCTACCTCCAGTGGGGCTTGGGTTTCCTGGATGGGCCCCTTGGGAGAAGCCACAGCTGGGATTAAGATTCACTGGAGCAAGGCACAGCAGGCGGGGATCCTTGTACAAAGTCTTGGGGCTGGGCTGGGGCAAATTGGTACAGCCTGGGGTGGGGGGAGATGGAGGCTAGATGCTCATTGGCATGGACTGGGTGACGGCCGTGGCTGGGCAGGCAAGGGAGCCAGGGTGAGCGTGGGCACCACTAACAGAAGTATGGCATAGGAATGGCCTCGTCTGGCTATACCACACTGGAATGATCTATGCCCGGGATCAGAGAGTGAACACCCATAACCAAGACCTGCTGTCTTCCCAGGGAACTCAGGTGTCTGGAGGGGGCTCACCCTGGATCTGGGTCAACCAGTCAGGCTGCTGATAGTGCTCCGAGGCGATGGTCAGCGTGTTGAGGAAAACCAGGATCAAAACCATCCAATAGAAGGAGACGGATTTCACCGCTAGGCGGCACCTTTTCCGGAACAGCCGGTTCAGGCGCCGGCACCAACGGCTGGGGGCACAGTGAGCAGGGGGAGTCAGGCAGGAAGAGCCCCATAGAGACTCCCTGGCCAGGGATCAGTGGGGCTGAGACTCCCTCTGCTTTGCTCCCCACTCACCAGAATTTTGTCTTCAAGATTTTGCCCCTGGAGGAAGATAAAAGAAAAATAAAATGCATCCAGCTCTGGGGTGAAGCCTGGATCCAGTTATTAAGCCCCCTGCAGTGCACCGTCCCCACTGAATCTCCTCTCTCCCCAATGCGACCCCCCCCCACTCACAGATACACATCGCAGCAGGTTGTGTGATGTTCCTCCTCGCCCACATTCTCCGTGTTGACCGAAGTCGTTTCACTCGCTGGGAGACTAGCTGGGGGAGAGACAGACAAGTGAGCTCGACACACAGTGCCCCCACCATCCCCATGGACAACAGAAGTGACTCCAGATTGGCCCTGAGGGAGCTGAAAGACTCCAGCCCAGCCCCCGCTGCAATCAGGAGTAACTCCGAATGGCCCTGAGGGAGCTGAGATGAGAATCCAGACCCGCCCTCGCTGCAGTCAGGAGTGATTCTGGAATGGCCCTGAGGGAGTTGAGATGAGAATCCAGCCCTGCCCCCACCGCAATCCCTAGTGACTCTGGATTAGGTTGAGGGGAAACTGAGAACATGTTAATGACCAACAAGGCCCCAGGGCTGTGGTCCCAGGGGCACAGGAGTGAGCAGGGATGTTACCCTCCCACACCCTGTAAGGTCAGATGGGCACAGACAGACAGACGGACAGAGATGGAGAGGCGTTACTGTGGGTGTCGGTGGAATGGCTGGAGTGGCGGAACCATCTGTGCCGGCCTCGCTTCTTCTCCGTCAGCTCTTCAGCTGTCACGCCTTCCCGGAGTGCAAGGCCGAGATGGAGGAATGAGGGTGCACAGGAGGGGATGAAGGGATGGATAGACAGACAGGAAAACAGTAGGAATGAGAGACAAAACACAGACATGAGCATTAACATGAAGAAGGGACGTGAACCCCCCCAGTGTTCTGGGTCAGGGCAGACCCTGGGACTGGCCCCCCACCCCTCCCCAGCTCTCCCCATGGAACAAGAGGGGACCCAGAGTTAGAGCAAGGGGCTGGGATCCTGGACTCCTAGGTTCTCCCCCTGACCAAGACAGGCTAACTGGCTGGGAGCAGCACCAGCAAGGGAAGGAACACCCCGCCAGCTGCCTCTTGGGCCGGAAGAGCATGAGGTGCCATGCAGCTGCCAATTGCCCCCCAGGGCACCTGTTGGGGGGAAGATCCAGGGCCGGCTCTGTAAGGCAAGAGACAGACATGGCTTCAGATGACAGTTCTTAGGGGCGCCTAGCCCCACTGAAGATCAGGCTGGCTCCTGCCTCTTCAACTCTTTCCTAGCATCTCAGGCACTGTTAGTCAACCTGCAGCATAAGTCATGTAGGCAGACTGCACTTTAAATCCCTCTGCAGGCAGATGCTGGAGATTTATGCACTTTGGAAAACTGTTTTCAACCTCCATGAATGAGATGGGGGGGTGCCAAATCAAAACTTGGCTTGGAGCTCCAAAGCCCCTTGAGCTAGCCCTGGGAAGATCACAACCTCTGCCATTTCCCCAGTCCCCACCCTGTTCTTCTGAGAGAGAACATCTGACAAAGAGACTGGAGTCAGCTCCCAGCCTCACCTATCACTGCCCTCCCAGCTGCGCCACCCACCTGCCCCACCACCAGCATCGCTCATGTCCCCTACCTGCCCCACTGCCGGGATACCTGACCCTCTCCGACATCCCCCACCAGCCCACTACTGGGACCTCCTCTTCCTCCCACCAGCTGGTACTTGACTCAGGTTCTCTCTACTCTCCAAGTGCAGTGGCTGCCAGTGGAAATCTCATTTCCCTCCAGGCTAATCTCCTGGCCCAGCCAGAGTCCCTCACCCCACATCCCAGGACTGGGGCTGCGGGTTGGAAGCAAGGGCACTGGCAGGGCTTGAGGGAGAAATGGGCTGGGTGGTGGGAGGGGTCTCACGGGCATGTCTGTCCCCAGGGCCCCCCTCCTCATCATCTGGGTCGATGTCCTCAGCTTGCGTGATCCAGTCCAAGTAGCCACGCAGGTCCTCCTCCATCTGCTGCCTCTCCCGTAGCTTCTGGAAGTCACCGCGTGCCTTGGCCTTCTCGCGCTCCTTGGAGAACTCCCTATGGGGGACCAGGGGTCAGCCAGCCCTGGCACATGCTAACCCCATGCACATGCCAGGCCCACAGGCTAATCACATGCAGCAACATGCTAATCACATTCACCTGTTGAGCTCACATACTAATCACCTGCACTACCCAGGTGAACATGCTTTGATATGATAATCACATGTGTGATCCACCTTAACATGCCACACCTTAACATGCCAATCATATTGATGATCCGGATACACTTACTTATCCCACACATGATCCAGCTGCACACACTTTGACATGCCAATCACATACACAAGCTAGCTTCAGTCAACCACATGCATACTTCAGGTGCACATACATCAGCACTTATCACACATAATCAAGCCACACACAATAATCACATGTATGACCTGGCTGAACATTTGCATTAGCACGTTAATCATGTGCCCAGCTAAGCTTCATGGGGGCCTTGTGTTTTTTCCCTAGCTGCCCACACGTTGACATGACCCCATGTGTGACCCAGCCACACACATGCCAACATGCTGCTCTCACACCAGGCCTCTTGCCGCATGCCCCCAACACACTTGTCACTCTCGTGAGCCAACACGACCCTGCAGCTAATCCCATGCATAGCCTGCAGGTGTGGTGATGTGCTCACTGAATACATGTGCACCAATGCAGCTATTGCACACACCAGGGGGGGCCAAACTTATGGAACTCAAAAGCCACACAAGTTGATTATTAAACCTTCGAGAGCTGCACTGAGGCATATAGCCATATACTTTTACCTACTCCAAAATCACTAAGTTTAAAATTCATTGCACACTTTAATTTTATCATAAAAAAGGGCAAATATTGATTCTACTAATGTCAGATTCTAATAATTACTTAAGGCTACCATGAAAATTAGGCCTATACAGTAAAAACTTAGCTGCTGCTCAATGTAGAAGACTGCAGGCTAGTGGTGAGTTTTTTAAAATCCTAACCATACCGCACTTCTCCCTGCCACCCTGAGCATGCCGCGCTTCTCCCCACCGTCCCGACTCCCTCCTGAACTCCTAGGCTGGGGCTGCTTTCCTAAACTGATTTGCTGACTTTCTTCCAGGAGTCACACTTTTTCATTCAAGAGCCGCATGTGGCTCCCGAGCCACAGTTTGGCCACACCTGGCAGACACCATCCATCTGCACACACAACCACATGCTCATCACAGGCGCAGTCCAGCTGTGTACCCCTATTGTAGTTGTACAATCTGTTCACACAGTTGACAGGCCAATGCAGAGGGAAACTCTGCTATGCTGCATCCCACATACGCCCTTGAGGTGTCTGTGCACCATTCATGTTCACCCTCAGTGTAACTCTGTGTTGCCTGGTGCAAAGCATGTTGTGTCAGGTGTTTCTGGATTGCTCAGGAGACATGGAACATTACTGCTATGGTAGCATGTTCCCTGCAATGTCATGTATGTACAGATGTGGAATTCAGCCAGCTCATGTCCCCAAGTGTGTCTGACATGGCTGGAATGGATACAGACAAACACAGAACTGTGCTTCCATGCCTCACAGAGGCATGCATGCAGGACCAATGGCTTGGCCTGAGTACCTTGCCTAAGGGAAGGAATCATAGCCATTGCTGGACACAGCTGATCACCTGATCCCAAGACTTACACCTCCCTGCACTTATTTCCTCCCATTCTGTAAGTTCCCCTGTCTTCAAAGTGTCTGACAAAGTGGGATTTTCTCCCACAAAAGCCCATGCGATAAATACATTTGTTAGTCCTTAAGTGTCACAGGACACTTTTTGTTGTTGTTGTTGTTGTTGTTAAAAAGAGAGGCTTCTTTGTCTGGCCTGGAATGTGGTGTGGGGACACACTTATTTCTCTGTCTGAGGGTGTCCAGAGACCTCACTGGGAGGGACAGGGCTGGTGTATGTCTGTTCTCTGATAAACTGACAGACAAACGTAAATGAGCTAACCGGTGCAATGGGCAGCATGAACTCTACAAGATGGTAGCTGCCAGGGTTGTATTTGGGACTGGGGGAATTTGCTGGGGGTCTATCCCATGACCGGCTGGCCAGAGCACTCCTCCACTGGGTGAGGGACCGATTATATGATTACACGCAGGAAGCTGGGCATGAGCTGACCCACAGGTGAGGGTTCACACAGCAAAGCAGGGTGAGACAGGGCCCAGGAGTGGAGAAACTGAGGTGACACAGCCACACACCAATCCAGATTGGGGTGGGGTGGGTGAGACACAGGGATTCTTGGGGGCTTCTCTGGGTGCTGCGTCTTCCTCAGTTTCCCCCCCATGTGTTATTAGTGTATGTCATGACAGGATCTGGGGCTATGATGATGGCAGAGAGTGGATGGGTCCTCACCAGCCACATATACCCAGACTTGGTCAGGACCAAGAGCCCGGCCACCAGCTGTGACAGGTTGTAACTGGATGGGGCAGAGAGAGGCTGGGGGCCTAGGGGAGAGGTCCACCTACCCCAGGAAGGAGACAGGGCTGGGCTGGGGCTGGGGCTGGGGCTGGGGAGGGCTGGATGAACCTGGGAACCAAAAGGTTGCAGGGAGCTGGGCCCAAGGACAGGGGCTCAGGGCCTCACTGGCTGATCTCTGCTGTAACCTCTCATCAATCTGCACTTGACATCCATCTGTGTCTGGTCCCCAGTGACTAATGACTCCTGGCTTCCCCCATGGGCTGGGAATAACTGGGGTTGCAGGGGGGTCTAACCCCTCTGGGGCCATGGCGATCCCAGGGGCTGAGTCAGAGGGGAGGTTGGCAGCATAAGGGGGCTGGACCCCCAAGGTTGGGATCAGGAGGCAGCTGCTCTGGGGTGGGGAGACCCGGGGGCTGGGGGTTGGGGGGGAGAAGGCTCCGAGCACCAGAATCTGGCCTGGCTGCTTCTGAGAGGCTCCCAGCACCATTCCGGGAACTGCAGCCCAGCCATGCAAATGCCAGGCACACACATGTCAACATGCTTACCACACTCAGCACTTGGTTGCACACCTAGAGCACACACTCAGTCCTACGTGCAAGGCACATGCATGACAAGGCTGCACACACATGGACAGGCATATCCCCCCAGCCTGGCTCATTCCTATCAGACATGAGGTGCACACACTTGCACATGCTAACCCACTGGGGCCACTTACCCATCTCCCTCTCTGACATGCTTAGAAAATGCCTCTCTCTGTGCATGTGGCTCCAGAGCCCCTCCAAGCCACCTCCCATCCTAGGGCCCCATTTCCTTCCTGGTCTCCTCCCCAGAGCTGGGCGAAACCCCCAGTCTCACCGGGGACTCTCCTCTTACCCGCTCAGAACGCCCAGCACCAGGTTGAGGACAAAGAAGGAGCCAAAGATGACCAGGCTGACGAAGTAAACCCAGGGCAGCTCGTGCCCCATAGCATCCTGCATCTGTGAGGGGGGATGAGGTCAGAGGAGTCATGGCACTGGTGGGGGGACTGGCAGCCAGGGTGTTCCTAATGGGGACCCACAATAGACAGAGGCCCTAGGGGGTCAGGGGGGACCCCAGGGCTGGGCAGGGCAGGACAGAGCAGGGGGATCTCCAGGGAGGGCTTTGGGGGTCCCCAAGGAGTATCCCCCAGTACAACACATTGATCCTGGTGATGCATCAGAAGGGAAAGGGAACCCTGGAGAGCAAGGGGAGGCTCTCACCCAGTAGAGCACATCAGTCCAGCCTTCCATGGTGATGCACTGGAAGACGGTGAGCATGGCGAAGAAGAAGTTGTCGAAATTGGTGATGCCACCATTGGGCCCCTCCCAGCGGCCCCGGCACTCAGTGTTGTTGAGTGTACACTGCCGACCATGCCCTGAGAAGGCACAGGGTGACGGGTCCTCCTCAGCCTCCAGATCTGAGGGATGGATGGAAGGGTCAGACGGGTGCCCCACCCCCCAGCCCATCCCTTTTCCATGCAGGGGGCCATGCGGGGGTAGGTACCTGAGCCCACGAAGAAGCAGGTCTTGTGCATGCGGCCAATGAAGAGCTCCAGACCAATGATAGCATAGATGATGATGACAAAGAGGACCAGCAGTGCGATGTGCAGCAAGGGCACCATGGCCTTCATGATAGAGTTGAGCACAATGTGCAGACCTGCGGAGGGAGGGATAATGGAAGGGTGAGACCAGGCTGCCCTGGCACAGAGCGGGGTGTTGCTCACACAGTGCAAGTGGGCAAAGGGATGGTGCACAGTGAGATCTTACCCAGTGTAGAGTGCACAACAACGCTGCACATTGAGCCAGCATGCACTGCAATTCACTGCGCAGTGTGCCACCATGGAATGTGGTGCATTACAATGCAATGGGACAGCAAGCCCTGCCACACACCAGTGTGCAGCAAGTGAGTACACAGAGCACATCTGTACAGTATGACACTGCAGTGCACACAGCGCTGCACCAGAGTGCCAGGAGAAGACAGGCAGCATGTGGGGAAATGGATCCCTGCAGTGCAACAGTCAGCACTGTGCTGCACCAACGTGATACAGTGCCATGCACAGAACACTGTGCGACATCACGTAATGATGTGCTGCATCTGGTCATGCAGTGCTGGACCCGCAGAATGACTTCACCCACTGTAAATCCACTGCAACCCCTCCCTCATGCTCAACAGCACCACAGACCCATGGGTGCTGGTGTGGTCCCTGAGCCTTACTGGGGACGCCAGAAACGAGGCGCAGGGGACGCAACACACGGAAGGCCCTCAAGGCTTTGACGTCGAAGCCACCTGGCTTGCCACTCATATGGTGGGCATCCCCAGTCTTGTGGGACACCTGCTCCAAGACCACACTGAACAACCTGTAGGGAGAGCAGGGTGGGGCTGTGAGCAGGGCTGGGTGCCAAGGGGGGCCTTCCCCTCAGGGGGGCCGGCCCTTGCTTGGGGAAGAGCTGTGCAGGAGCCGCACCCCACCACCACGATAACAAAGTCCAGCAGGTTCCAGCCGTTGCGGATGTAGGCGCTGGGGTGCAGGACCAGGCCGTATGCGATGATCTTCAGGAATGTCTCCACTGTGAAGATGATGAGGAAGACGTACTCCACTTGCTCCTGTGGGGGGGAGGGGCAGGAATTCAACCTGAGCATCCAGGCACCGAGGCAACCGCCCTCCCAAGAAGGGACCCAGGTGTCCCTGGGAATCAGCCATCGTGGGGAGTGAACCCCTGCACCCCCGGGGGCTTCCTGCTGAGGAGCAGCCTCAGAGCCCCTAACAGTCCCTGCCCTGGAGAATGAACCCTGAAGTCCAGGTGACCTCAGCAAACCCTTCACTCCAGGGACTAGATTCAGGCACTCCAAGAGCCCCATCCTAGGCTGGTGGGAACCCAGGGATCCTGGTAATGCTGTGAATCTGAAGGGGATGGTGCAGGGGAGGGTGGGGGTGGCAGGTGGAGGGCGTCTGGAAATTCCTATCTGGGGGAACATGCTGGATGGCCCCAGATTAGCACCAGTGGTGGCTTCCCCTCCCCCCCCTCCGCTGGGTAAGCGGCTTAGAGCCTTTAGGACACAGCACAGGCTGGGTGGCAGACAGACAGACAGAGAACCCAGGCATCCTGGCTCCCAGCCCTTCCCACAACTCTAACCACTAGGCAGCCCCCAGCTATTCCCTCCTACTCCTCCCTGATTTCTGCTCATTAAGCCTCAGTCATTAGCTCCTAATGAGGCTAAACCAAAAGGGGCCTCAGAGCCTGCCCAGGGCAGGGGGCATGGATGCCTTGGTTTCCTGGGGGCTCACCAGGTTGTGGTTGGCAGCATTGGAGTCATCCTCTGGGAAGGGGATGTAGACACCCAGGGCCACGCAATTGGCGAAGATGGTCATGAGGATAAGGATGTCAAAGGGCCTGAGGGAAGGTTAAGGAGCCAAAACGGAGCCTCTGCCTCCCCACACCCCAGTGTCCTGGTGTCTCTGGCCCCCCACCCCCTGAGCCCCCTTTGTTCTCCTGTCCCTCCCTCCAGTTCCCCCTTAGCCCCTGCCCTTCCCTCCAGTGTCCCCCTTGGCTTCTTCTCTCCTCTCCCCAGTGCCTCCCTTGGCCCATATGGCTCCCCTGCCCCCATGTACCACCATGGTCAGATGCTTCCATTCAACGATGCTGATGGCAGCCTGGCGCAGGGGGTTGCTGAGCCTGAGGCAGAAGAGGGCCCGGGGGGAGCGTGGCACTGTGGGGCTGCCCTGGGCCTTGTGCTTGGTGGGGGGCAGGCGTCGGCGGGAGGTGGGTGGGGGACTGCCAGCCTCCAACCCCCCAGCTTCTGCTGCCCAGCCCAGGCTCTCAGGGGGACCAACCACTGGGGGAAGAGAGGAGGATGAGTGTGAGTCCCCCAGCCAGAGCCCCCTGCTGGACCCTCTCCGTGACACCATCACCACAATCCCCCAACCCCCCGTCACTCCCCTCCTGGAGCCAACTGAAGGCCCAAGAGGACCACGGGGATGCTAGGTACCGATGCGGGGACAGTGTATGTGTCCCCCTAAGTCTCTTTGCTCCATCAGTGTCACTTACCTTTTCCATTCTCCTCTGACTCTGACATCCTGGGCGCTGATGGTGGTTTGGCCTCCTAAGATGGCTGATGTCCTATGATAGAGGTCAGGGGCCTTGGGGCAAAGCCCCCTGCACCCTGCTGGCCGCTTGGTGGACCCACCTCTCATGGGGAGCAGGCATAAGGGTGGGAGCCAAGGGCTTGGAGGATGGGGTGTCTACCCAGTACCTCCCAGTCCTGCTCCCCCCCGGGTACCCCCTTGGCTATCCTGAGGAGCTGCACCCCTGGAGTGTCTCCCTGCCACCAGGAGTGCCCCAGACCCCTTTTCTCTTCTACACTCCCTCTGTCTCCGGCTCCAGCCTCAACCTGGTGCGTCCTCGCTCAGCTGTGGATTAAGGAAGATTATGTCCTGTGAGCAGTGGGGGGGGAGGCCCACAAGGGCTAGTGGGGGAGGGGCAGCCCTCTGGGTCAGGGTTGATCCAACCATATAGGTGAACTAGGCAGCTGCCTAGGGCACCAGGCTTTGAGGGTAGCAAAATTAAACAGAAGTTATTTTTTTCTCTATTAAAAAATATATATATGAATATGTTAACTCTTATAACATATTGAGGGTGGGGGGGCAAAGTTTTAGCTTGCCTAGGGCTCCAGAAACCCTAGGGCCAGCTCTGCTTGGGACAGTGGGCTGGGGGATGCCGGGAGGCCTGAATTGGGTGGTAAAAACTGGGGCAAAGGTATCCTCCACTCCACCACAAGGCCTGCCCACCATATGCATTCTGAGGGCTCTCTGCCCTCCAGTTCCTGCTCACCCCAGTGCATTCTGAGTGCCCCCTTCATGATGCACACCCACTATGGTGAACCGGGCGAGCCTCACTGATCCCCATCACCAGCTCACCCTACATTCTGGGAATTGCCTGGCCCCAGCTCCTGCTCATCCCCGTGCATTCTGGGATGCCCCATTGCTCCCCACAACTCTCCCCTTGCCCAGTGCATTCTGGGAGCTTCAGTAGTGACCCTCACCTGAAGGTTTCTTGAGCCCAGGAGCAGCACAGGAGGCTCTGAATCACCTGGAGGACAGATGTCTCCATGGTCCAAGAGGGTCTGGACAGCACCAGTGGCTTGGGCCACTCATTGTCCCCAGACCCAGCCCCTCCTCCCAGCAGTCCAGGCAAGATCTCCCCCCAAGCCAGCCCCCTTCTTGGCCTTGGTTTCTTTCCTCAGCCACAGTTCTCCCACCAGAGGCCACTGGGCCATCGATGTTTGGCTTACCAAGGGTCCAGGCTGTGGTCTGGGGTTCTGGTTTCCAGGTCAGGTTACTCCAGCCCTCTGCAACCCCCTCCCCTGCCACCTCCTTAAATATGCCACAGAGGGGAAACTGAGGCATACCTAGGGCTCATACAAAGCTTTGAAAAAATTCTTCCCTTCATCAATTCTCTCCCCTCCCCAAGAAGTGGTTCTGAGACAAGTACAGTTGGACCCCCACACCTACAGCCTCCTCCCTTCTATTAATGGGGGCCACTAAACCCTGGATAATCCAGGAACAGATGGGAGTGGGAATGAGGATTGGTAGTTGGGGAACTGGTGTTGGACCTGCCCTCCAGTTAGCATCCCTCCCCAAGCGTGGCAGGATCCAGTGGGCTCTAGCCAGAGGCAAGAGGGCTGGATGGGAAAGTGGCCACAGACAGGGAGGGCATATAAATTTGGGGAGCATGGGCAGTGGTCACACTAAAAAAAAACAAAACAACAAGGAGTCCTGTGGCACTTAAAGACTAACAGATTTAGTTATCACATGAGCTTTTCTGGGAGAAAATCCCACTTTGTCAGATGCTTTGAAGATGAGGGAACTGACTGAATGGATTTTCTTTCCATTCTGTAAGTTCCTTCATCTTCAAAGCATCTGACAAAGTGGGATTTTCTCCCAGGAAAGCTCATGTGAAAAATAAATCTATTAGTTTTTTAAGTGCCAGAGGACTCCTTGTTTTTTTTGCTGGACTAGACTAACACGGCTGCCCCTTTGGAACAATGGTAACACTGGTCATGCCAGTCACCCACATTGACCCAAGAGGCTCAGACCACAAGGCCTTACCAGCCAGATCTGAGGAGAAGAGTTGTGCATGGCAGGGTCGAAGTCTTCCCACATTTCAATGGACCTTTTTGGTGCCTGCCTTTCTCTTCTGGGCCCTAGAAGATGTGGGAGGTGCAAACCGCTTCCCAGAGGAGCTGGGTACAGGGCCAGGAGGTATGAAAGCGCCTGAGGCTGATGACTTGTTCCAGCAGTAGCAGCGAGGGCAGAGCCATAACTACGGTGAGGTCAACATGCAAAGCCCTGGGGGGTGCAGAGTGGCTCAATAGTGTCACTCTATTAAAGGGCAGCTTTGGCGGCGCCAGCTCCAAGCACCACTAATGGCAAGGGGCACGTTCTGATTGGAATGCGCCATAGGTGGCAAAAACTGGCATTATGGCTCTGAGTGAGGGGTCCCGGGGGCAAATTGTCCAGTGCCTTTCCTGCTTCAAACTGCTTGTTGCTGGGGCAGCCACTCAGGCTGTAGCCATGGCAGAGGAACCAGGGATGGGTGCGCCTCTCTCCCTCCAGACTGGCCTGGGGATGCCGTGACACAAGTACTCCAAAGTGTAGGGGGCCCCAGCAGCCTGGTGTCCATTAAGCTGCTATGGCAAAAATGGCAGCATCAGCTGATAGAAGCCAGCCTGCACCAGGCCTGGATCGCAGCCAAGATTTTAACAAGCCACCATTAAGAGGACCAGGACTAACCACTGGAATAAGTAAGAATAACCATTAGCATGACCCTGCAAATAGTGTAGTGGTTAACACCTCTGCTTAACATGCAGAAGGTCCTGGGTTCAATTCCCAGGGGGTTGGACTTGATGATCTCACAAGGTCCCTTTCAACCCTATGATTTGATTTGATAAGTTGCCTAGGGAAGCTGTGGAATCTCCATTGTTGGAACTTTTTAAGAGCAGGTTAGACAAGCACCTGCCTGTGATGGTTTAAGAGGGTACACGGTTCTGCCATGAGTACAGGAGACTGAAATCAATGATCTGCCATGGTCCCTTCCAGTTTCTATGATTCTATAACTACATATAACTGGATACACCATGGGGGGGAGGGGGGAGGGGGAACGACTACGCATCCCAGCATGCACCAGTGCAGAAAGAACTACACGTCCCAGCATGCATCAGTACATGGATGCACGGGGCCTGCACTACACATCCCAGCATGCACTGGGGGGTGGACTACAAATCCCAGCGGCTTTTGCAAAGGGTCCTGTGATTCCGCTGCCAGCAGAAGTGCAAAAGCAGATCGAGTGAGTCTCACTTTATCTTCGCCCGCCGCTCCTCTCCAGCTTGTCCTCCCCCCCAGTTCCCACCTCCCCCCCGAAAATTGCACCTCCCCTGTCTGTGCATCCCCCCAGACGCCCCCCGCCCCATGCAGTTGCTCCTGTCCTTTCCCCTCGCCCTTGCATCTGGCTGTCCCCGTCCCTCCCTGTGGCCGCCCCCTCGGGGCAGGGACCCCCAGCGGGCCGGGGGCGGCCGGGCTGTCGTACAGTGACTCTGTTCTCCCCCAGGGGTCGCCTCCTGGGCCCACTCCGCCCCCACCATGGAAGAGGTGGACAAGATCCTCATCCGCTCGCTCCGCCTCGCCGGGACGTAAGCCTTGCCCCTCTGGGGCTGCCGTCTGGTGCCATGGGGCTGGGCTGAAGCTGCCATGGGGCTCTGCAGGGGAAGTCAGGGCCAGGCGCTATGGGGCAGGGAGTGGGATGCGTGCCCTCCCCTGGCAATCAGAGGTTGGGTTCAGGGAAGAATCTGCTGTGGGTCTGGGTGTGCCATGCTGGTCAAATTTCAGTGCCAGGCAAGCTGTCACTCTCTACTGTTATATGCGGTGGTTGCCCAGCTGCCCCTCCCCAGGGGTGGCTGCATTATGGAACCAGGCAAGGGATTCGCCTTTCTGACACTGTCTCCCTGGCTCCCCTTAGGGAGGTACCTGAGGAGGTACAGAGCCTGCGGGAGTTCACCACGGAGCTGATTGTGGAGGCTGTGGTGAGATGTCTTCGTGTCATTAACCCATCCCTGGGTGCCAGCCTCAGCCATATCCTGCCCCCCGGCATGTCAGCCCGCTTCCGCATTGGCACGAGCTTGGCCCAGGCCTGCCAGGTGAGAGAACACAGGTGTCCTGGCTCCCCAGCGCACTAGTCCCCCTCCCTTCCCAGAACTTGTGAGAGAACCCAGGTTCCTGATCTTCCCTCCTCCCCCACCCAGGATCTGGGCTACCAAGGTGAAGTCGGGTACCAGACCCTCCTCTATAGCAACGAGCTGGAGATCCGACGCCTCCTGCTCTTCCTAGTGGAGAAACTGCCAAGGGACGATGCTGAGGACGTTGGCCAGCCGGCTGGTACCAGGGGGGGCCAAACTGCGGGTAGCAGGTGGGAGGAGTCTGTTGGGAGGGTGAATCCAGAGGTGGGGCTCTATGAGGTGGAGATCTGGGGATGCTAGCTCTGACCTTTGTCCCCTTGCAGGGAAGTCAGCTGTGTTGCTCCGCACCATTGCAGCAAAGATCAAGGAGCAGCTGGGGACGCCCTGGGTGCCTCCTGCTTGCCGCACCCCACGGCTGCAGCTGCTACAGGTGGGTCTGCCCTGCCCCCTGCAGTTCACACCCACATGTCTATCCATGCTTCTAGCCCTGCATCCTCACATGCTTTAGGTTAAACCCATGGGCCCATCTACCCCAGCATCCTGTCTGTGGAGCCAGTATCACTTCTTTCTTTCTTGCGCCAGCCAAGTGTGTGACTCCTCCTTGTGGACCTCATCAGGTTGGGTTCCAAGGGCCCTGTCATTTAGACTGTTCTGCAACCCCATTCCCACAGGCTAGAGTCTGAGGTAGTGTGGGGGTTGACCTGTTGGAGCTCCCAAAGGGATGTCTTCTGAGGCACAGCATCCCTTCCAAGTGTTCCTGGCACTGCCAGGTGGCCCCAGGGGTTCATGTCTTTCAGGCCCAGCTGAGATGCCTAGAGCTCAGGAACATCTGTACACGGTTACATACCTGCCGGGGCTGGAGAGCTGAGTGTTCTATGTGTCCTGCAAAGGTGTCAGGAGACAGGGATCCCATCCTCCCCCTTAGCCATTTCCTTGCTATGTTGATCCCATCGCTGCCTCCGTGACAAGTGATAACTACGTCCTTTGCGTGGCTCTTCCCTGACATTCTGGTTTAGACTTGGCCATCAATAGTGGGTCCCAGCAGCCATCACTTCATCACCAAATCCAGCTCCCACAGAGGGGTCCCTCTTCATCCATCGTTGGCTCTTTGGGGTACAGTCTCACAGTGGGAGTTTGTATCTGAGTCTCCACAACACCCCCCCCCCCAAGTCTTTGAGCCCCCCAGCCTGGCGATCAGGCCTGCCTCCATTGCTACATCCTGTTCCCCTGGTGTGGCTCCATGGCAAGGCTGGCAGCATTTGGTGCTGGTAGGGTTCAGGGGCCTTTACCTAAATTTGATTATTTCCCCTGTTGATGGGCAGCATCAGTTTTATTTGGAAGATGAGGTGGGTTTAATCCACTGAAATTGTCATGCTGATACCAGATTGGCCCCCGACTGAATAACGGTCAGAAAGTGGAGTCTTGTCAGGAAGCTGGGTGGAAATGCATCTTATCTAGCGACTTGGGTGGATAATGCAGCCTCCAAGACATGCATTGGTTTCAGGCTCCCCCCCTGGGCAGCATCATGGCAGGTTTGAAGCTTTTATTTTATTTTTTTAACCTAAAATTTCCTGGCCACCATTTTCTGAAGATGACTATCTTTAATTGGTGCATGAGCTCATGCTATGTGCACCAGCTGTCAAAGGCATCTACTGCAGGGGCACCATGCTGGTGTTATGGGATGTTTTACCCATGGTTTTCAAGTCATGTTTTTCTTAATTGGCCAATGTGAGAAGATATGTGACTGTTTGGTTTGTGCATTTCTGGGTTTGCTGACATTTCCCTCTACAAAATCAGTGTGTATTTTGTGATGTTGACATCGAAATGTGTGTGTGTGTCTGGTAATACCAGCGCTGTCCAATCTGAAAATCAGACCTTCCCAGCTTGGTCATCCTTGCGAAAATGCCAGTTCTCAAAATGCACAAATAAAACATCTCTGAGGCAACACACTGAGCTTGGGTTTAGGCTCCCTGCTCTGGGCCCTCATCAGGAGCATCACTGCCCTGGGGAAAGACCCAGGGCACAAACCTGGGCCACACCGCCTGGTCACAGCCTTGCCCCCCTGTGGCCCTGATTCCCCACCCAGGCCCAATCCAGCCTTGGGCTCCTCTTGCTGCCAGCCTGGCTGTGGATCCCTGGCCAGGAGAGGCGGGCAGTGCCACAGGCAGCGCAGCCTGGGATGGGGCCGGGAGAGGCAGGCACCACTGTGGGCGGCCAGGCCCCAGATCTCATGCTGGGGATGGGGCCAGGAGAGGCAGGGGCTGCCCTGGACACCCGGGGCACTGGCGCTGGGACTCGGGGCATGTGCCCTGTGTGCCAGGTGCCAGCGACGCCTCCAGCTCTCATCACAACTGTGTTGAACACTGCAATTGATGGGGATCTGATTTAATAGACAAGAAAACATGGCTTGAAAGCCTAATGAATGCCAGTTACTGATGGAGATGCAGTGACACCCCTGTCCCAATCAAAAAAAGGCAATGCTACCAATGTTGGCCGTCCAAACTCTGTCAAGCCTTTGTCTGGAAACTGTGTGTGTCTGGCCTCCCAGATCTGATCAAAGGAAACCAGGAACCAATTGGTCTTCTGTAGTCATGGGATGTGTAAACAGGGCTCTGGAGCAGGAGTAGAGAGGGGCTTTCACTCTGGGTTTGGCCTGGAGTCATTGGGAATTTTTAAAAAGCAGTGTTTGTTCTGGAATCTTCACTGGGTTTTTATCCTGGAAATTTGTAGTTGGGGAGTGTAAATTTCTGGCTTCCAGAGTCCAGCTGTTCAACCCATCCAGCACAGCCAGAAAAAGCTGGCATCCCTGGTCGTTGTGCATCTTCCCCTGGAACCCAGCCCCAGTTCACAGTGTCAAATACCTTCATGGTACTAGACTAACTCTCTGGAGCTGATTAACAATCAACATACAGCATGGTGTTGAGCAGCTTTGCTCTCCTTTTATGTTTCTGGCTGAAACATATTGTATTTTGCCTCTTTAGGGAGTGTAAATGCTGGTGCATCTGAGGTAGAAATAACAAAGGTAGCGTTTCCCTGTGTTTTGCTACGTTCAGGCTGCTCTGCTGTAGTCTAAATAGATTCATTGGCTTTCATGTATGTACATGTCTGTACACATGTCTGTACAGTTATTTGTGTTCTGCTGTGGTGAAAGACAAAATAGCACTTCTGACCATGAAGGAATATTAAACAGACAACATTTTTTACAGTATTAAACAAAGATAAATTTTCACATCTCAACAGGCCCCCTAATACATTTTCTATTTGAATTAGATTAAGTTATTAACAGTTGAGACATCCAGTGTAACAAACGCCATGAAGGAAGGCTTCCAATAACAATTATGCATCCTTCTGATGTCACCCTGGCATCAGGCCCATCTCTCATGGGACTGACTGTGCTTCTTTCTTGTCCATCGGCTCTTGTTTGGTGTGACCCTGCCATTGCACCAAATCCCCTGACTGATGCTGAACAGATGCTCTTATGCATTAGGGTGCATTTGTTGTCTGACCTTCCTAGCTGCATTGGAGAATGGAACCGTCCTGTCCCCTCTGGCCCCTGGCACTAAGCTGGCCTGGGCAACTTTAAAGCTGCCCTGCTGCAGTTCCTCAGACCTGTCCTTAAATCCCCCCCCCCCCCCCATTTTTATCATTGCATTGATGGAGGAAACATCCCGTCATCACTTTGTGTCTGCAAGGTGCCACCCTATGGATGGCATGCAGCATTCCCATCCCATTATCACTCCAAGAGAGTCCCCTGTGAACCTTGCCCCTTTTGATTCCTGAGGTGGGGAGTTTTGCATGCTAACGCACTTGGTTTTCTCTCACAGGGCACCAGTCTGCTGACACCATTTCACACCCACCCTTTGGTCTTGCCCCAAGATTTGGGGTCAGTTGGTAGGTGGTGGGAAGGGTGGAGGCCAGATCTGAGGTGGGGGGACCAGGATCTACACTCCAGGAGTGTCTGGGAAGGGCATGGATCTGAAAAGAAACCCGGGGGTGAAGCGGGGCTGGGTCTGAGGGGGCTATATCTAGGGGCGGAGAAGGGGGTGGCGTGGGTGGGAGCTGGGGAGTCAGGGTGGGGGTGTGAATGGGAACCTGGGGGACAGTGGGGCAGGCCTTTGACATCCATGTTCCCCACAGAGCTCCGTGAGTTTTTCAGGGGCTTCCTGCCTCCAGTGCCAGCCCAGCCCCCTTGCCCAGGCACCATGGCACCATCCTTGCTGGAGCGTCACACCAGTGACCTGGCGACGCAGCACGAGTGGGAGGCTGAGTGGCAGAGCCAAGGACTGGCATCTCGCTTGCCCCCCAAGGTGAAGTGGGTTTGGGGGGCTCTTGCCTCATGGGTGCGGGTCCGCCATGAAGGAAAGGATCAGGGTCTTTTTTCTGGCCTCTGAGCATGTGGACTGCAGAGTGGTTTGCTGGAACTGGGCTGAATCCCTCAAACATACACTGACCCCAGGAGTGTGAAGCAGGGAGGGACTGGGGGCACTGTGGCACTGTTCGCTCTAAGCTGTGTGCATGTGCACGCGCACACAGGTCATGAAACCTGCGCACAAAAAAATTCAATAGTGCTAAAGAAATGTTTTTGTGCACACAAATTGTTTGCGCACATAGTCTATGAGTAGTTAGAGGGAACATTGGCTGGGGGGTACTGCAGACATCCGTTGACCCCCCACACACACTCCTTGTTTCTCCTTAGGAGTACATCCAGTGGAAGCGTCAGCGACTCCGGCACCGCCTGCTGGACCAGCTGCGTCAGGCCAGCCCCTCCTACAGCACCTCTGGCCCCCCACAGCTGGGAGCACCAGACCTGCCCCAATTGCTGGGAGCACTGAGCACAGGGGGCACTGGGGGTGCCCTGGCCAAAGGGTCCCGCTTCAGCCACGCCCAGCGCCTGGCACATGGACAGGTATTGAGGGGACAGGAAATATGGGAAAGGTTATGCGGAAGCTTGAGCTGGTGACCTTGGGGCAAAAGTTTGGGGGAAGCTTGGGACACGGGGGGGGGAGGGTCTCAGAAGACAGTACGTGAGCAGACTGTGTGGGTTGAATGGATGGGGGGTGGCGCTGGAGGTGGGTGGGGCCTGAAGGACACTTGGGACCTGGAGGAAGGATTGAGGAAGCTGGAGGGTTTGGGGAGGCTTTTGGGGACATAAGGGAATATGGGGACACCATGGCAAGGCACTGTGTTGAGGGTCCTGTGTGATGTTCCTCCATGATCCCCAGGATCCCCAGGAACTTGTGGGGCAGATGCAGCTGGTGGCAGAAACTCTTCCATCCTCCAAGACTTTGGAGCAGGTAACAGGGTAGGGGAGACCCCTGCTATGTAGTAGGGGAAGCAAAGTGGTGCTTTGGTTTTGGATGAGGGGGACTCCAATAAATGTCAGGGGGTTGCTTGCTGGTTTGGGGGCAGGGGTTGTGATACCAAGAGGGTGTGGGGACTCCAAACCAGCTGAGAGTTCAGGGTGCCCCCCTGACTTGGCATTGATTCTGAACCCTGATGCTGGCAGACTCACCCAGCTGGGGGGAGGCTGGTCCTTGTGTGCCCCCCCACCCCATGCTGGTGTTGAGACCGTCCCCCATTCCTCTCCCCTCCCAGGAGGCACAGGCACAACAGGAGGCAGAGATCTCCAACTTGCAGGGGGAGCTGCAGCGCCTGGGAGCCGAGATAGAGGCCGTTGGGGAGCAAGTGAAAGTGCTGGAGCTCAGCCTGAGCCAGGTGAGAGGTGTGGCAGGGTTCTCCCATGCCCCATATGTTGAGTCAGGACTGTTGGGTAGGGGCGGGAGCCATAGGAAGCAAGGGTGGTGGGGCGGAGACGATAGAGTCTGTTGGGGGTTGGGGGGCTGGGACAGTTTGGGGGCAGGGCTGGCTCTGTAAGGGTTGAGGTTGGGGGGGAGCTATGCACCCCTGATGTCTCTGCCTTCAGGTGGAGGGGCTGCTTCGGCAGCGGCAGCAGGCTCTGGGAGGGCGTGAGCAGACCCTGCGGGTGAAGAGCCAGGCCCTGGAGCTGCTGCCCCAAGCTGAGAACAACCTGGCCAAGCTGCAGGTACCTGGAGGGTGTGGGGGGCTGGGCCTGGGATGTACAGGTTGGGGGGTTGAGCATTTTGGTTGGGGAGGGTGAACTGTGAGGGGGACTGAGCCTGCAGGATCAGGGCAGGTGCACCCCAGAGCGGGGAGGAAGCTTCAGAGGTGGGACTTGAGGTGTGGGGAGGTGATGGGGGGGAGGATTGTGAGGTGGGCCTAGGGCGCCTGGATATAGTATGGATCTTGGGGACCAAGTCAGATGGGGATCCTGGGAGGGGGCTATTCCTCCTCTGCCCTGACTCTGCCTTCCACCCCAGCTGCTGGTGGAGGGCAGTGCCCAGCGCCTGGTGCACCTGGCTGCGCAGTGGGAGACGCGCCGGGGGCCCCTCATGGAGGAGTTTCGCCATCTCAGGGCCACGAACTGCTCTCACCAGGTGAGCTGGAGGTGGGACTTGGCAGAGGATGCATTTCAGTCCCCGGGCCTGAGAACCCCTCAGGCGCAGCCAGGTTTAACTCTGGCACTCATAGTTCCCCCCACGTGCCCCCAAGGCAGCTGCCTCCTGACCCTGGTTTTCGGGGGGTTCCAGCCCCTCCCCCTGTGAGACTCCTTCTGCTGGGCCTCTGGGAGCCCTGCACCCTCAAAGAGGGCCCCTGTAGCTCCAGTAGTTTCCACCCTACAGGTTAACAGGGGGTTGTTTGTGAGGCACCTGGCATGGACAGATGTCAGTCAAGAGGTTACAGCAGTGATCTCCTGGGGAGCCCCTGTCCTTGGGCCCTTTTCTCTGCAATCACCTGTGGGGCCCTGGCCTCTTCCAGCCTCCCCTGTCTCTTCCCTGGACTAGGTGCCCCCCCCCCGCCTGTCATTGCTGGCTGCCTCAGATGGGGATCCTGGCCCGGTCTGTGGAGGTGGAGCTGGGGGGCCCATCTTCCCTCTGCAGTGATCACACACCCAGGTGCCATCAGTGACGTATGCAACTAACATGGGGGAACAGCCTGCCAGGAAAAGCCTGAGAATCTTTCCCCTGCATCCTTGTGGGGGTGTCCCCTTGCCTGCTGACCCCACCCTTTCTCCTCCTCCACCCACAGGTGGAGTCAACTCGGCGCCTTTCAGAGATGCAGGCCTTGCATGAGCGCAGCCGGAGTGCAGCTGCTGAGGCTCGGCGCAAAGAGGAGCTATGCCGGCAGTTGGTGAGTGGGCCCGGGAGGACATCACACGAGGATAAGGCCTGGCATGAGACAGGGAGTAGGGGGGTGAATTGGGTCACTTCACCTTGCATGCCTGCTTTGTGTGTGTGTCATTTGCCCAACTGACAGCTTGGGAGGTGAATATGAATGTTGGCTTTGCACACCTACTGCGCCCTCACTCTGGCTTCGCAGCTAAAGAACTGTCAAGTGTCATTTGCACGCTGGGCTCGTGCACCTGTCCCTCTCACACTGATCACACACTGTGATCTGGATTTCCTCCCCTACATTACAGGAGTGGGAATCATGCTCCTAGCGTGTGGGGAGGCCACAGGTGGTCACGGGAGGGCCTCTGCTAGGTGGGGGGGGGGGGACTGAGGCACATGCTGACATCCCACATCCCCTTAGCTGACAGAGCTGGAGTCACTGCCCAAGGATGTGTCACGGGCAGCCTATACCCAGCGTATCCTTGAGATTGTTGGCAACATCCGCAAACAGACGGAGGAGATCAGCAAGGTAACAGTCCCCCAGCAACATCTACAACCCGATGAGAACTTCCAAGGTAACAAGTCCTCTTGTGGGGGCCCTATAGTGCCCTCCACTTTCCCCACTCCCCCCAACAACATCCCCAATCAGATGGAAACCTCCAAGTTAACTGCCCCACCTGACGTGTGCCCCCCAGCAGCATCTGCAAACCAGAGTTCACCATGGCAACTGAGTCTGCCAGCCATGGTTTGCCCCTCTCCCAGGCTCCCCACTGCCAGCTTTTCATACTACTGCAGCTGTATGATGTCTTTTATCCCCCCATGTGACTGGGGGGGGCCACCCCTGGCACTGGTAATGGATTCCTCTCTTCTCCCCCCACCCAGATCCTGTCGGACACCAGGGCATTGCAGAAGGAAATCAACCAGCTGACAGGGAAGTTGGACCGGACTTTTGCTGTTACTGATGAACTGGTTTTCAAGGTAGGGAACTGAGGGGGAGATGGGGGACTGGGAGTGGTTACAGGGCCTATTTGGGGGGCAGGGAGGAAAAGGTAGGGGGGAGAGGCCTGGCCTGGCCTGGGGCTGGGGTGGAGCAGGGCTCCTAAATCTCCTTGTCTTTGTGCCCCCAGGATGCCAAACGGGATGAGTCAGTGCGGAAGGCCTACAAGTACCTGGCAGCTCTTCACGAGGTTGGGAGGATGGGGCTGGGGGGTTGGGAGGATGGGTGGGAGGGTAAAGAGGAGTGGGGGCTGTTATCACAGGCCAGGAGGCAGTGGGGGGCTGCTGTAGGTCAGGTGGGGAGGGTACTTCAACTCTTCCTCTGCCAGCACCACTGACCCACTCCCCCACCTCCAGAACTGCACCCAACTGATCCAGACCATCGAGGACGCTGGTGCTATACAGAGAGAGATCCGGGACCTGGAGGAACAGGTGAGAAGTTGGGTGCAGAATGGGGGGCACAGTGGGTGTCCTGCTCTGGCCATGAAGGAGTTAATCCCCCATCTCCTTCCCCCCCCCAGATCGAGAGTGAGGGGGCAAAGAGGACCACAGCCAACCTGGAGCGGATCCTCAGCGATTACCGGGCCCTGCGGCAGGAGAATGCAGCACTGCTAGGGCGGACCCAGGAGGCCTGAGAAATCCAAAGAGAATGCCTTGGCCCCTTACCCCCCCCTTCTGCTGAGTCAGTCCCCAATTTCTCACCAGCTTGTGCTCCCTCCACTCTGTTTTCACAGACACAGTGACCTGCACCCCTACCCCCAAGTATTCTGTGCGTCGCAAAGAGATGGCGTTGCTCCCTTTATTTCCTGGCTGCTGAGAGCAGAAGTGGCTGGAATGGGGGGCAGCCCCCTGTGTCCACCTAGGGAAGGAGTCCAATAAAGTACTCCATTTTGCAGACAGCGCCTGTGTTCCAAGGCAGGGGGTGTGTTTGCAGTGGCTGGAGGAGGACGTGGCATCTCATCGGCGGGGGCGGGCAGGGGCCAGGTACGGTGGGAGTGGCAGTAGCTGCTTCAGGTCCAGGTGCCTGGGGGGAGAGAAGAGGTGAGGGCACCCCTTAGACCCCCCCTACTTGTCCTCCGCAGGCTTTGTGGACAACAGCTGGAGGCCCTTTCTAGCTGCCTGGGGCATGGCTATCTGATGGTGGGGGTCCTGCCCCCCTTCCCTGAGTAGGGCTAAAAGGTGGAGCACCTCCCTCCTCCCCCACTTCTCAGGGGCATGGCTAACAGCTGGAGCCCCCACCCACCCCAGGCACCATACTGGGGGAGTCGCTGGTTCCTCTTCTTCTGGAACTCTGCCTCGTCCACTGTCCACACGGCACCTTTCACATGTTCCACACGCACAAAGCACTTGTGTAGGCTCAGATTGTGCCGCACAGCATTCTGCAAGGGGTGAGAGGGGAACTTTTACAGGACCAACTGCTTCCTTCCCACTCTAGTGCTTGGTGCACTGCAGCTCCCCTTCCCCGCTCCAAGTCCGGCCCCACAGCCTCACCTTCCAGGTGGCCGTGTTGTGGCGGAAGAAGCCGAACCTGCGGCTGAACCACTGATAAATCTCATTCAGCGTCAGCTGCCGGCTGGGGGACTCCAGGATGGCCTGTATAGGAAGGAGTGTGAGGGGGGTGGGCCTGGGGTGAGGCAGCCCCACCCTTCAGCGGTAGGTACTCCAGGCAGGGAAGAGGAAGGGTTGATGGCAAATGGGGGCTCTAGGACAAAGTGAGGAGTGTCCTAATTAGGGGTATTGCAGCAGAAAGACAGAGGTTGGGGGGCAGGACAAAGGGGGTGGCCTGATAAGAGAGGATGGAGAAGATGAGATGTGTGACAAAGGGAAGGATATAGGGGCATGGGATGGTGGATGTGGGGTGGCACTAGTCATGGGGGACTCACCCAGCGGATGAGGGTGGCATAGGTGAAGGGTGGCCGGGCTGTGCTGAGACGATAAAATTCCAGGCTGGGGCCCAAGTCTGTGTGGTGAAAGAAGCAGAGTTGTCAGTCAAGAAGGTGATGCCCTTGACCCCCAACATATCCCCCAACCTCCTCAGTGAGCATTATCCCCTCCTACAGCTGCCTGAGAACCCAGGTGTGGTTTCCCCCCTCCACCTCCCCCCAACTCACCTGGGAAGATGCTGCGGACAGGGCTGTTCAAGGGTGTTTCAAGCTCCCCCTTGTGGGCAGGGAGGGTGGCTCCAGACTGGTCCCAGCCCAAGGGGGTGGGGGGCCGAGGAGGACAGCAGTGGCCCTTTGCTGCTATTGCCTAGGTAGATGAGAACAGTAAATGATGAGGGAGGGGACTCTGGCCTCACCTGCTCTCCTCACCCATCTCACGGATTCTATCTCCAGTGTCACGCTCTCCAGTTCCATCCTCCAATGCTGCAAGCTCACTCCTTTACAGCCCCCTACCCTCTAACTGTGGAGTTAAGTCCCAGGCTATGAATGCCACCTCCACCCCCACAAGCACCATCACCTATGCTACCAAACTCAGACCCTGCCCATTCCTCCCAACCAAGGGGATTCCCTTCCCTCCCCACCCCAGCTCTTACTGGGTCAAGGGCTTTGTCCACAATGTCTGTTCTGGCCAGCTGTGCCTGCATAGCTCCCAACCGCTGCCGCTCCCGTGCAAGCTAGGGGTGAGACAGAGGAGACAGCTGAGTTGGGGGGCAGGAAATGGGGGTTGGGTGATAACTCCCACTGCACATACATTTAGATTTTTTTTTTTACTTTCCATTAAATTTTTCAAGGTGGGGGCAGGGCCAGCTGTTGGAATATTTTGCTCTCTGAGTGCATTGTGGTAACTATGGGCTCTCCTCCAAGTGCTGGTGCCCATAATCCTCTTTGGGCAGGCTCCCATGATGCACCATGGTGTTCCCCAGCCGTTTGAGGTGCCTAAGGCATCCCCATCTGGACTACAGCTGCCATCATACACTTGGACAAATACCTGAACTACAACTCCCACAATGATCCCAGGCACCAACTTTCATGTACTCAGACTACAATCCCCACAATGCACTTGGATAATTGCGAGCATACACCTGACAGTGACCGGAATGCAGCAGGTTGAGACCTCCCATGATCCTGCATGATAACATTTGGATGTGGGCATATTGCACCCTCCATGGGACAGCAGCTGTTGGCTGCTTGGGGAGCTGAACCCCCTCTTTGTCAAGCATGGGTGAAAAGTAAGAACACACCGGAACTGCCCACAAATCTAACTGGTCAGAGTTCCGGGGCCCGGATTCCAGAACCTGGAAAAATCAGGCCCACACATGCATGAAGGGGGCCCAGAAAATAGGAAGGTTCCAGAGCCCCTTCAGTTACACTTTAGCTACTGTGGACATGAAAGCTGAGTCCCTGGCACCTCCCCCCAGAAATGCCTTGCACGTGGGGCAGCTCCCCAGCCTGTTACATCAAATCTCTGGCTCTTCCACCACAAACTGCTATGGGGCAACCTCCCAAAACTCCTCCCCGCAAGGCAGTGCCCTGCTGTGATTGGGCTCCACCCTCCCGTGGGATGGCTTGGCAGGGCCCCTCACCTGCTGCTCCAAGTGCTGGACGAGTTCCCTCTGCCGCAGGCACTGGGCTGCCCCGAGTGGGTCATGCCGGGGAGGTCTGCCAAAGATCAACAGCTTAACTGGCATCTACCACCACCCTCAGCTCTGACCACTGGGCACCCCCTGCAGAGGTGGGAGAGATGCCACGCGTCTGGGCTCCCAGCCACCTTTTCTAGCACCCACTGTCCTAGAACTGTGAGAGGACACAGGCATGTGGACTTGCACCCTTTTCCCACCCTCCCCAGTGCCCACTGGTCTCCCAGAACCAGGAGAGAACCCAGCTATCAGGGCTCCTAGCCCACCACCTCTGTCTAGAACTCACCTCTCATTCTGGCCCCTGGGGGCCTCAGGACTGGGGCAGCACTGGTGGGGGGAGTGGGCCCGGCAGTCCAGGGAGCGGGGGGTATAGCAGGGGGCGGATGGGTCCTTTGGTATCCACTCCATGCCTGTTATGTTAATCCCTGGAAAAGATAGGGAGAGATAGGAGGGGAGGGCAGGCAGGGCAGTGGGCTGTGCTACCCCTGAGCAGACACTTGCCCAACCACAGTCCCCCTTTGCGCCCCCCCCCCCCTTACCATGTGTTAAGGCAGGGCGGGACCTCACCACCAGCAGGCTTGATGGCTGCAGGTGCAGGATGGAGGGGCGGGTGCCATTCTCTGGAGAGATCTGTGGGGGGGCGAAAGGTGAAGGAGGTGCATGGGGGGACAACCCAGGAATCCTGGCTTCCAGGTCCCCCCACTGGCAGATTAGCACTGTTCCCTCTAAAATGTGGACATGCACACAGCTTGTGAACCCCCCCACACACAACAAAATAAAGCTCACAAAAAAAAATTCAACAGTGCTAATATTAGTGCACACAAAGAAATTTTTTGCACACACAGCTTATGAAAAATTAGAGGGAACATTTCCCCTGGGCCTCCTGCAGTGGTGGGCCCTGCCTGGGGCTCCACCTGCTTTTGCTGGGGCTGCAGCCCCCATCCAGCCAATAGCCTTGCCCTCTACAGAAGGCTGGTGCTAAATAGTCCCCCCCGAGCAGCCTGCGCACGTGGAGCGACTTCCGGTGCAGCCATACCTGAGGGTGTGCTGTACTGCACAGCATAGCAGCCAGCCCCACCCTCAGGGATGGACCAGCTGGTCCAGGGGTGGGGCAGGACAGCGGAGCACAGCCTCCATGCCACCCCACCCCGCCCCCAGGGGAGGATCACTGGACCCAGAGGTGGGGCTGAATGGAGAACCAGCCTCCAGCCCAGAAAGGCTTTGCTTCCCCACCAGCACCATGCACCAAAGGGCCCCCACATGTGGACCCCAGGCTCCATAGGCCAATGTGTTAATCCACCCATGGTCCCCCTGACCTAACCACAAATCCCTGCTCCCCTTCCAGAGTCTGGGCTGGCTCGTCATCTTAGACACAGTTTTGGGTGACATTTTCCCCCACCTACCTGTTGCTGAGAACTGGGCACCTCAGTGCATGCCAGACTCCCAATCTAACCTCTGCCTCTTCCCAGTTTGCCCTGCCTGGGGACTACGCTAGGCCCAGCCACTGGGCTGGCATGACGTTTCCAGTAGTGGCATTCTGGAGACTGCTTTCACAGCTTCCAAGCTGTTTCTCAGTTTCCCTCCAGATGGTGGTGCCCAAGTGTTCACACTGAAGACGCACAGCCGTCAAAGACCAGGCTCCAGCAGAAACACTCTCAAGGACAGGATGAATGACTGGTGCTTGGTGATGGAGCTGGAAGGCTGGGTTGGGGCACGATAGATGAAGATCCAGGGGAACAGGGGCTTGTAGTCTGGCAGATCTTGCCCTGTGGTGTCCAGCAGTTCCATCATGGTGACTCCATTGCCCTTTTCTGCTCTGTCACCAGCCCAGGTGGCTTCTCTGTCAGAGCCTGTTTGCAGTCATCCCAGCCAGCTAGCATTCTCTTGCCCAGCACTTTCCTGCCCGGGCCACTTGTCTGGCTCACCAAGCTCCACACAGCTGTTGAGTCCCTCCTTGGGCCCTTTCTGGAGCTGAACAGCGGCAGTAGGCATCCAGACAATGGTGGAGTTGGGGAAAAGATTTCTTGTGCTGTCAGCAGTGGACCTTTGCTGTGCTTTGCTACTGACACCTGGAGCGGGCTCTTTTTGCTTCATCTTGCCCTGCTTTCATGGCATGGCCCAAGTTCATCACAACATGGCAATCCCAGGCATGCTCTTGTTCCATAGGGCCAGGGCAACGCTTGGCTGACACACTCTCCTGGGCTCACTCCAGCATCCCTCCTGCTTTCCCAGTGCTGCTACCAGGCAAGCACTGCAATGTGCATGTGAGCAAAGATGCTGGAGACTTCAGCAGTACCAAGAGACGTTACTGAGCATGGGGCTGAGACCTGGCAGGGTTGATGGGGCTTCCAGAATGACTGAATGACTCCCAAGCAACAGCACTATGGGGAACTTTTGATTCCCAATACCAATGCAAAACTGAGGTGTCTTGGCTCCCAGTCCCCCACCACTCTCTGACGACTAGATCCCACTCCCTTCCAAGAGCTGCAGAAAGAGCCCAGGCGTCCTGTGTCCCACTCCACTCCTGCTGTCACTCACTGTAGCCCATGAAGCTCCTCCCAAAGCTAACAGAGAACCCAGGCATCCAGGCCTGATGTGTTGATACCTGTTGGATCAGCAGCGCCTGGTGCTGGCTATCCTGGAGCAGGGCCTGGAGGTGGGGAGTGGCTTGGGGGTCCCCCATCACCAGGGGGTATGGTGGTACCTGTGGGGTAGCAAAAGGGGGGCTGTCAGTTGTGAGCAGGGCTAGGGAGGGGAACTGCCCCATTTCCCCCACCCAGCTTTGTTGGGACCTACCTGCTGCTTCTTGGAGGGAGTGGTGGTTCCACGGGTCAGCACTGTGGGGCGGTTCTGGGCCCCACCTGTCGGGTCGGTCCTGGCTGGGGTGCTGCCATGTGGCAGTCGGGATGCTGGGGGGCTGGACATTGAGATCTGCTACCAACTGTGGGGAGAAGGGGCAGATGAGAAGGTGGAGATGCACACAGGTGGAGATGGGCACACCCATGTGTGCAAAGTGTCACACATGAAGCTGTGGAGGCCTATGTGCATGTAATCTGTGCAATACACCACAATGCAAGCTAGATGCAGCACATGGGTGTGTGCATGTGCATGAGCACCACATAATGTGCACAATCATGCGTTTCAGCCACACGTGGGCAGCCGCCCTGCAGGGTCAGTGCATAAGAAAGCACAGGCATCCTGTGCGTCACATCTACCCAGTGTATCCTGTTGACCGTTACGGTGTGTATGTACGAGTCCTGCACAGGTGTGTTGTGTTTGAGACAGGCAACACGTGTGAGCTGTGCATGTGCAAACCACAGCACCTGTCATGTACAATCCTGGGGAACATGCATGGGGAGAGGTCTGAGGCAGGGACCTGGCATGGAAGGGCTGGCTGGCCCAGAGTGCGAGAGAGGCTTTAGCAGCCGGCCCTGGCCCTCACTGGTGGGTGGAGGCTAATTTACTGACCTCAGCAGGGTGTGATGGGACTTAATTAGCCAGATAAGCTGGGCTGGGGTGAAGCCAAGGGGGTTGGGACTGCCCCAGAGCCAGAAGCCTTACTGAGAGCAAGGCGGGGGGGCAGCCAGCCAGAGAGGTGGCTGAGGGGGCCAGGGAGCTAGCTAGAAGGAGGGGGCATATAGGACTAGCTGGGGTGTGGGGGACTGGAAATGGACAGATGGGTGGGGGACTAGGTAGACAGATTGGGGGGCTGGACATACACACAGGCAGGAAAGTGGGACAGGTTGGGGGAAAAGTCAGCAGAACTGTGGGTCTGTCTGTGGGGTTTTGGGCCACAAGCTAGAGCAGCTGCTGGCTGGGGCCATAGACCCCAGTGAATTACCTTTTCCTCCACGCCACCACCTCCAGATGCAGGGGCATCGTAGAGGTGAGGACACAGCTGAACATGTGTGTGTATGTCTGTGATCTGTGCAACATGTCACAAGTGGTGTTCTGGGGCACAAGCATGTTGGTATATGATTAATTTATTTGCCCACAGGCCATCATAGGGATGAGGTGTGCCACGCAGCCAGGTCACGCAGGTGTGCAGATGTATCTGTGCCACATGTTGCCAGGGCTCACCTTACCATGAATGTGCAAAAATACTGGTGCACACACTCTGAATGGGGGAGAGCAGACACCCATCTCCTGGGGAGCAAACACAGCCAGGCCCCTTCCATATTTCCCACTACCTGCCCGCAGCACCTCCCCACCCACCTTCTGCCCCCCCAACTGTGCCCAACACCTCAGGGCTCCCCGTACTCTCCCCTCCACCCAAAACTTGAGTTGCAAGTCAGGCCCCAAAGAACAAAACTGGAAATCAGTAAACCTTGTTCCCCCAGCCTCTGCTCCCCTCTAACCACCAGACCTTGCTCCCCCCCTCCCCAAACCAGGGAAAGAACTCAGGAGTCCTGGCTCCCAGCCTGCTCCACCCCACTAGAGCCCGCACCCCGCAAGGGCAGGGGCCTTTTTGAGCTGGTTCCTGGCAGCAGGAGCGGGGGCTGGGTTCCGAGAACTGGGGTGACGTCCGGTTCTGCCCCCCCCCGATTTCTAACCGCAGCCCTGTTTCCCGGATCCCGAACGTCACGGAAGCTGGCCACGTCAGCAGCGTAGAACACGTCACCCACTGGGTTAAATGTGGGGATGGTCCAATGAAGGTGCTGGTCCCCTGGCCTGTCAGCCTTACCTGCTGCACACGGAGGTGGGGGGGTGCACCCTGCTGACCCTAGACCACCAGTCTGGCCACAAGGGTCCATGGGTACCTGAATTCCACCAGCTCCCCTAACCTCTCATTCTCCTTTTGCTCTGCTCACGCTAGGCCTGGAGATATTATATACAAGTAACCTGCTCTGACTAACTGGGTCCTGCTCCACTCCCAGAGAACCCAGGCATCTTGACTCCTGGTGCCCATCGAAATGACGGAGCCAGTTTGTCAGCATATAACACCTCGGTTTGCCATTATTTCCCTTCTAGATCAAGCCAGATTTTTGCCCTGATTCCAATGGCTGCAGCTTCTCTAGAACGCATTTTCTAGGCTCAGGGTCTGGTTCTGTGTAAAGGGGCTTAGGGCCTGTGAGGAGTCTGCCTGGCATTCACAAGGATTTGGAAGAAGAACTGAGAAGAGAAACTGGCTCAGTCTGGCTGGGCTCCCCTTATGCATCGTGTGAACACACAACTTAGTCACCGATGTGGGAGAAATGCCATCTGGGCTCTTGGCCACACTGGTAACAGAATGGATCTTGTGAAGTACAGGATCTGGCTCGTAGGATAGAGAGCGGGGAGGGAATCAAGTGCTTGTGTCCCTGGTGATCAAGGAATGGAGCCTTGGTTGCGTTTGCAGGAGCATCACCTCATTAAAATCCCATGGTGGGTGGCAAGGTGACTCCACATTGACTCTAGGGGGATATTCTCAGTATCCATCCCAGTTCAAGACCAGATTACCCCAGGGGTGTGGCAATCAGAAACCAAACCTGTCCCTACTGAAATCAGGAGTGACTCTGGATTGACCCCAGGGCACAGCCAAAAGACCAGCTTTGTTGAGAGCAGAATGCCTCCCCATCCCAATGAGAACCGTTCATGTTTCTGGCCTGCCAAGGTGCAGACCGAGCCACCTCCCGCCCCCCATCCCACCCCACTCACCAATCCACGCTCCTCCGCATAGGAAGCGAGCAGCCAGCAGGTGAAGCAGTATGAAACCTGCCCCACAAGTGGGTATTTATAGAAGCCAGCCCCGTGGCAGGCCCGGGCGGGTGCGACCTGCCAGCCGTCCCGGTGACTCAATGGAAAGTGTGCGCCGGGGAGCCGTGCCCCGCATGCCCTTTTTTTACTCTACAATAACACCATTTTTCGGGTCGGGGTTTTCGGCAATCCTGCCCCCGAGGCTTTTGAGCAATAAAAAGCTACCGCAAAATATCAGTGTGCGAGCGAAAGAAAACCACAGAGCGCACGAGAAACACAGGCGCGCACACGCGCACCCTGCCAGAGGAAAATAAGCACCAGAGGAAATGTACTATGGGGCTTCATTAGGCGTGTTGATGGCGTTTACTCAGGGCCAGACCCCCTCCCCAGCATGGTGGGCATGCCAGGCAGATTGAAATTAGGACGCTGTGTCTGAGGCCATTTCAGTGGGCCTGCAAATGGGTGTTTATTCCTAATGGTGCTGGGACAGAACCCAGGAGTCCTGGATGACGCCCCCCCCAGTAACCAATAGATCTCACTGCACTCCCATAGCTGGGGAAGAACAGAGGAGTACAAGCACCCAGGATGGTGAGGGGGGTGGGAGGGAGGAATGGAAGGCATCACATGGGCACTGATGGGGGGAGAGAGACAGACCTGTTGAGGGGTGAACTGCTGGGTCAGGGGGCAAGCAGCCATGAGCAGAAGGTCCCCACTCATCATGCCACCTCTCACCTTCCCTGTAAAAGGAGCCTGCCTTGGTTTGGTTCTGCCTGTCAGTTTGGCAGGGCCAGAGCTGCTTGCGTGCTTGCATGCGTGTGTCAGTGGGTGCATACACACACGTGTGAGACATGCTGGCAGTGACAGTTGTGCATTGCCAGGCAAGCAGTTGAGTGTGGTGCTGGTTCCTAGCCTGTTTCCGGGCTTAACCAGAGGACGCTTGTGTGTGGTTGTGTTGCGCTGAGTGTGATTGTTTGGCTGAGGATGTGTGCACCAGGAGAGTGTATGTGTGATTGCATAGCAGTGTGTGCAGCTGCTCCTGAGTGTGTCAGTGTGATTGTACATCTGTGTGCATGTCAGTGTAGCAGAGTCTGTGCAATCATGTAGCAATGTGTGTTTCTCAGTGTGATTGCATAGTGCTGTGATTGTGCAGCAGTCAGTCTCAGTGTGGTTGTGTAGCACTCTGTGTTTCTCAATGATTATACAGTGGCTGCGCATGTGATTGTGTAGTTCTGTCTCCATGTGAGTGTGCAGCACTGTGCGACACTCATTGCGTAGTGCTGTCTCAGCGTGCTTGTGTAGTGGTGTTTCTCAGTGATTGTGCAATGGCTGTGCATGCAATTGTGTAGTTTTCTGTCTCAGTGTGTAGTGCTAAGTGTGCGCTTGTGTAATGCTCTGTCTCCATGGGGTTGTGTAGTGCTGCGTGTGTCTATGAGTGTAGGTCTCTGGGTGATTGTGTCTGCACTAGCACATGACCCCACAACCCCTCTTCACCCCTACCCCTGGACCCCAGAATCCCCCCATAGCAACTCATATCCCCCACCCTTGCTCACCTTAGGGGGCTCGTGCAGCCCCAGACCATCGGGGGGCCCCATGGCGGCCGGCTAGGTGCACCTGGGGCTCATCAGATCTCCTCCCCCCCCCCCCATCCCTGGTTATATGGGCACACCGGCCTCCTCCCCACGTGATGTCAGGCCCTCCGCCCGCCCCCCGACCCACCTCCTTGCCCCCCCGACACTGCTGGGGTGCTGCTGGCCCCATGCCCCAGGAGCGGGCGGGGAGTTTTCAGGGGAACTCCAGGGTCAGGTCGGGGCTCGGTTAACTTTCACTGCGCCCGAGAGAAAGTGAAGTGTAGGGCTGGCCTCACTGGCGCCAAGTGGATCCTGCGGGCACTGGCCATAAACCCCCACGCTCAGCTCGCCACGCTGTCCTACGGCACTGGGCATGCCTGCAGGCCAGGGTCGGGTCACCTGCTGCTGTCAGCTCCCACGCTGGTATCATGGCCAGCCTCAGGGGGCAGCTAGCACCATATGTCCCTGTCCTAGCACTGTGGCTGGCCTTGGTGGGCGGCTGGGTCTGTGGGTCCCTGTCCCAGTGCTGTGGCTGGCCTTGAGGCAGGGGTGTGACTGGTACCCTGAGGCCCTGTCCCAGTGCTATGGCTGGCCATAGGGGGCAGCTGGCCCTGCCACTTTGCCTTCTCCTCCCTGGGTGCAGCGGGCATTGGCTGCCAGTGGTGCTGGCTCCAGCAGGTTGGGGGGGACGACAGATAGCAAGGGGTGGAAGTGGAGAGGGATGGGGGGTAGAGATGGACGGAGTGGTGGGTGTGGGGGGCTGGCTGCACAGTCAGAGGGGTGTGCGGATGAATGGAAGAGGTTGGCGGGAGGGTTGGTTGGCCGGGTCCATGGCACGGTCTGACTCACCTCCCCCCCGGCCATTTCATTGCAATCCCCACCTCAGTGCCTCCTGCCCCAACCCCAGCCTGTGCCCCCCATCCCAGACCCACGGCCCCCTCCCCACATTACCCCAAGGCAGCCGGGGAGCCACAGCCCCCAGCCCCTGCCACCCTCGGCTCCCCCCCACGGCTGGGGGGACTGAGGGGACGGGGGAGGGGCGGGGGGGGCAGCTGCCAGCCCCGATGGCAGGGAGGGGCCGAGGCCGGCGGCCAGCCCCACCTCCCGCCTTTGCTCCGCCCCCTCTGCCGCCGCCGCCGCAGCCGCCATGGCCGGCCCGGCCTCCCCCTCCCCGCGGCCCCCCCTGCGCCGGCCCCGGGCGGGGGGGGAGGGGGCGGAGGAGGAGGAGGGTCCCCCCCCGCCGGGGGCCCCGCACCCCGCTTGGCAGCTCTCCCAGCAGCCCATGGGGAAGCCCCACTCCCAGCATGCCCCGGGGCAGGGGCAGGAGGTGCCTTCCCAGCATGCCATGGGGCATCCCCACTCCCAGCATGCCCTGGGGTATGGCCAAGGGGCACCTTCCCAGCATGCCTTGGGGTACGGTCAAGAGGTGCCTTCCCAGCATGCTCTGGGCCAGGCCCACTCCCAGCATGCCCCAGGGTACGACCAAGAGGCGCCTTCCCAGCACGCCCCATTGGAACCCCACTCCCAGCATGCCCTGGGGGAGCCGCTCTCCCAGCCAGCCGCGACGGCTCGCCGGGTGCTCTTTGCCGACGCCCTGGGCTTGCCTTTGACCCGCCTGCGGCGCTACCAGCCCTGGCCGCCCCCGTCCCCTGAGTCGCCCCCAGAGGTGCCACCTCTTGCTGGCCAATCGCCCCCCCTCCCCTACCTGCTGCCCGCCTTTGTGTTGCCCCCGCCGGGGCAAGGCGAGCCAGAGCGGCTGGCACGGCTGCGCCAGGCCATGGTGGAGCTGGAGGAGGTGCAGGCGCCAGGGCCGGGCCAGCCGTGGCTGCTGCGGGGAACCGTGCGGGTGCTGAACGTGGCCTACCACAAAGCTGTCCATGTGCGAGCCAGCCGGGACCACTGGCGCACCTACCGTGACCACCCCGCCTGCTATGTGCCTGGGGGCTCTCCCGATGGGGGGCTCAGCGACCGCTTCGCCTTCAGCCTGCCCTTCGGCCCCACTGAGGAGGAGGAAGAGGAGGATGAGGAGGAGGGGGATGAAGCCCGGCTGGATTTCGTGATTCGATACCAAACCGATGAGGGAGTCTACTGGGCCAATAACCAGGGGAAGAACTACAGTGTGGTGCTGAAGGGGGTGGCCCCCCCTTGGGGGCGCCCCAGAATGGCCAGCCGGGATGGTGAGGGGCGGCACCTGAGGAGCTGTATGAGGCTGGGGAAGATGAGGTAAATTCCCACATTCTTTCCATCTCCCATGACTCCAAAACTTTTTGTCAGGCTTTCCCCAAGAGCCCCCTGAATCTCCCTGAGCCCTATGACTCTGAGACCTCCTAGCCACCGCTCTGAATCCCCCGAATCTCCCCTGAGCCCAGGGACTCCCTCCACCTGGTCAGGTGATACATAGTCCAGGTGCTGCTTCGAATTATGAGAAGGAGTCAAAGTGGCTTAGCCCTGCCTTTGCTCCTCCTTTCTTCTGGGCCTGTCTAACAGGGCAAGATGGTCCCTGTCCCAGTGGGTATAGAGTGTTGGGTAGGAAGGTAGATATTGGAGGTCTTGGGATGGTTAATGAAAGAACTGGTGGCTTTATACCATGGACAGAGGATCAGTCAGTGAGGGGAAGGTCTTAATTTGGGCAGGGTGGCTTATTGTCTTTTGGTCTGTGCAAGTATCAGCACTTGTGCAAAGTGAGCATACAATGCCCCAAATCAAGTGCAAGCATCAACTCTAGTGCAAAGCAAGTGTGCAATGCTCCCAAGTCAGAATATGCCTTGATCCCTTGTGCAAGCATTTGCACATGTACAAAGAAAGTATACAGCCCTCCCAAGTGAGGTGCAAGCCTTGGCACTAGTGTGAGGTGGGCATGCACTGCTCCCATATCAGATGCAAGCATTAATGCTAGTGCAAACAAAGGGTACAATGCTACCAAATAAGAATTCACCTGGTCCTTGTGCAAGTGTTTGCACCAGTGCAAAGCAAATGTGCAATGGTCTCCAATCAAGGGAAGCATGAACCCTAGTGGAAAGCAAATGTGCAGTGCTCCTGTCAGAATTTGCCCTGATCCCTAGTGCTATTGTTGTAGTTGTGTGAAATGACTCCTAAGTCATAATGTGCCCTGATCACTTGTTCAAACATTTGCAAAAGTGCAAAACAAGTATAGTGTTCCCAAATAAGAATTCACCCAGCCCTTTGTGCAGCCATTTTCACGATGAATTCACTGCAGTCCCTTGTACTATAATTTGCACTAGTGAAAGGTGAGTGTGGAATGTTCCCAGATTGCAGTATGCCTTCCTGTCTCATGCGTGGCCTAACAGTAGTGCAAAGCCAGTGTACAAGGCTCTCAAATCAAATACCTTGCATAACTGCTAATGCATGTAACTATGAAATGCTCCCAGGTCAGCATTAGCCCTGATCCCTTGTGCAAGGATTTGCACCAGAGCAAAGCAAGCTTGCAGTGGTCCCAAACAAGAATTCACAGCACTGGCACAATGAAGGATTTTCACATCTGCTTTTCACTAGTGTTAGTTGTGACATGAGTGACCCATGCAGGCTGCAGTCCTGCTTCATTCAGTGCCTTGCGCTAGTGCAAACTGACTGGGCAAAGCTCCTGGGCCTCTCTGGGGAAGATTCAAGTTTGTACTATATAGCAAAGCGTGACTGCATGGGTGCCCAGAGTGTGGGTGCAGATCCATTAGAGGAGGGGGGCTGCAGAAAGTAGTCACCCAGCCCTTTTCTGAACCGGTTCATTTAACTCCAACACCAAAGCGGAGTCTGGAGAACGGCAACCCAACCTGCAGCCCCCAAGGCGAACCATCCCGTCTGTTGTTCCAGCTGCCGGACAGCGAGTTCTTCGTACAGAAAAACAAGCTGAAGGGGAAATGGAGGAGGGCCATGAAGTCACTGCTTTTTTTCTAAAGAAACCAAGAAGGAGGTTGCGGAGGGAAGGTGAAATCACTTCAGCCGGGTGTTTTCTTTGAAACTCAGGCAGAAAAGTGGTTTCCAAAAGAGGCAGAAAACAGAATTAACACTGGGTTGGGCCGAGCTGAGAGGGGACTGAAAAAGTTTTGCGGTTGGCTGATTTTGACGGAGATTCATTTAAAGTGGGTAGATAGGTGGATAAAAGGGCTCAGTCTAGGCTCTTGCACACCAGGACAGCCCCTGCTGCGATGGGTCCATGGTCACAAGTGTTCATTTGGGTCTAGAGACATCTCCTGCACTTTATTGACTTCTCTTTCATCCCTGGGTCCAGCTCCTGGCTCATTACTGTAATGAGTGCTAATTAAAAGTGCCAGGGCTTGAGCTTAGCTCAAGGTTCTCTGAGCGAGGTAGTACCAAAGGCCCTTGCTCTGCCTCAGTTTCCCCATCTCTACAATGGAGACGCCAACCCTGCCTGGCCAGGGTTACAGGAGGGTGATGAAGATGAGGAAATGCTTTAAGATCGAGTGAGGAGCAGCTAGGAAGGTGTTCAGGGGGGTTGGTGGAGGCTGGTTAATTACTCCGTCTCTGTGTGGGTGCAGGTGTCCAAGCAGAGGGGGTGAAGAGATGTGAGGAAAGAGAAATCTTTGCTTTCCCTGCAACTTGCTCAGATTCAGGGGAGGGTGGGAGTGGGGTGTAGCAAATTTTCTCCTGGGTCAAACCACTGGTGAGCACCTGGCTTCTGTCCCTGACTGAGAGAGGAGTGGGGACTAGTGACTAGATCAAAAGGATAGGGAGCCTGGGCACCTGGGTTCTGTCTCTGACTTTGGGAGGGGAGTGGGGTCTAGTGGTTAGAGTGGGTGGGGAAGGGGCTAGGACAGTTGGGTTCTTTATACCGCTGCATTTGGGATGATAGAAAAGTTTCTTCTCTGCTAACACATGAGCATCAAAGAAAGTTTCTTTTTCCGCTGAGCTACAAAGCCCCCATCCAGAGCCCCGACGCCCTCCCACTGCAACTGACTGTGTCTACTCTATCTGTCTGCAGCCCTCACAACCAGATGCACAGCTGGCCCGGTGCCACTTTCTCCTTTTCCCTGTCTTCTGAGCCTGCGTTTGGCAGATGGCCCTTGGGGGGCCCCTCTGCAGTCAGGGCTGACTCTGGATTGACCCCAGGGGGCTGAGATCAGGTTCCAACCCTGACCCCAGCATAATCAAGGGTGACTCTGGATTCACTCTGGGGGCTGAGATCAGAATCCATCCCTGCTACTATTACAGCTGAGGGTGACTCCAGACTGGCCAGCCCTGGTCTAGGGTGAGAAATTCCCCCTATTCATCATGCCCTGGGGCCAGGCCATGCTAGGGTTGGGCTGGGCTGCTCTGAGCCAAGCTGAGCTGTGGGGGGAAACACCCCAGGCAGGCGAAAGCTGCCATGCAAATGAGCAGCTTGGCTTGGCACTTTCACTGTTCCTGCCTCTGAAGGCCACATTTCGGGGCCTGGTTCCCAGACATTGACTTGCACCTACTGGGATGGGAACCCGAGGACCTACCCACACTAGCTGTGGGGTGTATTTGGATGGAGACCTCAGCTGAGATTAGGGCCCCATTGTTCCAGGAGCTGCCCAGACTCACAGTAAGAAACAGTCTCTGTCCCACAGAGTTTCGAGTCCAGGCAGAGAGCTTACAGTAGCTCCTGGAAATGCCTGCTGGAGCTGGGAATGGAGCCGGGAGCCCTGCCTAACCTTGTACCTACTACGGCTGGAAGCCCGGCCACCTGGGTTCTCTGCCAACTCTGTGAGGGGAATCAGTAGAGAAGACCGGGGTAGTGGTGGGGGGACCAGTGTGAACTAGTGCCAAACAACCCCCCAGGGCAGTGACTACTGGATCCCCTCCCCCACAGGCCATGCACGGAAGAGCCAAATGACGAAGAGGACACGAACCCCAGCTGTGAGGAAGGTAGGTGCTGCAAGCTTCCCCTCACAGTGCCTCCAGCCAAGGCTATCCATGCTGCAAGCTTTCCTGCAGCAGTGCCATGCTGGTTGAGGGGAAGAATAAGGAGGGTCCCCCCGTGTTTCTCTGTCTCCAGAAGGGAGCCCCAAAAGGGAGCCGCTAAGAGATTCACCCTCAGCTCCCACACCACAGCCTGTGAGACAGGTAAGACCGGCCCACAAAGTGCCCCCTGCCCCAGTATGCCCCAGTGCCCAGTCCTGCCTACTCAGCCCCCTTCCCCCCCCCCCAGTCCCTGAAGCACTTGGCATTTCCTTCAAAGTGCCTGGTAAAGTCCTGACTCCCAACTAGGGTCACAACCTGCCCCCAGGGTCCCCAGTCTGATGGACAAAGGCATGATTGAGCCCCTCCTGTCACTGGTAGGTAAACTGAGGCATGGATAGGCTGGCATTCCCCCCAAGGCTTGAGAGTCTGGCACACCCAGCTCGATGTGAGTCCCTGCGCCAAGCAGACCTAGAACATAAGCATCCTGCCCCTCCTGTCCTTCAGCCCTCGCCCCCTCCATTTCCTCTCACCCCACAGGTCCCACAACTGACAGTCGATGCCTGCTACCTGGAAAAGGAGCCACCCACCAGGGAGTCCCCTGTGTCTGTGCCTGAGTCCCTGGGGGGCAGCTATGGGCCTGAGGCAGGTGAGCTGGGGCCAGAGGGTTCATTCTCGGGAGCCGAGCTCTGGGAGCCAGAGGAGGAGGCTGTGGACCAGGAGCTGGAGCAGCTGTATGTCTCCCACCTCAGTCGGCTGCAGGCAGAGGAGCTGGGGCGTGCTGAGGGACAGACTTGGGGCGCAGAGGTGGCTGGTCCCCTTGCAGTTGAGGTGTCCACTGTTTGCCAGGATGTCCTGACCACCCGGGACCTTGTCACCCGCTGGGCTGGGCCAGAGCGGGTGTTGAACAGCTCCCTGGTGCAGGAGATCACACTACACTATGCCAGCCTTTCTGGGCCCGGCCAGGAGGATGAGGGCACAGCTACCGGCATGGGGCGAGACAGCCCTCCGGCGTTGCTGGAAGGTGGGGTCCTGAGCCGCCTGGCAGCCAGCGCAGCTGCCGTGGTGGTCCCAGCACGGGCAGCGGTGGGGCCAGGCCATGGGGCCTGGGGAGGGCCAAGGGGCTTCTGGATGGGCTCAGAGCCAAGGGAAGGGGCGCTTGGCAGTCCCACACAGCTGGGGCAGGCCCTGACCTACTCCTTGCTCATCTTCGGCCTTGTGGTCATCTTGCCTGTGGTCTTCAGTGGCTGCCTGCCAGTTGCAGCCCTCGCCCTCTATGTGCTTCTCACATGGCGCCCGGACACCTAGAACCCAGGAGCCTGGCTCCCAGCCCCCCTCCTTGACGCTGCTCCCTCGCTAGGGCTGTGGAGAGAACCCAGGAGTGCTGGCTCCCAAACCCCTTCCTGTACCCCACAGCCTGCTGGTCCCACCAATCCTGGAGGCTTTGTGGGCTCCTTCATCATCCCCCTTTGCTTCTCTGTGAATGGCCCCCTAGGTTGTATATTTATTTCTGTACAGGGGCTTGGGGGTGGGGTCACTCATGGCCCCAGAGCTTGGTCCAAAGCCAGTTATTCACACTGTGGACCAATGCCATGGGGGGCTGTGGAGATTGTACAGAGCAACTGCAGCGTGAGTTGATGTCACATATCCAACTGAGGTTCCAGTAAGGGCCGAACCCTCACACCAAGGAGCCGTGGCTGCCTGGAGCTGCCCTGATGCTCCTCCATGTGCTCCATGGTCCTCGGCCCTGTTCAGCACCAGCAGGTTGAAGGAAGGGTTGCTATGGGAGCGGCTCTCCCCGCCTCAGTTTCCCCATCTGAGAACAGCAGGAAGCTCTTGGAGAGACAGAGGATGGCTATAATCAGAGCTGAATCTGGATTGAAGCTGGGGGAACTGAGGGTGGAATTGGATCCTGACCCCATTGCAGTCGGGAGTGACTCTGGATTGATCCTGAATTAACTGAGTTCAGAATCCAGCCCTGATCTCACTGCAGTTTTGGAGGTGACTCTGGACTGGCTGAATTAAGTGCAATTGGCAGTGGGCCCCGACCCCCTTACAGTTGGGAATGACTCCGGACTGACTGTGAATTAATTGCAGTTGGTTGTTGGCCTGTTGACCCTGTTGTGATAGGGAGTGACTGTGGATTGATTCTGATTAACTCGTGACCAGCAGCAGGCCCTGGTTCCGGACTGACTGAATTAACTGCGACCAGAAGTCGGCTCTGACCCTGCTGTGGTCAGGGATGGCAATAAACTAGAGAAGAGCAAGTGGATCCAAGGGCCAGAAAAGCTGCCTTGGGGCAGGGACAGGAGATGGTGCAGGACTGCCTGTGCTGCGGCCCTATTAGCCACTGGGGGCAGATATTTGATACCTGGCAGTCCAGCCGGCACCAGCCCCACACTACAGAGGCTGAAATGGGGAAACTGGCTTGGAATCAGGTGCAAATGTGGGGTGGGAGAGTGGTTCATCAGTGGGACAATTGACCTGAGATGGTGTCAACATCAGATTTACGGTGCAGGTGCGTGGGTTCCCTGCAAGCAGTGCCAGGCAGCCCCACTGAGCAGGGCAAGCTAGATTTGCCACCCAGCCAGCTGCTGGCCGGGGGCTCTGGAGTGTAGTGAATGCCACAAGTGCTGCTGGGCCATGGCCAGGGTGGGGCTAATGCTAAAGGGGAGCTAGAGTTGCTTGCCACTTTGATCTTTGTGGTAGCTTTAGAAGGGAAGAGGCATCGAGTGAAATGTTGGGGTCCATCACAGCTGTTGGAAGAGATAAATAAAAAACAGCCTGACTGCAGCCTCCGTGTCAGTCTCAGAGGGGAAGGGTGGTGTCTCAGCTCACGGCACTGGGGGAAGCAGGGGTTTGGGAGCAGGGCCTGGTTCCAAGTAGGAGTCAGTGCCCCCTCCTTGGGGAACCATCCCAAGCCCCATGCTGCAGCCAGCCCTTTGCCCTGGGCTTGGGTGTGAGCCGGCACTCCCTGGGGACCTGACTGCCCACAGGTTTTCTCAGCTGCTTTTCACCTTTCCTAGAGCCTCTAGCGTCTGTGGGGAAGCAGCAATCCCGAGGAGAGGAGCCTGGTGTCCTGGCTCCCAGCCCCTTCCCTGCTCTAACCATTAGACTTCCCCAGTGCTGGGGGGAGAACCCAGGCGGCCTCGTCCCCGGTCCCCCCTGCTCTTACCACTAGACCCTTCCCCCCCCCCCAGTGCTGGGGACAGACCCAGGCATCCTGGCTCCCGTCTGTTGTCACCACTAGGCCCCCTCCCCTTTCAGAGCTGGGGGGAGGACCCGGGAATGAGGGTTCCCAATCCCCCCATGCTGGGCTGATGCTCCAGTAGTTCCTGAGGGAGCCCCCTCCAACTCCACCATTGTCCCCCCAGCCCCTCCTCGGCTTCTGCTCCGCCCCCCACGTCCATCCATCCCCCCGCCGCCGCCCCCATTCCCCAGCATCCCTCCCAGCGCATCTTCCGGTGGGTGCTGGGCGGGATGGTCGCTTCCCCGCGGCCACCCGGCCCCTTTGTGGGGAAGAGAGCCGGGTAGAGCCCTCGGGCCTGCCCCATCGGGGGCCGGACCCCTCCCCCGTCCCCGGCATCCTCGCGGAGCGGATCCGGAGCCGCCTGCCTGCACCCCCCGCACGGAGGAAAGCGGAGCGAGCCGGCCCGGGAGACCCGCCGCGCCCGGCATCGAAGCCGCCTGGATTTTGCCACCTGGATCTACGGCGGGGGAGGGGAATCCGGATTGCCAGCGGGGAGAGACCAGGAGAATCCGGATTGCAATCGGAACGATCTCGCGGAGGAGGCTTCTCGTGGCGGGGCAGATCCGGAGTCCCGTCGGATTAATCTGGGGGCGTCCCTGGAGGAGAGACCCGGCGCAGCCCCGATCGGGGCTCCTTGGGTGTAAACGGCCCCGATCCGGAGCGAGGGGCGTTCGGCTGCAAGCTGGCCCGCGCCGGGCAGCTGTAGCTGGAGGGCAGCGGCTCCGGCCCCCCAACCCCTCCGGCGCTATGGGGGAGACAACGGCGGAGGGACCCCGCGCTCCCCAGAGGGCCTGAGGGTGCAGCGGCCGCGCTGGGGGACTCGCCCCCATCGAGCGGGGAAGGATCTGGGGGGGCCTCGCACCACCTCGGGGAGCCAGCGGAACGGAGGTGAGCGGGGCAGGCTCGGGGGACCGGGCCAGGAGCCCTCGGTCCCTTTTCAGCCACCCCCCACCCGGCTGCCCATCCTGCCCACGTGCACCCCCATTGCCTCCATATAGACCCCTATCTATCTCCATCCCATAGCCTCCCACCCAGACTAGACCCCCATATACACCCCCTCTGCCGCTTATATACTCCCCCACCCCATCCTCCCATGTAGACTCCCTCCATCCGCCACATATACCCCCATCCCCTCCATCCCATTCACTCCTCTCCACCCTTTATACACCCCTTCTGCTGCCCCCACCCCTTCTCCCATATACACCTCCAATCCAGGTGCCTCCCCTCCATCCCCATGCACCCTTATACACGGCCGTACAGGCCCCATCCCCTCCCCCATATACCCTGTATACACCCCATAAAGTCCCCTCCACTGCTATCCTCCAATACACCCCATGTATCCCTCCATCCCCTATGCACCTCTCCATCCCATCCCTCTACACCTTCACTAGCCCACGCCCGTCTCTCCCACCCATGTACAGTCTTCAGCCTCAGCCCCAGCCCCACTCACCCCCCATCGTCAAGCCCCCACTGTTGGCAAGTGTCTCTAATGACCTGTGTGCATCCTTTTCACTGGCTGCCTTCCCGCCTCACCTGTACCCCTCCATTGTCCCATCTCCCCCATCATCCTCCCCCATCAGCCCTCATCCCCCTTTCTGCAGCACCCGTCCCTCCCTCCAACTGACAGGGGGCAAAGATACCCCACAACAGGGCTCAGGGGTGGCTCAGGGTTATATGCTGTTCAGAGCTTGGGTGTGTGTGTGTAAATATAGGCCTTATGTCTGTGAATGCATGTATTGTGTGTCTATTGTGTGTGTGTGCACAGTGTGGGTACATCTATGCATACAGCATGTGTGTTCACATTGCATGTGTGGGCAAATGTGTGTTGCTTTGTGTGTGTCTCTCTCTTTCTCTTTCCCCTGTGCATGCATGTGGTAGTGGGGCTGTTGCCAATGTATCCATCCCCCCAAAAGCACCCCCTAGCCACAGACACACAATCAGGGAGAAACAAACCCTCCCTTTTGAGCCTTTTGTCTCCTCTCTCCTCCCTGCAGCTGGGAAATGACATCCCTGCCCAGTCCAGCCAATGGGGAGGTATTTGGGGGTGGGTGGGGGTATTTTGGCCGGGCCTCACACCCGGCAGACCTTGGTTGATGATCCCAACACAGGCCAGATCCAGTAGATCTGGAGTGTGGGGGAGACTCAAGAGGGACTCCACGGGCATTAACAGGCCCTCTTCCCCCTCCTAGTGTAATCAGGAGTGACACCAGTTTCACTCCAGTTTAAGAGCATAATTGAGAACCACTAAGCTTCACTGCCCACCTGCTTCTCAGCTTGTGCTGAGTGGTGGCTGCTTTCCCGGGGTGTCCAGGGGGACTGTATGTAACAAAGCATGTGTGCAGCTTTGTGTGTGTGTATAGGGTTGTCAGTGTGCATGTGTTGCTTGTGTGGTTTGTGTGTGTCGCTTGTTTTGGGGGAGAAGGGGCTCTGGCCATGAGGGTCCATCCAGCAGCACCTTGTGCTTCGCACAGTGTGCATGTGTGGGTGCAGCCAGAGCTGGTTTAGCTGACAGATTTCCAGTCCACAACTGATGGGGGTGAGTGTCAGTGTGTGAGTGTGCAAGTGTCCCTGCTGGAGGGGTTGTGCCCTGTTTCCATGTGTGTGTGCAAAGGATGAGTAAATGTGTCTTGACAGTCTGAAATATTCAGCTCCTCAGTGCACAGGGCCAGGGTCAGACTAAGGGGCCAGGGTAAGACCAAAATGAGTGTGATCATGCATCATGCTGTGAGGGTGGAAATGAGGAAGGTCTTGGTGGGACTGTGGGCACTATGTGGCTGTAGCTGTGGGGAGGGGCACAACATGTCAGTGCTACTGTGAATGTTTGTCATTGCGTGTGACTCAGGGTGTGTGGGCATGAGTGTGTTGCTGTGACTGTGCAAGTGAGTGTGGATCAGTGTGTGTCAGTGTCAAGGCAGTTCTATGTCAGTGCAAGCATCTGTGTACTTGTGTCAGTGGAAATGTAACTGTTTAGCTGTGGATCAGTGAGAGCGTGGGACAATGACAGCAGTTGTGAGGATGACTGTGTGTGTGAGTGAGTCTATTGGCATTGAGAGGTTGTGAGGATGACTGCGTGTGAGTGTGTCATCATCAGGGCATTTGTGAGGATGACCTGAATGTGTCAGTGCGAGTGGTTGTGAAGATGGCTGTGTGCACAAGTGTATCAGTGTTAGGTCAGTTGTGAAGACAACTGTGTACATGTGTGAGTGTCAGCGTTGGAACAGCTGTGAAGATGACCATAAGTGTGACTAGACTGGGGTGGCTGTGAGGACAAGTGTGGATGTGTGAGCATGTCAGCATCAGGATGGCTGTGAGGTCAATAGTGCATGACCATGACTATGTCAGGGCACCTGTGAGTACAACTGTGCGTGAACATGTCAGTGTTGGGATGACTGTGTGAACGTGTCAGTGTTGAGGCAGCTGTGAGCATGCAAGTGCATGTCCATGAGCTTGTAAGTGTTGGGGCGGTTGTGATGACAACTATGCATGTGTGTTAGCATGTCAGTGTCAGTGTGGCTGTGAAGATGACTGCATGTATGTGAGCCTGTTGGTATCAGGACAGCTGTGAGGTTGACTGAGTGTGTCAGTGCTGAGACAACTGTGAGCACAACTGTGGATGTGTGGCTCTGAGAACAAATGTGTGAGTGCATCAGCATCAGGGCAGCTGTGAGTGTGTCACTTTCCCAGTCTGCCCCCATGACAGGGGATTGCCTGGCTGTGCACTGACTGGCTCAGGGGGGATGGGGCCATGTGATCCCCCAGCTGTATGGAGGGCCTGTGTTCACCAGCCCTCCCAACTTGGAAGGGCCGGGGGCAGCCAGCTCTGAGCTGAATGGGCATTACCCCAGCACCACATAGTCTGGGGGACAGCAAGGCTGGCCCCCCAACTCTCTTCTCTCTCCCCTGCAGACCCCCCAGGGCCATGGGCTGCTCCCACTAGGCCTCCACCCTGTCTGCTGGAGATGGCTAACGCCAGTGAGCCAGATGAGCTGGGCACACCGGGCCCCCCGGCAGCTGCCACCTACGCCAAGCTGCTGCTGTTGGGGCTGATCATCTGCGTGAGCCTGGCGGGCAATTTGGCGCTGGCGCTGCTGGTGCTGAAGGAGCGCGGGCTGCACAAAGCACCCTACTACTTTCTGTTGGACCTGTGCCTGGCCGACGCCGTGCGGGCGGCCGTCTGCTTCCCCTTTGTCCTGGTCTCTGTACGCCACGGCTCCGCCTGGACCCACAGCCTGCTTAGCTGTAAGATCGTGGCTTTCCTAGCTGTTCTCTTCTGCTTCCATGCCGCCTTCCTCCTCTTTTGCATCAGCGTTACCCGGTATATGGCTGTGGCCCACCATCGCTTCTACGCCAAGCGCATGAGCCTGTGGACGTGCATGGCCATCATCTGCATGGTGTGGACCCTGTCCGTGGCCATGGCCTTCCCACCCGTCTTCGACGTGGGCACCTACAAGTTTATCCGGGAGGAGGACCAGTGCATTTTCGAGCATCGCTACTTCAAGGCCAATGACACGCTGGGCTTCATGCTGATGCTGGCTGTACTGGTGGGTGCCACACACGCTGTTTATGGCAAGCTGCTGCTCTTTGAATACCGTCACCGCAAGATGAAGCCAGTGCAGATGGTGCCAGCCATCAGCCAGAACTGGACGTTCCACGGGCCGGGGGCCACAGGTCAGGCAGCTGCCAACTGGATTGCTGGCTTTGGCCGGGGACCCCTGCCGCCCACCCTGCTAGGCATCCGGCAGAACGGCCATGCTGCCAACCGCCGCCTGCTGGGCATGGAGGAGTTCAAGGCAGAGAAGCGGCTGGGGAAGATGTTCTACGTCATCACCGTCCTCTTCCTCCTCCTGTGGTCCCCCTACATCGTGGCCTGCTACTGGCGCGTCTTTGTCAAGGCCTGCAGCCTCCCACACCGCTACCTGGCGACTGCCGTCTGGATGAGCTTTGCCCAGGCTGCTGTAAACCCCATCGTCTGTTTCCTCCTCAACAAAGAGCTCAAGAAGGGGCTGGTGGCCCGTGTACCCTGCTGGAGGACAGAGCCCCCCCTGCCACGGGAGCCATACTGTGTCATGTGAGGGGGGTCCATCCCCCCAAGGGACAGGAGACAGGGCTGGATGGGAGTTTAGAGAACCTGATCACAGTGGGGTCGGGACCAGAGTCTGATCGCACTTGGTCTGGAGTCAATCCAGAGTCATTGGTCAGGACTGGAGTCTGATCACACTTAATCTCGGTGTTGCTAAGTTCCAAAGGGGCAGCTGTGTTAGTCTAGTTCAGTTGAAAAAACAAGGCATCCTGTGGCACTTAAGGACTAACAAATTATTTATTTATTTATTCGTTTATTTTTGTTTGTTTGTTTATTTATTTATTTATTTATTTATTAGTCTTTAAGTGCCACAGGACTCCTTGTTTGTTTTACTTAATCTGGAGTCACCCCTGCCTGCAGTGGGGTCAGGACTGGAATCTGATTTCAGCTTTCCCAGGGTCCATCTGGAGTCATTCCTGATTGCAGTGGGGTCAGATCCAGTGTTCCCTCTAAGCTGCACATGTGTGCGCTTGCACACAGGTCATGAAACTTGTGCACACAACAAAATAAAGCGGGCACAAAACAAGTAGCACACAAGTTTGACCAGATTCCCTGGAGTGCGCACAAATTTGGACACTGGTTCTGCAAATTTGCGCGGAAGAAATTTTTCGTGGACACAGCCTGTGAAAAATTAGAGGGAACATTGGTCAGGTCTAGATTCTCATCTCAGCTCCTCCTGGGTCAATCTGATGTCACCTCTTGACTGCAATGGGGTCAGGGCCAAGCTGAGATCAGAATCCAGCCCTGAAACCACTGCAATCAGAGAGTGACTCTGGATTGACTCCAGATTAACTGAGATCAGAATCCTCCCCCAGGGACAATCTAGAGTTACCTCGTGACTGCAGTGGGGTCAGGGTCAGTTAATGTTGAATCAATCCAGAGTCACCCCGTTTGCAGTGGGGTCAGGACTGGATTCTGATCTCAGATAATCTGGAGTCAATGCAGAGTCACCCCAACTGCAGCAGTTTCACCCCAGCTGCAGTGAGTTAATCTGGATTCATATCGACATGGGGAATTTGCTGTGTAAAGAGTTCATTCCCCATTACCCTGTGAGCAGAGATGATGGGGGAGGGGGACAGGGGAATGGGGCAGATTTAGGGGGAAAAGAATGACTGGATGGGGAAGGGGGGGTGGACAGGACACAGGAAGGAGATAGATGGGGGGTGTCCAGCCTAGCAACACCACCCCCTGCCTCAGACAGGTGATTTAGCAACTTGTCAGTCAGTAACCAGGGAGCCCCCCGGTTTCCATGGCAACAGCCAATGGGAGCCCAACAGACCATGTCATCCTGGAACAATGGAACCGGGAAGCTGGGGAGGAAATAAACCCATCCCTGCCTGTGGTCCTAGGGCTCCTGGAGCAAGGGGTCCCTAGGCGGGGAGGTGGGAGAGGGAAGCATGACTGTTGAGATGCCAGCAGGCTTGGAGTACTGCCTCAACGCCTGCAGGGACTGGCAGGATCACAGGCAGCAATGGCGAGTCACAGGCTGTGATGGCAGGGTGACAGGCAGCACAACAGGCAGCGGTGGCAGGGTGATGGGGAGTCACAGGCAGTGGCAGCAGGGTAGTAGGCAGCATCGTAGGGAAAGATGTCAGGGTGACAGGCAGCAATGGCAGGGCGACAGGCAGTGAAGCTGGAGTAATGTGCACCAATAGTAAGGTACAGTGTGCCGGAACAGGCAAAGTAATGTGCCCCAGTGCTAGGGCCCCTTGTACAGTTACAAGCAGTGATGCCGGAGCAGCCAGCTGAATAACAGCCATACATCTGAGACCCCTGCAAGAGCACAACTGCAGCCAGAGGAACAGGCAGAGCAGCTGGAGGTGACGCAAAAGGAACAGGCTGCCATGCTAGTGGCATCCCAGTGACATTTACAGGATGTCAGGACACGCAGGGACTGGATCCCTCCACCCCCCTTTGCAGTTCCCCAGAACTGTTTGCATTCCCACAGCGACGTGCTCCAGAGGGGAAAGCGATTTGTTGAAGGCTGCTGCGGGGCTGAGCCTAGCTCCTGGCTGGAGCTGGGAATTAACTCTGGATTGACACCTGCAGGAATGAGATCAGAATCCATCTCTGGGACCATTGGGCTTGGGGATAGGAGGGCATAGCCTCAGGAGCCAGGACTCCTGGGTTCTCTCTCTGACTCTGAGAGGGAAGTGGGGTCTAGTGGTTAGAGTGGAGGGGTAACAGCCAGGACTCCTCAGTTCTCTCCCCAGCTCAGGGAGGGAAGTGGAGTCAAGCAGTTTGAGTTGGGGAGCTGGCAGCTAGGACTCCTCACATTGGTAGGTGAAGGGTGGGGGAGGGGGCACAGCTGCCAGCTGGGCCGCAACACACTCAGAGCAAGGACGGATCTGCTGCGGCTCAGGACTTTTCACTTACTATTTTTGTTCTGGGTTTTTGGGGGTGGGGAATTTTTTTGGCAGAAAAAGAAAAAGACACAAAAAATCAATGTTTTTGTACAAAAATAAACACCCCTGATCATTTTGGGGGTCAGAGGGAGAAGGGAAGGGGATGAGACAGCAATGGGATGGCCGGCCGGCCGGAGACCCCTGGCAATGGACATTTCCAGAAGGGCCCCTAGGGGGCAACTGCTCTGTCAGGGGAGGGAGGGCACTGGGGTGGGCCGGGGGATGTGGGGGACAGTTTGGTGGTTCACTCGGGCCTTTGTTTCTTGCCCAGCCCACTCCCACTTTTTGGGGTATTGTGGGGCAGGATTGGTCTAGTTTTTCTTTTCTTTTTCTATAAAAGCTAACGGAATGAAACAAACCAACCAGATGGTGTTTTCTTCCAGCTGAGGTCACACAGAGCTCTGTCTGCTAGGGTGCCAGATATGTGGGCTCTCTTCCCAACTCTGGGAGTAGAGTAGGGTCTGGTGGTGAGAGCAGGGAGGTGGGGGACCTAGGAGCCAGCAGTCATTATTACTTATTGTGAAACAAATCTTTTCCTGCTACAGTGTGAACAGAGAACCTGGCTGTCGCCCTGGCCTTTCCAAGTCAGGGGGCGCTAGTGTGCCCAGAGGATTGTTCAGGCCAGGAAACAGCTGGGTCCCTGTCTAAATCGAAACCTCCGTCTGTGCTTTGGTTTCCTGCCTTCAGGCCGACCCTGGTCCCGAAATTTCAATTCAAAGGTCACACATTTCTCTTTCTTCGAAAACAGACAGGATGATAAGATCTGGGGCATGAGTGAGGAGACAGAGATGCAGCCACCTCTCGGGTGGGGCAGCTGGAGAACAGCTGCACAAAACACCACATGGGGACAGCTTACCTGGTACTGAGATGCAACCCCATGTGGGATGGGGCAGCTAGAAACTGTTCGGGAGCGGAAGTGTAGATGTCTGTACTCGCTGACACTGTGGTAGAAATTTAGAGAGGGAGAATAGACCTCTCAGAGTTGTGGGTAGGCCTGGACACCAGAGCTCAATCCCTGATTTGGGGGGGCAGGCTAGGGAGTTAGGCCCAGCCTTAACTGCTAGTGGATAGCTCCCTAACTGCTGCCTCTCAGGCCTCATTTTTTTCCCTTTGGAAATTTGTCTTCCCAGATGGGAGTCACGCTGCCACACAGCTGCTCCCCCAGTTTATACCTTCTGCTGGATTGGGGGGTGGGTAATTAGGAAAATCTGCCATCACCCACCCTATTGCCCCTGCTGGTTGGCAGCAAGATTTTCACTCCAGCCTGGCCTGTTCTATCCAAGGACTGCGGTGGCTATTAACTACACTCAGCCTGGTGCCAGCTTACACGCCCCGCAATAACAGTTGCATGCCACGGGCAATGCACAGTTGTCCACAGTGCACCATTTGCACGCACTCGTGCAAGGTACCGTTATTCCTTGGCTCTGTTGTTTGAAAGGCATTGTCTTGCGCAGTGCATCATGGTACCCAAGGCACTGTTTGCTTTGTACGGTGCCGCCTTACGTGCAGTGCACCGTTATTTCCGGGACACTACGTCCGTGCAACGATCAGTCACGTCCCACGTGTATTCCCAGTCACCCATGTCCCAGAGCGCAAGCGCAGCCTGAGGCGTCACTGCGCATGCACGGACAAAATTCCTGCCAGCACGCATGCGTTCCGTGCAGTCTCCTTCTGAGATATGGCCGAGGGAGCCCTCCTTCATTTCTTGGGGGGCGCGACCGAATCAACGGAGTCCCGTTCAGCCGCCTGCCCATTGGTCGCCACGGAGAAAAATTGTCCTATCAGCGTCCGTTTCTCCCACGTGGTGGGCGGGTGAAGGCGGGCCGTCCAGGGATTGCTGGTCCCGTTAGCCAATCCCCGTGCGGTTTGTTCCCCACGTGGGACGGAAGGTTTTGCCCTCCCGCTGTTGGCGGGGTCGCGCAGCCGTTGGCCAATCAGCATTAGCACAGGAAGGTTGGGGGGAGAGACGCGCGAGGCGCTCGAGTTTGGACGGCGGCGGCTGTTCCTCCGGTCTTGGCTCTTCTGTTTGAAAACGACGGTTGAGCAGCGCGGCCCCGCCCTCAGCGTGAGCGGACCGAACCATGAGCGGGGACGGGGGGACCCGGACCCCACCATCCTCCCCGACCGCCAAGCGCCGCTGTCCGGGCCCGTTGCTGAGGGAGACCGAAGCTGCCCAGGCTCTTACCCAGCTTACAGCCTGGGGGAGCCTGGAAACGGCTGGGCTGCGGGGGGCGCCAGTGGCAGAGGGGAGTCTGGAAACCATCGTCGGGCCGGCGCCCCCTGCTGGAGCGGGGGGCCTGGAAACGGTGACTCCTTGGCCGGGTAGCCTAGACACCACCAGTGGGGGTAGGGGATGCTTGAAACCTGCTGTTCCCACGGGGAACTTGGAGGCTGTCCTCAATGGGAAGGGGAATCCTGAGACCCCTGGCAGTGGAACAGGGGCCCAAGAAGCCAGTAAGGGTGAGAGGAGCCCCCATGGTGCTGCTGGATGGAAGACAAAACTTGAGACTGCTGCTGAGCCAGGGAGCCTTGAAACTGCTGCCAAGGGAAAGGGTGTCCTTGAAACCGACACCACACAGTTGGAAAGGCTAGATGCTGCTGCAGTTGAAGGAAAGGGTGTCCTAGAAACCACCGCCACAAAGATGGGAAAGCTAGAGAGCACTGCAGCTGAGGGTATCCTGGAAACCACCGCCACAAAGATGGGGAGGCTAGACACTGCTGCAGCTGAGGGGAAGGGCATACTGGAAACCACCACCACAAAGATGGGTAGGCAAGATGCCATCCCAGCCAAGGGGAATGGCATCCTGGAAACTGCTGATGGCCGGAGGAAAAGGAGGGCAGAGGAGGAGTGCCCTGTCATCTTATTAGGGGAAGAGGAAGAGGAGGATGTTGAGGAGGAGTCTGCAGCAACCCAGCCAGCCCTGAAGACTGAGCAGTACTTGGAGGCACTGGAGGCGGTGCAACTGGAGCTGGAGGTGGTGAATGAGCAGGCCGGCCGTGCCTTCCGCCGGCTCAAGACCAAGTTCAGCCACATGCGCCGGCCCCATCTCGAGCGCCGCAACCTCATCATCCAGAACATCCCTGGCTTCTGGGTCACTGCAGTATCGCTGCACCAGGGGCTGCAGGGCTCGGTCCCCTCTATGGGCTGGGCTGGGAAGGGTGCTAGGCAGTGTGGAGTTTGACCCAGGGGGTGCCACCATGCTGCAAGAAGCTGAGGGATGCTGATGCACTGTGGGGAGCTGGGCCAGGGGGTGCTGTGGAGCTTGCGGGGCGGGGGTGGGTGGGACGCACTTCCCCGGGCAAGCAGGAGCAGGAGGCTCAGAGACAGGTGCATAGAACCCAGGCATCCAAGCTCGTCCTGTGTTTCCTTGACTTGGGTCCACTAGTTTCTCAATCACCCCCAGTTGTCAGCCATGATCAACGATCGGGACGAGGACACCCTGAGCTACATGACCAATCTGCAGGTGAGGTTGGGGTAGGGCTGGAAGCCCAGATGCCTGGGTTCTGTTGCCAGCTCTGGGTGGGGAGTGGGGGGAATTTGCCAGGATGCCTGGGTCCCATCCTTGGCTCCAGGAAGAGCATGGGTCCAGAGCAGTCCCAGACTCCAGGGTCCTTTTGCCCCCTGGCAGGTGGAGGAGTTCACTCATGCCAAGTCAGGGTGCAAGATCAAGTTCTACTTCAGTGGGAATCCCTACTTCCAGAACGAGGTGATCGTCAAGGAGTTCCAGTCAGCCTCCTCTGGTACAAGCTGGGCTGTTTTGGGGACGTGGGTGGGTCACTGCCCTCAGCTGCATCCTCACCAATGTCTCCCTCCCCATCCCTAGGCCGGCTTGTGTCACACTCCACTCCCATCCGCTGGTGGCGGGGCCAGGACCCCCAGGCCCAGGGCGCCAAGAGCCCTGAGATGGGACGAAGCTTTTTCAGTTGGTTTAGTGATCACAGCTTCCCTGCCGGGGACCGGATTGCCGAGGTGAGCCCCTAACCCACCAGGCCCCGCCTCTCACCGACCCCTAGCTGCCTCATGGGGTCTCATGCCCTCTCTGCTCTGTCCCACCCAGATCATCAAGGAGGACCTCTGGCCAAACCCTCTGCAGTACTACCTGATGGGAGAGAACGGGGATGAAAGGTGAGGGGGTGCTTGCTGCTGCAGGGGAGGGGTTGGGGTGAAGGTGGGGGGAACTTGGGGGTGGAGGCAAAAGAAAATTGGGAGGCCAAGGTGGGAGGAGGGGAAATCAGGGAGCTGGGGGAAATCCAGCTACATGGCTGGGGCCGAAGGGGAGGGGAATTGTAGAGTGAGGGAACCTGGCTGTGGCTGGCCATGTGGGTTCCTTGTGCTGGGAAGGTCTGGAGTTCCAGGGAAGTTGTGAGACTGGCCGGCCCTCATGCCCCGCGGTGCCTGCAGTGGGACGGAGAACGGGGATGATTGCGTGGTGATCGTGGATGACGAAGGCGAGGAGGAGGAGGAAGAGGTGCAGGAGATCATAGACGAGGAAGAGGAAGGTGGGGAAGGTCAGTAACAGATGGTCCCTGTGTAACAGCCCCGTAGAACCAGTACCCGTATTCCACTCTCTGTGGGTTGGCAGGGGACTGTGGGCAGGGATGAGGGGCAATGGCAGCACCCACATCTGTCGCCCCCCCCCAGGCAGTGCAGCGGAGGAACTGATGGAGGAGTTGGCTGGCCGGGGCTCCGAGCTGGAGGAAGATGGATGATTTCCCTCCACCCCCAGAAGATGGACCATGATCCGCCCCATGGTGCCCCTTGCTGGGGCAGGACTCTGTGACTGAGCTTTGGCCGTTGACCCTGGCATGGGGTGGGGCGGGGCGGGAGGGTCTGGGGTTGTTTTAAACTCAGGGCTTGGGGCAATTTACTATCCTGTAAGTTATTGGGAATGGTTGAGTTCCTCGCCTGGCCACTAGGGGCAGACCCTAGCCTGTCAGGGCAATTGGGATATTGTGGGTAAATGCCCCCTCTGGTGGCCACTTGGGGCACTGTCTGGCCATGGGGGGCAGTGTGGGTAAATGCCCCCACTGGTGGCTGTGTTGGGCACTGGGCCACCAGTGGACTATTCAGTGCAGCTCAGGGTTTCTTGTTCCATTAATTAGTTGTGGGCAATTATTGCCATTTACCCTCTCCTCTGGTCCCAGCATGGGGGGCCCCTGTTCCTCAGTGTCAGGGCTCCCCCAAGAGGCTACTTTGTGCTTTGCTGCCATGCACACTCCACGCAGCGCAATCTGTCAGCCTGCTGTGGCTGGGCTCTCCCCCTGCAGCTGGCGTGAGTGGCATTCTTCTGCGGCAGTCAGGGTTGAGGGGTGCTGTGGGGCAGGGTGGGGGCTCTCTTCCGTAGCAGTCACGGCCAGCTTTATTGCTACCAGTCTAGGAGGACTCATCTTGTAGCTGTGAGTTGAAGTGGGGGGTAATTGGCCCCGTGGTGGCCCCCCACTCCCCGCTGCTGGTGGGAGGGGTTTTGTATGCAGCTAGGCTGGGGTCTAGCAGCCCCCGAAAAGCTAAGCACTTAATATACAGAGTGATTTCACCCACCCCAGGCGTCCTTCCTGTTGCGCCGGTCCCTTGGGGTCCCAACCCTCCTGGGGCCCCATCCTGCCATCCATCCCAGTATCACCCCCAGCCTCGGGCCACCATCCCACTGCCCCATCCGGGACATCCTTCCTCCCAGGCTGAATGTCACCCCGTCAGCCCCCCCTCCAGCATCCTGCCCGTCCTGTGCCACCATTCTGGGATATCCCTGCTCTGCCAGCCCTCCTAGTCAGGGGCCCCCACCAAACTGGTGCTGGCTGAGCAAAGGGGCCATGGCAGATTTCAGACTGTGAGTGGGTCTTGGCTCATACGCCCTGCTCTAGCCATTATGCTGCATTCCCCCCAGCCCCAGCCAGGAAGACAATAGGGGTGTCCTGGTTCCTAGCTCCTGCTCTGTGTCTTCACGGTTCCTGGGGGGGGGGGGGGAAGAGATATTCCCAGCATGCACTGCTCTGATGAGCCAGCTGAGCCTGGAGCTCTCAGCATGCCCTATAACTGTAGCGGGGGGGGGGGG